>OZ030011.1:15362247-15962247 GCA_964023405.1 Apodemus agrarius
AGTTAAATTAATTGGACAGGGAAAATCCTGCCACACCAGACCTGAGTCAAAACCCAGACAGGGCTCTGCCATTCACGTGGTGCTCATGCCAACTACCACTGTAGATGTTCCCCGTCTTAGCTAGGGTTTGTATCGCTATGACAAAACACCACGACCAAAAGCAACTTCAGGAGAAAAGCGTTTATTTAAACTTACATCTTCTAGTCCCTCATCCAGGGAAGACAGAGCAAGAGCTCAAATCAGGAATCTGGAGACAGGAACTGATGTAGAGGCCATGGGGGAGCACTGCGTACTGGGGAGCACTGCTTCCTGGCTTCCTCCCGGCGGCAGTCCAATGGTGGTTTGTTCAGTCTGAACCAAAGATGGCACCACCACAGTGGGCTGGGCCCTTCCTCATCATTGTTACTCAAGAAAAGACCCCACAGGCTTTCCCGCGTGCCAATCTGGTGGCTGCATTTTCTCAACCAAGGTTCCCACGTCTCCAATGACTCTAGTGTTAGCCTGACATAAAAACTAGCGAGGACATCCCTCTGTGGGGTGCCATCTCCCAGGAGGAACTATTGGGTGTATGTAGCAAAGGGGATCTAGGGGTATGGCCTGACCTGAGGAAGGATAGGATGGGGGAGGCACTGAGAAGTGGGTCTCAGTGGGGATGGAGAGGGGGATGGTGGCGTTGGGAGTGCTGGGGGCTCCATCAGGGTGGTGTGTCTAACAGCCGAGGTATCTGGCACGCAGCAACTTCTGCATAAAGGCTAGTTCCTCTCCACCAAGTGGGTGAGCAGTTCGACGCCCCGCTGGAAGAGTTCTCCGTGTTAGCTTGAAGGGGCTCGCATTTCTCCTTTGGCTTGTTTTTCTTCCCATGACACCTTAGTGCCGGTTCCTCCGCATGGCAGGCCTCCCTGTCTAACACAGGCGCGAACATGATTGTCACCAAGTCACTGATGAGCTTCTATGGAAAACCAGTTACATCTGTAATGCTACCTTGGTGTGTGTGTGTGTATGTGTGTGTGTGCATAAATCCTGTTGATTATCTCATTTTCCCATAAGGCTCAGAGGAGTTAAGTCTGTCCTCAGGCCACAGAGCGAGGACTAGAACTCCCACCCCCATCTAGTTGAATGTGTGTAAGAGGCGGGCACAGGCGTCTTAGGAACTGAAGGCCTAACGCCAGTCCTGGCACACCACGTGCACCTGCTCAGTGCACCGTCGGTCCTCCACACCCAAATCTCCCCTCCTATCAATAACCACAATAGACTGTGTAGACACTCTGCAAAGATGCGGACGACACAGGCTCCCCTGCCGCTCCTCCGCCTTGCAGCTGAACAGATTTGCAGAAAATGATACTTTCCTTTTTGTCACTTTTCTTAATAGTTCAGTAACTTTTTTTTGTTTTTTAAAATTTCAGAGAACAACCGACCTCCAAAGTTGGAGAGCAACCAGGGTGACCCTGTGCAGTAGTGCTCCACTCTCAGCCGCAGGCTCCACCCTCTGCTCCACCCGCTCGCCTGGCACCCCAGCCTCCAGGCGTGTGGGCGGTGATAAGGGGAAAGAAGGGTTGTGGAATAGTCGAATTGTTGACACAAGCTCTGGTGAGTAGTCTTGGTGGCCCCGCCTTAGCCTACGAGGCTGAGGAATCTGCGGATCCTCTGGGAGGTGACAGAAACTGTAGAGGATGAAAGTAGAGCCCCGCCCTGCCCCAAAATGGGGCTGAGTGCGAGCCCTCGGGCACTTCTGTCCCAGGAACAGGTGAGGGTCAACCTTCAGGGATGGAGGGGACCCTGTAGCCTCCCCAGGGTGCCTGCAGGACTCAGCAAATAGTTTCAGAGGTCCTCCAGGCCCTCTAGTCTGCCTTCCATCACGGACGCTTGATTCTGGTCCCTGGTCCCTGGTCCCTGGTGGCCAGCAAATGGCCCTTTGAGATCCTTCTCTGTGGCTCTCAGTCTGCCCGTTCGTTTCTGCGGTGCCTCGGACTACTGGGTCAGCCGCCCACATTCTAGCCATGTTTCTCAGGCTACCATCCTACTGTGCTGGCACCTGTCACTCAGCGCTGGCACAGAAAGACTGGTCCCTTCTCTCAGTCTGACAAGGTAAAGGCATCCAGCGTCCCCTACCCAGTGCTGTTTCTGAACAGTGGCTGCTCTCCGAAGTTCTGACAGGTCCGAGATGTCATCCAACACACACAAACACACACGCACACACACGCACACGAGGTCACGTGCAGATGAACCCTCCATCCTGGCTCGTGCGTGCTGCGCGGCGCGCCCGCAAACCCAAGGGACCACTCGCAGGGTAGCACCGCCAGGTCGGAGTGGTCAGACTACTGGTCCGGGTCTTGGTGGCTGCACTCGACGCCAGCGTCCTCTTCGTGCTTGCAATTGTGCGTGCCCACGCCAGCGTGCGCGCACTCCAGCAGGTTGCGCTCGCTGCCCGCGCAGCGCACGTTGTCCAGCAAGATCGGCAGTGCGCGGCCCTCGCCAAACTCGGCGCGCTTGGCGGCTCGCACTGCGTGCGCAAAGCCCAGCTGGCGACACACCACGGCGGCTGCCTTGGTGTCCCAGGCGTCGTCGCACACCGTGCCCCAGCGTCCGCCTATGAACACTTCCACGCGGCCGCGGCCGGGGCTCAGGCTTGCGGGCCGTACTAGGCGCACCGAGCCATTCTGGGGTTCGGGGACCGTGGTACTCGGACGTCCCCGCCGTCGCCCGCCTCCCTTCCGGGCCCCAGGTCGCCGCGTGGGCCTCGCGGGCTTTGTGGGTCGCGGGGTGAGGGCAGGGGGAGCAGCCGTGGGGCGCCTGCGGCGGGGCGCCTTAGTGGGAGCGCGGGTTGTGGGGCGCGGAGTGCTCTCTGGCGTCCGGATGAACTCTACACAGAGGAAAAGCCTGGGGTCAGAGGGAACTGGCTGTCCCAGCCAAGCACAGCCCCCAGGCTGTGCCAGCAAAACAGATCCTAAGCAAAGGATCCGGTCGGGCTCCACTCAGATCCTAACCTCCTCTTTGGGAGCCAGCTGTGTTTGACTGGCTCCAGGACCCCTAAGGATGCTAGCCTAAAACGATGTCAGGCACTTCAGTCACTCAGTTGACTAGGCAGGCACTGTGCAAGCCCACTGCGGCTGACCGCCCTGAGCCCTGCCCGGAGGAAGTGGGAAAACCCTGAAATTCAGGCACAATAAGTGAAATGTTGTCTGGACGCCTTACAGGAGCTAAGGACTAACTGCCTACAGCCCTCCGTTTTCCATGAAGAAGCAAAAGCCACAGGGGGTTCTGAGTGAGTTCCAAAACAGCCAGGGCTACACAGAGAAACCTCATCTCAAGGGGTGAAAAAGGAAAAGGGGGGAAAAAGATTTGCAAGTCTGTGAGGCATTTCTTGATTAATGGTTGATTTGAAAGGGCCCATGGGGGGGCACCAACCCCTGGACAAGTGGTCCTGAGTTATATATTTAAATGAATGAATGAATGAATGAAAGCTGAGTAAGCCACGAGCCAGCAAGCCCCCTGGCTTCAGGCTCCTGCACTGAGTTCCTGCCCCGACTTCTCTCAGTGATGGACTGGGACCTGAGAACTGTTAGTGGGAATGAAGCCTTTGTTGCTTTTGATCATGGTGTTTTATCAAAGCAACAGAAGCTCTAAGACAGAAGGATTGCTGGGTGGACACTAGCAGGATGGATGGATGGATGATCGATGGATGGATGGATAACGGCTAGATGACTGTTGGCTGGTTGGGAGGGTGGTTAAGTGACTGGATGGATGGACGGACGGATGGACGGATGGATGGATGGACGGAGGGACGGATGGATGGATGCACTGATGTTTGAATGGGTATGTGGATGGATGATTGCTGGAAGGGTGGTTGAGCAAGTAGGTGAATGATGATAGGTGGGTGGGTAGATGGATGGATGGACGGACAGACGGATGGACGGACAGACAAATCGATGGATGGACGGATGGATGGACGGATGGATGGACGGATGGATGGACGGACGGACAGATGGATGGACGGAGGGATGGATGGATGGATGCACTGATGTTTGAATGGGTACGTGGATGGATGATTGCTGGATGGGTGGTTGAGCAAGTAGGTAGATGGATGAGATGGATGATGATAGGTGGGTGGGTGGATGGATGGGTGGGTGGTGGGTGGATGGATGGATGGGTGGGTGGTGGGTGGGTAGTGGATGGATGGGCAAATTTGTGGATCAATGGATGGCTGACAGGTTGGTGGTTGGAAGGTAGATAACTCAGTGAGCAGATGGACAAATTTCCTTCATCTCTTAGTATGCAAAGGACCTTACTTTGCCAAGCCACTGTTCCTACCTAGCATGGACCCAGTGGGACAGCCCCCTCTACCCTTGCGGAAGACCCCACGCCCAGGCAGTCATTCACAGCTTTAAATGGCCTTCAGAACACAGAGCTTGCTCCTGGCTCCCTCTGCCCTAAACCAAGAGGGACAAAATGAAACCATGGAGGCACAGCCCAAATGCCCCACCCCCTTACCGGCAGATAGACATTCCCCCACCCCAGAGCTCTGAGCATCCTTGCCTGACACAACCTTCCTCTTCTTGTCCCATCCTACTCGAGGCTGCAGCCCCCTGGGGGTGTCCACCCACTGCCTGGACCTAGTTGGAGGTCACACAAGGTGCCTCGTGCCCATAGTCCGTGGGCACTGAGTAGGTCTCTTAGTGTCAGACATGGTGCCAGGTACAGGGGCTGTGGAAACATTCTGGGTCCCTCCGGGCCCCAGTCTACCCTGAGGTAGCAGGAGCCCCTTTCCCACTGAAGAATACTTACTTTCCTTGGGCACAAAGGGGATGAGACGACTCTTCACCTTCACTTGAGCAGGACGTATCTTACATTTCCCAGGAGGGGCCCGTCTGCCAAACACACACAGAAGATCAGGGCTGGGATCCAGCCTTGAGCCTCCCGACTCACCCCATCTCCTCCCACCCAACACCTTCCCTTGAAGTGAGACAAAGAGGGTAGGGGCCAGATAGGTGTGACCAGGGACAGCTGTAACTAGTGTCCCGCCACGAACCTGTCACTCTGAAGCCCTCCCACCCCCCCACCCCACCCCCACCCACCCCCCACCCCCACCCCACCCCCCGCCATCTACTCCTATGATGCCCCATTCCTGCCCACCTCCCTTCCACCCCAGGACTTTGAGAAGAGTCTCTCTCCCTGCCTCCAGTGTCTGGGCTTCTGGTGGTTTCTGGAGAAATGCAGAGATAGGTAAGGCAAGCTAAAAGACATAGTGGGCAAAAGGGAAGAAGTGTGGGGAGCTGTCCCAGCAGGCCCAGCACAGTCTCGGGGGCCTGCCGTTCAGAGAAACGTTTGCCAGGGTGCGAACAGCCTCCCTCCCCATCCTGCAGAAACACAAGGGCCAGAATTCCATTTTAATTGGTTTTTGGCTGTTGGTCTGTGATCCTTTGAATGGGTCTGACTCTGTTCCAAGATTGCCCCCACGTGGGCCCAGGACTTCACTGGGGGGTTCCATCAGCCTGGGATTGAAATAGCCACATGACGAGGTGGCCCCCAGATAGACTTGGCATAAAAGGGGACATGTAGTTCTTACAAGGCACACAGACTTACTTCTCAAAGCTGGAATCACAGCCAGGTCTCTACTCTGACCTCTCACTGGATCTGCATTTTGGGCAGACCCAGGAAGCAGGGGAGGGTGCTGTCTCTTAAGGAGATAATATTTTCTTCAAAAATTTTATATGTTACACTGTGAAACACCACTGTGGTTCTGTCCTGGCTGTGACCCCTGGGCCTTCCTCCCCATCCCCCCTTTCCATGTGTCAGATGTCAGGCATCTGAGGTGTGGGTGTCAGGAAACACACAAAAGAGAAAAAGGAGAGGGGAGGGTAAAGGAACAAGGGAGGAGCCCCACTCACATCTGCCTGCCTCTAACCCCAAGACCTGAGCAAGAAAATGTCAAAGTCCTCCCGGGTCCTTTCTGCACACACAGACACAGTGGAGAGAGAGAGAGAGAGAGAGAGAGAGAGAGAGAGAGAGTTTGTTGTAAATCAAAGGCCAGAAAGCAGCTAAGATGACATCTGGCAAAAATTAGATGTCAGTATAAGCGACAAGTCCTTAGAGAAGCATTCCTTTTTACCAAAATAAACTGTTTTTATTTTATGTGTATGAATGTTTTGCTTACATGTACATCTGGGCCCCACATGAGCACAGGGCCAGCAGAGAGAAGAAGGCATCTGGTCCCTGAAACTGGTTCTAGATGGTTGTGAGCCATCATGTAGATGCTAGGAACCTAACCCAGGTCCTCTGGGAGAACAGCCAGTGTTCTTAATCACTAATCGATCTCTCCAGCGCCCCCCCTCCCAGCATTGTTTTTTTTTTTAAGATTTATTTATTTATTATTATATGTAAGTACACTGTAGCTGTCTTCAGACACTCCAGAAGAGGGAGTTGTTACGGATCCTCATTACGGATGGTTGTGAGCCACCATGTGGTTGCTGGGATTTGAACTCAGGATCTTTGGAAGAGCAGTCAGTACTCTTAACACTTGAACCACCTCTCCAGTCCCCAGCATTGTTTTTAAAAATGAAAATAACCTTAATGTCCAAGAATCATAAAAGATGATGATGTCTCAGTGACTCAGCAGACAATGACTAGCACCCTTTTTAAGAGGGACGATGTCGTGGGATGAAATGGCACTCCTCGGAGACATGCAAATGAGATGAGAGCTGACTGTGGTCCAAAGATGATATCACAGGTGTGAAAGTGGGCGAGACCTTGGGGAAAACAAGATGGAGGGCCTGTGCTTACAGCACCTGCGACACACACACACACACACACACACACACACACACACACACGTGAGGAGCAAGGGGTCTGAGAAACTGCCTGCAGACTGGAAACACGAACTGTGAAAACATGGTGACGAAACAAGATGGAGTCCCTGAGATCAAGAGGAAGGGTCTACTGTGTACGGGAACATGGGGACTGAGAGGCAGAAGCGTGAGGAATTCAAAGCCAGACTAGACTTAAAAAAAATTTAAAAAAAAAAAAATGCAAAAGGGCCGGGTGTGGTGGCACACGCCTGTAATCCCAGCACTTGGGAGTTCCAGGACAGCCAGGACTACACAGAGAAACCCTGTCTCAAAAAAACCCCCCAAAACAAACAAACAAACAAACAAACAAAAAGCAAAACGGCCAGGCATGGTGGCATATATGTTTAATCCCAGCACTCTGTGAGTTGTAGGCCAGCCTGGTCTACAGAGTGAGTTCCAGGATAGTCAAGGTTACATAGTGAAACCCTGTCTTAAAATAATAAAATGATGGGCTGGAGAGATGGCTCAGAGGTGTAGAATACTGACTGTTCTTCCAGAGGTCCTGAGTTCAATTCCTAGCACCCACGTGGTGGCTCACAACAGATCTCTAATGAGATCTGATGCCCTCTTCTGGTGTGTCTGAAGATAGCTACAGTGTACTCATATAAATAGAATAAATAAACCTTTAAAAAATAACAAAAATAATATTAGATGTTATATTTCACATATAATAATATATTATATATTATATTTAATTTATTATTATTATCATAACAAAAACAACAAAGTAGGTGCCAAGAACATGCTTCAGTGGGTAAAGCACTTTCGGTTGCCAGCCAACAAACTACATTCAGCAACACCCATACACAAGGCTGGATGCAGTAGCTCACATCTGAAATCCCAGCACCCCTATCATGAGATGGCAGACAGGTAGGAGACTGGCCCAGAGACTCTTGAGCCTGCTACCGTAAAGGCTAAAGACTAGTTCCTGAGAGATGGCTCCTCAGGACCTACCGTGTGAATGCCTGCACTCGCAGACATAACACATCCACACCAAGGATGGGGGTGAGTCAGCAGGTGTTGGCGAGGATGTGGAGAAGGAGGAACACTCCTCCACTGCTGATGAGATTGCAAGATGGTACAGCCACTCTGGAAATCAGTCTGGCGGTTCCTCAGAAAACTGGGCATGACACTTCCGGAGGACCCTGCTATACCACTCCTGGGCATATACCCAGAGGATTCCCCGGCATGCAATAAAGACACACGCTTCACTATGTTCATAGCAGCCTTATTTATAATAGCCAGAAGCTGGAAAGAACCCAGATGTCCCTCAGTGGAGGAATGGATACAGAAAATGTGGTATATTTACACAATGGAATACTACTCAGCAATTAAAAACAATGAATTCATGAAATTCCTAGGCAAATGGTTGGAACTGGAAAATATCATCCTAAGTAAGGTAATTCATTCACAAAAGAACACACATGGAATGCAGTCACTGATAAGTGGATATTAGCCCAGAAGTTCTGAATACCCAAAACACAACTCACATATCAAATAATTCCCAAGAAGAAGGAAGGAGAGGATTGCCGGGCGTGGTGGCGCACGCCTGTAATCCCAGCACTTGGGAGGCAGAGGCAGGCGGATTTCTGAGTTCGAGGCCAGCCTGGTCTACAGAGTGAGTTCCAGGACAGCCAGGGTTACACAGAGAAACCCTGTCTCCAAAAAAAAAAAAAAAAAAAAAAGAAGAAGAAGAAGAAGAAGGAAGGAGAGGGCCCTGGTCCTGGAAAGGCTTGATGCAGCATTGTAGAGGATTGCCAGGACAGAGAAGTGGGAGGGGGTTCATTGGGGAACGGGCAGAGAGAAGAGGGCTTATGGGATTTATGGGGAGAAGGGAATCGGGAAAGGGAAAATCATTTGGAATGTAAACAAAGAATATAGAGAATAAGAAAAAAGAAAAAAGAAAAAAACAGTAAGTTTAACCAGGTGTGGTGGTACACACCTTTAATGCCAGCACTTGGGAGACATAGGCGGGTGGGTCTGTGTGTTCAAGGGCAGCCTGGTCTCCACAGAAACTTCAAGGACAACCAGAGATACAAAATAGAGAGAACTTGTATCAAAAACAAATGTTAATCTGGGGGCTTGGGTGTGTAAATCACTTGTCATGGCCTGGACTTGGGACCCCAGTATTCATGTAAATACAAGGCTGGCATAATATTTGTCATCCCAAGTGGAGACAGGGAATCCTTAAAGCAAGCTGGCTAGCCAGACTACCAAATACTAAGGTTAAGAGAAAGACCCTACCGGGCAGTGGTGACGCACGCCTTTAATCCCAGCACTTGGGAGGCAGAGGCTGGCAGATTTCTGAGTTCGAGGCCAGCCTGGTCTACAGAGTGAGTTCCAGACAGCCAGAGCTACACAGAGAAACCCTGTCTCGAAAAACAAACAAACAAACAAACAAAAACAAACAAACAAACAAACAAGAGAAAGACCCTGCCTCAATATGTAAGGTGAGGAGCAAAAGTGGGAGACACCCAACCATGTTTCCCCTGGCCTCCACAGACATGTGCAACCACACACATTCAAACACACACTGCATGCACACATACATATGCATGCACAAACAAATGCACACGTTACAAACATACACATACATGCATGCACACACATACACTTACACACACATGTGCACACACAGGCACACAAATGCACACCAACACACGCAGACACCAACACATATGTATCATACATACACTTACACACACATGCACGCATGTGCACATACAGGCACGCAATGCACACAAACACACACACACCAACACATATGCATCATACATACACGTGCATGCATGCACACACATACACATACTTACACACACATGCACACATGTGCACAAACACATGCACACACCAACACACATACATGTGCACCTACACACATTCAAACACATATACCTACAGGCACACACACACACACAGTTACTATAAACAAGCCTGATAATCTTCTGTCCAATAAAACGCCCCTCCAGAGCTGTCCTCTTTAGAGTTAGACAATAGCACAAAACTTGCCCACACATCAGGCTGGCACAAGAGTTCCCTCGTCACTGTTCGCTTTGACCCCTTGAGAATGGGCATTACGTAATGACCTCTTTGGCTGCTCACTGACCGCTCTCCCTCTGGGGAAGTGTTCTCCTTCACAGTAGCACCACTGGCTCCTGGGAAGGCCTCCCGCTACTCTGTAGCAAACTCTGTTTTCTACCCTGACGTTAACAGCAAAAATGAACTGGAGAGCTAACCCAAGGACTTGCGTATGCCAGACAAGCCCACTACGTTCCTAGTCTCCTAGTCTCTCTCTCTCTCTCTCTCTCTCTCTCTCTCTCTCACACACACACACACACACACACACACACACTTTTGAGACCAGATCTTACTAAAATGCCTAGGCTAGCCTAGAACTCTCAGGAGCTGGCTCCAAACTTGGCAATCCCCCTGCCCCAGCCCTCTAAATAGCTGAGTTTACAAGGGTACACTGCTATGTCTGGCTGAAAGACAAATGTTTAGGCTCAGTGCACGCTTAAGAACGTCTCTAAACCTACTATGCTTCAAAGTAACTGGCTACTCTGGTCAGGGAGCAAGAATCTTCAAGGACCATGACGAAGTCATTCATTAAACACAGTCTAGTGTCGGCTCTGTGCTGTTCCCAGGACCTGAGGGGTATGACTGGAGTGAGGAGACAAAGCCTTCACCCTGGAGACGATGGACAATTCTAAGGCCAAGAGATGATGACGGAGTGGGGACCAGGTAGGACAAGAGAACAGGTGAGTCGGGGAAAGCACCCGAGGCCGCTACAGGTTTATACCACAGGGCATGCTGCCAATGGCTAAGGCCCCTGGCTTGTGACGCATCTCTCTATCCAATGGGGAGCTGAGAGGTCATATGTCATACCCAGGAGTCGGTTTAGTCCTCACAGGAAGAACTGAGGCAGGTAGGGGATGTGGGAATAGGCGGAAGACCGGGGAACTTACCGTCTCTGCACATAATATGGGCCAAAGCCCAGTTCAGGGACTCACCTGGAGGGATCGATCACTTTGTAGATGACGCCGCGTGCAGCTGTGGCACTGGGCACACCCGTGGACATGAAGTACAGCTCCCCTTCGAACAGGGAACAAGGCAATGAGGGTGAGAACGGCCTGCAACCAAGTGTTGGCAGCCCTGCCCCACCCAGGCTCCCCTCAGGCCACGCCCTGACCTCCACAGACCCTGAGAGGCCACCTAACACCTCAGTATGCCTTGACCATCAGCAGCACAGTCCCCAGATGTCCCATTAGGCCTGGCCCCATAGAGGCCCCGCCTTCAACCACCACTACCCTGCTCCCTGCTTGGAGAGAGTTTGACCGGGCTATTCTGCTGGCTACAGTCATCTGGGAGTTCAGACCTCACATCCCATGTGTCCATTAGGACCATGCTGGAGCTTGACAATACAGTGACCCTGTCCTCCTGGGCTCTGTGCTTCGAATGCTCCTGAAGGTTCCTGGGGCAGCAGAAGCCCTGCAACACCACTGATGCGTCTAAAGCACGGCCAGATGCCCAGGAGCCGGGAGAGCCTGTTTTGCCTTCCCTGGCAGCATACGATCTGGCTATCCCTGGGCTGGCCGGCTCACAGGCGCCTCCTCCTGGTTTTCTGTCATTCAAGGGACTGAGGAAAGTCCCTTGAGGACTACACCTTCCTTCCAGACCGCACTGGGGAAGGGGGAGGCTGCTTCTAAAGCATCATTAACCCCCTACTGACCAAAAGAAAAAGCTTCCAAGGGCTCAGTGAGTTTAGGGGCCTCGGTGAGGCTGGGGCTGGGGCTGCCCGTTGGGAAATTCGCATTCTAATGAGGAGGGGAGGTTGTCAACTCAACAAAGGTTTCCCAGACTAGGCCCTGGGGGCTCTGGGCCCTGGGCCCGGCAGGAGATACCCCTCCCAAGGCCGCGGTGAGCGTTGCCTGGTAACCTCAACAAGCTTGCACCAGGGCCTGCTGGGGAGCCCCCTGGCCTTTTGTCAGGGAACAATCCCAGGGCCAAGGACAAAAGCAGGATGCTGGAATGAGATCCCTTCTTCTCTCCCTTCCCCCTCTGTCCCCTGCATCAAACCCAGGAGTGCTGGGAATGCAAGACCCTGTGACCGGCTAGAAGGCCTGCTTTGAAAAGTCAGCAGAGTTTCCTCGATAGCTCAGACACGCTTGCTATCAGGAGCCCAGCCCGCCCCTCCCTTGCCTAGTCCAGATCTTTCCCGCCCCTGCTGCGGGACTCTGGGGACTTGTACCCACGAAGTCTCTAACATTCCCATCTATCTACCCCTCCATGGGGGTTGGGGGGGAGATAACCTTTCTACTCTCCAGATAAGAAAGGGAAAGTTCTGGAACAGAGGTTCTAGGGCTGATCCGAGAACACGCAAGGAAAAAGCCTCTGCCCCAGAGACACGCCCGTCCCCAGCACGAGAGCCACTTCATTCTTAAGCTTCCTTTGGGTCAGAGGCCAGAACGGTGGCGGTGGCGGGAGTTGGTGTTCCGGTCCCAAGCTGGGAGAGGACAGAAGGCTGTCTGGATGCTCACCAGCCTCGTCCTCTGCGAAGGAGATGATATGGGGATAGTAGTTGTTGATGAGGCCTGGGAAAGCACAGGTCTGCCCGCGGCCCATGCAGACCTCGCTGTACCTCCACTGGCCCGTCTCCGGGTTCTCTCGGAGAGACATCAGTCGCCTGGGAAGGAAGATGGACTGTGAGGTCACGGCTGGTATGCTGCACACGGGAATCTGTCTGTCCGTCTACTTATCTAGGCAGTTATTCACCCGCCCGCTCATCCGCCTGTCCAGCCGTCCGTCCTTGCATCCTCTCACCCATCTGTCCATCTTTCCACTAGTTTATTCATCGTACCAATCGTTCCTAAGGATGACCAGGACTTTCTCACCGAGGAAGAGACCTGTTTGGCCCACTCCTGAGCACACGCACACAAACACACTCTCCTTTTTACCAGTTGGGGGGAGCGTAGGCCATGTGGGCTGCTTACCCGCTCATGAAATCGCCAAAAATGTAGAGGCCATTGAGGTTGGGGTACTCACAACCCCGGTACACGTAGCCTCCCGTGACTGATTTGCCCAGCTTGTGCGGGTAGGCGAAAATCGGCAGCACATCATCTGAGGGGCAGATGAGAACGTGGGTTCATCCCGAGGCCCACTGCTTTGGGGTGGCCTGAGCAAGGAAGGTCTCGAAAGGAGCTCGGCAGGGGGGGTGCATGGCGAGAAGGAGCCTAAAATGTTGCTTGAAGGGACTCCTTATGTACAGGGAGTCTGGAGTGGGAAAAGCCAGTCGGGTGAAAGGGCTAGGGGATAATACTATACGGATGTTGGGGAGACAGTACGGGTCAGAGATGGTGGGGTATCCAGGGAAGGAGTGAGGCAGGAGGTCCCCACAGGGCCACTAGGTGGAGTGAAAGGGGTGGGATCTGAATTGGAGGTCCCCAGAGGAATGCAACAGATCTCAGTCTATGAATCCAGGAGGAGTGGGACACAGTGGATATAGGTTTGGGGTCCTGGAGATATGGTGATCCGAGCTGGGGGACCCCAAGAAGATGGGGTGGGTCGGACTGGATCCATGTCAAGAGATTGACGTAGGAGCGGGCCGGGGCAGATCTAGCTAAGGGAACAGGAAGGACCGGACAGATCCTGTTTGGAGGTTCCCCAGGGACGCGGTCACCGAGGGAGGCGTTGGCGCACAGCTTGCGGTCGTAGCACTCGAAGCCCTCGCGAGCGCGCCAGCCGTAGTTGCGGCCCCGCTCCACCAGGTCCACCTCCTCGTACTTGTTCTGGCCCACGTCCCCGCAGAACAGGCGCCCACGGCCGGTGCCAGACATCGGGTCTCCGCGGTCGAAGGAGCAGCGCCACATGTTGCGCACGCCCAGGGCATAGACCTCGGGCCGTGCTGCGGGGTCATCCACGAACGGGTTGTCGGGAGGGATACCGTAGGGGAGGCCGCGCTCCTTGCGGTCCACGTCAATGCGCAGCACCTTGCCCAGCAGCGCCGACCTGCGGCCCGGGAGGAGAGCGCGGGCTGGTTACGTTGAGTGTGCGTTGAGTGTGCGCCGGAGGCAGGAAGGATGTGCCACGCCACCCGCACATCCTTGAGTCCAGCCCTGCCCAACCACGTGCACCTGTGTGTCTATGCCGCGCTCGCCGCGCCTAACCCACCTCCTACTGGTGCACTGCCTTCTCACAGCTTACCCAGACTGCACTTTACAGAGGGCACCAGCGCTATGACCAGCCTCTGCACCTGGCCCGAGAAACCCAAGTTATATACCACAACCGCCTGTGGCATGCCACTGTCCTAAGCTGTAATATTGTGAGTGCTGCCGTCCACATAGCTGTTCTATAAGGTGAAGACTGAACTAGAAAAAAAAAAAAAAAAACAAAACCTCCAGTTTACGTCTTTTTCATAGCCAATCGTGTGCTCCCGCTCCCACGTAGCAGGGGACCACGAATGCTGAGCCACTGAACCAGCGCGGGCCAGCGAAGTCTATCAAATAGTACCAAGTATAGTTGGGTGAGGGGACACATGTGCTCTAACCTCCTGGCAGCCCCGAGAGGAGGGAGAAAATAGCTGTTGTCTTCGTTGATCATGCGAGCAAAGTGATCCACTACAATGGGAACAGGCTTGGCCTGCGGTTCTCAACCTGTGGGTCGCGACCCCCTTACATTTACATTACGGTTTATAATAGTGCCAAGATTACAGTTATGAAGTAACACACACAAAAAAAAAAACTTTTATGATTGGGGGTCACCACAGCATGAGGAACTGTATTAGGTCTCAGCATTAGGAAAGGAGAGCCACTGACCTGGAGACACCCGGAGTTTGCAGGGGGCGGAAACGGCTTTGCAGCCGTATTGAGCCGTGGTTTCTGCTCTGCCAGCTCGGTGCAGCCCTCCCTCTCGGTTAGCACTGGAGAGCTGACTCCTCCCTACACTCTGCCCAGCACAGCTGAGATGGTGCGGATAGCTCAGGTGACAGGTTCGCATAACCATCCTTGACACATAGCACTGGAACCCAGTGCTCCCCTCGTTTTCGACACCCTCACAAGTGTGATCAGCAGGCCAGGGGCCAGGCTTAGTCCCTGTGGCCAGAAGCTCCAGCCCCCACCTTCACACCCCACGTCCAGCTGCAGGATCTACAGGAGGCCAGCTCCAAGCAGCAAAACGATGCTTTCAACTGCTGCGCAATTACCCATGAGTCCCCAGTCCGTTTCTCAGCTTCAGCTCTAAGCACACGGCCAAGCTGAAAAGGTTGGATGTTTCCCGCTGTCAAACAGGAATGAATAAGCCACAGACTGTAACCCACACATCCCCACTGCCGTCACTTTCTGGGCCAAGAGAGGCCGTGCACTGCACCAAAGGAACAGGAGAGACTGGGTGGAGCCTCCTGCACTTGCCCGTGTGCACGCCAGCGCCTCTTGTGTGCTTATGTGCGTGCACACACACATGAAAGGAGAAGGCCAGGCCATTTGCTCAAAACAGGGAATAGATAAAATGAGGATGAAGAAGAGACTGCACTCACACAAGGGTCTCTTATGGGAATACACTCTGCCTTTACCCCTGCAAGGCCTGCAGGCCAGAGCTCACCCAGGAGAAAGCCCCATCGTCCCAAAAGTGCTTTGCTGTCACTTCTGTATCTACCCTGTGCCTGACCCTTGACAACTGCTGACACCTTTTTTCCTCAGGACAAGTCTCCCACTGAGCTTGTCATTGTCCTTGCTAATCAATGGAGTGTGTGTGTGTGTGTGTGTGTGTGTGTGTGTAAGTGACTTAGCTGAGGTCCCAGCTAACTGCGGGCTACCACCCTGCTCTGTAGTGGGACAGAAGCTCTCCCTCCAGAGACCCTTAAGAGGCTCTGTGTGCAAACCAAAGCCTCGGCCAGGCAGAAGCAGGGCATACTTGTTTTGTGCATTTCCAAACTTCCCAAAGGGGTCTCCAGCCATGCCGCCGTCTCCAGTGAAGATGTAGAGGAAGCCGTCATCCCCAAAGAGCAGCTGGCCCCCGTTGTGATTGGAAGCTGGTTCTTCAATCTCCAGGATTATCCTAAAGAGAGATAAGTACCCCCTCCATAAAAACACCTTCCAAATGGTAACCCCCTCCCAAACAACAGTAAAACCTTCTCTCTGATTGCAGTGGAGAAGACTTTGCATCTCTCCTGTAGCAAGGACCTATAGGGAGGTTAATTCACAAGTGAGTAGGGATAATTCGCCTCACTATGCCAAGAAAGGAATCAGATGCTCGGAATGGTTGAGTGACCCACTCCGGAGCACACAGGTCGCCAGCGTCAGGGCTGGGACCAGAACTCTGGGCTAGTGCTTTGCGGCCGCGTCCCATCTCTGGCATCCAGTGGAAGCTCGCCAACTTGTTACCCCATTCGCCACATCTTGTTTCCTACCTGGCAACTAGTGACTCAGAGCTTGGTTAACATTTGCCCCTGATTGTTAGCTCCGAGCTTCTCAGGGGCAGTGGGGCAGGACTTCTGCTCCATCCTCCCTGGGACCTCCTTCCTGCCACGGGAGGAAACCTTCCCTTCACTGTACCCAGTCAGCTGGCTTCCCATCAGGGCTTGTCATGAATGGGGGAAGGCAAGAGGAAGGGAGACTGCCACTCTCTGTCCCGAGAGAGAAGCAGCAGGGACGGAGATACAAGAGCGGAGATGGAGAACATCTCAGCCAGCGGAGGAGACAGCCATGCAAACTCTCCCCCCCCATTGGTTCCTTCACCCCAGTAGAAACATCATAGCAGTTTGGGGGTCTCTCCACTGGCTCTCCCCAACACTTCTGCAGCCCCCTCTGCCTCGTGGTTAACCCTGTACAAAGCAACCCCTGTCCCACTTAAAAAACAAACAAACAAACATATATATATTTCCATAAGACCAGCCACTGCACTAAATTCATTATCCTTATGAAAACAAAACAACAACAACAACAAAAAAAAACCAAAACAAACAAATGACAACAGCAATAAGACACCTGGAGAGTCCGGGTCATTAGAGACAGTGTCTTGACTGGTTCTCCCATGGCAAGGCTGATGCATATGACCCTTACAGATTTCCAAATTCAGGGTCCTCCAAGCAGAGGACAGCTCAGACCGCTGGTCACCCACCTCCTCCAGCCATGGGAAGACACTGATAACTGACCTGGGTACCAACGATGCCTCACTCCTGGCCCAGCTAGCTGGCCAGACCTGCCAACGTCCCTGAGTAGATCAAGTTCTGTGTGAGGTGCCTTGAGGACCCTCACTGAAGTCTCGGGTTAAAACATGTGACTTGGTATACTTTATATTCTGTATTTAATTAATGAATGCTCTCTCTCTCTCTCTCTCTCTCTCTCTCTGTGTGTGTGTGTGTGTGTGTGTGTGTGTGTGCGCGCACACACGCAGGTACCCTGGTACTAGAAGAAAGCAGCAGATCCCCTGGTACTGAAGTTACAGGCTGTTATGAGCTGTTCCCTATTGGTATTGGGAAACTGAACTCCGGACCAGCAAAGGAGCAGCAGGTGCTCATAAGCATGGGGCTAGCTCTTCAACTCCAGAATTTGTGTTTGTTCATTTGTTTTTACACAGGATCTCCCTATAGATCCCTGGTTGTCCTGGAACTCACTATGTAGACCAAGCTGTCCTCATAGACATACACCTGCCTCTGACTTCATCGTGCTGGGAATGAAGGCATATCCCATCACACCTACCTGATGGATTTTTTTTTGTTGTTGTTGTTTGTTTATTTTTAAAGACAAGGTATCAAGTAGCTTAGGCTAGCCTGGAACAGGCTGTGTAGCCAAAGATGGCTTTAAACTCCTGATGTACAGTGTTCTGCCTGCATGTATGCCTGCAAACTGGAACAGGGCACCAGATCTCATTATAGATGGTTATGAGACACCAAGTGGAATTGAACTCAGGACCACTGGAAGGGCAGTCAGTGCTCTTAACCTCTGAGCCATCTCTCCAGCCCGCCATCTCTCCGGCCCGCCATCTCTCCAGCCCGCCATCTCTCCCTCCCGCCATCTCTCCAGCCCGCCATCTCTCCCTCCCACCACCTCCTCTGGATCTTGCTGCCTTCACTTCTTCTTCTTCTTTTTTTGTTTTGTTTTGTTCTGTTTTGTTTTTTCGAGACAGGGTTTCTCTGTGTAGCCCTGACTGTCCTGGAACTCATTCTGTAGACCAGGCTAGCCTCAAACTCAAAAATCCACCTGCCTCTGCCTCCCAAGTGCTGAGATTACAGGCGTGCGCCACCACGCCCGGCTTGCCTTAACTTCTTAAGAGCTGCTATTATAGGGAATGTACCAACCATTCTCAATTCCCAGTGTCAGTTTTTATCATGAGCCTTTTTTTTTTTTACGTCACCATTGGAGACACAGGCTTTCATACCCCATCTCTCTCTTCTCTGTCAGGTCCACGGGGCAAACCTTCTCCCATCGAGAAGTGGTCTTTCAGGCTCGGGTGTAATCATGAAAATTCTGTTTTCCCTTTTTGCCCTCTGGCTGCCAGATAACTCGAGTCAAAACTAGAGCCCTAAGACAGGATGTATAACGCTCAAAGCTACCATTTTAGACTGTTTCTCCTTTCTATACATCCAACACCAGCATTTCAGTTTCACCAAATGCATGGTGGCTTTTCATCTGCCTTTTTACCAACACACCTGATCCTGGCCGCGCTCCTGCTTGCCCTGTACTTGGGGTTAGAGACAGTCAGTGCCTCTGAACTACATTTCCCATGCTCCTTTGCTACCTGAAAAAATATCAGCCAATAGAAGGCATTAGGAGAGCCAGGTGTGGGGCTGGTGTTTTGTTTGTTTCGGACATCTCTGCAACAGTTGCCCCTCCCACCATGGCTCCAGTTAGGTCGGCCGCCAACCAGATGTACCCCACAGTTCTGGGGCTATGTCACCTCACTTCTCCCTGGGTCCCTCCAGCGGTAGGAGGAGCTGCCTTTCCCAGGCTGACCTTCCAGCACTCCCAAGAGTCTTAATTTCAGTATTCACTTCTGCCTCGCAGTCTCTGGAACAGGGTGACCAAGCCAGTTCAACATCCCTCTGAACAGCTGAGACATAAATAATAGAGAGTATTATTTATACTCTCCCTGGGGGGCTAGAGTAGGAGCAGATTAAGTGGGGTAAAAATTGGACATAGTCACCAACGCCTGTAATCCCTGTACTTGGGAGGTAGAGACAGAGAGAGGATCAAGAGTTTGAGGCATAGGCTACATAGGAAGTTCAAGGACAGCCTGGGCTACACGAGGAGAGACAGACAGACAGACAGACAGAGACAAAGAGACAGAGAGGGAGAAACACTGAAAAAGACAGAAAAGAGAAAGAGAGAGGAGGAGGAGGAGGAGGAGGAGGAGGAGGAGGAGGAGGAGGAGGAGAGAGAGAGACTTAAACTGGAGCAGGAGAAAGGGACAGCTGCCAGAGGCTGAGAATGGAGCGGTCGGGGGAGAGGCAGGCTGTTAGGGCAAGCATGGTGACCTCTGACCACAGCCCGGCATGCCAATGACGGGATGCTCGTCTGTGAGCAGACCAGGACTCCAGCTTGGATGCTTCCTTGCCGTGTGACCTCACAGGTCAGGTTTCCGCTCTGAGCTGTGCCCTCCTCCAGTTTTATGAGTCAGATGAGACAGCCATCTCTAGAGCCTGCCACAGGATGCGAGAGACGTGTGTGTCTCGCCTAGGAGGCCAGAGGCAGGGAGTCGGGACATGACCCCAAGCCGTGTCTGTTTTGCAAAATCATTCCTCCCAGGCCCCTGAGCATGTGAATCACCTCTGGCCTTCCCTCCCCCATCCCCCACCCCCCCACGCCACCACCACCACCACACACACACACATTTGGGTGTTAAATAATCACAGCACGTAAGACAGACACGCTAACGCAGCCACGGCAGTGCGTGTCACGCAGCCTCCCACGTGACCACCCAGCCCGCCCTCGGGTGGGGCTCCCAGAATCCACCTCTCCGAGCCGTGATCCACGGTGTTCTCGTCGCCCTCCGAGACCCTGAACTCGCTGATGCGGATCCACTCTCTGAAGCCGACCCCCACCGAATAGTAGACATAGAGCTTCCTGGGCTGTGGGAAGCGAGGGTGGAAGGCAAGGCCCAGGAAGCCACGCTCATCCCCTTCCCAGGGTGACGTCAGCACTGCTTGGCTCACGTTCAGGAAGGGCTTCTCCAGGCGGGAGCGGTCAGGCAGGTAGGTCCACACCAGCCCCACCTGCTCTGCCGCGAAGAGGCGGTGGCTTCCATCCCCGGCATGGACCATGGCAACAGGGTTTCGAAGCCCATTGGCCACCTCCTCCAAACACAGCTGCAGGCAGCCCTTGGCGTCGGCCACTACGCGGCCCAGGTTCGAGTTGAGGTTCTCGTTGACCAGCAGACTTGGGAAACAGTAGTCGGTGTCATCTAGGGACAGGTAGCGGCATAATTTGGCCCGGTTGCCCTCCAGGGCCCAGAGCTCACGGTCAGGGGAGAGGTGACGAAAGAGTCCTCGGCAGGTCTGCCACATGTCCAGGCAATAATCCTCACACAGGCCAGGCACTGTACGAAGTGGGGTGGCGGGATCCTCGGCGTCATAGAGATGGGCCGCATAGGGTGAGCATTCCTGGAGAGACAGGCGGGCTCAGAGGTGCCGGGAAGGGAGCCCACACACCTGCACGGCTCACGGCTTGCTTTTGTGTCTTCATTCAAGGGTCACCTCCTAAGATCTGACCTTCCCCTCCAGGAGCCTCTGACTACTTAGAAAAACAAAGCCCAAGAAACTTACCATGAACTTTCACTGTTACCAAAAAAACGTAACATCCCCCTTGTTTATTGCCTGCAAGAAACCTTGGTCTGGAGAGATGGCTCAGCGGTTAAGAGCACTGACTGCTCTTCCAGAGGTCCCGAGTTCAAATCCCAGCAACCACATGGTGGCTCACAGCCATCTGCAATGGGATCCCATGCTCTTCTGGTGTGTCTGAAGACTGTAACAGTGTACTCACATATGAAATAAATCTTTAAACAAAATAACAAAACAAAACAAAAAAAAAGAAACCTTGGTCTTCTTCACTGCAATATCCCAGGCCCTCACATAAACCCAGGCAGTGGCGCACAGCAATCCATAAGGGAACCGTGTGAATGATTTCCCTTGCCTGCCTTCCCGCAGCCTCAGTGCGCCTGTGTCAAAACTCTTCTACATCTGTTATCCGTTTAATGTTTATGAGTAATTCTCAGGGGGGTAGCTGAGGCTCAGGGCGCCCAGTGCTAGGCCCAGGTTAGCAGCCCATGGAGGCATCTGGGTTTGGTCTCAGGTCTACCCTAATATCCCCATGACTAGACAGACAACATGTACATAGTGCCTGTGGGGGGTGAGACTGTGACCCCCAGGTCCTCCCGACCATCTATCCGTCCCTCAGACCCAGCTCCTTCCAGCAGGACCCTGCATCTCTCCTCACGGCAGCCACAAGCACAGAATTCTGTGAGACTGATGAATCTCCTTGGGCACTGCCGGACCGGAGAACCTTCCAGAGTCCTTTCCCTGGCTCTGCCTGGGGTAGGTAGAACTCATCACTTCCTGCCTCCGCGCAGACTTCCAGTCTGTGGGATGCCATGGACCCCACTTGGGCCCCACATGGGAGGAAAGTCACTGCCTCCCGGAGCAAGCCTGGGGTCACAAACAGGAGTGTGTGCATGGATCATGGACCCGTCTCCCACCCTGCCCTAGACAGTGCCACCACGCGCTGGTCTGGGATCAGTCACTTGGCCCCCTTCCAGGCCATTCCCCGTGTCCTGGCTGCCTCAGAGCCCACCAGAACCCCATGCTCTCTGAGGACCTTCTGTGGAGTTCTCCACACTATGGTTGTCTCTGGTGTGACAGACCCTTATTGCCACTCCCGCCACCACCCCCCCCACCCCCCAGGTCTAACTCAGCTCTAAATCCCCTGAGACCTTAGAGACGGCAATCCCTAGACAGAAAAGACAGTGGCGGCCATACACTGCCTGCTCTCACCAGAAGACCAGGCTGGGTTGTAGCAGGAGCACTCAGTGGGCAGTTAACCCCCATGCTGGGCTCCCTGCCGTTAAAGCCGTGACAGTCATCCCGTGACCCGTCCCCTGGCTCCTGTTGCTGTGGGCTGAGTGTCACCTGATAACTTCTGTGTGTTCCTGGCATCTCTGGTCAGTCCCTGTCCCTAACTGAAGTGCCATATCTTATATGACACTCTGCACCCCTGCGTACGGCAGGCCAGATGGCCAAACCTCGGTCTGTGCAAGGCCAAGCTCTCCTGGGAGCCTCTGGGTGCCACTGTGGGTCGGCAGTGGCCAACGGGAGACATGAGAGGACACACAAGCTCCGATTCCTCTCTGCAGGGCAGTTTCTCCGTGATGCCAATGGTCACACGGAGGGAGGGACACGGGGGCTCTGGGAACCTGGTGAGGACCTTGGCATGTATCCGTATAGTAACCACGGAGACAAGTGGTCTTTTACATGTGGTCTCTCTAGTCTTCCTTACATGCCGCAGTGTGAATGGGAGGCTCAGACCCGAGCTGCCTGGAATTAGTAAGTGACAATAGGGGACAGTAGCTGCTGCTGGCAGAGAGGGTAGTCTGTCACTGAACCTCATGTCCGGGTACAGTGAAGCTCCCACAGGGGTGAGGCGCCTGCCACCTAACGGCCCCAAGGTTGCCACAGACCAGTTACTGACACTCATGACTCATGGCCGCAAGTCTTAGCCCCTCCCCCCCTGCAGGGAAGACTGAGTCTTGTACACAATGTTCCTTCTGTGGGATGTTCCTTCCTCCCTCACTTCCACATCTGGCAAACTCCTATTCATGATGCAAGGCCCACCCCACAAGCCTCCTCCTCCTCCTCCTTTTCCCAGGGCAGGCTCCTGCTCCTTGGAGCGCTCATGACACTATCTCTGACTCACACACAGATTCTTCTCCTGGTAATTTTGTTACTCCGGGAAGTGAAGGCTCCTCTTCTTCCATTCCCCCTGCTTCACCAGAGGTGGCTACCTTGCCTGACCGGGACTCAATTGCTGGCCATCTACCCCACAGACTATGAGGCCTTGAGGGCAAGGCGATGGGGGAGGGGGGAAGGAGGGAGGTCTAACTCACAAATTGGCTTCAGGGCAGGAGGCAGTGTTATAAAGTGGCCACATGAAGGGCTTTGGAGCCAGAGTTTATGTTCCATGTGTGGTGCTTGGCAAACTCCTTACCGCTCTGTGCCTGTGTCCCCATCTATAAAAGAGGAAAAGGACTCCCACCTCATAGAGTTGTCGAGAGCAAGGAACAACTGAGACCCCGTGTGTTTGTTCAGTAAGTGTTCGAATGGAATGAACCCTGAGGGGGTGGGTGGCTCAGTGGTCACTCTTCCAGGCTGTCACAGATTTTTGAGGGCTTTTCGCCACTTGCCATGGTACTCAGGGGATAGTCTCTTGGTTGCACGTCTGTCTGTCTGTATGTCTGTCTCCTGAAATGAATGAAGAGGCTTTTGAGGCTATGTCTGTGACTTGCAACTGCCTCTGGGCCCAGCAGCACAGAACTAACTACTCTGGCCCTGGGGACATGTCCACTGAGTGTGTGAGCCCGTTAAGCACGGTCACCGGTCACTATCAGGTAAACTCCCACTGATGATCTCAGCTACAGAGAAGTTTGCCACGTGTGAGCCACACACCAGTCAGACTGAGGTCGCCATGTGCCACCATTGCCAGACACATTTTCGCAGAGAAGGGCAAAGCCTCAGGAAAGAACCTCCTGCTTCCACAAGACAGCCGCGTGTCTTGAATGATCACTGACGGAAACCTGTAGGCAAGGCTCCTCGGGATTGGTGGCAGTGACGATGATGATCCCACACTCTCCCGGGACCCCCTCAGGGAGACCACACCACAGCCTTGGAAGACCGCCTGAGGCAAGCTCAATCCAGACATGAGGTCACCCCCAGAGACGCCTCACTGGAGGTATGAGCAGACGCTCTACCACAGGCTTCTCAGGCCAGGCCATTTTGGGTAGTTTCCCAAGGAAAAAGAGGGGCCTTGTGCCAGCACACAGCCTCAGGATCGGCCCCTTCCTCCTCCCTGGCCCCGTCCATCTCCTTTGCCGCGCTGGGCCCAGCAATGGTGAGTGCCCTCCAAGTACGCACGGCCACGGTGTAGGAATCCTTCTACTGATCTGGGTACAGCAGGGACACCAAAGGGTCTGTCTGGGCAGACTTCCAGGATAGGGAGAGGGGTGAGGGGTCCACCACACCCTCTGGCTGTCTTGGGGTGCACCAAGTGTGGGGGGTGGCTTGGTAGAACCCATGACGAGATGACCAGAACACCCTAGAGTACTGTGGTTCCCCTCCACCTTCTCCTCACCTCCCAGCACCTTTTCTCACAAGGGCACTGGGTGTGGCCCCAGACCTTTTGACCTGCCACTGGGCTGAGTCACCACTTTCCTGAAGCGGCTCCTGGTCCTCACTTTCTCTCTAGGCCAGCAAGTAAACAGTAGAGGAATTTTCCCACAAACCCCATTTGAACCGCTCCGCCTGTACCATTTACTCTCCGTGGCATGGGATGAGGGGTAGACATCTGCCTCAGTTTTAAAGATAAAGTAATTGAAAGGCGGCCGTGAACCTCTCAAGTCCTCAGATCTAGATGTACTAGATCAAACCCAAGTCCGCCCTTTTAGTCTTCTCCTCCAGGCTGCCCCCTGCCGGCTGGGACCGGAACTTCATACTGTCTGGCGAGGGACAGGGTTTGGGGGCGGGGGAACTTTCCACCCTTGAACCCATCCCTCACCTTACAGTCCTGGGTTAGAGCCCGCCTTTGGGTTTTCCTGGCTGGCTGGCATTCCTGCAATCAGATCGATCAGGCAGGATACTCCGTATCGACAGAAAGGAAGCGACAGTTCAGCGTGGATCAAAGGGCTTCAGTATCAGAGGGGAGAAGAGAGGAGTAATGAAGTCTGGGAGGGACTCCACCGGTGAGGAGGCCAGGAGCAGAAAAAGAAAGGGGCGTGTTCTAAGCACCCTGGCCCTGCTCCCTTCGGTCTGAACGGAAGGGTCCTCATCGGGATCAACAGTCCCCAGACTGCTGGCAAAGTTATGCCTCATATTTAGCTACATCTCTTCCCATCCTGTTATCCTCGGCCTAGCAAAGACTACACCCTGGTACCTGACAGAGATGGGACTCGCCGCAGTGGGACACTGGGAGGCAGCGTGCAGGGTGTCCCGGAGACTGTTAGTCTGTCTCTAAGAGGAACCGAGGCTCCTAAAAGGCCCAACATCTTTGCAAAGCAAATGAATGACAAGAGCTAGCCTGGGGTGCCAGGTCTTCCCACCTAATGCCAAGTCACTACCTCTTGGATTCCCAGGCTCCAATGTCCTGGGACCCACTCTTGACCATCGCCCCGTAGTTGCAATCGCCTTCAAAGTTCAGGGTTCACTCCTAAGTCTCATGCCTGTAGGGTTGCCATCGCCTCAAAGTCTGGGACCCACTCCTGAGTATCGCCCCTCCTGGGGATGCCATGCCCGCTCCGCCCTCACCCCCCACCACCCCCCCCCAGCGACCAGTGCCCCACGTGCCCCCGCCGCCGCGCGCCGGCTCACCTGGCACAACAGGTCCAGCGCGTAGCCCGCACACGTCGCCCACACCCCGGCATCCATGCGGGTCTCCAAGGCCCGGAAGCGGCGGGCCAGCTCCGCGTCCTGCTCCGCGGTGCAGCAGCCGAAGGCGGAGTACTGCTCGCAGAAGCTCAGCGGCTGCGGCGGCCGGAAGGGCGGCCTGAAGTCCAAGCACTGCGGGTGCGCGGCGGCCAGCAGAGCGCGCAGAGCCAGCAGCGCCCCGGGCCCGATCCGGGCCACAGCCCTCCGTCCCGCCATTCGCCTGGCAGTCTGCAGAAGCAGCAGCCAAGGGCCAGCCAGCCCCGCCGGTGCGCCCCGCGGGAGCGGCTGGCCGCGCCCCGAGCGCCCGCCTCCAGCCGTGCTTGCACCCTCCTGGGCGCTCACAGGGAAACCAACAGGCCTAGGGTCCAGGGACTCCCCTCGCTCGAGGTCACCTCTGCTTGGGAGCACTCTGCAGGATTGGAGGAGCACAGCACTCTGCGGCTCCCGCTCTGCGGGCAGCCCCCTCCTCCTGGCCCCAACCTTTCCAGATTCAAGGGCAGTGGCCCGGCGTCTGGGAAGCCCTGGCTGCCCAGTACTACAGTTTCACCTCTGATTCTCAGCTTTTTCTCTCTCCGGGCGCTAGCTAGCAGCCAAGGAGCCGGAACCCCAGAGCCCAAGGCAGGGACTCCTAGGTTCCACCTCCCACTGAGCCAGACAGGAACTTTAACAGTGTTTAAAAATGGGGGTGTGGTGTAAAAGACAGGTGGTGTTGCCTGGGACCTCACAAGAAGTGAAGCCTGAGGCTGGGGTGGGAGGGGACAGGCGGCAACCGCCAGGGCTTCTGTCCTGCCCTAGCCGTGGAACTCTCTACCCGTAGCCCAGAATCCGTGGGTCTCTGTCCTTTCTACATAGGAAGCCTTAATGGATGTGTCTCCTGGATGGGTGTCTGTCCATCTCTCCTGCATCTCTTGTCCAGTTTTACCTACACAGTACATAGACACTACCCCATGGGTTCAGAATTCCACAACGCCAAAGCCCCTGGCACTTGCCTAAGAGGACCCCAGAACCGGCTTCGCCCTGGAGTACCCGTTCCGTGGCGCGCACATGCACGTGGTCTTCACGTGATGCCTGTTCGCTGCTGTCTCTCAGAACTGCCCTGTAGCAGTCAGCCTGCCGCAGTTGCCGAGTGTGGTTGGGGTTGCTTAGATTCCACAGGGCTGTGGCTGGAGCCTGAAAAGGGCTAGGGGTGGGGACCAGCTATGAGTCAAATCCCCGTGTAAGACAAGCATCTCATCTTTAAGTATTTAAGGGCAAGCACATTTAACACATTTTTTTTTTTTTTTTTTGTTTTTCGAGACAGGGTTTCTCTGTGTAGCCCTGGCTGTCCTGGAACTCACTCTGTAGACCAGGCTGGCCTCGAACTCAGAAATCTGCCTGCCTCTGCCTCCCAAATGCTGGGATTACAGGCATGCACCACCACGCCCGGCTTTAACACACACTTAACACAAGGATGGGAAGCCACACGGGACGATGAGACGGCATGGAGTTTTGTAACTGTATCAGTTGGCCCACAAAGTCCCTGATGGCTGGAGATGGTTAGAAACAGAAGCTATGACCAACCGGGAGACGGGAGACATCACTGTCAGATAGTTGAGGGCAGACAGCAGGGGAAGAACACCCCACTTCCCCCTCCTCCCCGTTCCAGGCAATGTTTATTATAGGCTAAACTGAGCATAGGTAGCTGAACAGGAGTCTGGAAAGCATGATCGTGGAAGTGGAGTGGCGGCGTGCCAGGCATCCCCTGGTCAGAGCGTCCTGTCCCAGGCTGGTAGCCAGATTCGGGTACCGGTAGCAGACCATTTTGGGGAAATTCCTGGAGGCCAGATGTGCTTGGGTAAGAGTGAAAAACTAGGGGTGTCACAGTCTTGGGGTCAAGCTCTTGCAAGTTTACCTCCAGGAACCCTACCAGGATCTCAGGGAAGATCCAAGAAAGCCCCCTCGTGGTTCTGGTGGGCGGAGGAAAGAGGGGCTGTCAGGACCCTAAAGCAGGCTGACTCTCCAGGAGAAAGGGCTTTGAGACTCACCAAATGACTCAATAAAGAAGACAGCGAGTCGGGCGTGGTGGCGCACGCCTGTAATCCCAGCACTTGGGAGGCAGAGGCAGGCAGATTTCTGAGTTCAAGGCCAGCCTGGTCTACAGAGTGAATTCCAGGACAGCCAGGGCTACACAGAGAAACCCTGTCTCGGAAAAACAAAACAAAACAAAACAAAACAAAACAAAACAAAACAAAACAAAAAAACAAAGAAGAAGGAGGAGGAGGAGGAGAAGGAGACGAGAAGGAGAAGGAGAAGGAGAAGGAGAAGGAGAAGGAGAAGAAGAAGAAGAAGAAGAAGAAGAAGAAGAAGAAGAAGAAGAAGAAGAAGAAGAAGACAGTGAACTCAGACACAGTGTGAGGGTTTAGGGCACAGGCATCCGTGCCCCAGCTCCTTACTACCCCCATCAGAGGGCTCCACAGTAGCAGCAGATGACCCCTGTGTACACTGCAAGACACCCTCTGTCTGAGGAAGAGCACTTAGGGACCTTGGGCGTCAAGGAGCAAATACATGGGCATCGGTGGGTCCTTCCCAAGTCTAGCTCCTCATTACGTGCCTGACCTCTAGCTAGATTCATATTACGTCCTCACTCTAAAGTGCAATGTCCCTCAGTTTGTGTGGTCTAGGGCATCACATCTGCTTTCCAAAACCAAACAAACAAGCAATCAAACAAACCAAGGCTTTATGCAAGGTTTTAAGAAAAGTCTGACCGAAGAGCCCAAACTTTTATATGCTAGTTCATGGGGCAGGGAAGTCAGGAAAGCGATGATTCAGATGTGGAAGCTCCGTTGTAAACAGGGAACTGTGGGGGGAAAAGACAGGATGGTATAAACACAGAAGGCAAAGCTGTCCAATTGAGAAGTTGAAGGCCAAGCGTGCATGCCCGAGGGGGCGGGGGACTCTGGCCTTCACCCCAGGGGAAAAAATTTTTGCAGAGGCAAATTAAAAGCTCTGTAGCTTCAGTTCAGCGAGTAAGCACTTCCTTGGCGATGAAGATGCTCTTAGTTCAATCCCAGAACCCACAGTGGGGAAACCCAGGCATGATGGCACACAGCTATAGTTCGGGTGCTGGAAATAGGCAGACCCCTGGGGCCCTCAAGCCAGCTAGCCTAGGCTACTTGGTGAATTCCAGACCAGAGAAAGAAACAAAAAGAAAACAAGACCAAAAGATACAACAGGAGGCTGGCGAGACAGCTCCATTAGAAGATTCTCCCCACTGACAATTTGACAATTCGAATTCAGTCTCCCAGACCTGGTGAAAGGGGAGAACTGACTCTCCCAAAATGGCCTTTGAGCGCACGTGTATGCGCACGCTCGCACGCACGCACACACGCACGCACTGGTAAATAAATAAATAGTTAAAGATACAGTAGAAAGGAAAAACATTGTAACAGGAAAAAAATGTGCCTGGTGAACTCATTTTATGTTTATATGTATGAGTGCTTTATCTGCATATATGCCTGTGTACCTGGGAAGCCAGAAAATGTCCTCAGAGCCCATGGAACTGGAGTCACAGATAGTTGTGAACGCTGGGAAGCAAACCCGGGTCCTCTGAAAGAACAGCAGGTCCTCTTGACCTCTGAGCCATCTCTCCAGTCCCCAGGTGACCAGCTAAGAAAAGGAGACGCTGCAGAGGAAACCCCTGCGCGCACTTCAAGACTGACCCACCGGCAGGGATGAAAGGAAGGGACAAACAAGCCAGCAGACAGCTAAGGACATCTCAAGAAAGAAAAAGAAGGGCAAGGAATATTCGAGGTAAAAAATGATTAGCAGATACCAGACAACAGATGCAGGCGTGGAGTGAGTGTACAATCTCCCCGACTAACAGAGGATCTACACAATCATAGCACATTCAAACTGCAGAAAACCAGGAACAAAGAGAACTCTTGAAGCAAACCAAGGGGGTGGGGGGTGGGGCAGGGTGGGCTAGGGTTGGGGGCGGAGGTGTAGAGGCAACAGGATGAAGCATACTTAGCCTCTCCTTAGAAGCCTGGAAGGCAGAGAGAGGGAGATACAGGGAGATCAAAGAGAGAAACCACCTCCTAGTCAGCAAACCACCTTTTAAGGGTAAGAGAAGCTGTAACCCCAGCCTGGCTACGGCTCAGTGGGCAAAGGACTGCCCGTTCAATCCCTGAGACCCACTTGTTAGAAGACTAGAACGGACTCCTGAAAGCTGCCCCCTGACCCCCACGCGTGCACCGTGGCACCCTGCCCACCAGTAACTAAATGCTTTAAAAAAAAAACAACTTTTTTTTTTTGTTGTTTTTTCAAGACAGGGTTTCTCTGTATAGACCTGGCTGCCCTGGAACTTACTCTGTAGACCAGGCTGGCCTCAAACTCAAAAATCCGCCTGCCTCTGCCTCCCAAGTGCTGGGATTAAAGGCTTATGCCACCACCGCCCAGCAAAAAAAAACTTTTAATTTTTTAAAAAAAGTTCTTTAACTCATGGTGGGTCAGAAACCTCCGTATGACTGCCCCTGACTGAAACAATTTTATTTAGAAATATTAAAAATGCCTGATAGTAGGAGCAAGGAAGAGTGGACCCCGGGGGTGGGGGTGGGGTGGGGGCTGAGGTGGAATTGCTGGTGGGCTGACCAATGAACACAGCTTCCACCCAGGCCCAGATCCAGGGCTCTGAGTTGACCTACCCAGACATCTCTCCATCTACGAACTGCTGGAGCCGAGAAAGGGCTGGTCCTGCAGGTCCAAAGCTGCAGGAGCCGGGTGAGGATCCGGTGTTGGTAGTCCGGTGAGGATCCGGTGTTGGTAGTGTTGCAGAGGCTAGAGACCCAGAGCCAGACCATTGGCAATGAATATTTCTAAATTAAGCTATTTGGGCACTGTGCACTGTGTGATACGCCGTGACACGCAGCAGAGTCCATGGGGGTGGGGGACTTTCTGTTCGTTTTCCTTGGAGGGAAGGTTACAAGGGTGTAGGCAGATATGGAGGGACGGGGAGACGTTGAGACTGGATTGCATGGCCTGAAATTCAGAATCGAGAAAAGGTTTTTTAAAATGTTAAGAATGTTTGTGTGTTGGGTGCTGTCAGGCAACCATTGGACTGAGCACAGGGTCCCCAATGGAGGAGCTAGAGAAAGGACACAAGGAGCTGAAGGAGCTTGCAGCCCCGTAGGAGGAGCAATAATATGAACCAACCAGACCCCCAGAGCTCCCAGGGACTAAACTACCAACCAAAGAGTACGTATGGAGGGACCCATGGACCCAGCTGCATATGTAGCAGAGGGTGGCCTTGTGGGACATCAATGAGAGGAGAGGCCCTTAGTCCTGTGAAGGCTCGATGCCCCGGTGTAGGGGAATGCCAGGACAGGGAAGTGGGAGTGGGTGGGTTGGTGAGCAGGGGGTGGAGTGGCATAGGGTATTTTCAGAGGGGAAACCAAAGAAGGGGATAACGTTTGAAATGTAAATAAAGAAAATATCTTAAAAAAAGAATGTTTGCGTGTCTGCATCTGGGCATACAGAAGAGGGGATCCCTCCTGCCCTCCCACCCCTGAAGCACACACTCTTAACTACCAAGGCCTCTCCCCAGCCCACTTGTTTTGTCATTTGAGCAGGGCATTTGGTAGAGGTGAGGTAAGGTGCACTGTTCCGCTCCCAGCCAAGCCCCATGGTTTTGAGGTCATGAGGTCATGAGGTCATGAGGGCTCAGGAACGTTGTTCACATCTCCAGGGACCCAGCAGGCACTGTCAGCTTCCAGATCCAGAGCAGGTGGGCCAGCAAAACTGCACCCAGCACTTCTCTGGCTTGAGTTCGGCAAAGCAGTCACTAACCACAGGCTGGTGAGACCCTTCTCTGGAATGGGAGATGAGCTCTTAGCAGGGCCACCTGCTGCCTGACCTAGGGGGGAAGACAGTGGTCCATTCACTGTCAATCCTCCCCCCCCAGGCCTCCCTTGCCCACGTTAAGCCTGGGCTTGGGCGGGGGAGGTCGAGCAAGGAGTTGGCACCGGGGTGAGCTGGCAGTTACTTCACTACTCCAGACCTGTGGGATGTGGACCAAGGCAGGCAAGGAGCCAGACAGGAGCCCGAGGCTCTTTATAAACACCGCGCATGTATGGAAAATTACCAAGAACAGAGGAAGGAACTCCCAGTAACACGCTCCAGACATTGCCAATGGCAATAGCCAGCCACATTCCCTTCAGATGCCTGAATTTAAAAAAGTAAAACAAGATAAACAGACACCATGAGGATCCGAGCACCGCACTGTGAAACGTGGTGTGTTTTAGTATGTAAGACACCGTGGAGCTGGAGAGACCGCTCAGCTGTCAGGAGGACCTCCAATCAGTCCCTGGCACCCACACTCCAGTTCCTGGAGATCCGATTCCTGCTCTGACCTCCTTGGTCACCGGGTACACATATGGTACACAGACATACATACATGCAATCACATACACATAAAAATAAGCAAGTCATAAGAAGCTGGATGTTGTGGCACATGCCTTTAACTCCAGCACTCAGAAGACTGAGCCTGGCGAATCTCTGTGAGTTCGAGGCCAGCCTGATTGACATAGTAAGACTCTGTCAGAAAACAACTACAAAAGCAATCTTTAAAAAAAATATTTTTAGGACCCAGTGTGGGAGTGCAGATCTTTAATCCCAGCACTCAGGAGGCAGAAGCAGGTGGATGTCTATGAGTTCCAGCCTGGTCTATATGAGCTCATTCTTCAGTTGTCCATGTATGTATATGAGTATGTATGTGTATGTATATATGTATGCATGTGTGTATACAAATATATGTTTGCATGTACATGTGTATATATGTGTGTGTACATACATATATATATATATGAATGTGTGTAAAATAATATATATGGGAAAATATGTATGGGGGAAGCACCTGGTGGCTGGTAAAATGGCCCAGAAGTAAAGGTACTTGTCACCAAGTCTGCTGATCTTAGTTATACCCCAAAGGCCCATATAATGGGAGAACTGATTCCTTCAAGTTGGCAAGTTGTCCTCTGATACACACACACACACACACACACACACACACACACAATAAAAATAATATTTGTTTGTTCATTTTTGAAACAAGGTTACTCTGTATGGTGTATCGCCCTTGCTGTCCTATAAAACTCCATCTGTAGAGGTTCCGTTCTGAACCTCTGAAACTGTAAGCCAGGCCCAATTAAATGTTGTCCTTTTTTTCTTTCTTTTTCTTTTTTTTTTTTTTGGTTTTTGGTTTTTGGTTTTTGGTTTTTAGTTTTTTCGAGACAGAGTTTCTCTGTATAGCCCTGGCTGTCCTGGAACTCACTCTGTAGACCAGGCTGGCCTCGAACTCAGAAATCTGCCTGCCTCTGCCTCCCAAGTGCTGGGATTACAGGCATGTGCCACCATGCCCGGCCAAATGTTGTCCTTTACAAGAGCTGCCTTGGTCATGGTGTCTCTTCACAGCAGTCAAACCCTGACTAAGACAACCTGCTCACTTTCTTTGAGCCTGGGTTTACTCATACATGAGAATAATAAATGAAGATATATACAGAGCAGTGGTGGTGCACAACTTTATTCCCAGCACTTGGGAGACAGAGGCAGGCAGATTTCTGAGTTCAAGGCCAGCCTGGTCGAGAGTGAGTTCCAGAACAACCAGCGTTATACAGAGAAATCCTGTCTCGAAAACCAAAACAAAACAAAAAAAGATTTCTAGAAGACAACCTGGCACAGAGAACATGCTCAAATAACAGAAACTGGTAACAGCTCGCTGGCGGTCCCACACCCACCCGTTAGCGTCATGACCACGAGCTCTGCGCCTGAGACGATCGTCCAGGGTGCGGCCATGGAAACACAGACATCACCTGGCATCTTCTTATACTTCTCATGGTGCACCCCAGTGGTGGCCCCATTAATCAGCAGTGTTCCGATCCTCTGCACCCTTGAGGACAACACACTGGCTCTCCCTGTCCCCTAGATCTCTGTTGAGTTACAGGGTCAGTGCTGTAGCAAACCAGCCCCCACGCCCCACCCCGCCCTCCTGCAGCCCTGCCTGCCGCCCTCTGGTCAAAGCATGACACTTTAAACCGGGAGGTGGCAAAGAGCCCCTTCAACCCCAGCACTCGGGAGACAGAGGCGGGCGGATCTGCGAGTTTGAGGCCAGCCTGGTCTACATAGCTAGTTGTAGGACAGCCAGGGATATGCAGAGAAACATCCTAGCACTCCTGGGGTGGAGGCAGGAAGGTGAGGAACTTAAGGTTATCTTCATTTGCACAGCAAGTTCGAGGCCAGCCTAGGCTGCATCTGACCTTGCTCGTTGTTTTGTTTCCAGCTGGGTTTCTCTGGGCGGTCCTGGCTGAGTGTGGTCTCAAAGTCCAAGACTGCCTGCATGTGCCTCCCGAGTGCTAGCATTAAAGGAGCGCAGCACCACTGTGCCAGGCTCCTGTGGGTTTCTTGTAGAAGAGAAAATGAATGGGCTGGGGGAGGTAGATTAGGGAAGATGAGGAAGATTAGAGGAGCGAGAGTCCCGCTCTTTTCTTTTTTTCATGTGTCTGTGTGTGCAATGCCCACTGAAGCCACAAGGAGGCATCAGATTCCCCTGGGGCTGGAGAACTGATTTTTTTTAAAAGATTTATTTATTTATTATATGTAAGCACACTGTAGCTATCTTCGGACACTCCAGAAGAGGGCATTGGATCCCATTACAGATGGTTGTGAGTCACCATGTGGTTGCTGGGATTTGAACTCAGGACCTTCGGAAGAGCAGTCAGTGCTCTTCTCTTCAGCTGAATCCGACTCCTCTGCCAGTCACCACAGAACCTATCAGATGTTCTCAGAGCCTAAGTCCATCCTCTGTGGCTTGGGTAGGGAAACTGAGGCCCAGAGGAAGAGATGCTCAACCCCCTGGGAACATAACTCAGCCTCACGGCTCCTTTACCTTTGAGTTGCCCTGCCGGAGTCTATGGGTTGCCTTCTCTTAGATTCCTTCCTCTCCCGTCTCCGGGCACTGCCTCTCACACCCTCTGCCCTGGCCTGCTGGAGCCCTTCTGTCTGCCCACCTGCCTCCAGAGCCTGGCTTCTCCTCACGGAGCCCTTGGAGCCCCACGAACTCACTCGCTCTGGGACCTAGCTGGCCGTTGCATGGACCCCTGACTTTGGGTGAGGCGGCCAGGCTAGCCAGGCACACACTTAGCAGCCTTGCTCCCGCCGCTTTCCAGGGATGGGCGACTCCAGGGCCTTGATTTCCTCTGACTGTTCCTCCAGCCTTCAGAGCTACAGAGCTGGAGACTGCAGGGATGGCAGGTGTGAGCAGAATCCAGGGACCACCTGAGCTGGGGGTACAGAAGTGTACCATGGTCAGGTAGTGTCTCAGTGAGGGTTTCTGTCGCTGTGAAGAGACACCACCACCACAGCAACTTATTTAAAAAAAAAAAAAGGTTTATTTATTTATTTATTTATTTATTTATTATATGTGAGTACACTGTAACTGTCTTCAGACACCCCAGAAGAGGGCGTCAGATCTCATTACGGATGGTTGTGAGCCACCCTGTGGGTGCTTGGATTTGAACTCAGGACCTTCCGAAGAGCAGTCAGTGCTCTTAACCGCTGAGCCATCCTTCCAGCCCACCAGAGCAACTTTTAATAAGAAAAAATGTTTAATTGGGGCTGGGTTAGAGTTTCAGAGGTTTAGTCTATTATCGTCTCGGTGGGAAGCATGGCGGCATGTGGGCAGACTTAGTGTTGGACAGGCAGCAGGAAGAGAGAGGCACACGGGGCCTGGCTTGAGCTTTGGAAACCCCAAAGCCCACCGTCAGTGACACACTTCCTCCAGCAAGGGCACACTTCCAATAATGCTACTTCCTATGAGTCTAAAGGGACCATGTTCAGTCAAACCACCACCAAAAGGTGATGTCTTAGGGTTTCTGTTGCTGTGAAGAGACACTATGACCAAGGCAGCTCTTATAAAGGACATTTAATTGGGGCTGGCTTATGGGTTTAGAGGTTCGGTCCATTATCATCACGGTGGGAAGCATGGCAGTGTCCAGGCAGACATTGGAGAAGGAGCCGAGAGTTCTACATCTTGTTCTGATGTAGGCAAACAGAAGACTGCAGTCTTCCAGGCAGCTAGGGGGAGGACCTCAAAGCCCATCCCCCACAGTGACACACTTCTGCCACAAGGCCACACCTCCTCATGGTGCCACTCTCTGGGCCAAGAATATCCAAACCATCAGAGGTAATATAGGAAACCTCCCATACCAAGCCCTCCTAGACATTTAAGACATGGCGTGGTCTGCTAAAGGCTCTGAGAAGTCTTGAGACCATTCCTTTATGTATTTGCTTCGGTGAGACTTGTTTTTTCCCCAGTAGGTAGTAACAGTCTTCTGGCTTCCGTCTAAATCAGAGGCTCTGCAAGGAGGACCAGCAGTGTCACCCTGGGAGGAGTGGAGAGTTCTTTCTGCTCCCTGCTGGCACCGCCATCCCCAGCTCCGCAGAGGCTTGTGTGCACACGGGTACTCACAGGTGCTCTGGCGGCTGACAAGTCCCGGAGGACTCACTCTGGCACCTCACACGGGCACACTCAGATCCCCTGGGGCCTCTGCCTGGAGCTTTGCCATGCATGCCTGTGGGGAAGGCCAGCCACACCTCCTCTCCTCGCCCCACAGCCCTGGGAAGGGAGAGCCAGCTTCACTTGCTTTCTGTCAGGCTCTCTGGCATCCCCCCTTCCTGAGGCCCTGCCTTGATCCCAAAGCCTGTGTTCCTGTCATATGCCAAGGCTGCCCAAGCCTGTTCTGAATGGTGAGTGGGCAGGAAATGCCAGCCAGGATATCAACATATATATTTTTTAAAATATATATTTTAAATATATTTATTTATATCAAAGCTAGCTAGATTCAAAACTCTGAGAAACTCACACACCTGGGAGTCAGAGCCATATTCTGCTGATAAGAACACTGGCAGGGCAGTGGTGGCGCACGCCTTTAATCCCAGCACTTGGGAGGCAGAGGCAGGCGGATGTCTGAGTTCGAGGCCAGCCTGGTCTACAGAGTGAGTTCCAGGACAGCCAGGGCTATAAGAAAAACCTTGTCTCGAAAAACAAAAACAAAAACAACTGTGATGGTTTGTATATGACTGGCCCAGGAAGTGAACCTATTAGGAGGTGTGGCCTTGTTGGAGTAGGTGTGTCGCTGTGGGTGTGGGCTTAAGACCCTCCCCCTGGCTGCCTGGAAGTCAGTCTTCTACAAGCAGCCTTCAGATGAAGATGTAGAACTCTCAGCTCCTCCTGTACCATGCCTGCCTGGATGCTACCATGTTTCTGCCTTGATGACAATGGACTGAACCTCTGAGCCTGTAAGCCAACCCCAATTAAATGTTGTCTTTTATAAAACTTGCATTGGTCATGGTGTCTGTTCACAGCAATAAAACCCTAACTAAGACAACAACCCCCCCCAAAAAAAAACAAAAAAACAAAACAAAACAAAAAACCCCACTGAGGTGGCTTTTCTATTCTGCAGGGAAGGTGGTCTTGTACAGAGAACAGCCTCACAGGACCAGCTCCCTTCCTGACCACCCAGGTGTGGTAAATGCCTCGTCTCAGCTGCCTGTAATACTTGGTATAACCTTTACAACACCCTAAATACCACCTGTATCTTTTTGTGGGTTTCAGGAGGGCCCCTGACTGAACCTAGCAGGTTCCAACTGCAAAGACCCACACTCCCACTGGCTGTGGTGTGTGGCTCTGAGCTCCCCAGGGCAAGGTGTTTTACAAGCATGATTTCTCAGGTATCACAGATCCCCATGGTGTCCCCACAGGATCCTCTCGGAGCCTTCCTATAGCTGCCTGGTGTGGTCCGGTGCACCTGTCTCTGGCCTACGGTTAAGTCACAGCTTGTCATAAGAATCCCCTGGAAGAGCCTAGTCTGGATGTAGCAGAGGCTGCTGGAGAAGTGATTTTTCTTCTGTAGTCCCTGGTCTGTGTGTCCCTGTCACTCTGGGAGGCAGTCAGTCGGTCCCTCATGTACATACAGCAGGCATGCCTACCAACTGCTTGGCCAGGCTTGCCCAGGCAGGTCCACATCCCGGTCCAGAGTGGAGCCAAGGTCCCTGGTAGAGGCTTCTCCCTACCTCCTCTCCGGGCTCATACATAAGTGAAAAGGTATATGTATGTGTATGTACATATGATGTATATGTATATGATGTGTATGTATATGGTCACAGTGTGGGTTTGGAATGCCCACATTAAGGCTGAAGAAATATGAATCAGACCACCAACTCAGGGTCTCTCACAAAGGATTGCAGGAGATTGTGGTAATGGACCAGAGCTCTACAATACCAGTGTGAAGAGAAATGCTCAAGTTCAGCCGGGTGTGGTGGCGCACGCCTTTAATCCCAGCATTTAGCCGGGCGGTGGTGGCTCACGCCTTTAATCCCAGCACTCTGGGAGGCAGAGGCAGGTGGATTTCTGAGTTCGAGGACAGCCTGGTCTACAGAGTGAGTTCCAGGACAGCCAGGGCTACATAGAGAAACCCTGTCTTCAAAAAACCAAATCCAAAAAACCAAAAAAAAAAAAAAAAAAATCTCAGCACTTGGGAGGCAAGGGCAGGTGGATTTCTGAGTTCGAGGCCATCCTGGTCAAAAGAAAGAAAGAAAGGAAGGAAGGGAGGGAGGGAGGGAGGGAGGGAGGGAGGGAGAGAGGGAGGGAGAGAGAGAGAGAGAGAAAGAAAGAAAGAAAGAAAGAAAGAAAGAAAGAAAGAAAGGCTCCTCAAGTTCAAATCCTGGAGTAAGTCGAGTGTAGTGGTGGTGCATGCCTTTAATCCCAGCACGTGGGAGGCAGGGGCAGGCAGATGTCTGTGAGATCGAGGCTAGCCTGGTCTACGGAGGGAGTTCCAGGACAGCCAGGGTTGTGTAGACTCTGTCTCAATGCCCCCCTTCAATCAGACCTATATGATTTATATGATTTGTTGTGTTCTGGCATCTGCTCATCACAGAATAAATGCTAAGTGGCCTGACAGTGTGGAGTGGAAAGGTCCTCTGCAGTGGATGCCGGGAAGGGAGCAAGCCTGGCCAGCTGGCTGCAGCAACTCCTCAGACCACTAGGGGGCTCCTTAGTGTCACCTGGTCTTGCTTGTAGCCAAACTACGGTCCAGAGGTGACCGGGACAATCAGAAAGGAGAAAGAGAATGCACCCCCACACGCACACGCACGCCTGCAGTTAGAAGCACCTGTCTTCTCCCGCCACCCTCCACAGTAGTCGAGCTGGTATCTGAGCTCTATAACACTGCAGGGAGACTAAGGCTCAGAGGGGAGGGATATTAAAGGGGACTGACCCTGCAGCTTCAGAGATGGCAGTCAGGAGGCAGAGGGGAGTCCAGAAGTTTGGAGCCGAGAAGTCAGGGCTCTCCTGAAGAGAGAACTTATTGCTCTTCATAGTTTTTGTAGTTGTTTTCATTTGATAGAGAAGGCTGTCCCCATACATATCCACGGACCGCCTCCCTGTTACATCCCATCCCATGTCCTCAATACCTGGGGACTGTACAGCTTTGCTAGGAGACCTGGGCTCTGCCTGCATACTCAACGCTGTCTGCGAGACTCTGCAGGCCGGGCATCTCCTAAACCTTGGTTCACCCACTAGTCATCCGGCCAATCACAGCTAACCCTCGTGTCATCCGGACCTGCCCATCCATCTTCTTAGGACGTCTCCATCTGATAGCCTTTGGACTCTGCCTACAGGATTAGGGGCAGCCTGTGTCCCCGAGGGTCCCCGTTCCCATCTCCTCCCCAAAGCCCAGCTGGACTCCGCCATGCCCATTTCCTGTCATTTGAGCCCTACCCGCACCTTGCACGTACCCCAGCTGCTGCCTCTGCCCAGGTGCCCCTGGAGGACCCTGCTTGTCCTGTGGAGAGCTCTCTAGAAAACAGGCCTGCGTCGAGCATTGCACGTGACCAAAGGAGGGACCAAGGATAGGTATTTCTGAACAGGAAGCTCGGGTGTTGGTCACCCAGACATGGGGATCCTACAGGGAAGGGGCAAGAAACAGACAGAGAGCGTGTGGCCACTGTTGAGTGACCAGGACCCAGAATTGTGACCGCAAGAGGAGGATGAACTTGGCCCCTGTCTGTCCCACAATTCCACAGCTACCTCAGGCTCCTGCCCTGTTGGGAGCTCGAGTGACCAGCCCTTGGCTGTTGCAGCCACTACGGTCCCTGATTCAGAGGTTGTGGCTTTGACCGCCCCCCACCCCCACCCCCCAGGCCCAGAGAAAAGACAGGGGTCAGGACAGCGTCGGTCCCAGAAGCCTGGGGTGAGTCTTGGGAGGTCTCCATCTCTTTCCTGTTGTGGGAGCTGGGGGGAGAGAGCGGAAGACGAAGTGTGAGAACTGCAGGAACACAGAAGAGGAGCCGCATGGCAGACTCTGCTGGGACCCGGAAACCTGCACCCTCTCACAGCCTCGCTGGCTTGATCAGCCCACGATGAATGCACGTGGGGCCTCAGGGCTGTGTGGTGGATCAGCTACACATTTAACGCCCCGAGCCCAGCCATCCCCATGGGCCAGATCAGTTGCTGATTTGGTCAGTGGTCATTTCTCTATAATCTGTTTTCCCTCTAGCTTCAGGAAGGACAGACAGTGCCCCTGGTTGTCCTCACAGGAGTGACAGAGAGTTCCGAGCCCTGGCTCAGGCCAGGTGGGGGCACAACTTGTGAGTTTTATAGTATGAAGTGATGTAACAGACGTCACTGTCCCAGAGGCAGGGGAAGAGTAAGGAGTGGGCTAGGCTTTGGGCACAATCTCTGTCTGTCTGTCTGTCTCTGTCTGTCTATCTCTGTCTCCCTGACTCTGTCTCTCTCTAGTTCTCTCTCTCTCTCTCTCTCTCTCTCTCTCTCTCTCTCTCTCTCTCTCTTTCTCTCTCTCTCTGGGCCACAATGCAACACCTCTGGGTGCTGGTCCTCACCTATTTTGTTTGGGGCAGTGTCAGCCAGGCTAGCTGGCGGTGAACTTCTAAGGTCATCCTGCCTCTTCCTTGCATTTCTGGGATCACAGACTCTTGCACTACTGTCTGGCTTTTATGCAGGTTCTGGAAAGCCAAACTCGGGTTATCTGGATTTCATGGCAAGTGCTTCTACCCACTAAATCAGCTCTCCAGCCTGTGTGTGTGTGCATATATGTATACATATATGTGTATGTACATATATACATATACACATATACATATATAATATATACACTTACACATATATAATCACACCAACAGGAAACAAAGACAATGTCCCAGCCACCCATGAGCTACGTACTTTTAAACCAGTGTCTTCACCTCACTGTCCCTCAGTTTCCCCATCCACAAAGCAAATCGAGGTAGCAGAGAGGCCGCAGGCCGAGGGCCAGACAGCCTAGCCTTGATGGACAGAGCCTAGGACAGAGTCCAGGGTGGGTCCCGGCTGTTGCCCAAGAAGGCGGCTTCACAGTCTGGTATGCTTTTCCGGCGATCCCACCTGGCAGCCCCAGGGAACTTGCAAGGACAGATTCCTGAGACCACGCCTCGCTTGCTCATCCCAGGCAGACAAGTGTTGTCCGTTCCCGTGACTAAGTGCCAGCCAGTGGCTGACCCAACCCCTCCTTGGGCCCTCTGCCATTACAGCAGGTCAGATGCTAATTACTTCCTAGATGGTTCCCCGTCAAGATGGCACCCAAGACACGCCCACTTCAGAGCTGGGTGACCGGACAGGTATAAGCTTCGGGTTTTGTTTTTGTCTGTTTGCTCTTTCGAGACAGAATTTCTCTGTGTAGCTCTGGCTATCCTGGGACTTTCTCTGTAGGCCAGGCTGGCCTCAGACTCACAGAAACCCTCTTGCCTCTGCTTCCTGAGCGCTGGGATTTCGGCTGGAGAGAGGGGCACAGGTCGGGGGGTTCGCATAGAAATTCTGGATTTGGCCTCTGAGTGGACGAGCTGAGGGGCTGGGGTGGGGAAGGATGAGAAGAGCCCAGGCTTGCAAAGGACACCGGTGCACACCTCCTCCCAGATCTGAATGACTTCTCCATTCAGATCTCAAGACTGGGGAGACTGGGGAAACAGGGTCTACTGCTGCTAACGGGCAGGGGCACAACTCCAGGGGCACAGAGGCTGTAAATGCCTAGGCATGGTTAAGGAAAAGACACTGTTCCTGGGTCAGGTTTGGCCCAGGTACTGGCTTTCAGCCGCCACATATTCGTATCTTTCTCCATCACAACCTGGGGATACGTGTCACTGGCTAGAGACCAGAAAGAAGCAGCTTGGAGCGGTCGCTCAAACTGCACAGGGGTTGTCGAGCTGAGTCCCAGCGTCCCAAGACCCTTGCATTCTGTCAGGTCGGATTACAGGGAGCCACAGGCAGAGAGGACCGTGGGGTGCCGGGGTGCTGGGGTGCTGGGGTGCCGGGGCTGAGGGAGGGTCAAGGAGCAGCTTTGGTCCAAGACTTGACTTTGCACTTGGCGACCTCTGCCCTTTGCTGTCTTGCCTGGAGGACTGAGTGGCTCCCGCCCCAGTCAGGCTGCCTGGGAGACAGAAACCTGTGTGAGAGGCTGGGCTCCCTTACACTCCCCTCAACGAGAAAGCAAAAGGCTTCTTTCCCCAGACAAAACATTTACATTTTAGTTTGTCAAAATATTTACAGCTTTGGGCCTGGCATGACGGCGACCATATGCCTGCAGTCCTCGCGGCTGGGAAATGGAGGCCCGAGGAAGGTCACTGGGGGCATGATAGAGCTGGGGCCAGCCTGGGCTACAGGAGACCCTGGCGTGTTGATAGGGTTAGGCCTGTAGCTCGGTGGTAACACATACCGATGGGGCCCTAGGGTCAGGCCGCAGTACTTGTTAAAATATATATTTTTTTACATTTTATAGAGAGACCTTTGGTTCTAGTAGGGCCACGGCTTTTACAAATCTGGGGAGCAGATAGGTGTGGTGGCTTGCACCTCTAATCCCAGCACTCAGGAGGCAGAGACAGGAGGATGTCTTTGAGTCCTAGGCCAACTAGGTCTACATAGTGAGGTCCCGTCTTAAATAAGAAAACAGAATTCTGGGGAGCGGTTTGGGCCAGGCTGAGAAAAATCTTTGTAGGCCGGCCTTAGGGACCGAAGCCCAAGGGACAGGCATCCAGCGCCCGGTTTTCCCCGTGTCCCCATCCTTCCTCCCCATCCTGGTGCGGCTCAGCTCGGCTCATTTGCGTTCCCAAAACTCACCCAAATTCTCCTGGGCTGAGCTCATTGCAGAATCTCAAGTCGAAGGGCACTGCCTCCCTTGGCCTCGGCCCATGAGGACCAGCGGCTCTCTCTGAGCCTGCCTTAAAGGGTAATGGAAGTCCAAAAGAGTGCAGAACGGAGAGGCCGCCCGTGGCGGCGGCTCACACGCCCGTTAAATGACGCCATCATTAAAATGACAAAGGCCGGGCTGGCAAGGGTTCTGCTTGGCTGGCTTGTCTCCCCTAGTTTCCCCTTCAGGCAGGCGCTGCATCCCGCACCTCTCCACTAAGTCCTCCTGGCTCCTCGATTTGAACCACGCCCCCTCCAATGCCCTGTTCCCACAGCAGGTGGCTGGTGGTCGTTTCAAGGCTCTTCCTTAGCTCCCGGGCTAGCTGGTGAACTTGAGGGCAGCTTCGTGGACAGTCAGACTCTTAGCTGGGATTTTTGGGGTGGGGCTAAGTTTCATTTGGGCACTGCTTGGGAAACCAGATCTTTAGCTAAGACTCTGTAGTTCAGCGGGAGCTCTCTCCCCCCCACCCCGCACCTCTACATCGGATCACCACCATGCACAGCTCCCAGCGGGCTGTCTTCGGCAACAATTCCCTTAAGTTGGTTTATTCAAAGTCTGCTTGGACCCCAGCAAGTTCTTCCTGGTAATTTCCCACCCACCGTCCACCTCCCTACAATGCTATTGGCTGTCTCCCCGCCCCGCCCCCCCCTGCATTGTCAGGTGGGACTGTAGTAGTCCCTGGGCCCCGTTGTGAGAGCCCTGAATTAAAATCCTTCCTCCCAATACTCTAATACGAGTGCCACTAAGTCATTTTTCTCATTTATGTTTTGTGAGTTACTTTTAAAGAATTATCTATTTATTTTATGTATGAGTACACTCTTGGCCCCTTCAGACACACCAGAAAATGGCATCAGTTCCCATTACAGATGGCTGTGGGCCACCATGTGGTTGCTGGGATTTGAACTGGGGACCTTCGGAAGGGCAGTTGGTGCTCTTAACCCAATTTTTTTTTTTTTTTAAACCACCGTTCACTTGTGTTGAGCACTTTACGCAGAGGGCCAGCATGATCAGTGCCACCACCACGGCGGCCACGGTCTTCATTTTATAAACGAGGAAATCGAGGCTTAAAGGCGGCGGCGCTTGCTGGAGTCTGGTTGGTCAGAACCTTGGGCTCTTTAAACAGTACAGCGATGTCCCCGACGACTGAGGTAGAGTGATGACTGAGCCCTGGGGGCGGGGCTCGGGACTCTGGAATAGAACGCTGACCAAGCAAACAGGGCCAGTGCAGTAGTACACTGCTAACCACAGTTCCAGAGCCTGACAAGTTAGGGCACCAGGAAGAACTTTGTGACCCAGTGTCTTGCCATAGGGGCCTTAGGGCAGTGTGCGCACTGCAAGCGGGAGGAGGGACGAAGGCAGCCTCCGGGAGGCAGGATTTCCACACTGCCCCTCAGGCGAGGTCGCCGCCCCTGCACAGAGTGGCCCAGAGGCCACATTTGCAGGGCAATCTGGAGCAGGAGGGGCTCCAGGGCTAGGCCTGGGATCTCTGCCTCCAGCCCCGCCCGTTTCAGTCAGGCAGCCTGGGGGGTGGGGGTGGGGGGCAGAAGCTCGCTTATAATATGGCTGTGCCTAGAGCAAGGCCCCGTGGCTGCATTCCATTTCTAGGACTGGAGAGCAGCCTGAAAGGAACAAAGGCATTGAGTAGGAAGACTTGGACCCTGATACCAAGGCTCTCCCGCCTTTCCAAATCATCTTTAAAAGGTGCATCTTTTTGTTTGTTTGTTTGTTTTTTTTTTTTTTTTCCAGACAGGGTTTCTCTGTGTAGTCCTGGCTCTCACTCTGTAGACCAGGCTGGCCTTGAACTCAGAAATCCTCCTGCCTCTGCCTCCCAAGTTCTGGGATTACAGGCATGCGCCACAACGCCCGGCTAAAAGGTGTATCTCTTGAAACCACGGTTAGGCATGTGTTCTGGGTCACACAAAGTCCCCCAAGAATGGGTGCTGGGATTCGAACTCATGACCTTCAGAAGAGTAGTCATTGCCCTTACCCACTGAGCTCTCTCTTCTCCAGCCCCCATTATACGCATTTTAAAAACCTTTAAGGAGCTAGTCCTCTGCAGATGTCTGTGGGCGGTGGGCCCTGGATGGGTGCCCGCTCACCTGTGATTGTGGCTGAGACTCCAACAGGTATCCAGCGTCTCGGGAACAGGGGCCCGATGGCTGGCTGGCTGGCTGGCTGGCTGGGAGCTCACAGCTACAGGCGTCGGCCCTGCCACACCCCGTCCCACCCATCACAGAATGGCTACTCCAGCTGTCCCCAGACCAAAGAGCTGGAGCTGCCCTTACTCCAGGTGAGGAGCAGCGTTGGCTGGATCCTGGACGGACCCCTTCTGTGAAAGAGAAGGGGGGGCAGCTGCCTGGGCTCGGGTAGAGCAGGGTTGGCAGGATTAGAAGAGGGCAGCCAGGAAGTAAGGGGTTTGCACACAGCAGACAGGTAAGTGGGGTAGCCTCAGGGGTACAGAGGGGCAGGGCGTCGGCCATCTTCAGCTCGCCCAGCAAAGCGCTGAGCCTGTCTCATCCTCAGTAACTATGAAAGGGCCATTAATCCACGGAGGGTAAATACTGACACTGAGTGAAGCCGGGGCGTGGTGGTGCACGCCTTTAGCTCCAGCTCTTGGGAGGCAGAGGCAGGAGGATTGAGGATCGAGTTCGAGGCCAGCCTGGTTTCCAGAGTGAATTCCAGGATAGCCAGGACTACACAGAGAAACCCTGTCTTGGAAAAACAAAAACAAAAACAAAGAAAAAAGAAAAAAGCCCAGACAGTGAACACCCAGCGAGCTTCCCGGAGCCCCTCAGAGCCAGCCCTTCCGGTCTTGGCCCTTCATCTCCAGGAGCAGGAAACTCCCTATGCGGAAGGGCAGACAATGGCTTCACCTTTAAGGGGATTCAAGTGTCATGTGAGGAACATGCTAGGCCTGGCTCAGTGGGACCTACTGAACCCCCAAACACTAACCTTTCAGGGTTCACCTGTTTCTGCTTTCAGGGGACACACTCATGCCTGTAGATGGCCTTGGAGGGGTGTCTCTCTCTCTCTCTCTCTCTCTCTCTCTCTCACACACACACACACATACACACATGCACGGGCGCGTGCACACACACACACACACACACACACACACATGCACACGCACACGCACACGCTCAGGCCCTGCCCTAGTCTCTTCAGCAGGTGAAGGGAGCCAACCAGGCTCACTCCAGGAACCTGGAATAATGAGCGCCCCCTTTCTTTGGGGGAACCGGGGACCAGAGCCTCCTCTGCCTTGACTTCCCTCAGTGTTCCCTTTATGGAGAACCCTTCCCAAGTAGTCATCACCCAAAATTGGTTTCAGTGACTGAAAAGAGGAGTGCCTAGGGGAGAGGCTAGCATACCCTACCCACCATGCTTCTCAGCCCTTGGATCCTGACTGGGGTGAGGAGTGGGTGAGGACGACTCCCTGTCCCAGGCCTGGCCCTTCCAAACCCTCTGCCTGCCTGCCATTCTGGTCCAGCCGGTCAGAGGGGTGGGGGTGGGGAGGCAGCAGCCCTTTGTTGTCTAAAAGGACAGAGGGATTAACTGCCTTCAGCCTCCTTGTGGCCCTCCCCGAGGCGGCTGACAGCCCTGCCTCCCTGGGGAGCTACGGGGCAGCCTTCCTGCGTTCTGTGACCCCCATGGAGGAAAATTCATCACTGGATGGCTGAGCCATCCAGGCGGGCCCCGGAAAGATGACACTGAGTCACCTGGGCCCTCATCGCTCTGACAGCCGCGGAGGAATTGGGCGGCTAATTAGCTCCTACAGGAAAGGGCCAGATCTGTCATCTTCCTCCGGAAGTGCCAGGCGGGATTAGCCGCTTCTCCCGGAGGCTGGAGCCTCATCCTGCTCATCCTGGACGGGAGGGGGGGGGAGGACGGGGGACGGGACGACGGGACGACGGGGGGGGGGGAGGGGGGACGGGGGACGGGTGAGGGGGGACGGGACAATGAGGGGGGGACGGGGGGCGGACGGGGACTGGATGGGACGGGACGGGACGGGACTCTGAGGGACGCGGGCAAGGGGTGGGAAGACAGCCGTCCTTCCAGTGGGGAACCTCACTGCTGGGAATTTGTCCCGGCGGAACAGTCCAACAGGAAGAAAGGCTGCAGATGAGCCTGTCCCTTCAAGGGTTATTTATAAAGCCCCGCCCTGGAATGCCCCTGCTGCCCAGCAGTAGGGGGGGGGAGGGGGGAGCAGTCAAAGTCTTGACTGGCTTACCCATCATGGAGTTATGTCCTGTGAGGAGGATGGGGCACATGGCCACGGTGTGTGTGGGGGGATCAAGGCTTTGTCACCCTGATATCCCAACTTGCACATCTCAGCCAAGCCTGGCTTGACCCAAAATGCGCCCATTTCTGACCCAGTGATCCACATAAGGGCCCTGCCTGGTCACTCAGCTCCCTGCCTGGTCACTCAGCTCCCTGCCTGGTCACTCAGCCCCTGCTTAAGCTTATCTCCCCACATACCTGACAACTCGGTTTATGTCACAACCTCTAGAATCCATTTAGACCTTGAATCTTAGTGGCATTTGTCAAACGGAGCTAGCATCACTCTCCTGCCTGGCTGGGAGAGGACCTGTCACCAACGACAAAGTCCCTGTCTCCCTCTTCCCCATCCCCAGGCAGATCAGGGGACATCCCGACCCCTGGGATCTGGGGGCAAGTTGTGGGATGCTTTAGTACCTAATACCGTCTTCTCGGCCAGAGTCAAGTGTTCCTGGGGTGGGGTCTATGAGTTGTGTCCAAAGCTGGTCCAGGGGTTGGTAGAGCAGAGCACTCTGTGGCCAGGGTTCACCTAAAAGCACCGGCTAGCCTAAGTCCCTGCCAGAGCCATAGATAGAGGGTGAGGGCAAGGGTACATTGAGTGGGTGGCTGTGTCAGCCAGCTGAAGGTTCAGTGTGTGATGTCTGTCTGTCTGTCTGTCTGTCTGTCTGTCTGTGGGGGGGACCTCAGAGCTCGCACCTCTCTGCGCACCCTGGTTGAAAGAGTAGGTGGAAACACAGCCGCACCATCCCTCCTGGGATAGCTTCCGGGATGGTGCTTCCCCGACATAGCGGCCTTTCCCCCTGTCCACCACCTCCGCCAGCTCTCCCTCGGGCTCCTGGGATGGACTTGTGGGGTTTGCCAGCACACTGTGTCTTCTCAAGGCCCCGACAGATGCCAGCCCTTCTCCTGGGCAGGAGAGGGAGCCTCTAGTTCTCAAAGTCCACTTGTGGCTTGTTCTGAGTTGCATTCCGGCCCACCCGACACCCCTCTCACCCCCCTCTCCCTGGCGGCGGCGCCCTGGCTTTGACAGTGAGCGAAGCTGTGTTGGGAGAAACGTATCACACATGTCGCCAGACGCCCACCTGAGACCCGCTTTCCGCTCCTCCGGCTGCTGAGCTCGAAGAACATTTCCAAGGCCAGACTAACACAGTTCCTTTGGGGACAAGCTGCAGCTTAGCTTCCTTTACCTGGGTCTTTTGTTACAAGGCGGGAGGGCTTCATCAGACGCAAACAGCTGTCCAGGTGATGCACCCTCCAGCAGGGTGGCTTGAGGGTCCTCCCCGAGGGTCAGGCTCAGAGCCCCCCCTTCAGTAAAGTCCCTGGTTCTCATTTGACGCACGTCTCAGCTCAGAGCATGGCTTTGCTATTAGTTTTATAACACACAGGATTTATATGAACGTGCACATTATAAATCGTGTACACAGACGGTGCAGCTCAACAGTAGCACTGTCCTGCCTTGCCCAGGTTCAAGTCCCAGCGCCTCAAAAAGCAAAACCCAAATCTGTTATTTAGCTGGGCATTTTGGGGCAAGATCGTGACCTAATCGTGACCTAATCACAAGTTCAAAATATGACTTTCCCACAGTGCAAGACTGTCTCAAAACCGCACTTTAAAAAATGGCAGTGGATGCAGCCCAGGGGTGGACTACTTCCTTATGTTAATTTTTTTTTTTTTTTATGTATGAGTACATTGTCTCTTCAGACACGTCAGAAGAGGAGGGCATCGGATCCCATGACAGATGGTTGTGAGCCACCCTGTGGTTGCTGGGAATTGAACTCAGGACCTCTGGGAGAGCAGGCAGTGCTCTTAACTATTGAGCCATCTCTCCAGCCGGTAGACCACTTCCTAGCATGGGATCACAGTCCTGGGATTGCTAGTGCATGTGTGTAACCATCCCACGAGGACAGCAGGAAATGCAGTTCATCACAACCGAGTAGCTGGTGTTGGACCGAACTCCAAAGTCTGGACCCCAGGCAGATTATTTTCGGCATATTTCAGTACAGCACAATTTGGGGCAAAGTCTCCTGCTGTGGCACAGTCCTGTGTGCACAGTGAGGCATAATCACACAGAACTCTTAAGTGCACGTCACTTCTTCCATAAGGGCCTTGGGGAGGAGCATCTGTCTGGTGTGGTCTCGGTCACACAGACAGGACAGAGGTCACCTGGACTATTAGACATGGCCTGTCTTGCTCATGGGAGCTTTGGGGTGCTTTGGCTAAGGAAGCACCATTTTATACCAGGCGTGCGTCTAGGCGGCCACCAGCCATTGTCTCTGACTCCAGTCCCTGGAAGAAAAGTTCTCAGGACCCTCATTGACCCCCCCCACCCAAAAATGTATATCTACTTGTTATCACCACTGGTTTTTGTTTGTTTTTGTTTTGTGCTTCTGTGTAACTTTATTTTGTTTTTTGCTTTTTGTTTTTTTGTTTTTGTTTTTGTTTTTTTTGAGACAGGGTTTCTCTGTGTAGCCCTGGCTGTCCTGGAACTCTCTGTAGACCAGGCTGGCCTCGAACTCAGAAATCCACCTGCCTCTGCCTCCCAAGTACTGGGATTACAGGCCTGCACCACCACTGCCCAGCTCTCAAACCTTATTTATTTATTTTTTTCGAGACAGGGTTTCTCTGTGTAGCCTTGGCTGTCCTGAAACTCACTCTGTAGACCAGGCTGGCCTCGAACTCAGAGATCCTCCTGCCTCTGCCTCCCGAGTGCTGGGATTAAAGGCATGCGCCACCACGCCCGGCTCAAACCTTATTTTTAATGATGGCTCTTAAAATGCTTCAGCCTCCCTTGTAGCCTACCACCCACCAGAGGTCATAAAAAAGAAAGGACACGGGGAAAGTGGACCTGCTTAGAAAGGTTCTTTGGAGCAACTCCAGTTTGTGTTGTCTGGAAATTGGCACTTCAGTTCACAGGTCAGCAGCGACGGGGCTCAGTTCACTCAAACTCTTCACAGACACACCAGCAGTCCAGTTCAGCAGAGCTGGGATAGCGCACGCACACACACACACACACACACACACACACACTCACCACACACACTCACGAAGCAGCAGCGGCGGTGGCACTGCCCAGCAGAGACAGCCAGGCCTCAGCCTCAGCACGAGTCAGCAGGAGGGACCAGGAGGAACTGCCAGGACAGGTTCTCAGCTGTGCCTCTCTCAGGGAAGCGAAGATCAGCAAAGGAAGACTCTAGACTCCCAAGCCTCGCACAGCCAGCTCTATAGGCAAGCCTAGCTCAGCCTCCACCACTGTCCGCCGGGTCCTTTCTATACACGCTCTAAACATCGAGAGTCTCCCACGGGTCTGACCTCAGCTGACATCACTCTGCCAATCGGCTCTAGTTCAAGGAAGCGGCAAGAAACTACAGCACACCACCACAAGTGTTTTTTGGTGTGTTTCTCTCAATAGAGTCCCGACAAATGCAGCTCAACTATGCAACATAAGGAGGACCGAAACAAGCGTGTCGTTAGCAAAGAGTCCGCCATCATGTGTCCTTCACGTGCTTGCTCTAGCAGGACTTCCTTTCTCCTGTGTCCACAAAACGTCCCTTCACGGTTTTCCCCAGTAAAACACCATCCAACTGGCTTTCCGAACCCCTACCTTCCCGCTTCGCTTCTGTAACCCACTTTCGGCCCTTGGCAGAACGGTTTTCACTTAATCGCACAGACACTGAAGGCCTCTGTGTTCGTGTTTTCCTTTAGAAGTCCTTTCCCCACACCTCCCTTTCAGGGCAATCTCAAATTTGGCTCAGAAATTGTTGTGCCTGCTAGTAGCTAATCAATACATATTTTTATGTGAATGAGTCTCTGGCCTCTTCCCAGGGGTCACAACCTTCAGGAGCCAGGCATGGCCAGGACCTGCAGAGAGCTCTAGAGTCACCTGGGCTTTTAGTTACCTCTACTCCCAGCCTTCTGGGTAGACAAGAAACCACACGTCTTCCTTTGAAGAGTCAACCCAGCGTGTCCGTCAGTCCTCCTTTCCCTAGTGGTTCCTCATGAGCACGCGGCCTTGGTGTAAGATGTAGTATATATGATTTTCTCCCCTGCCTTTCTAGTCCTTGCATTCCCATGGTCTTCTCACCCTTGCCCCCTCTCACATCTCCTCCTGCCCCAGGCCTCCCCAGAGGGCTTGCTTTCCTCAGGTGTCAGTCAGCAGCTGGCCTTGGGGATTAGCCTTGAAGTCAAGAGGTCTGCCTGCCTCTGCTCTCCGGGATCAAAGGCGTGCACCACCATGCCTGGCCTGACTGCTCCTTTTCTGCCTCTCCAGCATTACCCATCTGCCACCTTTCTCTTGTAGGAGTGGGTTTTGTGCCCCCCGCCCCCGCCACTCTATACACCTTCTCAGTTCAGCTACATCACGATCTTGAACTAGTATATGTTGCACTGCACAACGTGTGTGTGTGTGTGTGTGTGTGTGTGTGTGTGTCTGGCTGAGCTGCCCTTTGAGGGGTCTTCATTCCTTCATTCCTTGGGCACTGTCTGGGTTTAACCTGGGGGCTAATCAGTTGGCTTGTTTTCTTTGAAGTTGTCTCTGCACTCATCCGTGTGACCCTTGCCTGGCTCCTGCCTGGAGCCTCAGTCATTCAGTTCCTCCATCTGCCCTGGTCCCTTCTGGGTGTAGAGCCCTCGCCACCGTGGGAACCATCTCCTGAGTCACATCCTCCTGTTTCTGGGATTAATCCTCCCACACTCCTGTGCGCATTCCGGCTGGTCCTGATCCCAGGATCCCAGGGCCTTGTAAAGGCCAGGCAAGCGCTCCGCCACTGAGCCACACTCCAGCCATTTAAAAGTCTTCCTCTGTGGCCCAGGCTGCCCTAGAACCTGCACTGGTGACCTCCTGAGGGTTGGGAATATACAGGTGTGAAACACACAACTGGCCCCAAATTCTTCCCGCTAAAGGAAGGGTGCCTGGAAGATGACGTTTCTTGTTCTCAGGTACCCCAGGCTGGCCTCACACTCCCTAGGTAGCCCAGAATGACCCCTAGCCTTAGATTCTGCATTTTCCACCCCTGGAGAGCTGGATTATAAATGGGCTATCCCAGGACCCTTTTCGTGGTGCTGGGGACTGAGGTTAGGGGCCTTGTGTATGCTGGGCAAGGGTTCCACTTTAACTGAGCGTCACCTCCAGCCTTAGTTTTGGGGAGTGAAAAGGAGGCTTGGTGGGATGGCTCAGTGGGTAGAATTACTGGCCACTCAGTCTAACCACGGAAATGTGAACCCCTGGACCCGCCCCCTGGGAGAATGCGCTCCTGAAAGGGCCTCTGACCTCCACGCAGGTGTGCTCACTTGATATAGGTAATTCCAAAGGCATTTAAATAAAGGTGTGAAAATGTCTTTCTCTCCCTTGTACCTTTGATCACATGGGTCCACAAATAGGAAAATAGGCTCCTTCAGCCCAGGATCCCATGAGCCTGGCGTCTTATAGATGTGGGGCTGACTCCTGACCCTGCGTTTCTCCCCGGTTTCCCATCCCCTCCCTAATTCCAGGATCTCCTTGCCCCTGATGCTCTGAAATCCTGCAATATGTCCAAGATGCTTATTCTCGTCTGTGCTGGCCTTTCCTGTGTCCATGAGACAGGGTAGTTTTTGTTTTTGTTTTTAATCATCATCTGTTACTTTCTTCCGTGTCCCGGCGGTGCTGGCTGTGGAGCAATAAACAAGGGACTCTGGGGAAGACGGCAGAGCCAGCACCAAGCCTGGATCCCACTGCCGGCTAGATACCCGCATCCTAGGCAACATATCTGGGGACCACTTGAGGGACTCTGAGTATCTTTAGGGGGTTCTCAACCTTCCTAACGCTGTGACCCTTTAATACAGCCTGTCTGTCATGCCGTGGGGACCCTCAACCATAAAATTATCGCTACTTCACAACTCTATAGTTTTGCTACTGCTATGAATCATAATGTCAATGCCTATATTTTCTGATGGCCTTAGGTGACTCCCGTGAACAAGTCATTAGACTCCCAAAGGGGTTGAGAACCAGCGCTCTGAAGCCAAGCCTGCTTGTCCCACATAAGTGAGTGTGCCTCCTTCCAGTACCCCCGGCCTCTACACTGGGTCACTCCCAGAGATTTAGGTGACTTTGCTCTGGACATGGGTTGGGGGGCTGCATTTCATGAACTTTTTGGGGCTGAGACCTTTGGGGCTTATCTGTCACCTTGCTGCCCCAGGACCCTGTTTTGCCGATGTGGGTTCTGGGCACCTGAGATGCCAAGATGGATGCCTCTCGGTGTTGGGGAGACCCTGCGTATGACTGAGGACCCAGCTCCCTGCGCAGGGTTTTATGGGCAGGACTCTGGGCCACTCACCAGCTCTCCTTCCACCCCAAGCCCTTCCCTAGGCAAGCAGTGTGGCCCAGGGTGAGCCTGGGGTGCTTGGGACTCTCCCATCCTGTAGGACGACGAAATGACCCCAAGTTTAGCTACAGATTGAGAAGCCGAGGGGACAAGGTGTGTCTGTGACCACACACACTAGGGCCTAGTGAGATCATAGATACAAGGCCATTGTTCTTTCTTTCGATATTTGCTCACCTGGTTCCCAGGTCCTACGATGAGTGAGAACTGGGGCATATGTGGTAAGCAAGCGAGACACAGGGCATGCCTCTGTGCGGCAGCCTCACGGGGCAGGCCATGAAGACCTGAGGGGCTTGAGGCGTCCCCACGATCCATTGTCCCATTGTCGCCATTTCTGTCAGGAGGGGCTGGGCGCGCTGGGCCGGGAGCCAGCAGAAGCCACATTAACAATTAAGGTCTTTGCCACATCTACCCCCCCCACCCCCACTGCATGAAATATTCAGACACCAGAGGAGCTGGAGCTGGGTCTCAGAGCGCTGCAATGTGTGTATGTGTGTGTGTGTGTGTGTGTGTGTGTGTGTATGTGTGTGTGCTGGACTGCTACTTGTGGATTTGGGGCCTGAGGTAGCACCCGAGGCCTGGCATGCAGAGCATCTGGAGGCTGCAGGGCTGGGTGGCAGGAGCAGCTGCCAGCTGTCACAGGGATATGCATAGCCGGACTCAAAGGCTGCACCCAGGAGCCTGGAACTTAGCACCTAAGCGGCCCCTGTGTTGTGGGACTGCCCTCTGAGCCTGACAGCCACTGCTACCTGCTTTGCAGCAGCTGTGACCCCTAACACTGGGCCAGCTGACATTCCCTGGTGGGAGGGTTGGGGAGGACATTTAGGTGCCCCCCCCACTAACCACTCCCCCCCCCCCCCCGGCATTCCAGCGGCTTCCTCCTACACCTCCTTCCTACATCTCCTTCCGATGGGTAACTGGCCAACTTACTCCTGGTTAGTCCAGCACTAAGGTCCTCCAGCAGGACCTGGGCGGGGCAGGTTAACAGAAGGGGAGGGAACTCTATCTATGTAGCTATGGGAGGCTTGTCACTCATGCTATTATTACTGCCGTTGGTATTGTTGGCTCTCAGTTCCGGGGAAAGGGTGGTGGAAACAGTCTCTTCCACGCCGCTCCACTCCACTTCCCCGGGGCCTCCTCCCACCCCTACACTTCCACACTGAGCCCTTCCCAAGAGGCTCCCCGGCCGGCCCATAGTGTAGGTGACTTGAACCACTGCTTGGATGGAGGCTTCATTCTTCTCCACTGAAGCTGTGGCCCTGGACGACCCGAAGGCAGAGACTGCAGGCCACAGGAGCGCCACAAGGACACAGGGGCTGCCACAGAGCTCAGTGCAAATTGAATTGTCTCAGCAATTTCCCTGGTGAGCAGAGCGTTCCCGTGGTGTGTGCTTTTCTCAAGCCGCCGCCCCCCCCCCCTTCCGCAGTGTCAGTGTCTCGGTGGAGTAACTCCCTAACACAGTCTTTGCTTTGCGGGGATCCTCCAGAGAGCTTGCTGCTGCGACTTGGGGGGTGAGAGCAGATCTGCAGCTTCCCCAGGCCGGGACTCTTTTTGAAAGTGTGCTGTGCTGGTCCCGCCCGCAGGAACACCAGCGCCCCTCCCTGCTCAGCGGACTCCTGGTGCTGAGTGCGAGGGGCCGGCCTCAGCAACCCCGGGGCGCGTCTTCCCGCCCCTTTCTCCCGCTCAGTTACCAGGAGGGAGGGGGAAGGACTGAATTAGCTCAACCTGTGTGGCTCCCAACCCTTGACCAATGTGAACCAAGACAGCCGCGACGACTCTCCAGCTTCGGGGCACACCTGGGCCTGCCTTTGAGCTCAGACCTCATATTTCATCCTTCCTTCCTTTCCTCTTTTTTCTTTTTCTTCTTTTTTTTAAAGGTAATCTCTGTAGCTCAGACTAACCTGGAATTCAAGTATTACCCCTGCCTCTGTCTTTGAGTTCTACGATTAATGACCCGCACCCCACGGCACCTTTTTCTTTTTCTTTTCTTTTCTTTTTCTTTCTTTCTTTTTTTTTTTTTTTAAATATTACTACATTTATTTCTTTCTGTGTGAGGGTTTACGTATGCTACAGCCCACTATGGAGGTCAGAGGACAACATGCGGGAGTATGGGCTCTCCTTCCATCACTGTGTCCTGGGAGTTAATTTAGGTTGTCAGATTGGGCTCCAGGCTCCTTTATCTGCGGAGCCAGCTCGCCGGCCCCTCCTCCCCTTCGAACCGGCCACTAACAGGCCAACCCTAAGGCCATTCGCTTGCTGTTCCTTTCACCTGCACTGCCTCCCCGCTTACCTTTGTCCTTGTCGCTCAGGCTTAGATCCTAGCTCCTAGCTCCTAGTCCCTCCCAGAACACAGATCTAAGGCAATTGAATTCCCCGCATAGCGCTGCAGACAGCCTCGCCGATTCTTCTCACGTTGTACTCTGTCCTTCCTCTCAAGAAGGCCAAGTACCCTCAGAGGGCAGTGGCCTCTTGTCCCGGTAGAACTCCCCCGGGCTGGGGAAGGTGTGAGAGGGCACACGCGGTGGTTCAGTAAACGGCTGAGTAACTGTAAAGGGGACGTCAGCTGCTGCGCGGGCACGCGCTCCAGGCCCTGGGTAGCTTACCCCGGTATGTGCACGCGCGGGGTGGGTTATCTCCTTGTAGGTCCAGGGGAAACGCATCCTTCCCTCGGCCCGCTGGCTGCAGAAGCGCCGTTAAATGCGCGTTGGGGACCGGACTTATAGGTGTAGGAAGATCCGTATGCTCCGCAGCGATGCGGGGCGAGGGAAAGTCCCGCGGTCGCTGTGTACCTGTGGACCCCAGCTATATGGCCAGGGTGGAAGACCTTCCCTCGCTCTTCTCAGGCGTTTCCACCTAGCGAATTGCACATGTGCCTCCAACCCCAGGGATTTAGCGGTGTGGTGCGCGGAGGGGAAGGGCTCGGAGAACTGCTCTGGGAAATGGGCAGGTCCTCGGGCCCCCACCAGGTCAGGGGAAGAAGGGAGAGAGATCTGGCCCCGAGATAAGGCTGCCAGGGCTTCATAGTCTTGGGCTAGGGTTGGGAAGACAGCCCCGCTGCAATATTAGGCAGGGACCCAGGTGGAGAGGGTCGGTGGCCCGGAAAGGGACAAAGAGCAGCCCTGCCCGACCCCCCACGTCAGGGTCCTATTGTTCCTCCTCTCTCGGACTGTACCGAACTCTGGTGCCCTCGGGAGGGAGGGAGGGAGCTGCGCCCACCCGGTGGGCATTTGTTTATTAAGGGTGAGAAAGGGAGGGTCAGGGACGCTGGCCGGATAAGGGACGCTCATTTTTTTGCGCGTCGCCTTTAAGGGAAGCCCTGCCCTACCTTTCCCACCGGTCCCCGCCACCCCCTAGCCCTACCTGCATTTTAAAACCCCTTGTAGTCCTGGGATTGGCCCAGGCCGCGTCCTCCGGGCGAGGAAACTTGAACCGGGTGTTGGGGGGGGAGGAGGGTGCAAGGCCCCGCGGTTGGAAGATACCATCTTTGCAGCCTCCCCGCGCGCGCCCCGCCCCTCCCGCACACCCCCGAAGCTGCCCAATCAGACCTGTGGGAAGGCGGGACCGTGGCTCGAACGTGCCTCTGGCAGGGCGCCCGGCGGGCCGGCGCACCGCGTAGGGGGACCTCGGGGGCCTGCCGCGCCTCTGACCGCCTCCCTTTCGGAGGCGTGGCCCAACTGCGGCGCCCCGCCCCCTCTCCGCCCGGGGTGGGCGGGGCGGCTGGGGCTCCCGGAGCGGGGCCGGGGGCGGGCCTCCGCCTGCTGCGCCCGAGCCCGGAGAGCCCGGGCACCGCGGCCGCCGACGCATTCACCGTCCCGGTTCCTCATCCTTGAGGCTCGCGCGGGGTCTCGGGTGACCCCAGAGGGGACCGCGGGAGGGAGCGCGAGGCGGCGCAGGGCGGGCCGCACGCGTCCCCGGCCGCCCCCCGCGCGCGCGTGGCCGGGCCCAGAGAAGCCCCGGCGCGGGGAGCGCCGGCCCGGCGCGGGCGAGGGCGATGCCGCGGTGACGGCCCCGCCATGGCAAAGCCCCCGGCGGTGGCGGCGGCGGCTGCAGCGGCGGCGTCGGAGGAGCTGAGCCAGGTGCCGGACGAGGAACTGCTGCGCTGGAGCAAGGAGGAGCTGGCGCGGCGGCTGCGGCGCGCGGAGGGCGAGAAGGTGGGCCTCATGCTGGAGCACGGCGGCCTGATGCGCGACGTGAACCGGCGGCTGCAGCAGCACCTGCTGGAGATCCGCGGCCTCAAGGACGTGAACCAGCGGCTGCAGGACGACAATCAGGAGCTGCGTGAGCTCTGCTGTTTCCTGGACGACGACCGGCAGAAAGGGCGCAAGCTGGCGCGCGAGTGGCAGCGCTTCGGACGCCACGCGGCCGGCGCCGTGTGGCACGAGGTGGCCCGCTCGCAGCAGAAGCTGCGGGAGCTCGAGGCGCGCCAGGAGGCCCTGCTGCGCGAGAACCTGGAGCTGAAAGAGCTGGTGCTGTTGCTGGACGAGGAGCGCGCGGCGCTGGCGGCGGCGGGGGGCGCTGGCGGTAGCGGCGGCGGCGCGGGCTCCCGCAGCTCCATCGACAGCCAGGCCAGCCTGAGCGGGCCCCTGGCGGGCAGCGCAGCGGGCTCCGGGGCCCGCGACGTTGGCGACGGCAGCAGCACGTCCAGTGCGGGCAGCGGCGGCAGCCCGGACCACCACCACCACGTCCCGGCGGCTCTGCTGCCCCCGGGGCCGCCCAAGGGTCCCGACGGCAAGGCCGGAGCCACGCGCCGGTCCCTGGATGACCTGTCAGCGCCGCCGCACCACCGAAGCATCCCTAACGGCCTGCACGGTAAGCATCTACCCCCGGATCGGAAGCCCAAGGGTGTCTGTCGTGAAGCGGTAGTTCCTGGAGACCTCACAGGTGCGGGGCGGGGCGGGGCGGGGATAGGGGTCGTACCTTCAGACCCTTCCGCAAGCTGGCATAGCAAATGGAGCATCCGGCGGCGTGGTGGTGTCCCTGCCTGGCAGATGCCGCAGAAAAGTTTCTCTTCCGCAGCTTTTTGTGTTAGCAGCTGGCACTTTGGGGCTGTCCAGGGGTGTCTCTCATCCCACCCTGGAAACACTTGAGGGCAGAGGGGAGCTCTTCTTGGAAGACTGTGAAAGGCCCCTGAGCTAAAGCAAGGGAATTTCCCCCTCTGGTTAGAGCCTCAGATAGTCCCTCAAACTCACTCAGCACCCAAGACTGCACTGTGCTTGTGGCTGGTTTCCTCCCCTGCTCCCTTCTCCAGCCGTATCTCCTCCTGGGCCGGGCTGGCACGCAAGCACCCCGTGCTGAGACCTTGACGAAGCAGAGCCAGAGCAGTCTGGGCTAAGATAAGAGTCTTCCCGGCTTCCCATAAACCCCACGATCCTGGCTAGGACACCTTTCTCAACTTGGTCTCTACAGTCTTCCCCAGAGGATATATTTGAAATCGATTCCACCTTTCCCATGTGCCTCAGTTTCCTTTCTTCCTTGCTTTTAAGTTGGAGAGGCTGATGCCCTCCTCACTGGGGTGTGAGGTGGAAATAAATAATGTCCCTGAAGAGATTGGGGAGCTTTATCGCCTTGCGGGAAGTGCTGGGGGGGTCATCTGCGGCTAGAGTGTGGGTTGGAGGTTGGCTCTGTCTTCCTTAACCTGTTGCTATTGACCCTTTGGGAGGGGTGGCCCCATCTAGGGTACTGTGGCTGTTCCTTCAGAACAGGGCTTCCCTCCTGTCCTGACTGCAGATGCTGCATTTCCCTGTTTGCCCACAGTTTTGGGGGGCCTGGTTCTCAGTGTTGATGGCCCCTGCCTCTGCCTGAGTTGTTTGCCTGGTAGTGAGGAATAACCCGCCCTATCGGTTCTCCTTAAAGCCTTTCTCCTTCCGTATACTATCAAGGCTTAGAAGAACTTCTCTTCCCCAAACTGACTGCTGGAGCTGAGGACCACGCTTTTTCTTGAGTTTCCTGGCCAAGCCCTCTGCAGGCATTTTTGAGGCAGGAGCTGTAGTCCCCATGCAGGACAGATAGAGGTTTCCCCTTTATTTACTCCCCAGAGCTTGTGAGTTCAGGAAAGGACTGGGGCTAGAGGGATATTTTGTTACTGATTAGCAATCTAACACAGCGACTCAGGTTTCTTTTTGTAACACTGCATCCCCAGGACCTTCCCCCGACAGCTATTCACTCAAGCTCTAGATGCCAAGTTCCAGCTTAATTTGGGGACCCACACCCCTCTTTACAGAGCTGGCATGCATCTCTTTGGCGTCCCCTTCCCAGGAGGAGGGGCTCTGGGAGGACCAGTGTTCTGGGTCTTGATTTCCCCAAGTGCATCATGAAGGAGGAGAGAATCTTTGCTTGTAGGGAAACAGGGTTGCTGGTTTTCAGCCATGTCATCAGTAACAGTGGCCAGGGGAAGTCTCCTTAGGACACTGCCTTGCTTGAGTGTCTCCACCTCTTTGCAGACGGTCTTTTTTTTTTTTTTTTTTTTTTTGGTAGGAGGTGTGGGTCTGGCCCAGAGTTGCGGTTGCAGTAGTGAATAATGCAGTAGGGAAGGACCTGGGCAGACTGGAGGTTTTCCACCCCAGGGGGGTGGGGTGGGTGAAGTCGGGGGTGAGGGTGGGGGGTAGGGGGGTGGGTAAGAGTAGAAGTGTCCTGTTTCCAACAGACCCCACCCCCTCTGAGTGTCCTTGCAACAAAACTGCGGCAGATTTTGTGGAAGCTAAGCTTTGCTTTGGACAGACTGAAAACTCAGCACTCTCACTACTACACATTTCACCTACACACTGGATTGTTCTTTTTAGTTTTGTCTCTTAAAGTCAGTGGGTGGCGGTAGGGTATCCTCCCTTGATGGCACACAGAATTCCAGGAAACAAGGAAAACTGGGTTTCACTCTACTGGGATCCAAAGTCTTCCTTGGCTTTGCAGAGCAGGGGGCTGAGCTGAGAGAGAAATAGAGTCTCAGTGGTGGCCAGAGTGGAGTCGGACACTGGGTTTGCGCCTCGGGGCCTGGTTCTCGTGCATGTATCAGCCTTGCTTTACCTACATCAAGGGGAGGCGCGAGAGGACCCCAACCTTGTCTTGGTGGGGGTCTCCACCAGGACCATTGGTGTTTGTGCCAAGAATGGCTTGATATTGCCGGGCAGTGGTGGTGCACGCCTTTAATCCCAGCCTTGGGAGGCAGAGGCAGGCGGGTTTCTGAGTTCGAGGCCAGCCTGGTCTATAAGAGTGAGTTCCAGGACAGCCAGGGCTATACAAAGAAACCCTGTCTCGAAAAAAACAAAAACAAACAAACAAACAAACAAACAATAATAAAAACAAAAAAGAATGGCTTGAGGCCCTCGCAGTTGCCAATTTTTAATTTTAATTTAATTTTTATTTTTATTTTTATTTATTTATTTATTTTTGCTTTCCGGTTGGTTCAGGAAGCATGGATGCCTCCCTGTTCTTGAGTCCTCCCGGCTGTGCCTTTTCCCCCCCGCCAGAGCTGGAAGTGTTACTTCCTTATCAGTGAGCACAGAGTAGCTCGTTGATAACCCAATTATCCATGGGGTCTGGACATCTTGACTCCCTCATGTATCTTGGGCAACATGGTTGACTTTGCCTCCCCGTCCTTCTGGAAGGTCGAGGGGAGCCCACAGAACCCTTTGCTCCAGGAAGGCCAGTGGGATTGGCACCTGCCCGCCGTGGTCCCCACGTTTGTTGGAGGAGTCCATCGTGGGAGGCTTGCCAGCACATTCTGGCTTCTCTTCCAAACTCTCTGCTTGCCTTTGAAACTGCTTGCGGGTCTGAGCTCCCTCTGTGTGTCGTTTGTGTGTGTGTGTGTGTGTGTCTTGCACCTGCTGCTGAGCCAGGGAACCAAGGTCCCGAAGTCTTCTCTGGGAGAGCTATGCTGCTGTGCCCACAGCCCTATAAGGTGTCCTAGAAGGACACCTCGTGGCGGTGTGGAGGTGTCCATCTGTATTCAAGCAGTCCTGGCCGAGGTGGGCTCTGCCGGCCTGTAAATGCATATACAAATAGGCATGGGGCAGGCACTGGGTGGGCACTGGGCTCCTTTTTGAGAGGCTGGGTTCTGGCTGGCTGAAGTCGGGGCTAGGGTATCCTTGCTGTATCTCTAATCTAGTTTTGCAGGAGGAGCCGATTTAAACGTCAGAAATTCAACCCCCTTTTTATTCAATGAATGAGGTGATTTTTTTTTTTTTCAGGCAAAAAAATTTTTTTTTCCTGCCAGGCAGTGGTGGCGCACACCTTTAATCCAAGCACTTGGGAGGCAGAGGCAGGTGGATTTCTGAGTTCGAGGCCAACCTGGTCTACAGAGTGAGTTCTAGGACAGCCAGAGCTATACAGAGAAACCCTGTCTCAAAAAACAAACAAACAAACAAACAAACAAACAAACAAAAATCTCTCTGGGGGTGTAGCTTAGGGGTAGAACTTTTGTTCAGCACAGTATGGGACTCTCTTGAAAGTAATAGACACACACACACACTCTCTCTCTCTCTTTCTCTCTCTCTCTCCTCTCTCTCTCTCTCTCTCTCTCTCTCTCACACACACACACACACACACACACGACAGCCATATTCTTGTAGCCCACCGCTCATCCCCTGTCCTTGGGTGTGTGTCCTTATATCCTTCTCTCCCCACCCACCCCACGCCCTGTGACCCCTGTGACTAACTGAGGTTCCAGCAAGCCTGTGAGTGAATGTGTGAATGTCGGTTATCTTTTCCACATTTGGGTTACGATTTCGCCACTCTACATGAGCAGGGCTGGCTCTGTCTCCCCTCAGCGTTTCTGTTGATTTTGAAAGGGTGAAGTAGAGGGTGGTCTGAACTTTTTTTGGGGGGGGAAAAAAAAGCCGGAGCAAGCCGGCAGTGAAAAGGCCTTTTCCAGGAGACCTCGGGTTCCACTAATGAGACGGCCTTTCCTCAGGCTGCCGGCCGGGCGAAGGTCGGAGGAGATAATGGACGGGTTATGCAATCTGCCCCTCTCCTCCAGCCTAACCCTGGTGGAGGGGTTCTGTGACGCTGTCCGTGGACTTGGGTGCGAGGTCCTCAGGGGCCCGGAAGTCCACTCAGCACATCACGTTTACCACAACGAGCTTGCTAGCCGCCAGGGGCTGCCATGTTCTTCAGGAGGCTTCTCGGCAAACTGAGGCTTGAGGAGGTGCTGGATAGTTAGTGCCTTGGTACCCACAGGGCCTGCTGGGGTCCGGAGTGAATCTCAGGCCTGAGCTCCGTGGGGAGGGGTACCTTTCCGGGGGGGGGCTTCAGCTCTCCTCTTTGGAGTGTGTGGTGTGTGTGTGTGTGTGTGTGTGTGTGTGTGCACGCATATGTGTGTGTCCCTCCACTTATCTTCCTTCCTCTGCCTTCTCACTGTTCTACTGGCTTCCTTCCCATCACAGTGGTCATCCCCCTGTCCCATGCCAGACCTCTGAGCTCCTGGGACATGAACTTGATGGCATGTTGGTCCATGACCAGCATATTTCATGAGGAAACCCAACTCCGGCTCACACCTGTGTTCTGGGGACATCCTGCCCGTGGCAGTCATTCACAACAGTTCCTTGAGGGTCTTAGGCAAGTTGCAGAACCTGTAAAATGGGGAACATGACAGAACTCTGGAAGGAGGGAAGGTGTCTGAATGATAGCCTACGAATGCATGCACCTTCTCTGGGATGGGACACCCAGTGCCGAACCGTAAGGCGGAGGAGCCTGCCGGCTCCGGCTCTGGCTCCGGCTCCGGCCCCGGGGTCAAGAGCCTGAGTGAGCTCTGTCTTCCTGACCTGATCTGCGACTTTGCTGACCCTCAAGGCCTGCCTCCTCATTTGTAATATCCTGCTTCTACAACTGGGCCTTTAAAAGGGGGCCTGTGACTTCTCTTTTCATCCGGATACCCGTTTTTTTTTTCCATGCTGGGAATTGTCACCTTGGGACGTGGGTAGGGAACCCCGTAGCCCATGCTTGTGAGAGGAGCCTTTGTGCCCGCCCTGTCTTCTTGTCCAATTGAACAAGAAAAATGGCTTTGTAGTCAAGAGCGAGCAGACTGGCTAAGCTCTGGAGGCGGGACCTGGAGCACGGTGTGGAGAGGCCAGGGTTTGGTCAGTGCGCTCTGGACACACATGGGACAATAACCGCGGGGGGGGGGAGGGGGGGAGGGGGGCTGTGGTCGGTGCCTCGTGCAGGTGAAGCCCCAAAGTCCCAGTGACTCAGAGTTCAGTGCCTGCAGAGGAAAATGGTCCAGATAAATTCTGTGGCCTCTAGAGCCAGGAGCCCTCCATTGGGGGCTCTGGACACTGGTGAAAGGCTTTGCTGGTGGGCAGGGCTTAGATGTACAAGTCTTAGGTTATGCCAGGGAAGGGCTGTCAGGAGTGGGTGGGTGGGGGAGTGGGGGCTGACCTCATAGCTGGTCCTTAAAGCCGGAAGGGACACATTAGCTCAGGTTTAATGAGCATCTATACGCCGAAGCTCCCTGGGCCTTTGGCGGTGACTCACGCCACCTGGCCTGGGAGTGACAGTTAAGGAGCGTCCGTCTGGTGAGTGTCCTGTAGGCTGGGCTCAGGTCAGGGACAAGAAGCTCAGGGCCTCCAGGATGGCCTCGACTCTAGACCAGCCATAGGAGAGAACCTTTGCTGTAGGCGCAGTCTCCCAGCCCGTCCGCCTCCTCGGACCTCTCATTTGTATGTTAGGTGGGCCGGGCTACAGGGGGATCAGTCAGACACTTATAGGAGATGTTTTGTCTAGACCCAAGCCTGAGCTCTTGCTCCCAATACAGACTAGTTAGGAAGTGGGATGGAGGTCTGTTGATCCGTGCAGGGGCTGCCCTGGGGGTTTCAGAAACACGGGCTAGTTCTCATTTTCCTCTTGGGGACGTGCAGACATCAATGGAAGCCCAAAGGCTTGGAAACGGAAGCAAAATCCTCTCCTACAGGGATGGGATTTTACTTACTTATTTATTTATTTGGATTTTGATGGACGTGGCGGTGCGAGCTTTTAATCTCAGTCTGGAGGCAGGTACAGGTGGACCTCTGTGGGTTCAGGCCACCCAGGGCCACCGAGCGAGACCCTGTCTTTAAAAGAACAAAAAAATTTCACTTGATGTGTGTGATTGCTTTTGCCTGCCTGTGTGTATGTGTGTACTACGTGTGTGTCACGTGCAAGTCAGAAGAGGGTGTAGGATCCTCTAGAACTGAAGTTACCTATGTTTCTGGGCCACCTGGTGGGTGCTGGGAAACGAACCAGAGTCTTCTGCAGAGCAGCCAGTGTTCGTAACACCGAACCGCCACCGACCGCTCCAGCCTCTGTCCTTGTGATCTTAAAGTCGGGGATAGCCCCCACCACTTCCTCCAAGCCCTCCTCCAACCTGGTCTCTGTCACATCCTTTCTTTCCCTGTAGACATAAGGTTCTGGGCAGACAGGGAGCTGGGTCACCTAAGGGTAGGTGCCTGGTCTGACTGAATCTTCCCTCATCTCCAGCTTTCTGTGCAACAGGTCAGGAAGACCTGAAGTCCTGCCCATCCACCAGTAGATTTCCTAGAAGTGCTGTGTAGACTATTTCACTAAGGTACAGGCCCCGCCCTGGAGGCCTGCAACCCTACTTCCTGGTCTTAGTCCTGGGCCCCAGATGGCGGGTTGTGCTGGCTTTCCTGTCTTCCGGGCCCATTCCCTTCCCCCTTCTGTGGGGGGTGGGTGGGGCAGGGCTGGGAATCCCTCTGTACTTTGCAGGGTCCTCTCTCTTCCCGGTCCCTCCCTCTGTCAGTCAGTGCTGTCCTAGAGTAGATGGCACTCAGAGTGCTGGCCTCTTGGAGCAGAGGAAATGCCTGACCAGGAAGAGCCGGAAGCCCTGAGCAAGCCCTGTGGAATCCTCTGGCTCTTAAGGAGGAAGCTGGGAGGGAAGGGGACCCACCCTTAGGCCTTGGGTCACTCTTGTCTGTCCGTTTGGGACCTGGGGTCTTGGCCCTTTTGATTCCTAGCCTTGGCACCGGGGTGGGAGTGGGGTACAGGCTCCTAAACCATCTTTCGGACGGCTACAGATTAGTGCGTGTGTTTTACAATGGGGTGGTGTGTATTCCTCGCCCCTTACCACAGCTGGGCCCTGGGTCCTCAGTTTGAGCCAGGAGTCAGGCTGCCTGTGACTACACACACCGGTGCCTTGAGAGCGTGATGTGACTGGTGCCCTGGTGGCCAGGCCTCTGTCTGGGCCACCCCCCCTTCTGAGAGCCTGATGGGATTACCAGCCTCAGCTATCTGATGGTGCCCCAGTTTAGGGCAAGACTGAACTTCCATTTTGGCGCACAAGTGTCTTCAGCTGGGGCTGAAGATGGCGGCTCCTGCTCTCGAGGCCCCTCCCCACAGCACAGCACGCCGCTCTCCAGGCTCACCAGTCACCGGGCACAGCCTAGCCTTCTGGACTACACCGTAGATGCGCTCCCAGAGCCGGGGCGAGGGGCTGGGTGAGCGGCTGGGGGCGGCCTCTCTCGTAGTTTAAGCTGGACGGAGCCAGGTCAGTCCCCTTCGGCCGCCTCCCTCCCTCTCTTTACTTCATTTCCTATTCTTGGCGGCAAATGGTCTTTATCTGCTTCCAAAACCATGAAACCTTCCATGGTGGTGGTGTGTGGACAAGCTTACCTTCTCCTAGCTCATAGCTAGTGCTGTGCTTTTCATCTTTGTGGTTCCTCACCCCGCCTGATTGATTGATTGGTTGAGACATGGTCTCACAGTGTAACTCTGGCTGGCCTGGAACTCACTCTGTAGACCAGGTCACTTTGATACTTTGATACTCTGTGAGGATTAAAGGCCTTTGCCAGCACACGGGGCTGAATAATAAGCAAACAAGCAATTGAATAGTCAAACACCTCAGTCTGGGTCCAGACTCAGAGCTTCTGGCAGTTGCTCCGGCCTTCGGGTCCGTGGGCAGTGAGAGTCAAGAGTCTTTATGGAGAAACCTGTGGGCCCCACAGGGGCCACTGAGCTGGGCTTTGTCCATTGGTCAGCCAGTGGTGGGGGATGGCCCGTCCTCCTCGGTTGGGGCCTGGGGTTGTGGGCAGAGGTAGAGAGAGGGCAGTTTAGGGTGGAGGCAAGTTGGTTTGTGTTGGCCTCCCTGACCTGTGCATTGTGGGTACCTAAGGGCACAGCTCTAGTGGAAGGCCTGCAAGCGGCTGCAGAAGGCTCGGCCCCTTTCCCACGCTGTGCACAGGTCAGCTCGCCGTACCCCGCCCCCCCCCCCCCAGCATCTCTACCTTACAGCTGGGCACAGATGCATCCAAGCCCCGAATGCTCGGGACAAGCCTGCCCCGAAGGGAGTGGTAATGGCTGGGAGGCTATATTCGAGGGGACAGATGCAGGCAGGGCCAGTGGCACGGCACGGGGAGGCCAGCCACTGAGCAGAGTCGACCCAGTTCCAGAAATAGAACATCCACTGTCAGGGGATGCATCTCTTTGTCTCCCCAAATCTGTCTTCCCGTCAGCTTCCACGTTGTAAGGCAAGAAGGAGACGCGCTCTTGTGTAGGACTCAGAGGCTCCAGCGAGCACCCCGCTCCCCAGCCCCGTCACAAGGGCTCGATTGTGTGCGGGCCCTGAATGCACCCGCCTGTCACCATGTGCGGCACCGGCTGGCCTCCCTAATGAGCCCGCTCTGGGAGTGGCCCTTTGTGGCAGGTTCCGGCCACACTGCCCGGGCCAAGGCTCCGTTTCCCAGCCGCTTGGCCGTGGAATGGCTCTCCGTCGCTGCTGGGACAACGGGAAGCTCCCCTTGTGCCTTCCCTTTCTGTTGCCCATATTTTCCGGCAGTGAGCGCACCCCACCTTTCTGCACATTCCAAGATGAGGAGGGTCTTACCCTTCAGCTCCTCTCGGAGCTGGCGCTGGCAAGCCTCCCTTCCTCTGCCCCTAGGTCAGCTCCTCCTGTGGGGACACCCCCTCCCCTCCCCCCATTGTGTCTTTTGTTCCTCTTGGGTCTCTCCCCAGATCCTTCCTTGCAAACAGGCTAGTGTTTCCTTGTCCGGAGCAATAAAACAAAACCAGCCCTTCTGCTATCCTGCCCTCCTCTATGGGGGGTGGAGCGGTGTGTGTGTGTGTGTGTGTGTGTGTGTGTGTGTGTGAGAGCTCTCCTCTCTATGGACTGTAGCGCAGACCCTGGGGAAGGTAGCCCCAGTTACTAGTCTCTATGCTATTGCTATGCCCCCTGACAGTTGTCCCCTGGAACCCAGAGTGTTCCAGCTCCCCCTCCCCCACCTCCCGATAGCAATGTCAGCGCTTCTCCCCCACACCCCCTTTCCAGCCTGAATTTCTGCTTTGGTTGTCCATCCTGGGGCTTCTGGCCACCTGTATCCTGTGGATGCGGGCCCCTGCGTCTGACCTGTGTCCCCATGCCCTCTGCCTGGACCTTGGCCGGCTCCTCTTCAAGGTCTCTCTCTCAGCTGTGGCCCTGAGTTGTCCAATGCCCCAGCTGCTTCAGTCTAGTGTGATTGCACTGAGGGCGTGTGTGTGTGTGTGTGTGTGTGTGTGTGTGTGTGTGTGTAGAGGGTGGGACGGTGCTCCTCAGTGCAGAGCCCCCGGTGTTTGGAGCCTTGCTTACCTGGAGATAAGGGACAGTCTGGACAGCTCTGCAGGACGGTACGGTGTGGGCGGTTCTGCCTGGGTTCTGTGACTCCAGCTTGCCCACACGAGTTGGGACATCTAGGCCCGGACCTGAGGACTTTATCCGTGCCCACTGAGCTCACTGACTTGTTCCCCGGGTCCTGGAGTTTTGGCCTTGAGCCTGCTCACTCTTCAGGCGCACCTCAGGCCCTTTCCCTGCGCCTGCACCCTTTCACAGAGGCTGGGGTTGGGCCTCGAGGCAAACAGGCTCAGGATGTGTGACACGTGGCCCTCATTTGTTCCGCGTCTGTGGGAGGCCTTTGCCTACTGAGCCAGGGTCATGGTGGGTCCCAGGCTTGCTCGTGCGTGGGACATGGCTGGGGGCCATGTGTCTGCAGGAAACTAAAGCACAGAGAGGGTCAGGGTCCCCTGGCTCCTAGGGTCCTATCCAGAACTCAGCTGGTTGGTTCTCAGCTGGCAGCTCTGATTTTTCAAAGGAGGCCAGAAAGGGTGAGGAATCAGAAAAGAAAGAAAATGGTTTGCAAACTGAAGGGGTAGCGGAGTAGGGCACAGGCCAGCGGCACGCTTCCTGCCCCTTGTTCCCTCTTGGAGGAGAGGAGGAAGACCTGCCCTGGACACTGGACGCCATTGTTCACTGACTCTCACTGCTATTGATTACTTGTGGTGCCCACGGCTGTGACTGGCAAGTGGGCATACTCTCTCTGGGGGCCAAATGAGTTGCCAGGGTCCAGCTGTGGGCTGCTCGCTTGCTGTCTCTGGTGATCAGTCCATTAGACACCACACCTGAGGCTCTTCCCAAACCCCTCCTCCCCCACACAGGCAATCACTGGAGCCCCTCTGGGCTGAGCATGCCGTGTGTGTGTGTGTGTGTGTGTGTGTGTGTGTGTGTGTGTGTGTATTTCAGGGTGACATTAAAACTGATCTCAGTGACATAGCCTAGAGAGAGACTGGGCATAGTGTTCTACAGACTGTAGGGTTCAGTGGGACCCTGGTGCTTCCCTGTCCTCATGGGAGGTCCCTGGGGACCTCAGTCTTACTTTGTGTCAACAACAGCACAGTGGAAGTGTGTGTGTGTGTGTGTGTGTGTGTGTGTGTGTATCTGCTGGGAACAGGGGCATGGATTGTTAGTGTCGGTGGCCCTGGAGGCCTCCCTGTTATCCCCAGGACTCCTTAGCTTCTTGATTCTCCTTGTCTTCTCCTCAAGGGCATGCCCTGCTCCCCCGGTCTGCAGAGTTTCTTGAGAACAGCCAGCTCAGCCCTGCAGGCTCTGCAGTGTGGGGGACTTCTCCAGAGACTGTCTTTGGGAGCCCCTCCAGGAGTGTGGTCACGAGTCTCTGATCCATTTACTGGTGTCCCCACTGTGGGAGGTGGTCTCCAAAGCTGGCACCTCTATCTATGATCTGCAGACCCCCCCTGGCCCCCTCCCACTAAGTTAGGAGCTTGTCCCATGGGTGCTAGCCTGGTGTGGGCACTGTGACCAGCTGCAGGGTGAGCGAAGCTAGTGTTGTAGGACTCCGTGAGAAGCAGCAGCGCGTTCTCAGTGAGCACGGAGGCAGAGGCCAGCGGGAGCACCAGAGGCCAGCGGGAGCACTGCGCAGCTGGTCTCCTGCTGCTGCCCACCAGGCACCTTGAACTCAGGCACTCCGGGTCGTCAGGGATTCCGGAAGCATTCTTAACGTTTGGGGGTTATCCGGGTTATCCTGCTGCTGCTTGTCATCCTTGTCTGGATCTGCTGGGCAACCTCAGGGACCCTCTGTTGGGGGAATGACTTCGGGGATCCCCTCCCCTGTATGCCGCCTCCAGCTCCTGAAAAGTCCCTACCCCGTTCCTTGTCCCAGAGACACAACCAGCAGCTTTCACCGGCCGCCTGTGGCTCAGAGCTGAGGGAGGACGCCAGTTGCTGGGCTGGTGAGCCCAAGGCGGTTTAAAATACAGAAATCAGCCGGGCGTGGTGGCGCATGCCTGTAATCCCAGCACTTGGGGGGCAGAGGCAGGTGGATTTCTGAGTTGGAGGCCAGCCTGGTCTACAGAGTGAGTTCCAGGACAGCCAGGGCTACACAGAGAAACCCTGTCTCGAAAAACCAAAAACCAAACCAAACCAAAACAAAAAACCCAGAAATCAACGGAACCAGGGAAGCCCCTCAGAAGGCAGGAAGTGGAGGGTCACAGTGAGGGAGGCATCCAGGTGTCCTGAGCTGGCCGGACTTCCTGGGTGTCCCAGCAGGCCTGGTGTGAACGCCTGTTGGCTGACAAGCTCTGTGTGTCCCTCACCACCTTTCCCTGGGGACTCGGAGTGCCTCCTGAGGCGTGGTGGTGGTGGTGGTGTGTGTGTGTGTGTGTGTATGTAAATGTGTGTATGTATATGTGTGTGTAGGTATGTGTATGCATGTATATAAGTATGTGTGTGTGTATGCATGTGTATGTATGTGTGTGTGTGTGTGTGTGTGTGTGTGTGTAGGTGGCTGTTGTCATGTACACCCCAGCTTCCCCACAGACTTTTTTCTCCTGACAGTTTTATTTTCGCTTAGTCTTTCCCGTTTCTCCAGCCTCAGTTACTTATCTGTGGGTTGGGATGGTCGCATAGGTCTCTAGTGCCCACAGACCTTTGAGGAGCTTGGGACAGATCCTGAAGTCCAGACCTGACCTGGTTGTCAGCCTCACGTAGGTGGCTGCCCCCGGATTATCCATTTTCCCTGTCTAGACACACCAGTGGTATCTTATTTTCCTTCATTCTTGCTTTGGACCTTAAGGACTTACAGTAGCTGTGGCTGAGTCTCTGGCCCCCAGCTGTCACTTTCCAGGTGCTTAGCCAGTTGGGGGCCTGGTCTGACCCAGAAGCAGCAGCCCCGCCCCGGGAGGCGGGGAGGGATTGTCTGTGCCGCACTGTACCCACACCCCATGGAGGAGTTGATTTCCCCTGCCCTCCCCTCCCTACCGGCATCACCTGTCAACTCCCCATTTCTGCCCCAAACAGTCATGGAAAGAAAAAGGAGACTTAGAGACAGGAGAGACTCACTCGCTTCTTTTTAAGAAAACTTTATTTTGTGCACACCATTGTGTGTGCAGGGGTGGGGAGGGAGTGTGTGTGTGTGTGTGTGTGTGTGTGTGTACGCACATTCGTGCGCGCAGGGGGGAGCATGGCTGTGGAGGTTGAGGACAACTTGGAGGACTTACTTTTCCCCTGCCCCCATGGGATTGTGGGATCCGAGGATTGAACTCAGGCGGTCGGGTCTGGGCCAGCACCTTTACCTGCTGAGCCATTTTCTTGGCCCTTCCTGGGAATGCTGGCCTTGCTCGCACACTGGCCTCTGGTGGCTTTCTAGGGAGTTAATGGGCCGCTCCTCCTGTCAGATGAAGCTGCCCGGCTGTTGTGGAAAGGACGCGCTCTGGAGCGGCAGAGCTAGCCTGAGGGGCAGAGAGTCATTGAGAGTCCCGTAGGCACCTTCACCTTGGACTCCAGATGCTGCGAATTATTACGCCAGTTCCCTCAGGGGCATACAGGACCCCAAGTGAGCGAGTGAGCGAACGGGCGGGCGGATGCCTAAAGCCCCAGCTCCTATTGAACTGTGTTTCCCAGAGTGTCCTCGGGCTCTGGCCAACGGTAGACGACCAAAACTAGGGAAAGTAAAGCCACAGATACCCAGGGCCACGCGCATTTTGGGTCCCCGCATGCAGGAGGCCGGCGGTCGCGTCCTGCCCTCCCCTCCTGTCCCCTCCCCTCCCTGCTGTGTTCAGCACAGACACCCATTTGCCCTTCAGGGGCTGTGGATTGGCTTCCAGCAGAGTGCGGGCAGGTCTTGCTTGGGGAGGTGGCGGGTGTGTGGCCCTGCAGGCATAGACAGCTGCTGGGAGGCTAGCAGGGAGCTGGGTCATCTCTCTCTCTCTCTCTCTCTCTCTCTCTCTCTCTCTCTCTCTCTCTCTCTCTGTCTCTCTCTCTCTGTCTCTGTCTCTGTCTCTGTCTCTCTCTCTCTCTCTCTCTGCTGTTCAAGCAGCCCTCTCTGACTCTAGGCTAGAGTGCTTGCCTGCCTGCCTGCTACACTGTCCTACTTTTGCGGGTTTGGATGAGCCTGTGGGAGAGCTGGAAGCAGACCCTCTGACATGCTGGGGAAACTGGAACAGACTCTGTGGGCCTCTGTTTGCCTCTGACCCTGTTCTGAGTGGCACGGCTGCCCGGAGGTGTCCGCCCAGGCCTCTGGAGGCTGTAGTCTTCCATTGGAGCCTTTTCCTGGGCAACCTCAAAGGCAACAGGGGGTGCTGGGCGTGAGGCAGTGTGGCCATGTTGAACAGACAGGGAGCTCTTCCTGTCCCTGACTCAGCTTTGTCGCCACAGAGTGGACTCTTTTATATACGTGTGTGTATCGGTGTGAATGAATACCAAGGGCGTGCGTGCGTGCGTGCAGGAGCCTGTGGTGGTCAGAAGAGGTGGTAGGATCCCTGGAAGCTGGAATTGCAGGGAGCTGTGAGCCTCCTGACAGCTAACTGAATTCAGGTCCTTTGGGAAAGCAGTCTTCGTCTTAACTGCTGGGCAGTCTCTCTGTCCTCTGAAGTGAACTCTTGGTTTGTTTCTTCCTTTTCCAGACAGGGTTTCTCTGTGTAGCCTTGGCTGTCCTGGAACTCACTCTCTAGACCAGGCTGGCCTTGAACTCGCAGAGATCCTCCGCCTCCCCAGTGCTGGGATTAAAGGTGTGCGCTACCACTCCTGGCCTGAGGTGGACTCCTGACTTAGGTGGTACCTGAGGATCTGGGCCATGGAGTGCTTGTATGCAGTTTCTTGATTTTCTTTTCTTTTCTTCTCCTTTCTTTTCTTTTAAAACCTGATAAGGGAATTTACAAGCGAGAGCGCCACCTGAGGCGTTGGAAGAAGCTTTGTCCTGTCAGCCAGTCAGCCTTGGGTGTGGAGCAGGCTCTGTGGGCTGTAGATGGTGTCTCCTGACTTGCGCAGGATGAGGTGCTCCGGCCTTCAAGGAAGAGGCCAATGGGGCCTGGGGACAGTAGGGTGTCACCCAGAGGGTCCCTCTTGGAACCCTGGACTGTCCTGAGGTGAGCCATCCCAGCACCCATTGTTTCTCCATGTCCATTTAGAGAGCCTTGGGTGTCACACGGCCTGTAGCAGGCCTGGCGGAGGATTTGTGGGGTGGGGGTGGGGATGGATGTCGGCCTTTGCCCTGCCCCATTCTCTCCAGTTGGCGTAAGCAGCACCCCTGGTTTGACTTGGCGCCTTGTACAGGTACAGCTTCCCTTGGTCGAAGGGTCTTGACGGCGGCAGCACAGGTGGCTGGAGGAGCAGCCGGTGGTGTGGCGGCCTTGCCAGCCCGCCATCCTCAGCGCCGGCTGCTGCTCTCAGGGCAGCCTCCCTGCACAGGCTGAGCGCGCGTGCGAGAGGGAGGGCCTTCCTTCCAAACCTGCGGTGGCAGTTGCCAGCTAAGGGCTCTGGGAAGAGGGCCTGTCATCTGCCTCGGTCTGGTGAATGTTCACACGAGGGACCATGGCTTTCACCTCACGCCCATGCTCTTCCCGTATGCCATGGTGAGTTCCCAGGTGAGTCTCCATACTCTGAGCCTCAGTGTCCCCCACTGCGAGAGCGGGCTTCAGTGGTTCAGTACCCTGACCTTCAAAATTCTGGATCAGCCGGGCATGGTGGCGCACACCTTTAATCCCAGCACTTGGGAGGCAGAGCCAGGCGGATTTCTGAGTTTGAGGTCAGCCTGGTCTACAGAGTGAGTTCCAGGGCAGCCAGGGCTACACAGAGAAGCCCTGTTTAAAAAAAAAAATTCTGGGTCAAGCCTGCTGCAGTGGCCGTGCCACCTGCTGTGGAGGCCATCGGTGGCAGATGGGACCCATGTGCCTCGGGCACTTGCTGTGGTCTGGTTCTCTGGACCCCGAGCTGCACCCCACTAGGCTGTGCGCGGGAGACAGATGGAGGGCTGGGACGAGCAGGGCACAGTTCTCTGTTGGAGCCCCGGGGCAGTTAGGGACCCCGTCTATTCAAGCAGGCTGCACCAGCTCACCTCAGGTCTGTCGCAAGGCACCCCTTCTTGAGGTTCATCTGTAAGGGGACCCTGAAGTTACCTGCCGGTCCGTCACTTCAGAGCCACATGGTGTGGGCGTCACTCAAGGTGGGGGAGAGCGAGCTGGAGATAGCGTTCTGTCCAAATGCTGCTGCCAAGTCCCCAAACCCTGTGTCCCGAGTGTCTCCTCGGGCAGTGGCCCAGGGAAGAAGTGGCCCAGGCCTATGACACTCAGCTGCAGGTTTTGTCACACTGACTTGCTGGGCAGGTCGCAGGTGAGGGGTGACTCAGCTGACACTCTGTCACCTAAGTTTGGGAGCGTCCTTGCACCTGAGCTCAGGTTGTGGGTTCACCCGTGTGGCCCCGGACAAGCTACACGGAGCCAAGGGCCTCAGTTTCCACCTCTGTACCTTGTTCTGTCATTGGGCTGACGAGGACTGTGAAGGAGACACGGGCACAGTGCCATCAGCCCTTTCAAAGCTGAGACGTCATGATTCCTCTTTACCCAGAGGGGACCACGAGGGAGAGAGTTCTGTAGTCTGACAACAGCAGTGCTAGGGTCTGACCTTGAGCATCTGGGTCCCCACATAACCCCACCCATCCGGCTTCCGCAGACACCAGTAAGCACCTTTCCCACAGACGACTCAGCTTGTTCCTAAACAGTAGCTTTCTGTGGCAGAATGCTAGAGCCATCCCTGTTTGCTGCACCGGCACCCAGATGTCCTCTGCCCCCGGGCCGTGGCTGTGCTGACCCTGTGATGTTCAGTTAGCCTGGATCTCCACTTACCCAGGAGGACCTGCTGTTGAGTTGGATGCGTAAGGTGGTCATTCTTTTTTGGAGGGCGGTCCTTGTCTTCCTGGGGGCGGTGGGCACTCATGTGGACTTGGGAGGTCAGACACTAGAAGAAAACTCAGTTTCTTGACTGCAGAACCCACGTGGTGGATGCCTCTAGTGCGTCACGACCCTTTTGTTTGCGCCTGTGAAGGGCAGCCCCGCACCCTCCGCAAGTATGAGCACATGCCTTGCTTGTCCAGTACGTGCTACCCGGTTACCGGAACCTCCGCCGGTGTGCTGGGGACCACAGTCGGGATTGTGGAGGGAGGGGCGCGTGTCCTGCCTCCATGCGTGCATGCTTGTCTGGGCTCCGTGTGAAGTGGTGCACCCGGGTCGGTGTGGTGTGATGGTCAGATGCTCAGGCATTGCGCTGGACGCCCGCCTTCCAGGTGGGGTGGATCCGCCAGCTGCCGTCCCACTTGGTCCTGTCAGGCCTCAGGCGCTGGCCTGCCCCTCACACCTGAGATTTATCACCCTGGATGTCACCCGCCACCTGCCCCTCCCTAGCCCGTGGCTCACAGTAGAAAACCCTGGAAGATGCAAAAGTGTTCATAAATGGAAGTTAGGACTTGTGGCTAACCCTTCCTGTCCTCGGAGGCGCCTCCATGCGATCCCCCTCCATCTAACGGATAGCAGCATCTGGTGTAAGCCTCGGGTATTACCAAAGCCAGCATCAGGGACCCTAGCTCAACGCAGAGAACCTGACCTCCATGTTGTCTGAGATTTTTATCACATGTAATAGATTCATTATGCATGTTTTTATTTAAATTAATTTAAATTTTGGATATGTGTGTGTGTGTGTGTGGTGTGTGTGTGTGTGTGGTGTGTGTGTGTGAGTGAAAGTGTACACGCGCATGCTCAGAGGCAGGGGAGGACGCAGGGTCTCCTGATCTATCATTTTTCCATCTTATTCCCTTGACACAGGGTTTCCCGGAGCCTGGAGCAAGGCAGGTGGGTGGCAAGCCCCAGCCATCCTCCTGCCCTCTCCTGATGCTGGGGGTCGGAGGCGGGCTCGTGCACGCCCAGATTCGAACTCAGCTAGGGGAGATTCGAACTCATGCCCTCATGAGAGTACAGCAAACACTGTCAGCCACTGAGCTGTCTCTCCAGCCCTCAGTATAGGTTTTTAAAATGAGCTTTATCCCTCCAACCTGGCTTTTAGACCTGCAGATAAATGGCGAGGACAGTGGGTGCCGCCCGTGTCCCAGCTGCTCTCCTCCTGGTCTACGCCATCAGCTTTCCCAGCAGAGCGGTGCGTGTGCTCCAGGGGACGAGCCAGCGCTGACCAGCCAGCATCAGCTGGAGCCCCTGCTCTGGTCAGATGTCCTTAGCTTTCACTCCATGCCCTTTCTTTTTTTCAGTTGGAGCGAATCCAAGACACACATTTAAAGGTCCAGGTTTTGCTGCATGGGCCGGCTATGGTTTCCCACCCTTTGTTTCTTTTTACAGGCGCATGTCAGGATGACCGTTTGTTGTTGTTGTTTGTTTGTTTTGTTTTGTTTTTTGTTTTTGTTTTTGTTTTTGTTTTTGGTCTCTGAGTGCTGAGATTAAAGGTGTGCAGCAGACTAGGATGATGGCTTTTACACACCATCCTAAGTGACCATCTTCTTGTCCTTTCACGTGGATGGGCCACATCCTGGGTGCCTCGGGGTGATCAGAAGGAGGTCTCCGCGGCCTGCCACCCCTAGGATGCTACCCAACCTGACAATGCGGGCTGCAGGCAGGCCTGGCGTCTGCTGTCACCTGTGGTCACCGCCTTGTGGCACGCCAGCCTCCCTAGGTGTCTCCTAGCCGCTGGCCGTGCTTGCCCGAGCTGCCTGGACTGAAGGCAAGTCCTCGTGTCGTGTCTGAAGCAGCCCGGCCCAGGTGGGCAGAGTGTGCCCGTGTGCGTGCACCTGTGCTGGCCCTGTAATCCAGATCTAGCTCCACTCCTTCGGTGAGCCTCAGTTCGCCTCTGGAGTGTCCTTGGGATGTTGGGAGGAAGTGGCAGGGTTTCCAGTGCGGTGGTGGCCCGTGACCATCACGAGCCTTCATTGATTGTTCGTGTTGAAGAGGGTCAGGTGAGGACCGAACGAGCTTTTTGATGAATTTTTGGTGCTGGGGTCGGGACCCAGGGCCTGGTGCCTGCTGAGTACGCCCTTTCCCCTTGTCCACACCCTGGCCTCTGAGGCCCACCCCCACCCCCCCCGCCGCCCCCCTGTCTTAACCAGCCCAGGTCAAAGACTGCTGCGTTTAAAAATAGCTGCTCCTATCGTGGGCCATTTCCAGAGGGTCCTGGCTGCCCCTCCCCCCACCCCACGTGGCCTCCCCGGGAAGGCCCAGTGCAGAGGTCCTAGCCACAGGATGTTCCTCTGTGAGCCCATTGAGAAATCCCCCTGGAAATCCTCCTTTGGCCCTGGTGCATCGGGTGAGAGAATCGGAGACAATGGGGGACTTGGGAACAAAAGGCACCATTGTTGGGGCTGCCTGGGCTGGGGTCAGTGGGTGCCCAGCTAGGACGGTCCGACCCATGCCCAGGCCACGCATTCCATTTCTGCTTCCCGAGGCTTGGCCATGAGCGGCATGGGGGGGGGGTAGGCACCGTTGACCTAGATTCAAGGCTCCACTCCGTCCCCATGCGCTCCCCATTCAGCATTTATATTCAGGATCCGCATCCGACGACATCAGCGGCCTGGCCAGGGCGTGGTGGTTCTCTGTCCTGGGCTGTGTGTTGTCTGGGCTCCCTGCCCTGCGTTCCCCCTGTGAGCCTGGTCCTCTGTGAACCTGAGGCGAGGGGTGTGGCTGCACTCCTCCTCCAGAGCTGACAAGGGGGGCTCTGCCCTCTCATACCTGCCCTCTAGTGGGCCTCTGCTCTGCCTCTGGGATGGCTACCTGTCCTTCCATGGTGTTCTGGAAACAGGTCCACTGTGTACCTGACCCTTCCGGGCCCCTCGGCAACACCAGGAGCAAAGGCGGAGACATCTTCCGTCTGCCTCTAATCCCTTTCCTACTCTTTCTGGCCTCCCTCAGCAGAGGCTTCCCTGACCCCAGCCAGCTCAACTAAGTACTGGCTCCATCCCCCTGCCTCAGCTGTCCTTCCTGTCTCTTCCATCTCGAGTTCCCTTTCCTCACTAGAGTCTCGCTTTTCTCCCCTTCTTCTTTTCTTTTTCTCCCCCCCCCCCTTTCTTAGAGTCAGAGTTTCTCTGTATAGCCCTGGCCATCCTGGAAGTGTAGATCACGCTGACTTTGAACTCACATACCTGCCCGCTTCTGCCTCCTGTATGCTGGAATTAAGGGTATGCACCATCAGGCCTGACTGAGATGTGTCCTCATAAGCCTCTGTCTTGAACTCCCAGAGTGGCAATGTAGCCTATAATTGGTCTGTCACCCCTGTCCTCAGGGGTGACCCTGAGAGTGGCTGGGGTGCTGAATTCACGATGGCCTGCTCTCCTTTCTCCCGGGTCATGGGGCCAGGTTGGATGCTTCCTGTTTCGGGACTGTGGCAACTCTGCTGACTGACTTCCTGGAAGTTCTCTGCTCTCTAGCAGGAATGTGAAACTGAGATTAAGAGACCAGTTCAAACTCTGCCTACGTGACTCGTGTGTGTGTGTGTGTGTGTGTGTGTGTGTGTGTGTGCACGCGCGCATAGGGGCCCACAGCTAGGGTGAGTCCAAGGCTAGGGTCACTATATGTTCTTCCCCTCTGAACCTTCTTGTGCGGAGGGATGAGTCAGTCAGATGGACCATGGTGGGTTGGTGGTTAGTGGTAGTGTCTAGCCTCAGACCAGTTCAGGTCAGTAGCTTACCTGGCGTGTCTAGCACCTCAGTTTTCTCCTTTGTAAGAGAACAAGCTACGAGGCAGGCAGGAACAGGTATGTGGGTTTTCTCTCTAGTCACTCTGCACTCAGCTGTGGGAGCTGACCCACAGACTTGTTCTGACCCACAAAGACCCGCAAGCATGCTAGCCTGCTGGGCCACCCTGCGCCTGCCTGGAGCCGTAATCAAACCCATTTTCCCTTCCGCCCAGGGGTCCTTTCTTCCTGGGTTACTCCAGGCGGGCTGAGGCTGGGTCTGTGGAGGAAAGAGCCGTGGGATGGTCCTGGGACCTGGGTGGGTGCTCCAGGCTCAGGAATGGGCCTGGGCTCAGGACGCCCTTTGTCCTGTCCTTAGCCCAGTTTCTCCTAACTGTGGGGCCAGGGTAGACATGATGAGTATACACGCTGCCTCAGTAGGTCCTTTTGGCTAGGGGCCTGGGGCTTCTCTTGGTTTAGACTGAGACAAAGACTGAGATGAAGCTATGGACCGCCAGGAGGCTGTGGGGCTTGATTTTGGGGAGATTTGGGACAGTAAAGGAGAGTCAAGTTTTGTCTGTGTGTGTGTGTGTGTGTGTGTGTGTGTGAGAGAGAGAGAGAGAGAGAGAGAGAGAGAGCATGTGTGTGTGTGTGTGTGAGAGTGTGTGTGTACACCTCTGTGCACATATGTGCAGTTTTGACACCTACATAGCACAGCTGTGCCGGTAATGGCCTATTTTCTGTGTTTGTTAGAGTCTTGACAGCCACACATTTGTACCTCCACCCACCTTGATTACTGTGTGAGTGTGCACGGCAGTCTCCTGATCCACACATACCTGTGGCCCCACAGGGCCCCACTCTGTTGCCCAGTGAGTGTATACGAAGTGTCTTCACACTTTTGCCTTAACCCACCCTGGTCATGATGCGAGGGTGTGCCCGATGGCCGTGCGCCTGTATGTGCCTCTTGCCTCCTGCAGTGGCTGGACTCATTCCTCCCCATCACTTCTGTTGCTGCTGTTGACCTTTTGATAAACGGTTGTGACTGCCGGGCTGCTGGCACGGCCGGGCGTTTAGCTCGTGTGACTGGGAGAGAAGACAACTATCCCGAAAGTGCTTAGAACCCACTGCCCTTCTCCATTACAAATGAGACTTAGTGCAGATGAAGAAGCCCAGGCAGCCAGCTCTGAGAGAACAGCCCTACCTTAGCCCAGAGGTGCCTCCTGGAGGTCATAGTCCCCTTCCTCTCCCAAGAGTGCATCCTAAGGCCTCGCTCCTTGGCTGAAGTTCTTCCTTTCCTTGGTGCCCACCGCGACGTGGCTCAGCACCCTTGAATCGCCGAGCCGGCAGGAGAGGAAGCCCAGGTGTATTTGGGAATGTGCTGCTCAGTTTTACCCCTGAGCCTCAGTTTCTCCTCTGACCCTTCTTCAGAGCTGTGCGGGAGTAGGGGGCTGCAGGCCGTGTCCCAGAGGTGGCCGTGGCTTGTGTCTTCCTCTGCGTGTTTACTGAAAACCACCTGAGTGAGGGGAGAGGCACAAACTCAAGGCCAAGGGACAGCAGAGCCAGGCCTAGCTAGCCCTGACCCTCCAGGCCTCTAGGCTGCTGCAGGGTCAGTTAGACAGAGAGCAGGGGAGAAGGTGTGTGTGTGTGTGTGTGTGTGTGTGTGAATGAGTGTGTGTATGTGAGCGTGTGAGTATGTGTGAGTGTATGTGCGAGCATGTGAGTGGGTGTGTGAGAGTGTGTGTGTGTGTGTGAATGTGAGAATATGTGTGTGAGAGTGTGTGAGTGTGTGTGTGTAAATGTGAGAATATGTGTGTGAGAGTGTGTGAGTGTGTGTGTTTGAGTATGTGCATGAATGAGTGTGTGTGTATGTGTGAAAGTGTGTAAGTGAGAATATGTGTGTGAGAGTGTGTGAGTGTGTGTGTGTAAATGTGAGAATATGTGTGTGAGAGTGTGTGAGTGTGTGTGTTTGAGTATGTGCATGAATGAGTGTGTGTGTATGTGTGAAAGTGTGTAAGTGAGTGTGTGTGTGTGTGTGTGTGTGTGTGTACCAGTCTTTGGGACACTGATGCTCACTGGTGTCTACTGTAAACTCTCAGATTCCTGGAGGGAGGCTGCTGGACCAGACAGGCAGGCAGGCCTTGGGTGTGGCTTATAGGAAGTTCGTGGATGACAGGTCAGTGTGTCATTGCTTTTGTGGTTTTGGGACAGCTTGGTTCTGTATGTCACCGCAGGAAGCCTTGAGCTGGGTGGCCTGTTTGCTCAGTTGTGGGACTAAGGTCACTCTGTGGGGACGGAGGGAGATATGACGTCAGTGTGGAGCACCCTAATGCAGATGGAGAGACCAGTGAGGTCTAAGGCCGGTGCTACTGGTTCTCCTCAGCGTCTTCCTGACAGCTTGAGGTCTGGAAAGGGGAGGAGTCACACCTTCCTTCAGGCACCTGATTTGGCCTGTGAGGTGATTCAGAGTCCTGCTGTCTCCTCTGAAGTCTGCAGCAGTGAAAAGTCTACTTCTGAGGACAGCCTGTCAGGGCTGCTTCCCTGGAAGGAGATGTACTCTCTCCTTAGAATGCTCCAGAGACAAAGTACATTCTACCAAAGTCCAGCTTGGGGAACCTATGAGTTTATTGGACTTATTTATAGAGTGCTAACGAGCTATACACAGTGACCAGGCCAGCCAGAGTTACATGCTGAGACCTTGTCTTAATCAAAGGAAAAGAAATAACTAATAATTTTTTTGTTTTTTTTGTTTTTTTGTTTTTCGAGACAGGGTTTCTCTGTGTAGTCCTGGCTGTCCTGGAACTCACTCTGTAGACCAGGCTGGCCTCGAACTCAGAAATCCGCCTGCCTCTGCCTCCCAAGTGACTAATAATTTTTTTAACTAAAACAAATCAGAGGTAGTTGGCATGTGAGGCATGACATCCAAGGTTGACCTGCGCACGCGCGGGCACACACACACACACACACACACACACACAGTGTACACACACACATACACATGCGCACACACACGTACACACGCGCGCGCACACACACGTGTACACACACGTACACACGTGTACACACATGCACGCACATGTACACACATGTACACACGTGTACACACACATTCGCGCACACACATACACACACGTATACACACGTGTACACACACACGTATACACACGCACACACACACACACACACACACGCACACAGTCCAAAGTGCCAGTTTTAGAGGAAACGGTTCAGACATTTGTTGACAGACCACTGCTCCTCTCCAAGCCAGCCACAATGAGGCAGGCCCCCCTTCTCCACAGGCCTGGGAATCCTCCCCGTGCACGGCGAGCCTTTGTACACTGGGCCCACGGCTGACCTTGGGCCTTGAGGTCACACCACTCAGGGTTTCTCTGCCTTGCCCCGAGTCCCTAGGCAGTCACTGGCTGTCACAGGCCAAACAGGAGACAAACAGGAGCCTGTTGCAGAACGCTGTGCTGTCCTGAGCCTAGCAGACTCCGTCTTCCGCCGATGAGAACCTTGCAAGAGACCCTCAAAATTGGGCTGATCGGTGGCTTATGTTCCCTCCTAGAAGGACGGGGTGGGCCACTTCCTGTGCTCCCCAGCCACGTGTGTGTGTGTGTGTGTGTGGGGGGGGACTCCGCCCTAATGGCTTGTGGCTGCGTGGTCTCAGGAGGTGCTGGGTGCATAGACTGTGGAAGAGTAGCCGCAGGGGAGACTCCATCTGTGCGCCTATGGACAAGCCTTCGTCCAGGTCGGGAGGAGACTTCCCTGTGGTTCAGCTGCTTTGGGGTCACTCATGTGCACATGTGAGCGTGCATGCTCCTGGAGGCCAAAGGCCTCAGGTCTCCCCAAAGCTAGGGTTAACAGGCAGTTGTTGGCTGCCTAGTGTGGGTGCTGGGGATTGAACTCTGGTCCTCCGCAGGAGCGGTATGTTTCTTATCTCTGAGTGAGCGTATCTCCAGTCTCCCGCATTGGTTTCTGGGGAGAGTGCCTCTCACAGGCCCGGAGCTTGCTCAGTAAGTTAGGCTGGCTACCCAGCGTCGGGGTTACCAGTGTGCTGCCCGGCTAGCTTTTTATGTGGGTCCTAGGGATCTAACTCAGGTCCGCAAGCTTGCAAGGCAAGCCCTTTACTGGCTGAGCTATTTCATTGGCCCCTGGCAGTTCGCATACATTATTATTTTTTTTTTTGGGGGGGGGGTTTCGAGACAGGGTTTCTCTGTGTAGTCCTGGCTGTCCTGGAACTCACTCTGTAGACCAGGCTGGCCTCGAACTCAGAAATCCACCTACCTCTGCCTCCCAAGTGCTGGGATTACAGGTGTGCGCCACCACGCCCGGCTTGCATACATTATTTTTTAGAGCCTTGGGCTTGGGGGTCTCCATGTCACCCTTGGAAGCATGTTACAGGAGGGGATAAGGCTCCTTAGACAGAGTCTGGGTATTGGTGACACCTGAGCCCTGAATGTCACACACAGGCTGCTGGCCCTTCAGAGAGAGTTTGTGCTGTATGGTTTCTGGTGGCAGAGGGACGGAGGTCCTGCGCTAGGAGTGCCGGTGTCTCTTCAAGTCCCTGGCAGTCTCCACACGCCCCTGTGGCATCTCCAGGCTCCACAGCTGCTGAGGGTAGCAAGCGCCCACCTGTGGAAAGCTGTGGACCAGGCAGGATCCTAGAGTGGGGCTGGAAAGGCTGCCTTCTGACTGCAGTCCCTACTCTCCAGGAAGTGTTTCCTTTCTGTGATGTCATCTGCGCAGTGACCTTTGAGAGTCACCGCTTCTCAGGGTCCCCGTAAGGATGGTGATGGCCTCGAGATGACTTGTATCCTTCTGAACGCCTTTCCAGTCTCGGACGAGAACCTCAGCTAGTTTCTGCCCCAACCACACTCAAAATACACTCGAACCACGGAGTAGGGTGCAGCGGGGCCTGCAGGTAGACCCCGGTCTGCCCCAGGGGATTGGCCATGTTGAATCGTGTTAATGTGCCCGCCCTCCCTGCAGATCTCATACCCTCTCCCCACCTCCCCGCCTCCTCTTTCCCCTCATCTCCTGCATCCTTTAGGTCATGGACTCTTTAGTCTCCCACTTCGCTTGGCTCTGGGCTATCCTGACTCATCTGCCCACCAGAGGTTCTCTGTGCTTCAGCCTGCCGTGGGGAGGCAGAGGGTTTGAGGGTGTGTGCGGTGTGGGTGTCAGGGTCCTGGTCCAGGAAGAGACGATTTGCCTGAGATCAAAGCGCATGGCGCTGGCACGGAGCCCAGGAAGAATTCTGCAGGACAGCTTTTGCTTCTCCTTTCAGTTTGCCCTGGGCTGGGGCTTGCGAGCCCTGGACAAGGCTGGTGGCAGTTTCGTGGCTGCAGAGGCGAGGTGGCTGCAGCAGCAGCAGCAGCAGCAGCAGCAGCAGCAGCAGCAGCACAGGACGCAGGCACCCAGGTTGCAGCATCTTCCTCAGGCCTGGACCTGCCAGCCCCGTCACTGAGATGCTTGGTTGGGGGTTCCACACTGGTCCCCAGCTGTCCTATGCCAGGATGGCATGGTGGAAAATTCTAAGGGGAGCCGGACCTGGTCCCTAGCACTGTCCCTTGTCTGAAGCTGGGCTCTTGTGCTTGGAGAGACCAAGGTCGCGGCGGGCATTCACATTTCCAGAAATCTAAGAGCTTGGCAGGGCCTCCAGCGGTGCAGTGGTTCTCACCGCTTTCCAAAGGATCCCTGCAGAGGAAGGCTGTGCTCAGGGCTAGCTGCATTGCAGCGGGGCTGGCGGGAGAGATCAGTGGTGTGAGCGACGGTGTCTTTCTGGGTCCCCGATGCCTCCAGCAATGCTGGCTGCTTACCTGTCACTTCTGGTACTGGCACCAAGCTCTGTCCTAGGCCTTGACTTGACTTGTGGGGTTCCCCCACGGCCATCAGGATGTCCCTGCTCCGCCATCACTGTCATCCCGTCTCACGTTCTACAGAGGTGAGGCCATAGGGTCAGGTGGACATGGTCATCTCCAAATCGAAGAGAAGCAATTAGAACCTCACGTCCAGGACCTTCTTTGGGTATAGTGCTAAGTGTTTTTGTTGAGTGTCTGTCACATTCCCAGCTATGCCTCTAAGCTCTTGGGATGCTGTGAGCAGGACAGAGAGAGGTGTTCTTGGGAAGATTAGAGAGAAAACCAACCAATCAACCAACCATCCAACCACCAACCAACCACCAACCAACCAACCAACCAACTACCCACCAACCAACCAACCAGCCACCAACCAACCAACCACCAACTACCAACCAACCACCAACCAACCAACCAACCAACCAACCAACCAACCAACCAACTACCCACCAACCAACCAACCAACCAACCACCAACCAACCAACCAACCACCAACCAACCAACCAACCACCAACCAACCAACCACCAAACAACCAACCAACCAACCACCAAACAACCAACCAACCACCAACCAACCACCAAACAACCACCAACCAACCACCAACCAACCACCAAACAACCAACCAACCACCAACCACCAACCAACCAACTCTGGATAAGAAGTCTGTATCCAGAAGAACCAAGCCAGATGGCGGCAGGCGTGGTCTTGGAAGAAGAGCCAGGGAACTGGGCTGAGAAGAAACGGAGCTGTCCTTGGAGTGTTTCCAGTGGGGTGTGGGAGGGTGGGGCTTTGCAGGAATGGAGTGCAGGCCCTCCTAGCCCACAGGGAAGAGCAAGTGACTTCTCCGAAGCTGGCGTGTGTGTGTGTGTGTGTGTGTGTGTGTGTGTGTGTGTAGAACTTACCCGTCGTGTGTCCTGTGGTTCCACATGGAGAATGTGACTGGCTGTTGGCCTGCAGGCTGCTGAGGCAGGAGCCCTGTAGTGTGCTGGTGACTTACTGTGAACCGGACAGAGAGAGAGGAGTCCTTGGAAGACTAGGGGTCGTCTGAGAGTGGAAAGGAGGTGACTGGGATGGGCATCACTTCCTGGCCCTAGGACTCATGTGCTGTTGGGGGAAACAGTTCACCAAATCTCATTTTCTACGTATTTGTCATTTGTGTGTGTGTGTGCATGCTAGGGGACTTGGAGGAGCTGGGCCTGCCCCCCCCCCCCCCCCGTGGGTCCCAGGAATTGAGCCCGGGTGGTCAGGCTTGGTGGCAGCTGTCTTTGCCCACTGAGCCAACCTACCTACTAGGTAGGTAGAAACAGGTCATTTCTTTTTTCTTTCTTTCTTTCTTTCTTTCTTTCTCTCTCTCTCTCTCTCTCTCTCTCTCTCTTTCTTTCTTTCTTTTTGGTTTTTCGAGACAGGGTTTCTCTGTGTAGCCCTGGCTGTCCTGGAACTCACTCTGTAGACCAGGCTGGCCTCGAACTCAGAAATCCGCCTGCCTCTGCCTCCCAAGTGCTGGGATTAAAGGTGTGCGCCACCACGCCCGGCAAAACAGGTCATTTCTGGAGGAGCCTTGACTGTTTGCTAGGTATGGAGGAGCTCCTGAGAGGACCATAGCTTGGCCCTCCACAAACTTTGGGGCTGCCTCTATTCCATGGGTGTGAGCCCTGTGGGTCAGGGTATTGGGGGGGGGACTCTGAGCCCTTCCTCTGACTTCCAAGGGCCGTGCTGGAGTTAGGGTTAGGGTTACAGGACCGGCTGGGGCCTTGCGTGCTCTGGAGATGGCCATGGGACTTTAAGCTGCGTCTTGTTTTGCTTGTAATATTCCTATCAGTCACCGGACCTAGTTAGCTTTACGTGAGCTTACATGTGATGCAGTTTCCCGTCCTGCTTCTCCTCCGAGGACTTCCTGGCTTCGTAAATCTTACAAGGAGTAGGAAGACCAGACCCGGCGGCGGTGCCTTGAAGCTCCTGAACCCCCGTGGGCACAGGTGATCTTCCTGCCAGTGGAGGCGGCTGTCTCCTGGTCTCAGCACCCCGCCAGGCCAGCGCTGTCTCTGTCTGCCCCTTGCCACTTCTCAGAGTCTTTCCAGTGGAGCCCGTGGGACACCCCTGCGGCGTTGGCACTCGGCCATCGCAGCAGCTGGAGCTGGGCGATTACTGCCTTTGTTGCGGCTGTCATGTGACTGCCCTTCTGGCGAACCTGGGCGAGGTAGCCCAGGAAGAAATCTGGCAGGGTCAGGACTTTCGTGGCTGCCAGCCTGTGGACTATGATGCTGACCCTTGGGCGGGTGAGAGGAAGCTTTCTAAAGGTCGCTGTGGGGCTCCTTTTGGCTTCGCTTTCCTTTCAGTCACTTGTGTTTCCTGCTTGGGTGGCTGGGTTGTCTAGAGTGAGAAGCCTGGCAAGTGGGCTCCACTGGCCCCAGTAGGGGAGAGGCGGTTCCCTGTACACAGTGGGTGGGGCCTAGATAGGTCCCTGTATGCAGTGGGTGGGGCCTAGGCAGGTCCCTGTACGCAGTGGGTGGAGCCTAGATAGGTCCTTGTATGTAGTGTGTGGGGCCTGGGCAGGTCCTTGTACACAGTGGGTGGGGCCTGGCTTCGCGTTGGTCCCAGTTTGAGAAACATCTAGTGCCAGGCACTGGGAGAGGAAAGGCAGGGGACTTGTCCCCAGGAAAGCCAGGCATCTTTACTGCCCTGTGGTCTGCCCATCTGGGGCTCAGCTGCCCCTGTTGTTGTAGCATACGCTAGAGCTTTCTGCCCTTTCCCCACGAATTCCAGGACCGAGTGTTCTGTTTTCACCAGTGACTGGAAAGTTTAGCGTCTAGATAGGCTGACCTTGGCAACTGGAGGACCCCTGTACTCAAAGTCGACGGGGCCGTCTTAGTCAGAGTCTTCATTTCCTCTGTCTGCCTTGGTGGCGTGCAGCCCTGGTCACATGACTCTGATCCGTTGGCTGTTACCTCCCCAGGAGCACCAGTCAGTGGGGACTAGGCCCCAGCAGGGATCGCCTAGGCCTGGCTGTGGTCTGCTGTGTACATACATGTGTGAGGGAGGCGCCTGCCCCGTCTATCTTCTAGAAGAGTTGGCCAGGGTCTGCGTGACAGGGTTATCCACAGAGAGGACCCCCAGCCTGCAGGATGCTAGAGTCCTTGCCACGGCCCCGAGCCCAGCGAAGAGGGTGTTGCTGTGGGAGCCTTGGGCACGTTACTTGTGTTCTTAGAAGTACAGTGCGGAAACACCACCAGCACTGTCCTTACCTCGGGAGGCTGTGGGCCGAGCGGACAGCTAGTTAGAACTGGCAGAAGACTGTATGTCATGTGGACACACTGTCACAAGGGAGTGCTTTGGTTACACAGGACCTGTCACAAGTCCCAAATCAAAACTGCCCACTTTGGGGCTGCTGAGATGCTGTTGCCAGGCCAGGTGACCCAGGTTTGATCCCCGGACCTGCATGATGAGGAGAGAACAGGCTCCCACAGGTTGTCCTCTCACCCCCGCCACATGTGCGCTGTGACACACACACACACACACACACACACACACACCTCCCCCACCTGCAGTGTAGCTGGCCTGAGTGCAGGTGCTCTCTGTGGGGACTTCCGGAGGCAGCCACAATCACCGGAGTCACCTGTATCACAATACAGGTCACTATCCATGCCACAGCCTGCGTGTCAACGGAGGTGAGACGGAGGACCAGCACACGCCCCACGTGTTCACAGGCCTTCCCTCTCGGCTGTGGGGCGTCCCAGCCCTGGGGCTCAGGACAGTCAAATCACCGCCTCGTGTCCTCCTCGGGGGCGTCCTGGGTGTGCAGGGGTTGGTTTTCACAGCTGTGGCTTTTGTCCCAGTGCCAGGGTCAGACTGTAATTGCTCAGACCCCTCAGGCAGCGTGACAGGGCTGTCCTCATGGCGTTTGGGGACACAGGCCCAGATGTCCCGGGAACCATGTTCGAACTTTCCGGGTGCAGCTGAGCCAACACCTGCTGGCCGGCTCTGCAGGCTGACGTCAGGGTAGGCGGGGCTCACAGAGCAAAACTCCAGGGTGTGGTTCCGCGTTCCTGATCTTGATTTTCACCTTCTTGTGGGTAGCGCCATCCCCAGAGATGACTTCAGGTCGGTGCCACCCAAGGATTGATAGCTTGGATCTTTAGGAATAAAGAAGATGGGCTGACATGAACCCCGTGCTGGCATTGGGGTGCACATCTGGAGCTCCGGCTACCTGGAGGGGCAGAGGCTGGGCAGATATCCCCCACCCTGCCCAGCCCTAGGGCCCTTCTCTTAGCCCTCTCGTAGTTCTGAGGCATGGCAGATTCTCGGGGAGAGAGAGGCCTTCCCTACCCGTAGGACCCAAGTTTCGGGGGAGGTGACCGTGTAGATCCCGGAGAGAGGGCTGTTCGGGTCCCTGGCCCCTCCCCCTGCTGTTTTGAGTTCTGCTTAGATCAGAGGGCTGGCTGGCAGCCTGACGGGAGTCACATTTTATCTGCCCTTTCCTCCCAGTCTGGGTCTGGCTTCCGTCCAAACCACTAATAATAACGCAACTCAGAGTAATCCTTACATTGTGGGATGTGTGGCCTGGTCTGCCCTCTCCTCTGCCCTGAGGAAGGCCCAGCGTCAGTGTTCCCAAGGGAGGCCACTCCCCGCCCCCACCGCCCATGTCCTTTGCAGGATCCTCTGTAGACTCTGTAGACAAGGTGCAGCGGGCACTTATTTCCGGCTTGCTTCTCAGGTCCTACCCAGGCTCCTCTGTCAGCCGGTCGAGAGAAGAGCTGACTTCTGAGAACTCAAGGGGCTCACAGAGGAGGGAGGACCCAGGGCAGGGGTCGTGAGGTTCCAGTAGGGGAGGTGGAGGGGGCTGGAAGGGACTTGGGCTCATCCCAGCTGAGGTGGCCTTTCTGAAACATGCCAGCCACACTTAGGGCCACTAATGGAAGCCTGCCGCAGCCCAGCAAAGAAGCTCGAGACCCTTCTCTGTGGTTTGCTGAGCACACGGGTTTGCCTCCAAGAACATAAACCCCGCCTCCCGCGGAAGATAGTGGATTCCAGTTTCATGCAGGCCACGTCCCAGTGTGGAGCAGAGCAGACTGTGAGGGTCACCCTGAGGGCACACTCGGCCCCTCTCCACCCCACCTGCCGACGGACGGGGTCGCCTTCTCGCTTTCATAGATGGGGAGGCAGGGCAGGGAAACTAGCTTAGGGTCATAAGGCGGCTCTCAGGCTGGCCCCCAAAGGACGAAAGGGTCCCAGGTCTGTGGGTGCCCTTCGTATCCTGGGCATGTCCGTGATATGACAGGTGACCTTTGAGGTTGCAGGTCCTGAAGGCCCTGAGTATTGCTGACCACCCCGGACTGGGCTCCACCCACCTGCTTCTGAAACTTAAAGCCTTTGAGTTATCTGCGCCCCTTTCCTGGGGGGGCCTGAGCTAAGGGACTAGGGTCTTTATATCCCTGAGGAAGGACACAGCACCCCACCCCCACTGAGTGAAGAGACACATCCCCCATCAACCAGAGGGGAGCAAAGCAGTGCCCGGCCAGGTGCCTGTCCAGATGCCGGGGTTTGCACAGATACCTTTGAGAGGAGGCGGCGGTAGCTAACAGCCTCAGGCCAGGCCCTGCGTCTGTGTGGCTCCTCGGCCTGTCTTCAGTGGAGTTTCCAGAACCAGGTGGGCAGAGGGACAGGGTGAAGGCCTGGAGACCATGCTGTCCAGAGCCTTGCCTTCTCCATCTATAAAATGGGACTGTGATGGCACTCAGCCCTGGGGCCTGTGATGGCCCAGGTGGCATGCTTTGAACGTCTCCCGGCGCAAGGTAAGCTGGCGGGGGCATTTTTGTAGTCACGCCAAGAGACCCGCCGCTGCCCTTTAAAGTGGATTTCAGTATGTGGAACCCCTTTGGCTGCTGTGAGACCACCGTATCCAGCACGCGGGATATTTGGGGCTGCATTTCAGCAGAGCATGGTACCTCTGGGCAGAGGCCCAGTCAGTTGTGCCTTCCCGCGCCTTGAGTGTGCGTGGGTGCCTTTCCGCCTGTTTTGGGGGGGGGGGTCCCACCACCTCGTTGGCTCTTGCTTCCCTTTTGTTCCTTTCTGTGGGGGTTGGCAGCCCAGGATAGACCCCTCCAGTGACAGAACTGCCAGGCAGTGGGTTATTTCCCAGCAGGGTAAGCGGCCTGGGGCCTGTCCCGAGGGCACATCCCAGGGAGCAGGGTGCCACTCTGGGACTCGATGCACTTGGAGTGTGTCACCAGCCCCACCTGCAGTCCTCCGTCTACTCCAGAACTCACGTGTGCCCCAGGCAGAGCACTTGGGTGTGTAAACCGTCAGGGTCTGGGAACAGTGCTGGGCATCTGCCACCATGCCTGGTGCCCCCTCTTCCCGCCCTCAGTGGCACATCTCTGCGACCTGGGCAGCCTTGTTCAGGGATGGACCTTGAGTCATGGTGAAGGAAAAGGTCCGCTGGGGGGATCATGGGAAGCTAGTGTGCCCGGTGGACGCCACGGGGTGGAGCCTGGGATAACATAGGGATTTGAGGTTCCGGGGACACCCCCCCCCCAGCCCCTCACCCAAGGACGAGGCTGGACCCCATTGTCACAGACGCCACAGCTTTACTTCCGACTGGCAAAATCGTCTGTGAACAGTGTGCTCAGTGGCCCGTGACTAAACCCCAGTGTGCAGCCGGGTGACTGCGTGATCTGAGGCCGGAGGCCACCCAGTGAGGGCCAGTCTCTGCAGCTCTGCTTCAAGGTGGCTGGCCGCTCCCGGCGGCGGCAGCTGCCACGGCACTGATTGCTCAGCAGCCTAGAAAATTCCGCAGGCAGGTGCCCGCCCCATGCTCGGTGGGCCTTCCTCTCCTGCCCCAAGTATCTCCCCCAGGCCGAAGTTGAAATCAATCTGTATTCTGTAAGGAAAATGTAATTCGGATGGTGTGTTAGACCGGGTTCTCTTGAGTCACAGAACGTATGGGTTGTCTCTGTATAATAAGGGACTGTGTCAATGACTTACAGTCTGTAGTCCAACTCCCAACGATGGCCAGCAGCAGCTGCGGATGGAAGTCCAAGGATCTAGCAGTTGCTCAGCCCCACGAGACAAGCAGGAGAAGAGAGAGTGAATCTTCCTTCTTCCAATGTCCTTATGTAGGTCTCCAGTAGAGGGTGTGGCCCAGATTAAAGGTGCCACCTAGCCGGATCTAGGACTTGCTTTGTCCCAGATGACCTTGAGCTCAGAGATCCCCCTGTCTTAATCTTCTGGGATTCATAGCTACTGTGACTCAAGATCTCCAAGCCAAGAGCCAGGTCAGAAACTTGCATCTCCGAGCCTCCAGATTAAGATCACAGGCGAGCCTTCCAATTCTGAACTGTGGTTCATTCCAGATACAGTCAAGTCGACAGCCAGACGTAGCCGTTACCGATGGCACCACAGGGCTTAATAGATGACCTTTGTCCCGGGGCTCAGAGGTGGGCCCGGGAACATTTGCCATGCTTCAGCTGCTTCCCCCACCTGGCCAGACCCTTTCTGCAGCCAAGACCCTGTGCTAAAGATATGCACAGGCCACAGGGTCCCTGGGCACACATAGGTGTCGAGGTGACAGAGTTAAAGAGTTCTGGAGGAGAGGGAAGACTTGCTGTGCCATGCAGCTCACGGGGCAACACTCAGGGCTGTGCAGAGGAGAGGCCTGCAGAAAAGTACGTGTGTGTGCCCAGGTGCGGTGTCTAGACCCGGGAGAGGCAGCTCTAGGGAGTGCCCGGGGATGGCCGGCGCCTGGCTCTTCTGTGACCTACTGGCTTGGTTTTTTTGGGGGTGGGGTGGGGGTGGGGTGGGGGAGCTTTCCAGCTTGTGGAAGGAGGAGAAGATGTTTCTCCAGAGAGGCAGCACAGGGGTCCGGAAGGTCTCACGTCTCTTAACTTGTTCATATAAATCACAAAGTGTCCGACGGGGAGACAGGTTCTGCCTTCTGTGGCTGATGGGAATAGTTCCTGCCGAGGGCATCTTGGTAATTCCTAGAACTGCACAGGCATGGGCCCTTCAGTCCAGTGGGATCACTGCCTGGGATGTCATCTTACAGGCAGACTGGTAACCCTTCGGAATGGCGGTCCACCTAGGCCGCACGTCCTGGGAAGCAGGGCTTGGAGGCAAACGTAATGGCCACCGCCAGATGACCGGTGTCCACCCTGCATGGGCCTTGGCAGGATCTGCTTAGCCCACCTGCTTGGAGTGTGTGGTTTTGCAGGCCCCCCGTCCATGGAGGAGCCAGCCGGGGTTGCTGGCACACCGAGATAAGCAAGCGCGGCCCCCGGGCGGGGGTGATTTATGTCTGCCGGCTGGTGAGTTCAGCCTTCTGCCAGCATTGTGGGAAGTGCGGTGCCTGGCGTCCTCCTACCCACTCTCACACCCTCCCTCCCTCCCTCCTCCTGGAGTCTCACAGGCTCACTGGTGCTGTAGCTGCCCTGCGGTTCCACCTGTTCCCCTTGGGGGCTGCACCTGTCCCCAGGTATTCCATTTGGCCAACCGTGCCAGAGGCCACAGGGCAGGCGGGTGTGTGTGTGTGCGTGCGTGTGTGCGTGCGTGCGGCTTGGGCCAGTTCCCAGGCCTCCTGCCCACAGCCCCGCAGGGCCCGGCAGCATGGGCGATTGGCTTGCAGGGGCTGCCTGCCACGCTGCGCCATCTGGCGGGGCCATTGTCGACCACACAAAGGATGGATCTCAGCAGGGCAGGGGGCAGGGGCCTAGGACCTCGGAGTGGACAGAAGTGGAGGGCTGCTTGGTGCCCCAGGACACACACTCAGTGTAGAGCCCCCGCTTCCCCATTTATCCCTGCCGTAGTCGAGGCTTTACCTGTGTTCTGTTGCTTGTTGGGGAGACAGTGCAGAGGTGAGGGGTGACTCGTCACCCCCAAAATCCCCACCTAGAGTTCTTTAGGCCCCTCGGTTCTGACCTGATTTATTACTCTGGTAAGATTCAAGGGCAGTTTTATGTACTGGGTAATTAAGTGGCATTAGAGAAGGCTCGTGAGTAAGTGGCCGCTGTTTTAATAATTGAAATAAATGACCCCCTGACAGCTTCCCAGCTCCATACTGTTCTCCCTCAGTGTCAAGGCCCTGGCGAAGCAGTGGTTATACATACCTGTGTGTGCACACATGTGCATGAGTATGCGTACCTGTATGCACACGTGTGTGTACACACACATGCGAGTGTGTGGGTGCATGCATATTTGCACGGGGACGTTTGTGGGAGCATGTCTTTGTACACTTGTGGGTATGAGTGCATATGCAGTAGATTGTACGTTTGTGTGCACCTGTGCATGTAAGGTGTGCGAGGGGGATTTCTTGCCTACAGTAGAACGTTCTCCAGGGCACACGTCTCCCCGGCAGAGGGGCTTGCTTTGCATAAGCCTTCCTTTCATTCCTGAGACCCAGCTGACTTCAGGGCATTTTTTAGGATATTGCTCCTCCCTGGGACAGTCCTGACGCAAACTCTCACTCTGGTCGGGTGCAGGCTGTGCACGGGGCCTGGAGCTGGGGGTATATTGCAGTTTGAGGTGCAGTTGCATCACCTCGTGGCTCATGCCTGGCCTCATGCCTGTAACACAGGTTACAGTGTTGGTCTTGCAGCCGGGGCACTCCAACCATGCCCATGCCGTCAGCCAAGCACCTTCCCCGTCCCGAGGCATCTCCTAATAAGCCTTTGTCCAGCCACGTTGTTCTGTGACTTGGAAGGGGTTGGCCAAGCAAGTGGCTGGGCTAAGTGTCTTGCCCAGTCTAGCACAGTAGGTCCTCAGAAGGTTTGTCACCCCACGTAGGGTCCTAGTGCTCCCCTCTCCTGGCTGCTGGAGCACCAAGATGCTTTGTCCTGGTGTCTGTGCCTCTAAGGCCATAACGTCAAACACAGAGGCAGCTGCCACAGGACGTGTGCGGGTCTCCGGGCTCTGTGCTCTGGACTCCCTCTTTGCTGCCCCTGCCAGCCCTGCATGTCTGCATATTTTTAAGCTGCCTCAGTGGAGCACTGCCAAAGTTATTTGGTTGCCAAGGTAACTTGCCCAAGCCTGCACCGTTCCAGCTCTTAGATCCAGACGTACTTTAATTCTGCCCATCACAGCAGCAATGGCTGCGGGAAGGTTGCCCTTGGGCAGTCTCGTTCCCTGAATGAATTCAGGGCTTGGAGCTGGTCACAGGACAGGTCTGGGTCACCGTCCCCATGTCAGGCCATGCACACCCCTTGTCTGCAGAGCACCAGAACTCAGTTCTGCCCCTATGGGTGAGAGAGAAACACCCTCAAGGCCCAGGAGGGAGGAGGGCCCAAGGCTGACCCGGCAGGCGAGCCTCCATCTGGCCCATGCTGTGGAATCCTCTGAGCAGCCTGAGGTGGTTGTGACAATATGGTCTTGGCCTACATATTCCTGAAGACTCAGGCAGGTACCTAGCTCTGGGAGGGAGGCATGAGATCTGTCTTCCTCTCAGATCCTGGAGAAGGGGCTGGTTCACCTGGGCTGCTTTTTGTGTTTGGGGTGGGGGTAGGGGGCTGGGTTCAGTCTGATGGCGGAGAAGGACACAGATCGGGATGGAACCGAGATCCTCTGGAGCCTCCGGGTGCGTTTGGTGTCATGAGGATGGGTTTTCAGGAGCCGGTGGGTTCTAGAGCAGGGGAGACGGGGTGCCCACGTGGCTGTGGGGTGTGCTTTGGTGCCCTTTCTCCAGCTGCCTCTCCTGGGTGAGCTTCCTTGACTGCAGAGTTGAGTCACGCTCTGGCCAGCATCAGAGAGGAGCCTCGGGCGCCAAACCGCTGCATGTGGTGCCCGCTGGCTCCCGCGCGGCGTGAGATAGCCTGAGTCTCACAGTGACCGATCGAGAACGACATAATGGGGTCAGACTTCCTAGTCTTGGGGAGGGGTGCGAGTGAACCCCAGAGCCCCCAACCCCAGGCTGAGAAGGTGGGACCTGAGTCGGGCTTCTCTGGTGCACTCTTGATTAGGGCGGCTGGCTGAGCCCGTGGGCTTCTGGGGTCTGTGTCCTCGGCTACAGACTGGGAAGTTGAGAGTGTCCCCGAGGAGTTAGTCAGAAGTTGTCACATGAGGAGCCGCTGCTAGTGTCCTGTGTCACTGTCCAACACTTGGTTTCCGAAGCATGGCAAGGGGATGATGCCCAGGCAGCGTGTGGTGAAGGCAGGAGGCGTGGGCCGAGTGCTCTGTGGCTTCTGCAGACCATCGGGCGGGGCAGAGTCCTGTCTGCCGCCCAAGCACCAAATTGTCATGGGCCACCTACTCTTAATGACACGGGGCCAGTTTTGCCGGAAGGAGGGGTAGGGCGTCAGCTGGTCTCCCTAAAGCCTGTGCCTGGAGGTTGGGTCTACCCGTCTAACTTGGGGACTCTACATCTGCCTCTCCCAGGACTCTTCAGACACAGGTGTAAGAGGACCAAAGACGTGGGGTCTGCCGGGAGTCACAGAGCTTCCTGACAATTGCCTGTCTCCAGCCCCTTGTATCAGGGGTCTCGGTTGAGGTGGCCACTGTCATTCTGCCCTGCAGTAGAGATCTTGGCCCCTCTGTGGCTTTGGGGCCATTGCAAAGAGCAGGAGACCTACCTTCGCTGACGCTGCCCCTCCTCCGGGGTCCTGTATTCTGGCCTGGGCTCCTGTTAAGGTTTGGCCCCAGTCTCGGCACCTGGGGAAGTCCCCACAAGGAGCGGTGGGCGGGATGAGAGGTGGTTATTCCTGCTACAGGCTGCAGCATCACAGCAGGGCCGGTAGGCCAGGATTGGCCTGGTCTAGCATGGAAGGTCTGCCTCCAGCCTGATGTGGGCCATTTCAGTCCAGTGCCAGCTGTGTGATGGGCTGTCCTTGGCAGGTTCCGGGCTGTTATCTTGGCGGGACAGGCTCTGGCCAAGACATGTCCCCCCTCTCTCTGTAAGTGCTTTGGCCCTCGGCCCAGGGGAGTCATTGCCTGCTTGGTACAGCTGATGTCCCAGTGCACTGTAATAGGCAGTAGGTATCGTCCCTGGGGGAGCCTGGCTTCTCCCTTTGGCCTGGGGTTTCCTGTGTTACTCAGGGAGGCCTGCCCCTTCTCTAGTCTTAGGTTTCAATCCCTGGATCCTGTGGCCTTGGTGTCCCCTCAGAACTACCATCCTGTGGCCTTGGTGCTCCCGCAGAGCTGCCTGAGGTTGTTGTTTTACCAAATTGCCTGCTTGGTGGGGTTTTGTGATGGGCACCTTCTCCGCTCAGCCCCTTGTCCTGGAGACCTTTCTTCAGTCATCTGAGGTGGCGTGTTGACCATCCTTCCCGCCCTGTGGTTCTGTTCTAGGTGATCTTGTCACCATTGTCCATCTGTCCATCTGTTCTGTTTTGGCTTTTGGTTGATGTGTCTCTTGGCCACCAGGCAGGAGGGCAGGCCTCAGTGTCCCCTCTGGTACCTTAGGCGCTCCTGAGCCCAGGCAGCGGCTGGCTGAGTGTGGGAAGCCGTGCTCAGTGGTGGAGGAGTGCCAGGCAGTGAGACGGTTTCTTCAGAGTTTCAAAGTGGGTGGCTGTTCACGAGAGAAACTTGGGAAAAGTAAAAAAAATAAATAAAGTAAAATAAAAAGCGCAGCTCACACAGCCCGGGCTTGTTGGAGAGCATCCCTCAGGATTGGGTTTTTGTTTTTTTTTCCCCTTCTAGTGCAAGGGCATGTCGGCTGCTGGTGACAAGCGTGTGGTCAGCCGGACGCCTCCTAGCTCAGCCTCACCTCTCAGCTGAGCACCAGAGGGACATGGGGGAGAGCGGGGGTGGGGGGGAGTGCTGGTTTTATTTCCTTCAGAACAGATACACCACCTCAGCCAGACACTCACGCAATGCTTTGATGTCCACGGAATGGGTGGCGGTGGTGGTGATTTTCTAATTGCATGTTTGACAGCATTCTCTTAGGAGAAGGTGTTAACAAGCCTGCCATCACAGTGGCAGAGCGCCAGTCCAGGGAGCAAGGGCTTATTGTGGCCGCTTAGGTCTGAAGCGGGAGGCACATCATGGTGGCGGGATTGTGTGGTGGAGGAGACGGTTTCCCTGGGGCACTAGGAAGCAGAGAGGATCACAGGGACAGCACTCAGCTCCCAGTGACACATTTCCAGTGATCTGCCTTCAACTAGATTCCCCCCTTTTGAGAAGATTGTACAACTTCTCTGTAATGTCAGAAAGTCCGCTAATGGGTTAATTGATTGATTATGACAGTACTTCATAATCTAGTCACCTCCTTAGTGACCGGAGCTTCCAGTGGGAAGCCAAGCCTTTGACACATGTTCCTTACAGGGGATGACTTTATATCTACACTGTAAATAGAGTCCCTCCCTCCCTCCCTCCCTCCTTCCTCCCTTCCTTCCCCCTTCCTCTCTCTCCCCCTTCTTTCCTTCCTTCCTTCCTTCCTTCCTTCCTTCCTTCCTTCCTTCCTTCCTTCCTCTCTCCTTCCTTCCTCTCTTCCTCTCTCCTTCCTTCCTTCTCTCCTTCTTTCCCCAGACTCTCATGAAACAGGAATTTTATTTTCCCCAGTGAGATGGTAATTCCTGTCCCTCATTATCAATATCCTTGTCCCTTGGGTAGAGACAAATGACTGGCCATATGCCAGGGAGGAGGGACTCGAGGCTTGGGTGCTGTTCTCATAGGTTGTCGTGGGGCCTGCATTCTGGGGTACTGGCTCTTGTCCTGGCCACACCATCCGGCCACTTGCCCCATGACCTCGGACAAGTTGGTGGCCACCTTTGGCAGGGGCCAGCTGCCAATCAGGCCCTTTGTTTTTGTGCCCTGGGCTCTGAGGGTCCCTTCTCAGGGCCTTGTGCATCTATCTTCCCTGCCGAGAGTAAAAGGTGGCTGTTACTTGTCTCCTGTGGAGTGGTGACACAGAGGGCGGATCCCTTGTACCCTGCCCCTCCCGCTGGGCTCTCCTGGAGGACCAAGGCCTATTTGCTCTCCTTAGTAACCAAATATTGACCTCACCCTGGCACAGGTTCTTGTCTAACCTTTGGGTCTGATCTGGTTCATAGCTCCCTTAAGGAAACACAGCATTGTGGGCAGGTACTGTGGCATACTGCCAGGGTGAGCCGTGCCCACCTGTACCCACCCACGGATGGCCACCTGTGCTGGAGGGTTCTGGAAGCTGTCGGCTCCCTGTTGTTGTTGGAAGGCTGTTGTGGTGCCTGGGAGTGAAGGGGCCTGTCTAGTGAGGTGGCGACAGGGCCAGGCCTTGATCACAGGTCACACCCACCCCTCATCCCGCACAGGGATCCTGTTCTGTGACTGCAGGCATTCAGGCACCCCCTTATTGTGGGGTCTTGGGTGTACCCCTTATCTTGCTGAGAGCCTGAAGTGGAGGGTGTTTGACTCTAAGAAAGGCTGGGACCCTCTGAGACAAGGAACTTTGAATCTGGGCGTGGCGCTAGCCAGAGCAGCTGGTGACTTCTGCTGATGGGAGTCTTCCGTAAGTAGCAGGCACCCCTGGCTCCCACTCTGTTCCTGTGGGGACCCTACAGGGGGAGGGAAGCTTGCAGCACAGAAAAATGAGGGTGGTCCGCTGCTCTCCCTGACACAGACGCCAGGATCTGGTGCTGGACTCAGCCTTAGAAGCCTGAGATGGAGGATGTTCATTCCCTGGTCAGAAATCGTCCGTGCTGGGCTAGGCCAGCCTCAGCAGAAGGATCTCACCTTCGGGAAAGGTGGGGGGATAGTGGGAAGGCTCCCCAGAACCTGAGGCTGTGGCCGGAGCTGAGCAGCTCTGCAGGGGCTGGTGCTGAGGTGAGCGCAGGCCTCTCTGGAAATGGGAGGAGACGGTTGGGAGGCAAGGGCTAGTGCTTCCGGGAGCCAAGGGTCAGGCGTCCGGAGAGGTCAGCTGGGAAGCAGCGAGCAGATGACTCCAGGAGGCATTTCGTAACCTTCCTGCAGGAGTAGACGGTAGGGGAACCGTCGGCAGCAGACCCGGTGCCTTCATGCCGTGGTTCGGAGGGCGGAGAGCCTGCCCTGTCCCTCTGGTCAGCTACAGTAGTCCAGGTGCCAAACTAGGAGTGGCCGGAACTGTGCTCCTGCTGCCCCGCAAGCTTGGCCAGCCTCTAGGAGAGAGTAGGCTGAGGTACACGGTCCAAGGAAGCTGCTGTGCCCTGTGTGCAGGGGCCCAGGCTGGCCTGCTCCTTCCTGCCCGTGTCTATAGGACTGGCATACAGCCTGGGCAGCAGTGAAGGTCACCCTTCCAACACCCAGATTCCCCATCTCCTTTGTGGAGGGCCCTGTTCTGCGGAGGCTGTATGGAGGTCAGCGTCACATGGAGAATAAATGGCGAGTTTGGGATTCAAACCCATAGCTTGTGCTGGTGGAGATTTGGAGGAGCTGGGAGAGGATTATAACCCCCCCCCTTCCCAGCAGGGCTCTAGCTCCCACATTCCAGAGTCTGTCCACCACCCCTGCCCCCAGTAGCCCCATGTGTGTGTGGGACCCAGCTTCTTGCTTACAGATGATGACCTGAGGGGCTCAGAGGTATCATACCTGTGAGGTATGAAAAGCTTTTCTGTGATGGGAGAGTGCCAGATGCCATGCAGGAAGTGGAGGGTTTTCCAGGCCGTGCCCAAAGCCAAAGGTGACCTTTGAGGCCCGGGAACTTGTGACCTTCCTTCCTTGTTGTGGGGAGAACCTTGGGTCCAAAGGTTGTAACTATATTTCTGGTGAAGGCCTCTGGCCAAAGGGTCACCGAGGGAGCTGGTTGGCAGCCCCTGGCGTCTCGGTGCCAGCACCCGCAGTGGCTACCGCCCTTTCCCCAAAGGGCCTTACACAGGCGTTGTCCCATGTCTCGGGAGGTTGGGGAGCCTGGCGCAGGCTGAGAGGTACTGTGCTGAGAGGCACTGGTGAGATGACCCTGCCCCCTAGCACCCATAGGCACTCGGACTCACCTTCGACTGGCACGGTGCCACCTCCGCCTTCCCTGCATCTGTAGCGCTGTCTAGTGGCCCGCACGGAGAACTGGTGGAGGCAGATTTCAGCTGAGTTCAGGTTAGTCCTGCATAAACCCTGCGCGGGCTTCCCACAGCGGAGCATTGTGCCAGGGAATCCAGAGACCTCCGAGTCCCTACAGCATCTCTCAGGGTAGACGTTTCCCCTCACTTGTGAGACCGGGGCTCTGTGTGTGTGCGCGCGCGCAGGAGAGAGTAACGCCCAGCCTTGACTCTGGTTGTAGGTGTCACTTTCCCATGGCTACCTCCATTAACTGCGGCTGCGGAGGCCCAAACAACCTCAAGGTCTGTGACTCTTGAGGTCAGAAATGCTGAAGAGGTCCGCAGGGATGATTTGAGGGAGATCCCTCCTCCCACCTCTCCTGGCTTCTAGAAGCTTTAGTTGTTCAGCTGGAACATTGGTCCAGTTTTGCTCGACATCATTCATGCCAGAGTGTTGGCTCACCTCTCCATTTTGAGGGGTCGCCTTGATCTCAGCTGGAGTCCCCCTTGCCAGGAGAGGGGGAGGGGCGCTCTCATACCCTCAGGACTACCGTGAGGTGAGTCTCTTTGGGGGGTAATGCTCTTCTGCTGGCTTCTCCTGTCACCCGGGCTGGTCTTACACAGAACAAGTCCCTCTGCTGTCATTAGGGGAAACTGAGGCACGAGGGTGCACGGAGGGTGGCGCCTTTCCTCTTCTTGGTGTCCGTGTGTCCGTGCTGTGTGTATGTGTGGCTGGGGTATGTGCTTGCTGGTTTGGGTGTGTGCACATGTGTGTGCATGTCTCATGATTGTGTTATGCATATATGTGGCTGGTGTATGTGCTTGCTGGTTTGGGTGTGCGCACATGCGTGTGCACGTCTCATGAATGTGTGCAGAGAGGTCAGAGGTCAATGGCAGGCATCTTCGCTCTTGTTCTCTCTCTACCTTTAGCTTGTGAGTCAGGGTCTCTCCTCGAACCTGGGCCTTTACGGAGTCGGCTGATCTGGGCTGGCCAGGGAGCCTGGAACTGGCCTCTGCTCTCCTGGGGCGTCTGCGCCCATGCTGGGTTATGAGGCATGCACCACTGTGAAGGGCTTGTGGGGATCTGAACTCGGCCCCCATGCTCGCTCAGCAGGGACTTTCACCAACCGAGCCTTCCTCCCCGGCCCAACACTGCATCTTCTGACTGGGCTCCTGTGCACTGACTGGCCTCTCTGCTCAACACCCGCTCCCGGTCCCAGTGGCTGGAGAATACCTCCCCAACAGTGAGCTTGGCCAGCGTGGCTCTGCCAGGCTAGGCTTGTTCCCAATCTTTCCCGCCACCGCCGTTTACAACCCCTGCCCCTCTCCTCCTTAGATCCTCACTGTCCTGTGTAATTAACTGCAGGGATGCTGTCTCCCGGGAGACAGAATCGCAGCCCCGTCATGCCCTTTGGATGATCTGGGCCTCCTGCCCTCTTTTCTTGGATCGGGTAAAGGACTGGGATAGGAGGGGCTGGTCCAGGTTCGTACAGCAGCGGGGGGCGGGGGGAGGAGGTGGGGCAGACAGCGGCTGCTGGCAGGTGGCTTCCTGCTGTCAGGCCGGCTTCCTGTCCACCAGACTCATCCTCGCAGACAGACTTGCCTCCCCGCCTCCCGCAGGATCCGAGGTGTCCATGGGGGTCTTTGTTAGGGACTCGTGCATGGCTGCCTGGAGGCGGGCTAGGGATGGGGTCCTGGCAATGGCTTGCATGAGCATCGGGAGCTCCTTGTGTCGTGTTTTGGAAGCCCTTTTTTTTACCTTTGGAGGCCCTGTTTTTACCTTTAAAAAATTACTAGCAAATATACGAAATAGTAAGCTTAGGGAACAAGATGGCCACCAGTCCCCATGTCCCCCCTTGTCCATTACGCTGCAAGCAGCAAGGTGTGCTGGCCTCAGAACTTTCTTCTTAAGAAGCAGGCTCCCCAGGCGGAGCGCGGTGGGGGTGGGCCTGTGTCTTCTGTTTTCCCCCAAGAACCACCGTCTGGCACTCTTCCTTCTTGTGGATGGTTTTTCGTTCTTCCTGTCTGGCAGCCTGTCTGTAAACAGTATGTGACTGTGCTTCACAGGGCTGCAAAGCCTCACATAAACGGGGTCGCCAGGGTCCCCCAGGGACCTGCTCCCCGAGGTGTGTCCTTGTTAGCTGTGTTACTCGGATGTGTTTGTTTTTTATCATTATGTGGCCAGTCTGATGTCTGGCAGATGTCCCGTACCTGTGTCTTTGTCCACCTGTGTCTCAGTCTCTGGAAGGACTGAGCTTTCAGCTGCAGAAAGCCAGCCGGGTACCCTGCCCTGCTGGGCAGCCGGCGGCCCTCCTGCTGCCCCCTGTGGGTCACGGCTGACATGGTCCTTTCCACGTGTCAGGGACTGACAGGCCGCCTCCCTCGCACAGGCTGTCTCCTCCGAGGCTGGTAGCTAGTGGCCTCTCAGTTTCCTGTGGTGACTGTCCTTTGCTTTGTCTTCGTGGGGTGGAGGGACTCTGTGTACTGGCCATCCTCAGTGGGCCTTAGTCACACTTACTCCGCCAGCCGCGCGGCCACTGGGCTTCTGACGTTGGTGACGTACCTGTTTCTGATTTTCATGAAGTTCCTACCGGCTCACTTTTCTGTTGTTTTCTTAGTTAAGAAATGCTTTTGTCTCTGAAGATTAAGTATAATGAAATGATATAAAGATGAAAAGCATTATCAGAATGGGATCCATATACTAAAAATATGTGTGTCTATAGGTATTTATACATTCACACACACACATGACATTTCTACATAAAGAAAAACATGTAATTCAATGTATTTTATTTATTATTTAAAACATTACATTTACATACATACATACATGCATAGTGCGTGTGTGTGCGCGTGTGCGCGCGAGTGTGTGTGCGCGCGAGTGTGTGTGCGCGCGAGTGTGTGTGTGCGTGTGTGCGCGTGTGCGCGCGTGTGCGTGTGTGCGCGCGAATGTGTGTGTGTTTGTGTGCGTGCGTGCACGTGCGTGTGTGTGTGTGTGTGTGTGTGCGTGTGCGTGTACGTGTGCGTGTGTAACAGCGGATGTATCTCGGTCAGAGAGTAACTTGCAGGTGTTGGCTCTCTTCCGTCATATGGGTCCCCGGGGATGTAACTCCGGTTGTCAGGCTTGGCGACAAGCACCCTTACCGGTGGAGTGGTGGGCACCAGGCTTTGTTTATTATTTTTAAGATGGAGTCTTAATTAGCCCAGGCTGGCCCCCAGCTCCTGCCCCCTCACCTCGGCTCCCCAATGCTGGGGTTACAGGAGTGCAGCAGCACACCCGCCTGCCCAGCGAGGTTTAGGCTCAGCTCTGTTCCCATCACCACCACCCAGCCTCACGCTACCGGCTGCACGGCAGGAGGAAGCCTGACCCCCACCCCGGACCCGCTCCCCAGCCCTCTCTGCTCCAACCCTCTCACCTCTAAGGGTTGCCTCTCCTGGACAGTTCACACAAACGGTGTGACACAGGCTGGGTGTTGGCATATGCCTGCAGTCCCAGCACAGGAAGCTCAGGAGGGCAAGGCCAGCCTGGGCCACGTGAGATCCCATCTTTTAAAGAAAAGATAACGTGAGCCGGGCAGTGGTGGCGCACGCCTGTGATCCCAGCACTTGGGAGGCAGAGGTAGGCAGATTTCTGAGTTTGAGGCCAGCCTGGTCAACAGAGTGAGTTCCAGGACAGCCAGGGCTACATAGAGAAACCCTGTCTCAAAAAAAAAAAAAAAAAAAAAAAAGATAACATCTTCCTTCCCGTGGCGTAACGTGGGCCCGGGCACACAGGTGGCAGTGGCGTTAGAGTCGGTTTTTCATGTAGTATAACTAATTTACCTTTCTGGAACCGCTTTCTGTTGTGTGGTGTGAGGTGGGCTGGGCACCGCAGTCAGTGCCATCCCTTCCCCCCACCCCCGCCCCAGCACGGAGCACCTTGTAACCCCCCCCCCCCGGGGGTGCCAGCTTCTTGTGAGCCCAGTCTTCCTCCCTGGCTTCCTTTTCCTGCAGCGCTGGCCAGGAAGAGCTCTAAGTTTTCCCGCCCAACCGGCCAACTGGGTGTGTTCTTGTTTGCTGCCTCAGTGAAGCCCTGTCCAGCAGGATCTGCCTGGAGCCTCCTCTTTCTCTTTCTGAGGGGAGGGGCGTCGAATCGGCAGCTCTGCTGCTCCACCCCCGCCTCCCACACGCTGGTCACCCAGCCGCACTTGTCACCCCTGCGCGTGGCCGGAACGTCCCTGTGTGTCCTTGCCCTCCTTCCTTCCACCATTCCCGGCTCTGGAGACCCGAGCGCCATCCCAGCACTGTTTCTGTGCTGGGCACTGGGCTGGAATCGACTTAGTGTTCAGCGACACTGGTTATCTGTCTGTCAGTCAGGGCCAGGAGGCCGGGGAGGCAGGGCAGTCCACTGGTCCCAGCCCGTGGGGGTACATTAGCACCACCCAGAGAGTCTTCGAAAACGTAGGTTGATGCCCAGTACCCCCTCCCCCACTCAGTTATCCCCAGGAAGAGATCAGATCCTAAAAGCTCCCTGAGGGTGGGCGCCAAGGTGTGCCACACAGCTGGGTGCTGAGAGCCACAGGCCCAGTCCTGACTGGCCGACGGCTGCACATGGTCATTGTTATTGGTGACACTGGGGACAGGCAGTGAGCAGTGAGAGGGTGCTGTGTGTGCAGCTGTCCTTGGCCCACTCTGCCCCGCTCCCCCCCCCCCCGCCACCTTTCATATCCTAGTATAGCAGTAGAAGACACAAGAAAGGATACGGTTCTCCCCTTACCCCCAGGGTTGAGACAGTGACACAGTTATGTCTGTCTGTCTGTCTGTCTGTCTATATCTATCTATCTTTCTATCTATTCATGTATCTTTCTATTTATGTATGTATGTATGTATGTATATATCTATGTATGTATCTATATATGTATGTATGTATGTATGTATGTATGTATCTGTCTTATCTATCATGAATGTTGTAGAGGAACACATATGTAGAGGGTTGAATGACCCTTTCTCAGGGACCACCTAAGCCCATCAGAACACACAGATCTTACCAGTATGATTCCTAACAGTAGCAACATCACAGCTGTGAAGCAGCAGCGACATAACTTTGTGATGGGGAGGAGTGATACAGCTCCTCCACGCCCCGGGGGACTGTGGTGAGGGAATGTGGAGAGAGGCTGAGAGCCTTCCTTACTCTGAGTGCAGCCGGGCCGGTGCTTTGGGCTAGCCTGGTAATCTTGAAGTGGAGATCCCGGAGAGAAGAAGGGCTAGGGTTAATGTGACCCGGAGTAGGGCACCTAGAGCCTGGCCTCACGGAAGAGCCTGCGTGCCTGCGTCGACTTGTGCTGTGAAGACAAGCCTGCTGCGAGACGGGAGGAGAGGGAAGGAAGGAACGGCGTCGGGAACCTCTCCTCAGGCCCACTGGATGGCCACAGCAGATGCTCACTGAGACTCGGGGTTGTGACTGGGCACACGATTGTCTTCTCAGTGCCCACCCGGATACTAGAACTTTGCCGAAGGCATGGTCACCCTGCACACCCCGTGGGAGACCGTGACACTTGGGGAGAGTGCCCCGCTCTCCTGACCTGCCTTGCTGGTTTCCTGACACACCTCCCACTGTCCCCTTGCTTTATCTGTAAACAGCGCCCGAGCCTCTCAGGGCTGCAAGGGCAGCCAGAAAGCGATGGGAACCCACGCGGTTGCTGCGCTCAGGGCCCCCGATGCCGGTGCTTCCATACCCGCCAGGCGCCACGCGCCACGCGCCACGCGCCTGCATTTGCCCTGTGTGGTGTCAGCACACACCAACCTCCTCTCACTCCAACTGCCTCTTCAGTAGACACAGTTGTCCTTGTCACCCGTCCATCAAGCCGGAGCCCCTCCCAGAAGGGAGGGCCCTGCTCTCCTGGTCCCAGGGCGTCTGGCTTTCGGAGGAGCAGTCAGTGCTCCTAACTGCTGAGCCATCTGCGATGCAGTCTTTTTTTTTTTTAATTTTTATTTTCTATATTCTATGTTTACATTCCAAAGGCTTTCCCCTTTCCCAGTTCCCCCCCAGCGATGCAGTCTTGATGGCTGTACCCTCATCACAGATTCCCCGGTGTTCCAGAGACTTCCACCCAGCAGAGGCCAGGCTCCAACTCCCTCCTCTCTGGTAGCTTGAGCTGGTGTGGAACTTGATGGTTCTTCTCAGTAGACTTGTCTGAACAGAGAGCACCGGGGCTTTCAGGGGAGCCGTGCAAGGGTTCCGACAGCAGAGGGGCAGGGTGCTCGGGAGCACGTTGCTTCCCAGACCCTCCTGACCTGGCACATGGGCAGCAGCTACCCGGAATCCCAGCCCCGGGCCATCTGCTCTTGAGCAGGAAGCGCGGTCAGGGTGGCCTTTGGTGCCATATGAAGCCCAACCAAGGTGGGAGGACTGCCTGGGGAGAGGCGGCCACAGCATCTGCGCCCCAGTGTATCAGTCAGAGCCAGCCACCGCCTGCTCCCAGGACCCACGGCCGCCTCCCTCCCGAGCCCCACTTCCTTTCTCTGTGAGCTGAAATGTGGCCTGGTGTCTGGGCGCCCATGGCCGGCCCTCCGTAAGCGACCGTGGTCATGATTGCTTGAAAGGTCCTGTCTGACAGTGACCCTGGTGCGTGGACCCCTGTAGCCGGCGTCCCAAGAACCCTGAGACGAGACTTCGGGACTTGTTTTCATTGGCCCTGTCCTGCCTGCAGGACTCTGGGCGTCCCTGGGCTTTGTGAAGGTGATGGGGTCTCCCTGTGCCCTGTCAGGACTGACAGGTCTGTGGGGAGAGTGGACTTCTGTGTGCCGGGGTGAGAGGAGCCTGGGACGCACCGCACGGGCAGAGGTTGTGGTCTCTGCGCTGACCGAGAAGGGAGGTCCACCCTCAGACCTGCCCCCTTACTCTCCATAGCACACTCTCGGCTGTGCATTGGAGTTGGTCAGGCCGTTCTTCTGCAGGATCCCCGCCGAGTGTGTGTGGGAACGGTGTCTTCCCCTGCGCAGGCAAGGCCAGGGCTGGGAGGAAGCAAGCAAGCAAGGGTGCATGGGCCTGCTTCACAGGAAAGGTTTGCCCTCCGGCTGGCCATCCTCCTGCCCGGCAGAGGGGGCAGGGGCCCGTGAGTGACCCAGGTCCGTTCTTAAAGTTAGTTACCCTTCTGACCTGTGCGGTCCCAGGCCGCCACCGACCCTCCCACTGTGGAGGGAGGAGAAGCCGGTTACATCACTGGTGGCTCAGTGGCCCCACGAGCCAACTCCTGCAATGCCCCGGAGCTTCTGGGCGCAATCCCCACAACAGGGAGGGCAGGGCAGAGGCACCCCGTGCCCAGGTCATCTGCTAATGATTTACGAAGAGGTCTGCTTGTCCCCAGACCTTGCAGACTGTGACACAGTCAGGGAAGGGAGATGTCAGGCTCTTGCTCAGAAGGAAGGGTTGCTACAGGGGCCACATGGGAGGGGAACCCAGAGAGGAGGCACTGCCTCCCACTTCCTCCCCAGCCTTAGCAGGTCCCGTTGGCACCCAGCCATCTCCTCAGGCCCTCACAGCTTCTGAGCTCCCTGCCCACTTCACCCGGCTGTCCTGAGGCTTTCTGTATGGAAGTGTGCTGTCACACCCCCTCCCCCCTTCTAAGTGGGAAGTACTTGGTGCTCCCCTCCCCCATCCCCTACTCCCACCCCTTCCCCTAAGAGCCCATTGGGACACGGGCTGACTTTGCTGCCCTATAACTGGCTTCCTCAGTCTCTTGCTTCTCTCCTTCTGTCCCCATGCTTCCTGGGGTGTCACTCCCTAAATACACCCCCCCCACCCCCAGACTTCATTCTCTGAGAGCTCTCTGTAGCCGCCGCCGCCGCTGCTGCTGCTGCTGATCGTGGGAGCTCATGGCCTCCACACCAGGGGCAGGAGGCTGGAGAAGAGGCTGAGGTGGTAACATCTCGCCAGCAAGGGAAACCAGACTGTATGGGCCACACGACCTAGATCCTCCTCACAGGCTTTGAGCAGCCTGTGGCCTGAAGGTCACCAGCCGGACAAGCTCAGGGCACTTGAGACGGAGCAGGAGGGGTGTCCACTGGGCAGTCTACCCACAGGCTCCCTAGGAAGCAGAGGCTGCCCAGGGACGGAGACACGGGGGGCTGGAGTCTGCTGCTGGGAAGAGAGCTGTTCAGAAACTGCACCACGACCCTCCCGGAACCGAAGCGTGCCAAGCGAACCGACGGGTGGATCCCAGAGGACACCTCAGGCAGCTCCTCACAGGCCCCTCCTGTGGGCCCCGCCTTCGTTTCTGCCTGCTAGCAGCTTAGCTGGGAAGTGGCGTTTCTCTCCCTTGTGGCCCAGCCCTCGTTACTGTGTGGGGGTGGGGGTGGGGATTAATTTAATTACCCACTCCACTCCTGGAGCCAGGAGGCACCCGTTGAGCTGCCTCCTGAGTGAGTTTAGGGCCAGCAAGGAGCGAGCGTGAGCCTCCTCAGGGAGCTGGTGTCCAGCCTTGCAGCCCCGCCCGGGCAGCCTCTCTGCTCCTGACCAAGGGAAGCCCAGAGGCCCAGCTGCCTGGCACTGAGAGAGTCTGGCTTGGGAAACAGAGTGGGCACAGGGTCATGTGGAGAACTCATGGAGAACTTAGAGCCGAATGGCTGGGGCGTGTGTGGGTGGGTGGGGGGAGGCTGAGAGGTGGGAAGGAACCTACTTTTCTAATTCAGAAGGGAAGATCTCTCCTTCATCTGGAATTATGTGAAAGTTGACTCTAAATGGCATAAGTAAAAACAAACAAAAACCCCAGGCGTTCCTCAGGGGAGCCACACCACTGCCTGAAGAGGCCGGAGGCTTCTCGCCCACCCAGCAGGAGTCCACGGAGGGAGCCAGCACCCTTACTTTCTGAATGTTTCTATGACTGTAAAGGGCTGTGACAGTGGGCCCGCTGACATCTTCCCTCAATGGTGTCGGCTGGGCCTCCCCCTGGGTCGGAGACTGCGCCTGGGGCGTGCAAGTACGTGCATGCCGCCATGGCAGGGAATTTTACTGTAGCGTGGGATCCAGAAGAGAGGGAATGCTTGTGCCTCTTTGAGCAAGCCAGCTCCACTCCAGAGCTCTGCCCAGCATGGCCCCAAAGGCTGGCCTGCGGGAGGGGGCTAGCCTTTAAACTGACGGGTTTCCTGTAGCTTAGGCTAGCTCCAAGCTCTCTGCCTCTCCAAGGCTGCCCTTGCTCTCCTCACCCGCTCCACTGTCGCCTTGAGTGTCAGGTTTTCGGGCATGCACGGCCACACACGGGACTGAACCAGGACCTCACCCACGGTGGACGGGACACCCCACCAACTGGCCCTCATCCCCAGCCCTCATCGGGGCGGGCTTCCGGGATGTCCCAGACCCACTGCTGCACAGCCCGCCGGTGTCCCCTTGGCAGCCTGTAGGATCTGGAGCGTCCCATTTGTTCCGAGTTTGCCTTTCCACCCTGAGCTATACCCCGAACATGGGGCTTTCCCAGCACGCCTGTGTGCAGTCACCCAAGCAGGAGTAAACGGAGACATCTCTAGCCGCAGCCTCTGTGGATGGCTCCAGTCCTCACCGGGGCCTTGTAGGCAGGGCTGGAGCCGGGAGACTCCCGTGCAGCCCTGGAGGGCGTGAGGGACCCTTCTCTGGAGTTGTTGCAAACTCAGTGTGGAGCTGTGCAGCGAGGCAGCTCCAGGCAGCATTGCCGTCGGAGCTACCCCGTGCCCGGTACTGTGTCACTCCCGAGGATGTGCTGGCCAGGCCTGACCAGGGGGCTGCCCTCCTCGCCTCCCCTGTAAAAGGCTCCACATTCCTGAGAGGTGACTATTGGGAAGGAGGAGGAGGGAGGGTCTGGGTTGGTTTTTTTGTTGTTGTTCTGCAGCCTGTGGGTTTGGCCTTGCCCCCTGCTCCCCTGTCCCCACACTTTTTCCTGTTCTCTGCTGCACCAGATGCTCGGCCGGGCCCCGCGGATCTAGGCGGAGTGGGTGGGGGCCTCTCTGAGGGTTCAGGGGGGAACAGAGTGTCCCTTAGCAGGCAGGTCAGAGCCCACCTGTGTGAGCCCAGGCATTCCTGGGGACTTGAGATCCTGATGGCCAGCGCGGGCGGGGTCACAGCCACTCCTGATTAGAGCCTGTGGAGGAGACAGGCAGGGTGTCAGCGTGAGGCGTGAGCACATGAAGGGTGGGCTTCCCTGGGCTCATGCCCGCTCTGTGCGGGAACAGGTCCACTCCTCATTGTCCCCATGGCTGAGGTACCCGACCTGTCCACTGCAGACCCCAGCCTCTTCTGTCCACCTAGGAATTGGAGATGCCCGTGGTTTATTCCCCAGCCCCACCCTGAGGTGGACCCAGTAGCCGCTTCACTCAGCGCGCCTGCCGCCCCGCCTTGCTCCGGGTTCGAGGTGGAGTGCTAGAGCGCGGAGTCCCTGGGAGACCCTGCATCCCTCGGGAGGGGGCATACAGGTGGTGACTCGCCGAGCCGGTGGCCAGAGCCCCAGCTGGCCACTTAGCCATGCGGCCTCCAGTGAGAGGTTCCACAGTCCATCTTAACTGGGTGTGTGTCTGGCTGACTGGGGTGACTGAGGTGTCGCAGTCCATCCGCCTCACAGGTGCTAGGGACACGCCCTGCCGTTCCCACTTCGGCGTGCGTCCTCCCGTCCCGACTTCTGGTCCTTGAGCCCTCCAAGTCAGGAACCTTCTACTGCAGTCTGGGCTGAGGTGGTCAGCCGGCCGGCCCCTCTGCGGCTGGGGAGGAAGACGGGCTGGGACAGGCTGGGGGGACGGCGGCGGCATGGGGCTGGTGTGCAGTGGGGCTTCCCAGCCTTTCTGCTGGGATGAAGAAACAGGGGCAGTGTGGAGAGGGTGGGTGGACTTTATGACCTGAGATGTGTTATAGATGGGGTTGTCTGGGCCCCATGGTTGGTGACTAAGGAACTCCCCACAAGTGTCCTCTTTGCGGGTAGAAAAGGAGGTGTGGGTGGGGAAGGGAGGGGGCTCAGAGCCTAGGGTGATGGGCTGTTTTTTTCTTCTCCCATTTTTGCTCCGCTCAAAGCCCTGAGCCCTTAGTCTATCACATGGCGTTGTTCCCATGCAGGGAGGGAGGATCTTTTCACGTCAGTTGTGGTCTGCATGTCAGTCACAGAGACACGCCCATCAACTAGGGTCTCTCACTTCTTCAAAGATGGCTGTTTCCCCACTACATAGTAGAGAGGGGGCTCCTGGGCTTTGGGCCCCGAGGAGGCTGTCTCTGGCTGTGGATATTTATGCCAACTGCTCCTGGGCCTGAAACTTCTAGGAGTCAGAAGGAATCACCCCCGGAATATGTAGGCCAGGGATCACACACACACACACACACACCCCGTCATCTTCCTGGAAACCAGACTTTGGGGACCACACAGAGGGGGACTTAGGCTAGAGTGGGTGTGTCCATGAGGTGAGTTCCTGGTGGCTAACGGACCGCCTTCTTCCCTTCTGTCCCTCAGATCCCTCATCCACCTACATCAGACCATTGGAGACGAAGGTGAAGCTGTTGGACGGTGACAAGCTCCCCCCACAGGTAGGTGAATTACCGGGGCGGTGGCTGTAGGGGTGATGGCCACTGCTTTAGAGGCCATCCCGGGATGTCTCCAGTTTCTCTGGGGCTCCCACAGCTTCCTCTTTACCCCTGCTGCCTCTTCAGCCTGGTCACAGGCCTACTCCTCGCTCTAAGCCAGCCTCCTGGGTGGCCAGGGCTTGCCAGCCTCGCCGACTGCTGCTTGCCCAGTGTGTGCAAGCTCCGTATGGCCGACACTGGGTCCAGTGCCAGTGGGTGCCAGGCGAATGGAGGTAGACCCACACGGGGATCCCTACCCCCTGCTCGCCAGTTCCTCACTAGGTCTACCCCCCCCACCCCGGCCTAACCCTGCTCACATGGACAGTTGGGGCTGTGGGTCCACACAGGTAGAACAGCATTAGGATGTCAAGGGAGGGACTTGGTCATGGCTGCTGGCTGAGAGGAGGTGTCTCCTGAAAGGAAGGGAGCCACTTGTGGGCTGTGACTGGCCATGGAGGGGAGACCAGCAGACACCTCGGCTGCTGGTGGGGATGGCAAAGGGTCTGGTGACGAGAGGCTGTGGTATGCTCTGAGTAGACAAGTCCCCCCAGCCTCCCCGCTCCTGGACTCACCCCTGCTTCATCTGAGCCTCTCCCTCCTCTGTTATGCCTGTTATGACCGGAGTGTAAGTGGCCACCCCTGGATGGGATAGCCTTAGGCCTTGCCCAGATGCCCGGCCCTGTTGCTGTGTGACCTGCTGCTCTCTATGCTCCACTGCCCTGCACAGGAAGACCACAGCGACCTCCTCTGGGCACTGGTGGCTATCCGGAGGCTCACGTCCCAACAGTGAACTTAGTCCCACTGTGTCACCTCCACAGGCCGCCCTGCTGTGCTGGTCTCACCTGGTAGGGGCAGGCGCTTCCTGGGAGCCTGACTGCACGCCGTTGCTGTGGGGCTGCAGGGGTGGGGGCAGCGGTGCCAGCAGTATTGCGGAGCCCAAGGGCAGCACCTGCCCTGGAGAAGGTCCACATCCACCTTGGGGGGGGGTGTTGTCCGTGCCAGCGCTCTCCCGCTTGACGGGCCACTGCCGAACGAGGCTGGCATCGTGTGCCAGGCCCCAGCTCAGGCCCTATGGCTTCCGGGCAGCGTCAGCCTCCGTCTGGCCGTTGTTCCTGTGGAGAAGCTGATGAGGAGTCCCCTCTCCAGTTCAGGATGCTGTTCCCACGTCCTTCCCGCAGGAAGTGTCCTCCACCGGCTAACCAGAGAACAGCCCGTGTCCCCGTTTTCACAGGGAGTGGGGGTCATGCTCAATATTTTGTTTCTGGTCTCGGGGCCACTTTGTCCCATTGGGAACCTGTATCCCAGGTTCAGGTGTTGGACCAGGGCATTACAACAGGTGGATGTGAAAGCTACGGAGTAGCAGTCCCTCCTTCCCGCCCTCCCTGGGCAGCCATAGTCCCACGTGGAAGCCTTCCCTTCCGTGTAGCTGTGTCCACTTGCCTTACGTCCCCTGTGCGGGAGGCCAAGCCCTGAGGCCTGATCAGTGGCCAGCTCTGTCCTGGTCCCCCGCCCCGCTCCCCCCAGGGATTAGCTCTGCCTTCTGGGCCTCCTCCCTGCACACCCTTAGGTGTGTCTCCGCTTACTCTAAGCTTTCTTGGCCCTGGGCGGTCTTCCTGCGGATTCCCGTCCCTACTCCTGCCTGGCTGCCAACTGCCCGAGGAAGGGCCCCAGAGCCCCAGAGGCTGCAACCACGCCTCCATCGCCTGCCACACCCGAGCTGCGCAGGAGCCTGGGAAGCCCCCCAGCTGCTCCCCGCCCAGTCTCCCGGGCCCAGAAGGGAGGCTGACTCTCTCTCTCGCTTTGGCTCGGGAGGACCTGACTGCCCCAAGGGAGCTGGAGCACTGTCTGTCCAGGCCGCCATGCCGAGGCTGTGGGACAGTGTTTGGGCACCTTGAGGAAGGAGACAGTGATGACAGGACAGTCTCCACCCTCACTCTTCAGCCTCAGGGCTGTGGTGTGTAGAATTTCACGATTCTGTCATGAAATCATAATCCGACGGAAACCCCCAGCTCCTCCCAAAGCTGGGAAATTGCCCACTGGCGGAAAGCGGGTGTGAGGAATGTTCGCAATATTGTAAGGTGATGTGTCCTTGGGGTTTGAGTGGGAGGCCAAAGAGTCTCCCCGGATCCTACCCCCACTCCCACCCCACCCCTCCCCCCACAGCCTCGATTTAACTCCGAAACAGCTTTAATTAAAAATGTGCCAGGGTGCTCACAGGCTGAATTACGGCAGCACGGTTCATATTTTCTTTCTCGTGCTGGCTTTAAAATCTCATCAGCACAGCTGCTTCCTCCAGGATGATCCATCCCAGGACTCCATGCACATTATTTTTCCTTCAGATTCTCCGTGCCCAGCCCCGACCCGGGTAGAGCAGCCGTAATGTAATGGACACTGGGGCCTCCGGTTAGCCGCCTGCCGGGCCGATAAATGAGACCTCCAGAACCACCACGAAGCCAGCCCCACAAAAGAGCAAGCAGCCCTGGTGTTCTCTTACCCAGGCCAGAGGGCCCACTGTGGCTGCAGCTGGGGCCGGGGCTCTGGCTCTGGAAGGGAGGCTTTGGTCCAGCCGTACGGCTGGGAGGCATCCGAGCCCCGCTCTATCTGCAGACCTTCATGCTCTCTTGCACAGGGCCAGGTATCACGGGGTTGCTGAATGTAGCCCGAGCGTAGCCCGTGATGACGTCTGTACCAGACACAGGTAGAGAAAAGGCCTGGTGGGGCGAGCGCTTCCTGGCCTGGATGCACCATTAACTCCCTTGGGCTGCGAGTTGTGCCAGCGTTGCGGGGAAGGCACGGGCAACCAAACCTCCTCTGCCCAGGAGACGGGAAGCTGAATGCCAGGGTGTCGACAGGGTTGGTTTATCCCGAGGCCTTGCTCCTGGCTTGTTGGCAGCAGCTGGTCCCTGTGTCCCTCACACTTTGCCATCTTTGATCTAATGGTCTCTTTAGGAGGACACCAGGCACCCCAGGCACCCCGAGGACTTTACTTTAACTTGCTCGCCCAGGCGAGAGCCCCCACCTGCAAAGGGATCTCATCCTAAGGCCAGGACTGGGGCTGGGGGTGTTGGGACTTGACCACATGATGGGGGCAGCAGTCTGGCCCCAGCCTGGTGGGAACCATCCGAAAGCGAGCGGGCCCTGGACGGGTCTGAGTTCAGGCCGTTTCTGTCCCGTTGTTAGCCTGTAGGTTCCTGTCGTTTGTGCCTTAGTTTCCCCCACATAAGGCAGGGATGATGATGACACCCAGCACAGGTCTGGGGTGGCCCTGGGAGTACTCCTGTGGGCAGTCCTGTCTGTCTGCCGTTTCCTGATTCCAAGGGCCTCTGACTGGGCCATCCTGGCCGAGGGCCTCTGACTGGGCCGTCCTGGCCGATAACCTCTGCCTGTTCCTGTGTGAAGCGCCCCGTGTTGTCCTGTGTCTGAATTTGGAACATCCACAACCCTGTTGAACAACTCCCCCCACCCCCACAATTTTTGTTCCTCACATTCCCAGGCCTGAGGAAGGTAGGACTGCCCGTCCATGTGTCCCTCTGAGGTCATCCGTCTCCCTGCCTCTTTACGGCAGCACTTCTACTGGGTGGTGTCCGCCAGGGCCCATGACGTCTGTCACAACTCAGGGCACTCCTGCCCCTGTGATGTGGGCTGGCACCTTGCCCCCTGCCTGGGCACTACAGTGCCACGGCTCTGGAAGACTTGACGTGCTCTCTTAGCAAGGACCTGAGCCTGTCTGCTCCCTGCCAGGGACCCTGTTGTCCACCCTCTGCAGAAGGGCAGGGCGGCCAGGTGGCCGGATGAGGCTTGGAAGGCTCAGGGAGCACCTAGCAGGAGTCAGATGCTGAAGAGAACCTAGAGACGGCTCACTAGTGCCACCTATCTGCCGGGGTTGGAAACAAGGGCAGCTGTTGTAACCTCTCCGCGCCACGGTTTCCTTAGGTTTCCTTATCTGTAAAACAAGGCCACTAATATACCTGCCACAAGTCACTCAGAGAGCTAAGGGGCCATTGTGGGTAAACACTGAGATGTGGGCCAGCCGGGAGCGAGGGCCATGTTGGGAGTAACTCTACAGCCTGGCGAGCCCCTGCCTGGCTGCGGGGTACGCACACCAGGCAGAGGCCCAGGGGTTGGGATGTTGGTTAGACTCACCCATGTGTAGTAAGGCTTTCACACTGCAAGCCTCCGTCCCTCCGATGTCTTCCTGCCTGGCCCATCTCTCTTTCATCTCAGTGAACCAAACGGGACCTGGAAGGGTACGGCCGTCCCTGTGGTAGTGGGGATCTGGCCGTCCTGTGAGTGATTCCCCGCTTCACCACAGGCCTTTCTGGTCTGGTGGTCCCTCCAGGAGGTCTGCCGGGATACGGGTGGGTATCTGAGATTGCCTGGGTGGTGGGGGAGGTGGTGCCGACTGGGCTGGAAGTGACTTTATTCCTCATCTGAATGCTAATGAAAAGAAGTCTCAGGGCCCCCCCCCCCCCGCCAAAGCGGCTGCCCCTTTGTTCCTGATGGCCCGCAAATGAGTTAAGATGAAAGAGAAAGAAAGCAGATCCCGTTGGCATCACTGGGTAGCTTCGCAGAGCTGCTCGGGGCCTTGGGGTACCCCTGGGCCCTTCAGGAGGCTGCATTCCCTAGAAGTGGGGCTTTGGGCTTGTCTCAAAACATTGAATGGCTTTTTAGGGTCTTCTTTCCCAGCCCCGAGTTTGGTGAAACTACCCCGGCCCACGCGAGATCCCTTGGCTTTGGCCTGTCCATGTCCAAGGAAAGGGGCTGGGCAGACGGGCGGGCGGGCCGGCAGGGTGATGCTGTTTTCTCTCCTTCCAGCTGCCCCGCCCCTACGGCCACCAGAGAAGCCGGCTCCAGGTAGAGCTGCCGGGGAAGGGGGGTTTGCAGTGGCCGCGAGGGCAGGAGGGCTGCTAAGCGCTGTGTGGTGTGTCTGCTGTGTCTCTCCTCCATTTCCATTCCTTCCTGGGAGCTGACCACTCCCAGAATGCACTAGTCGTGCCTGTGGATTCCCTTTGGGACGTGGTCCTTCTGAGCTGGCACTAACTCCTGCTTTGCAGTGTGATAACCAGCCAGTCCTGCAGTGGCATTCCTTCCTCGACCGGCCTTTCTCGCTCACCCGTCACAGAGTGCCCCGAGGCGGGAATGCCACATACCTATCCTTCTTCCAACAACCACCCCGCCCTTCTTCTGATGCCACCCCACCACCCCAGCTCTGCAGCGGGACCCTTGCAGTGCAGGGCCGGGGGATGCTACACCTCTGAGTGGTGGAGCAAAGGTCTGGCCCACACAGCTGCGGCTCCCAGGAGGGAAAGGCCCAGGCCACGCGGCCAAGTCTCAGCCCACGGGTCCTCTCTGCTGGGCGTTTGAAACTTCCTTGGCTTGTATTCCCCCCACAGTTGTGATAACCAGAGATGCCTTAAGACATCGCCAGATGTCCGCAGGGGCAGAGTCACCCCAGCCTAGAACCACTGATCAATAGCAACGCCTGTGTGCCAGGCCCTGGGCCTGGGGCTGCCTGCCCGTGCCAGCAAGGCCTTTACAAGGTGCTCAGGTTCCGTGCTGACAGCTGCAGCGGAGCGACATGTGTCACTCCGGCCTCCAAATCCTCCTGCCCTGCTCCACGTGCTCTAAACGGACCAGCGGGTGCAGTGCATGGCCGCACGTGTCCACAGGCTGCGGCAGAGGCCGCCCCTCTCTGGAGACTTCTGCTCCCTCCCCTGCCCGTGAGTTCCACCCTTGGGAAACCTGACACAAGTGGCCACCTGGACTCCTGTGGGCTTTGCTCTGGATTAGGCCCACTGAGTCCAGGCCAGTCTGTGGCCCTGGCTTCTGGCAGAACAACTTCCAAGAGGCCTGATTTCTGCCTGCTCTGCAGTCCTCCCTCTGCTGTCTGCAGTCCTCCCTCTGCTTCCTGCCTGGCCAGTGAATTGGCGAGCTGAGCTGTCTGTTTCCTGATGGCGCAATGCCTTCCGGCTGCCGAGGCTCCAAGAGTGTTATCCAGAGTGGCCCAGGCCATTAATGACCCTTGGGTGGGCAATCCCACCGCCCTTTCCCCCTTACGCCACGGATGATGGAGGCGGGGCCATGGGTAGAGACAGACAGGAAAGGTAGAAAGTAGCCCCTGGAGGCCCAGGGTGGCTCTCACCTCACGCCCCCTCGCATACCCGCATATCCACGGTGCGGGGGCGGTGGTAATGCCTACAGCAGTGGGGTTCCCCGACCCCCAAGATAGAAGCGGGCTACAGTAAAGTCAGCGGGCTTCACGGGAGCTCTGGGGACCAAGCCACCCTGGCTTCTGGCCGTGCTTCACAGTGTGCTGTCACAGGATTGCAAGTTTGTACTGTATGGACGCGGCCAGGGAAGGAAGAGCTGGCAGGGGACCCCACGCCCTACGAATAGCCCGCCTCCCCACACTAGCAGCGCCAGCAGCCAGGGGCAAGCCCGCCTCTGGGCCCTTGGTAGTCCTGTAGTTCCTCCCCGGTCGATGCTGAATCACCACGGGGCTCTGGGCCTTCTGCTGCGAGTGGCCCCTCCAGGCAGGCCGCTCCCCGCCACCCCCCAGGCCTGGCGGCATCCACGCGCGAGGCATGGGGTTGCGCCTGGCACTCAGTATGTTCTCTGCGCATGCCTCGTGAACGCACTACGGATGGCACGTTTTAGGGAATGAAGTTGGCCTGGAGCAGGGGGGCGTGAGGTGTGAGGCGTGAGGCGTGGGAAGGGGTCCCTGGCACAGCCTCTGACCATCCGCCTTCCCCAGCAAGGACTCTCAGGGGGGTGGGCCGTGGGCCATGGGCCCTCTGCCGCCCTGGCCCGGGCTTCGCCACCCTGAGGCTCCTCCGCCCCGAAGGCTCCACGAGCAGAAATCCCCGGAGATAGGAAGGCGGCGGGGTTGCCAAAGGTCACATACCAAGGCTGGACTAGGCACTAAGAAGGGGCGGCGTCAGGTGTGGCCTCGGGTAGAAGCCTGAGCTGCCCTAGACTCTGAGGTCGCAGGGCAAGTGACCCCGCAGCTTCCTAGGTCCCCTCAGCCCTAGTTCAGAACCCTCGGGCTGTCCCTCAGAAGCCTCAGGAGTGGGCAGAAGCGGCACGTCCTTGTCCGCTCAGACAAGAGAGGACTGCGTGGTGGTTAGCGACTGCAGCTGCAGGGACTTGGAGGTCTGCGCCAGCCCTGAGCAGACTGAGGGGGACCCAGGGCAGGCGGACTTCCGGTAAGGCCCTTTGCTCTACCCCGACAAATGCCCCGCCCTCCAAGGGGTCTGCAGCTCCTGCCTCCCACTCAGAGAAGGCAACAGGAATTGTGCTCTGCCCAGGGCTCTAGGCGGCAACTCGCACCTTTTTAATTTGGCTTTAAGCGAGGCAGTGGTTACTCATTTGATGCGCCATTAGTCACGTTGCCCCTGAACGAGAGATTACGTGCGTTTTCGCCTGCCTGCTTCTGTGGCTTGCTAATAAAGTCCTGTGCACGCGCTAATATTTATAGACGCTCACCCAGAGTGTAGGGGTGAGGAGTTGCATGCTGCTAATTGGAAACCCCCACCCCACCCAAGGAAATTACCCAGGACTCTGTGGAGGGGTGTGGGTGGGAGGGGAGGGGGGGCCTTAGCACATACTGCAGTGTTTTTCATTCTAGGCCGCTCAGGAGCCTGTCTGATTGAGGGCCAGAGAATCTGTGGGAAGGGAGGCCCAGCCCAAACCTAATCCTGTGTGTGGGTGAGGACGCGACAGGCCAGGACAGGCCCTGCCTTCTTGATCATGGGCTGGCGGGAAACAGACCAGGCTACAGTCTGGTGACACTCTTGGTTCCGTGGCCAAATGAGATGTCACTATGCATTCTCTGCTGGGCTGGTAAGCCACCTCTGGTGTCTTTACTTTGTCTAGCAGTCCCAGCAAGGTGGCAGGGACGTCTCCATGTCCCCACAGAACAGCATTGGTAGGCAAGGTCCCATGAGGACTGATAGATGTGTTCATGTGTGGACATTAAGCACTCATTAGAACTTAGAAGGTGCCCTCTGCTGGAAAGGGTGTCGTGGAGGCGGAGAGCTGGCGGTGATTTAGTTTAGGGTTTTGATTTATTTAGTTTAGGCTTTGGTACCCCCCCCCCCACCTCAGGGAAGCATGGTGGCTGTGGAAAGGGTCACTCATGGTAGAGTTAGGGAGTACTGGGGTCAGTTGGGGACAGTCTCTATCCTTGAGACCTGGTCATAGGGCACTCCACTCGCTGGTCCTTGGGTCAGGGAGGACCGATTTCTCTGTGGCCCTTAATGCCCTACACAAGTCCATGGCCAGAATGCCACCCACCACAGTCCTGCTTGGTGGCCAAGGCCATCCACGGGGTCTCTCGGGCTGTCTCTGCAGATGCTGCTGTCTGGGGCCACGCCTAGTGTAAGAGTCATGTGGAGTGGCCTCCGGAGGCTTCTGCGTGCCCACATGAGTTTGGCTCATACCCAAGGCTGAGGGAGGCGGCAACCCCAATCCCTCTGTACCTGCTCCCGGGCCTTTGGGTACCAGACCCCTGTGTTCCCCGCTGCCCTAGTGGCAGCCGTTTTCTCTGGCAGGACTCCGTGGTCTGTCTCCACAGGTTGGGGATGGTATAGTGGCGTGGAGTGACCACCCCACCTCTGTCTGGTGGCTGGGCACCTCTGTCTTCCGTCTGAGCCTTCACTGTCTACACCTGCAGCCTAAGGCTCACAGCCCTGGGAGCTGGGTGTGGGGAGGCCTGAGAAATGGGGGCTCGGCCCTGTGGCTGGCAGTGGAACACGGGGTCCCTTCCAGGCTGGATGGGGGGCTGCACGCACAGCTACCCCCTCCTGCCAGTCATCCTGGCCTTGTCCCCTCCTGTTCCTCCTGGGGACTCAGCAGCCTGCTGACCTGAGGACATTCCTCTGCAGCTTTTATCCGCCTCGCCTCGCAGGGCTCCTCCTGTCCTTTGAAGTCTCTGTGGCTAGAAAGGAAGGCTGAGCCGGGCGGTGGTGGCGCACGCCTTTAATCTCAGCACTTGGGAGGTAGAGGCAGGTGAATTTCTGAGTTCAAGGCCAGCCTGGTCTACAGAGTGAGTTCCAGGACAGCCAGGACTACACAGAGAAACCCTGTCTCGAAAAACCAAAAAAAAAAAAAAAGTAAGGCTGTCTTCCGTGGGGCTGGACCCGGAAGGTGGACAGTCTGGACCACACCTTGTCCACCATGCAGGTTCCCTGGCCCTCAGAGGCTCTGGCTCCTGGTCTTGGGTCACTAACCTGGCTTACAGGGATATTTTTTTGTTTTTCTCCTAAGGGAGCTACCCCAGGGCAGCACGTGTATGTGTATGTGTCCGTCCGTCCTTCCTCCTGATTCTGGTGTGCACTGGTTCTTGTGGGTGGGCTGGGGAGCGGGGTTCTCTGCCTGATGGGAGAGGCAGCCTGTGAACCGCGGAGAGCCCGGGAGGGTGTGCTGGGGCAGACAAGCTGCCGTGTAGAGGGTGACATGCCGATTGAGACCAGTGCCCGGGCTAGGGCAGGGTCTGGCTCGGGGCCTTGACCCTTCGCTCTCCCTGGTTCTGACTCTCTTCCTTTCCCTCCCAGCAGGCGGGCTCAGGAGAGTTCCGGACGCTTCGGAAAGGCTTCTCCCCTTACCACTCGGAATCCCAGCTCGCATCCCTGCCGCCCTCCTACCAGGAAGCCCTACAGAACGTAAGTGTCCCCGCCGCCGCCGCTGCCACTGCTGCTGCCGCTGCCGCCGTAGGTCCCCACTGCTCCTGGTCCAGAACCTTCGGAATCGTTGCTCTGAGCTCCAGAGGAGACGGATAGAGGCCAGACAGGCTGTTTACACACTAGGGCTTGAGGGTGATCTGTGCTTAAAAAAAAAAAAAAGACTGGGCTTTTTTGCCTGAAGCCTCAGCTGTGTCTGGGGCTGCCGTGGGGGAAAGCCAAGCTGGCACAGCCAGCCCTGAGTGTGTCCTTCCTTCCTTTAGCCTCATGGGGACCCAGTGAGGAAGTAAGAAGCAGAGCATTGGGTAGGCGACATTGCTCGACCTCCAGGGCAGTGTGCGAGCGCCACGGCAGGGGGCTGCCAGGCCGAGTACCAGATTCTGTGCCTACTTGTGACTCTGTAGCCGAGAGCAGAAGCCTGCTGGCCTGAGATTTAGGCTTCAGAGCGGTAGTCCCGGGAGTTAATGGACCGTGTGCTGGGGCCCCCAGAGGCCCCAGGGTCACCTGCCGCATGCTCCCCTGGGCTCTGAGCTGCCTTGGATGGGAAGCAGGTGTGACAGGTTGGCGTCAGCTCCCAGGAAGTGACCATACATGTGTGTTTGTCAGGCCAGTGGAGGGAGGGTCACGGGAGGCTGTCCGCATCTGCCCGGTGGGACAGTGCGACAGTGAGTCCCCACTTGCTCGGCCTTACGGGATCATCTCCCTGGGAGAACCCATGCCTGCTCTCACATTTCACACCTGCGTGCCAGGCTCTTCCAGTGCAGGACTTCCTGGAACGTGTGCAGGTCCCTCTCCTGCTCCGCACCCCCCCTCCCCCATGATTGCCAGCAAGGCCTACCGTAGCCTTTCTGTGGCCTTGGTGGGCCACAGTGCAGGCACAAGATGGCTCATGCTACCACTGGCAGCTGTCCTGTGCTCTTTGTCTTCCGAAGCCTGGTGGCCTCCTCCACCTGTTGACACTGCAGGCAGCCGAGCCCACTGACCGCAGATAATCCAAATATTTACCCAGGAGCCCCGTGACCCAATGATGCCCTAGTCGGCTATGCCACCCCGGGGCTGGTTCCTCAGGCTAGCCCTCCCGCATTCTGCCTTCCTCCAGTCTGGTGTCGTATCTGCCTGAAAACAGCCTGCTGGGGCGTAGACGGAAGACTTTCAAATGTCAGGCTGCCGGGTGCCGGGTGCCAGGCCACTTCCCAGAGCCCCTAGGGGACACGACCCCCCCAACCCCCGACCGTGCATCTTCAACAGTGCTAACAGAAGGCTAGCGGAATGTGGAAATGTTCTGGAAGGTTTCATGGTGGAGGCCATGAGAGGGGCTCATGTATCTCACCCCATAAGAGAGGCGGCCGCTCTGCTCTGGGGAGGAGGGAGTGAGCTTATGGGGTGCCACAGACTGCAGGGCGAGGGCATGCTGGTACCTAAAGGGGCCTGGAGGTCGGGGGTCAGCGTGGGCTTGCGGAGCAGGGCATGTCTCTGTTCTGCGAGGTCTGTGAGCTGAAGGCCTTCAAGTCACCCGTTTATGGTAGTGAGGCAGGGGCAGAGGGCAGGGCGAGCCCAGGGGAGAGACACCAGGGGTGGAGTGCCCTGTGAAGCCAGCCTTAGTGGTTACGGAGGCTACTGCATGCAGGGGGCGAAGGCTCAAAGGACAGGGCTGTGGGCCTGGCTGGTCACCTTGTCCCTCCGTGCTGTCACTGCTTGGCCACCGTCATAGTGGGGGCCAGTCTCCTTAGGGCGTGCAGGGTCCAATAGGGCAGCAAAGTCAAACGTTGAAAGTCCCCAGATGAAAGCGGGTGGGTGGGTATGTATACCCCCAGCCCCTCCTGCCGCCAGCCTCTGGAGGAGGTGGGTCCTGACAGGAGCGTTAAGGCGTGGACAGGCACCTTGGGAAACGCTGGTCTTTACTTGAACTCTGGTGTGGCAGAGGCCCGAGGTCCAGGCCTAGACTCATGGACACCGGCTGACTTGGGCAAGCACACCGCCCTCTTCTGCGGGATGGATTTATTTGTTTAATCACTCGGGACTGACCTGCCCAGCGCGGGTGCCTTGGTGATTGGGAGGCCTCTATGGGCCCGAGTGACGCTAAGCCCAACGCTAACCCCAATACCTCAGGAGCTCTAACCGGTCATTAAGAGTTGAGCAACGGTTGCTACCCTGCCCTCCCTGCTGCCGGCTGCCCGGGTGTGATCAGAGCCAGGAGGACTACACTGGCAGTAGCCCACCCGCCCGCCCTCCTGCCTCCTGCATTTCTTTTGCGGCTGCTGCCTGGAGGGGCCCCTAGCGGTCCCTTAGAGACTGGTACAGACGAGGAAGCAGGCCAGACGCATCAGGGCAAACGGGGGATAGGCTCTTCCTTAGGACAGGGTGGCAGTGCACATAGGGAGGGGTGTGGGCACCTCAGGACGACACCTTGGGACCAGACCCCTCTTTATTCTTTTGGCTGGCACCCTCTGCTGGCTGGCAGGAGAAGTGTGGCCTCTGCTCTAAACCAGCCTAGGCTGGGCAGCAGCCGGGAGGGGGAGACATCCTCACCCACCCACTCCCGCTCCCCATTTGGTTCCCCGTTTACTAACCAGGCAGCCTGAGCTGGAGTTAGAGGCACACTCGCTGGACATTCTCCCGTGTTTTGTCTGCTTCCTGTGACATGTGACACAGGAAGGGAGGAAACTGAGGCTCCCAGTAGGCCAAGGCAAGGATTGAGTCCCAGTTAGAGGGACCATGCGTGCCCAGCTCTGGCTTCCCTAGAGCCCAGGCCCTGTTGGGGGGGGGGGAGCCGTGCCTCCCCCCCACCCCCGCCCCCGCGCTGACACAGGCGTCATCAGTCTGTGAGGCCCCAGTGAGCGTCCTTGCCAGGTGGCTTGGTGGACAGGCTGTCAGGGGAAGGCCCTGGGCCTAAGGACAACCGTAAAATCCCAATGGCCATGGCTGGACGGGACTCAGTCCTCTTGATTGCTGGGACTGGGAGCAGTCTTCAGGGCCCAGGTCTTGCAGAGGGAGTGAGTAGTTCTGTCTTGAGGCTGACCTCCCGGGCACCAGGGTACAGCCATGTAGTGCTCTGGCTTCAGAAGACTCCCCATCCTACTCACCCCTGGGGCACTTCTTAGTACTTTCTTAATTGCCCTGTGGTCCATAATTATAGCCCAAGGCAGAAAGAAGCCTTTGCCTTGCTTACGGTCATCAGGAGGGCAGAGGGTGGGAGGCTGGGTCAAGTGCTTCGCCACCAAAGGGCTGGGTCTGTCTTCCGCCCTTACCTTTGAACACGTGACTGGTTGCTGACTCAACACCCTGGTGGCCAGGACTGGGCCAAAGGGCGGGAGCAGGGTTCAGGCTAGGTTGGGCGGGCCTCGGACTTGGACGGTGGGGCTGAGCCTCAGCCTGCTGAGTGATGTCAGTCCCCGGCTCTCTCCAGGTGCTCGCGTGTGCTTCGTCTGCAGGAAGACACGCATAATCTTGTGTGCCCCCCACCCCGCCCCCACCCCCTTTGTTCTGCAAGCCACCACCATGTAATCAACAGAAGAGGCTGCACGGCCAGGAAGTACGGGGAGTAGCCGGGCAGATATCAGATCCCAGGGTACCCCGCCTCGCACCCGTGCTTCTTCTCCAACCCCCCTTCCCTCGCGCTCTCCCTCCCCCCCCAGCCTCCATCTCACCCTGGCTGGGTGTTGGCTCCATGTAACTCAGGCTGGTGGCTATCCAGTGGCAGGTGCTGGGACCCCGCCGGGGGCTCATCCGTACTGTTCTTTCTACAGGGCCCAGCCTGCCCCGTATCCGAGCTGCCCTCACCCCCTTCCACGGTCTACAGTTCGGCAGGACAGAAGCCTGAGGCTGTCGTACACGCCATGAAGGTAAACCGTGCCATCCGCCCCCTCCTGAACACACGAGGGGCCATGGGCTCACGGCACCCCAGTCCCCACAGGTGCTGTCTCCAGCACCTCGAGCTGGGGGTGGGGGGACTGCGCCCATGTTGGTGGCCGGGGACATAGAGTCGCCTGGAGCACTGCGGGACTTGTGCTGGACGTAGGCTTGAGCTCGGCAGCTGTCTGCCCAGCCTGTGGTGCTGCTGCTGAGGGAACTGACCCGGTATAGGAGGGCAGGTGTTCCCCTAAGGTCAAAGAGCAACTCAGGCTGGGCGTGGGGCTGGATTGGAAGGTCCAGGCCGGCCTCGTGCCTCCAGGTCCGAGCACGCAGGTTTCAGGACCCTGGGGCCTAGACTTGGGCCCTGCCCCAGGGCTCTCCCGCTTTCCTCTGTATGCTACCCCACGGTCCTCACCCAGCCCTGTGCACAGACTGTCATGCGGGAGCTGGCAGTGACTGCCGTGTCCAACGTGAATGGGCCCAGGCTGTCCGTCACACCATCCTTAGCTCTCGAAGCAAGCCCTGCCCAGCCTCCCTGGTCTCCGTGTTAGTTCCTCGCCGACCTCCTCCTGACCCTTTTCTCTTCAGGTTCTGGAAGTACACGAGAACCTTGACCGGCAGCTTCAAGACAGCTGTGAGGAGGACCTGAGCGAGAAGGAGAAGGCTATCGTTCGAGAGATGTGCAACGTGAGGCGCTTCCCCGGGCCGGGGCCGGGGGTGTGGCCACCTGCTTCTCACTCACTCAGCTATGGCTTGGGAGGATGACTGGCTTTGGGAGTCCTGGCTAGTTATACCTCACCAGATCCATCCTATCCCCTACCCGGTGGTGCCAGGCCTGGGATGCTGGACAGAGCCTGAGTGCCGGTTTCTTTGCTCACTGGTGCCGGTTTCTTTGCTCACTGGTGCCCCCTGGTGGCCTCTGGCCATGCACGTGGAGTGTTCTGTCCCGCCTACCACCACTAGCCAACCCCACTGGACCCTCACAGAAGCCAGCAGGAGGGTCTCACAGGGTCTGAACCTGGTGCCTAGGTGGGCTGGGGTGCCCTGAGGTGTACCTCATGTCGTCTCCCGAGTCTTCAGACCCCACTGGACATCTTCGGGGATGAGGTCCCGCCTAGGAGGAGCCTGCTTGGGGTCAAACATGACTTTGGCAGTGGGCAAAGGCCAAGTCTGAGCACCGCTCAGCTTTCTCCTTCCTGTGGCCTCAGCTCTCTCTCCCAGCTCTGTGGCTCTGAGGACGTGGGGTTCTTTTGCAGGGTGGTAGGGTGGTGGGCAGGTGAGGCCTACGGGTAGGTTTGGGGCGAGCCTTCCACTAACACTGTGTGCCCCCTCACAGGTGGTCTGGAGAAAACTGGGGGACGCTGCCAGCACCCAGCCCTCCATCCGGCAGCACCTGTCTGGTAATCAGTTCAAGGGGCCATTGTAGGGCCACTTCTCCGTGGACGTGGACTGGCCCTGCCCGGAGCCTGGGGCCTTGGACCTGGCAGAAACTCTGGCCTAGCCACCGTCTTTCTCCGTGGTGAATTGTACATAGGACACAGCCCACCCTGGCTGCCGTGGTGTGACACTGACAGCCAGGCCTCCACCTCCTGCCTCCCTCACCAGCAAACCTTGGGAAGACGAGAAGCCACTGCCTGCTCGCTGCGGCAGGGTGGCCCGGCGGCCTGGCTCCCTGACCGAGCACCATGCTCCATTAGCAAGCAGCGTCCGAGACTCCAAGCCAAGGGACTGTCCGGGCAGATGGCCTGCTCTTGGTGGAAGTCCCTCGACAAGTATCCTAACTCACTGTCCCTTACACTGGACAGAAGCCACCAGAGCCCGAATTGCGACACAGGTGCCGCTTTTCTGCTACCCTGCCAGCGCCAGGACCCTGGGTCGTGGAGCACTGGGTCCCATGTGTCCATGGCTGGCTGGGAGCTCAGGGTCCCCTGTCACCTGGGGTCGGTGGCCAGCCACGGCGAAGGCAGCCGCTGCTCCTTAGCGTCCAGTCCTTAGTAACGTCTCCCCGCCCGTGCCAGGCCTCGCCACCTCTTAGGTCTCTCCTGCCAGGTTTCCTTTTCTGGCTTACAGCAACATAGGAAAGTTCTGGAGAATGTCTGGGCTGAGCTCAGTATTCTCAATGGGCAGGTAGAACTGGGCCACTGCCCTGGGTCACTGTCATTGTCACGACCGCCCCTCCCCCCCATCTCCCGCGTGCTCTGGGTCACTACGGATGGCGCTACAGGAGCCGCCCCTGATGAGTTTTCCCTGGGAAGGAAGGGGCATGACCTTGTTCTGGCTTTAACCTGCTGTGTGGCCTTCAGCAAGCCGCTCAGCCTCTCTGGGCCCCCAGCAGTTTCTTTTGGCTTTGCTCACTCTGGAAACCAGCCCAGTTTGGTGGGCCTCTGTCCTCACAACAGAGGTGCTCGTGTGGTAACCTACTGGGAACATGCTAGGCCAGCCTGTTTGTCATGCTGTCTCCTCACAGGTCACATCTGAGCCTTAGCCCCTCCCTCCAAGGGACCTGGGGGTCAAATGCACGCTTCAGTGCACGTGTTCACACCTCAGCTGGCAGGCGACACATGACTGACAGGGGTGATCTCTAACATGGTGTGAGGAAGACAAGGGTGCTCTTGTGAACCATGCAGATGCTCCCAGCAGGAGAACCCTGGCCACACTGCCGGTGTCACCCGTACTGTGTATTTACACTCACATCCTCACGCTGTCCGCACACAGTGGTATTTAGAGCCCCATGCAGCAAGCCCAAAGAACTCATCCTCGCCTCAGGACCCTCCCAAACCCTGTGAGCAGAGGGGACAGGCCAAGAAGGTGGGTGGCATCCTTGCTCCCCAGCCAGCCACGGCCCTGTCACCTTGGGCTGTTCCTAGCACCTTTGCTGCCCACACCCTTGGGTCCCACGCTCTCAGGGGAAAAAAGGCCCATGGCCCTCAGTGTGCCCAGGGAGTGTAGTGCAGGGGTGGCAGGGGAGCGGCCTACCGCTCTGGCTGTTGGCAGCACTGGGAGGCTTTCTAGAAGGAGCTGCTATGTGATCAAGTGATAAAACTTGGAACTCCACCTGCTGGCCCCGGTACTGCGTATTCCTAGGTGGGCTGCTGGGCAGGCAAGAGCCTTCCTGGTTCTGTGAAGCCAAGCAACCCCAGAATAATGTTGAGGTGTGTGGGCCACACAAGATGGGAGCCAAGTCAGAGTCCCAGACAAACCTGTATCAGGAGTTTAGCCACCTCTGAAGTAAGCAATAAGCAGAGCTCCTGGGATCTGGAGACGGGCCGAGAAGAAAAGCCTAGGACGGCCTTTCCATTTTGGAGAGGTGTGACCCTTTCCCTAATGCTGCAGGGGCGTCCTGGGCACCTGAGATTCTTGTAGGCCCCTCTGCTCTCGTGCAGGGTGGAACAAGCTCTGTCCCAGCCCTCAGCAGTAGGCCGGTTTCTCTAGGACAGCCGGTGAGCCCTGGGCTGGGGAGGGCAGGTGGTGGTCCGTGACCCCTTTCCTCTGGAGCCTTAGCCTTCGCAGTGCTGGCTCTCCACCCCGAGCTCTCCAGATGCTTGTGCCGGCTCCACCCCCACTGTGACAGGTCACCCGGCCCCATCTAGGTGGCCTGGCCTTCCCTGGAGCTGGGATCTGCTGAGCACATCTGCACGCGCCGACAGCCACTCCCAGTGTTTCAGGACAAAGTGACCTTTCATTTTTCTTTCTTGAAACTTGAGAGGAAGTGAGATGCATACTACTGATTTTTTTTTTTTTTTTTAAAGAAACAAACTAAATGCATGGTTGCAGAGTGGCAGAGGCGTCTATTTTCGTACTGTGGGGAAGTGTGCTGCTTTCGGGAGGGGCTGGAGCGCCTGCTGTCTGCCCTGGGCCAGTCTTGTACAGGAGTTGGTAGTGAGACCTGCAGCTGCCCCTCCTGCCCGGCCGTGGAGAGCTGGAGCCCGTGTACTTCAGCCGTTTCTACCTTCTATTGAACCACTTTGATTTGTGGAGAGAGAAAAAAAATAGAACTTTTGATAGTGTGGTAAAAGCATTGATTTGAACTATTTTAGTAAAAGGAGTAACATATAAGATTGTGACAGTGTCTACTTTGAACTAGATAATAAAGGCCTCTTTGTGAGCCTCGGAGCGGGGTGTGTCGTGCTTTCTCTCTGTTGTGAGCTGACGGCTGGTTGGGTGGGACAGTGAAGACCACTCATGGTTCCTCTCGGGAGCCTTTCCTATAGCAGCTCACATAGCCCAGAACAGCGGGTCCTCCAAAGGAGGCACCGGCCACAGACAGAGCCACTGAGGCAGAGTGGCTCTACTCAGGCCACACGCAAACCGGAGTTTCAGAACTGGTTTTATTCAGGTAACTGACTGAAGGATTCTCATTTGTAACCAAGATGGAATTCACAGTATGTTGTTACATTCACGCTTAAAAAATATCTCTCTATGTACAAGACTTTGCAAAGAGATGTAAACATACAATATTTTCCAAGTACACACCTCCTTTTTCCCTGGAGGGAAGGAGACAGCCACCCGGTAAGGCAGCCCCCCCAGATGACAACAGAGGACAGTTACAAGCTAAGTGGGGTCTCACCTCACCTACTAGGGGTCACAGAGAGAAGCCACAGAATGGAAAGACAATAGCCAGACTGCAGACAGGAGGACATGGATACCAAAAGTTAGTTGTCAGGAAAATTAGGCACTGATTTCTAGAGGGTTAGTCACTCCTTACTGAAGCTGTTAACTGAGCCAATGTGGCTACTTAACCTCTTCACTAGTATAAAGTAACCCAGTGCAGGACACGGACGGCAGCGGGGACTGGATGTGGTCACACCTCAACAGGCACTACCCAGGGCGCACGGCTCGCGCCAGAGCCCAGCCCTCCCACTGCAACTGTCTAGCCCAGACAAGGCGCCCTGCCGCCACCGCCCCCTCAGTCTACTCTTCAAGTTGGTTGAAAAACAATTCTTAAAAGAAAACAAAAGGGGGTGTCGGAGGCATTGCGTTATCTCATCCAGGCTGCCCGCCCTAGCCCCCCAACAGGCGGCATGCCAGGTGGGGGGATGGGTGGGGGAACAGGGGGCTGCCCCCCAGGGGGGACAGCTGGAGGGGGGTAGCTGGCTGGTGGCAATCCCAAGCCTGGAGGAGGGTGGGGAGGGACGGCATGAGTTGGGGGCAGGCGTGGGGGTGGGGGTGGGAAGTTGGGGTTATAGGTAGGGGGAGGAGGAGGGTAGCCTGGGGTAGGGGGAGGAATGGTTGGTGGGGGGAAGGAGGCTGGGGGTGGAGGAACTGGAGGTGGAGGTGGGTTGGGAGGGTAGACGTGGGGGTGGTAGGTTAGGTGAGTGGGAGGGCCATAGGCTGGGGGCAGGGCACCGTAGGAGGGCCCCTCCGTCTTCATCATGGACTGCAGGCTCTGGTAGCCCTCTCCTGACATGTAGGAGCTGGTGGTAGACATCCCCGTCATGTAGCTGGAGGGCGGCGGGGGTGGAGGCCGATGAGGCAGTGGTGGGGGCTGGTGCACAGGGGCTGGGTGGGCTGGAGGAGGAATCTGGACTTTGGGGAGGTCACTTGTTTCCACAGGACCAGTTGCTTCAGCCTCCCCTAAGGCAGGAGCGAGGGGAGGCTTCCGGTCTGTAGAAGAAAGAGATGTCAGTGCAGTGCTCAGCCGGATGGGATAGATGGTACACTGCTAGCCCAACCGTTTGGCAGTAGGAAGCCTGGTGCCAAGAGGACCAAGCGGCTTTTAGGTCCCCCTGGCAGCCTAACTGGGTGAAGCACTGTCACCTCCCAGGGTCATGTTACAGGAGCTCAAGAAATGGCTACTACCTCTGTGACCCGGTAAGCCTAGAGGCCATTTGTCCCTGTTTGTGACCCATCCAATAGGCCTTCTGTTCTGTTCCCAGTGACGCTGGGTCCTCTCCCCAACTACTGGGTACACAAAGCACAAGCAGGCTCAGCCCAGTTCACCTCTCTTAGCGCAAACAGGTGGGGCTTTTGGCCAGTCTCCACTCCCAAAGCCCGAGCCTGTCAAATGACAGAGATGACAGCGAAGTCAAATAGAAACCAGCACACCACCGAAGTGGCCTTTCGGTCTGTCTTACTACAAGGAGAAAGATCCAGCCCACTGTCGTTTCAGATGCAAGGGAGCAGCAGCACTCCTGAGGCCTGTGCTCACAAGCCTGGCCTGTGCCCATGGCTCCTAACTATAGGGTCTACTCCCCCAAACCTCATTGCAGGCTTTGGCTTGTGGTCCCCGGGTCAAGGTTTTTCTCTGGGGAAGATCCTAGAACCCCCACCCCCACCCCTAATCACCATCCCGCAAGCACTCAAACACTGTCCTGGGCTGGAGAAATGGCCTAGGAGTGAGGAGGACTCGCTGCTCTTGCAGAGGCCCCAGTTCCCGCGACCTGCACAGCAGCTCACAACTGTCCCTGCAGTTCCAGGGAACCCACTGCCCTCTTGTAACCTCTGTGGGAACCAGGCGTGTGCTGCAGACACACGAGCAACGAGCAAGCGAGGCTCCTTAGACATGAAATAGTGTCCCTTCCCAAGGCTGTTCCGAAGAGCACCAGTCACAGGAGCAAACCTGCGGGCTGCAGAGGAGTGGGGAGCACTGCGCGCCCCTCAGGGAGCCCTGTGTGAAAGACCGCTGCTGGGTGCTAAGTGGGCAGGCGGGCATGGGATGGGGAAGGACTTGCCCGGCACTATGGCGCAGCCACGCCATTGCTTTTGACACGGCCTAGAACTGGCACCTGGAGAGTCACTAAGTGGAAAGCAGCAGCCGTGCCGGAGGGAGGGAGGGCCTCGGCTGGGCTCCACAGTAGCCACCCCCTCCCCCAACAGATGGTCAGATGCAAACAATCTGCTTCTGGGGGTGGGGACAGACAGCGCCCGCTGGTTCCAGAGCTGAGTGGGATGTGTGCATCAAAGCAGAACCCTTCAACTGCTCCTGCGTTACCCCACAACCCCGGGCTTGTGAATGTGCTTATCCAGCTTTAAGAACGTGGCTCCTGGGTCAGGTGTAGGAGGTGCCTACCTGTGATCCCAAGAATCTGAGAAACTGACAAAGGAGGATACGGATTGAGACTAGCCGAGACTACACAGAAGACCCTATTTCAAGAAAACAAAAATCCCAAAACTGAAAAAAACAACCAACCAGCCAACCCACCCCGAGTACCACACTCCTTAGCTCTGCTCATCCGGTCCCCAGAGTATTTGCCCATGTACTGTGCTGGGGCAGGTGTCTCACCTGTGTGTGCTGCTGCCACACAAGGTCCCCCATGTCCCCTGAGCCCAAATGCTGACTTTAGTGTCTCTTTAGGTCATAGCGCTCTGCTTCTATCACCCACGCATCCTCCAATCTTACAGACAGCTCCCACAGAGTGCCAGGGACCTGTCTGAGGGGACCCAGAGCCCAGGCAACCCTTCCTCACACCAGGCGCGTCTGGAGCTTCCTTGGCTCCCAGGCCCTGCCTGTGTCCTGGGCTGCTCTGCAGGGTAGGGACAAAACCTGAGGTACCGATAGTAGCTTCCGTCTTGCCTTGGGCACAGGCAGGAACAACTTGCTGACTTCCTTGGGCTCCCTACACAGGCCACACCTCACCCAGGCTGAGGACAGCACTGCGGCCCGCTCACTGAGATGCCGTGCCTTTCGAACTGAGGACTTGGGATTGTGCTCCACATTAGCTCTACGCTCACGGAACTCAAGCTTCTGTGAGTGTGGAGAGAGGACTCACCAGCTGGGTGCTACAGAAACACGCTCCAGAGCTGCGACTAGTCATGCGCACCAAGCACCTGTCTGTCGGAGGCACAGGGCCCCCGGCACACCAGCTCTCCTGAGCCAGTGTCTGAGGAGGAAGTCAGGAAAGAAAGCTGTCTAGGCAGCGCCCCAGTCTCATGTACTGCTGAGAAGTCTATACTTTACGTTACTCTCCGGTGGCTGAACAGTTGCTCATTCTTCATCACACACCATGAAGACATCCCGCCAACAGGAAGCAGGTGAGAGACTCGGGCTAAGAGCAACCCTGTTCAGGGCTGGATAAGCATTTCTCTGAAATTCATTTACCTCATGCAATTCACTATTTCTGGATGCAGCTGGTCAGGACGCTGACTCCGCAAGTTCACCCCACTTACGCATGCCTGGTTCGTGAAACCAGCAGCTTTAAAGGCTCCTTGCATACAGCTACTCTGCAGACCCTCTAGCCATCACTCCAGTAGATGGTCCCAAAGGCCCTGGGCAAACAGTGTCAGTAGGCACATACCTGGAGGCGGGTGGGCTGGAGGCAATGGTGGGTGAGCAGCCTCGAGTTTGGGAATCTTAGGTGGTGGTGGTGGTTCTAAAACGAAAGGGGATTCACAGTCATTTATACCCTCTCAAAGAACAACCATACAGCAGGATTCTTTGGAGAAAACGCGGATATGAGCAAGGCACTGCAGGAGCAGCAGAGCCCCGGCGGTCGCTCTAATCCTGCTAAGAGTTCCAGCACAGCTCAGATACCTCCTCAACACACCAGGTCAGCACACGGCCACTCTGTCACAAGTCCTTCAACAATTTGGATGAGCAGTGGGGCTCAGAGTGTAGACAAGGCTAGCACTGCAATATCACGTCACCAGCCCCCTGGTGCTTACAAGACAACCCTTAAATCTACTTTCTCGCTCTCAAGTGTTGATTTCCAGCAGTGCATTAACTGTGATGGGCTGATCTGCATGCACGGAGCAGTGGGGAGCAGAGGTTGGGCAGCACCAGTGCAGGTGCAGGCAGCGGCCCAGCCTTAGGCAGATGCTGTGCCTCCATTCCCACGGGAAGAGCCAGGTCACCGGACCTTACGCAGGCAGGAAGCTCATGGCTGATCTCAAGCTCCACCCACCCTGTCTGTTTCCAAGGGGCTTCTGTCCTGGAACTACAGAGCAGCTTGCCTCCGGCCCTTCTGCTTTCTTTCCCGCACTGCTAGCACGTTCACAGGTCTCCAACACTGGCTGGATGCAGGCTCTGTAGGCCTCCACCCCATCCTCCCCTTCCTCGGCCCAGGGACCCTCTGCGGTACAGGTGTACTCTTTCCTTGGCTCTAGACAGGCGGTATCACTATGCAGCTGCAGGATGGCCTTGAGCTCAGGGCCCTCCAGAGGGCTGGGATGACAGGATCAGCCTGCCTCTGGGCTCCAGCTCTCCTCTAGAGCCACAGCCCCGACTACATGCTGCTCCTCCCCGGGACCCTCAAGCTAGTGTCTTTCTTGACCTCATCTCCCCAACTCTGTTAAGTACCATCACTCCCACCTTCCTCTTCCCACAGCCAGGACAACTAAAGCTGTCTCCACAGCTGCTGCACACTGTGTGAAAGCCACACACCTCTCTAGCTGCCATGTGAAAATGTATGGGCTATACTATCTCATTTAACATGGCATACCAACACTATTTCAAAACGTACTTAATATAAAGCCCTAATGTTCTCTCTTACTGAACTTGGGAGGCAGAGGCAGGCGGACCTCTGTGAGATCTAGGCTAGCCAGGTCTACATAGTGAGTTCCAGGCCAGGTAGGGCTACCTAGTAAGATCCTGTTCAAAACAAAACAACTAAAAGCAAAAGCAAAAGTAACCAAGGAAAGCCTTGAGCATCTGGTGATTTGGGGATTGGACAGGCCCTAGGATGACAGCCGAAGGGCTGGCCTGGCCTCGGTAGCAGTTGTGACGAGCTGTATAGCATGGGGAGCTCCCTAACCATTCATCCCACTCATCATTCTACTGTCAGGAGACTGCAAATAAGCCGATCTTACCATTCCCCTGGCGGAAGCCATCACCAGGTGCCAGCAATCATACACAGTCCGATTCCCCATGTGCTCTAGTCTCTGAGCCACCCGAGGGCTGCAAACCCATGCCTTGAACCCTTTGTGAGAGGGCATTCTTTGCACACCGATGAGACACCACCGCTTGCCTGCCCCCGCCCCCGCCCCCTCAGTTCCTTGCTCCCCGTATTGCTCCGCCTCAGCGCTCTGGCTGCTCAGAGGCAGTCCTTCCGTCAAGGTCACCCTGGGGCAGCTTCCGTATCACAGAACCACTTCTGCTCATCCTGACTACAAACCCCATGTGACAAGATCGCAGCCCACACTGTTTCTTATCTACTCAATGCCTGTTACTGAAGCCAAAGTTCATTCACCCGTACTGAACGCATCATTCTCCCAGAGAGGCTAAGAAAAATATATCATTAACTTGAAGATCTCACAACAGTTTTATGACTAATTCAGCAGGACCATCAAATAAGCGACAGAAACAAGTGAAGACGCACCGGGACTCTCCAGAGCTTGGGCGGCTGACTCAGTTCCTGTTCCAGAGTCCTTCAAATTCCATTTCCTGCTTATTCCCACTATTAGAGCATATTAAGTAACTTGTGAAAAAACAAAACCCACCAACGTTAAAAAGTGCTTTGGCTTTCTTCAGTAGCTAGGGTGTGAGGCAGCAAGCTGTGTCCTCTGGCCCTTCACTCTTGTCGTCTAGGGTGGACTTCATTCACCTCTCATGATAAACAGCCTTGCAAAAGGCACTCCCTCTTGACTGCACGTGCACAGGTATTTCTAAGCACATATTTTTACTGCCAGCAATGTCTCCACTTACTGACACCTTTTGTCAAAATACAATCTAAAAATAGTCTGGTGAGGAACAGAGACGGCAGCAGCCTTGCTGGCAGAAACAAGGTGGTCCTGGGTTCTAAAGTCAAGGCTGGTCGTCATCTGAAAGTCTGCAGACAGGTGAAATTGAAGACCGCTTACCTGTGGCTTTGTTCTCTTCCTTGGGAGAGACCACCTGTTACAAAGGAAAGCAGAGCTGTGGGAGCAGTGACAGGGCAGAGTGTGGCACCGACAAGGCACACCACGGTCCTCGGAGTCGCTCCTGCTCCTTCCTGCTCCCTCCCGTCCACGAGGAGCCTTCAGGCCCTCGGTGCATGTGAAGCCTGGCAGCTTTCTGGTGGGGGCTCTGGAACAAATGGCTTCCTCCCCTGCTCAGACCACTCCACCGCCATCTTTACCAGTACTCTGGGCCACACACACGACCAGGTCCCAACAGGGCTCAGAGGCCACTGTGGCAAGAGAGGCGGGGAGGCGGCAGAAGGGCAGTGTCCCCCTAGCTGACTGACTTCCCCGCTCCCGGATGCAGTCTGACTAAACTTTGGTGGCTTCACCTCTCACTGTGGACGTCCATAGAATCCCTTAACCCTGGTGCTGGCATTAGAGGGCAGCGCTGCCAGCTGCCAGCTCACTCACCACGGCGCGCTTGGCCTGTCGGGGAGGACTGGGCTGAGGGGATGGTTTCTTGGGCTGTTGTGCTTGTTGCTGTTGCTGCTGGGCTGACTGCTGTGCATCCTTCTGCTGAGGCTGGGCTGCTTCAGAGCCTTGAGATGGTTGTGACTGTGGCCCCTGGGGCACTTGTGGTGTAGGCTGGAGAGATGGCGGCTGCTGCAGCTGATGAGGGGTGTGATGAGGCATCTGCTGTTTCCCTTGTGAGTAAAGGTCCAGGATTTGGTGGCAGATGTCTAAATGACAGGGACATTACATTTACCACAAATCACATTTTTAACCAAATTTTACCTAGTGAAGAAAATAACCACCTCTGATTCTTACAAGAACTAACAGGCAGTAAATTGTATTTTGAACTTTTTTTTGGTTTTTTTTGTTTTTGTTTTTGGTCTTTTTGAGAGAGGGTTTCTCTGTGTAGCCCTGGCTGTCCTAGAACTCACTTTGTAGACCAGGCTGGCCTCGAACTCAGAAATCCGCCTGCCTCTGCCTCCCAAGTGCTGGGATTACAGGAGTGCGCCACCACGCCTGGCTTGTATTTTGAACTTTTAACATTTTGAACGTTCACTCCATTTTTGCTGTGTATAAAACAGGGCTCTATTTTTAGTTTACTAAGTTCCATGCGCAAACAAAGGAAAATCAGATTAGATAACATAAAGGTGCTATTGAAAAATCAGGACAGTAACTGGTCTGGGAGAGTCTACTCTTAAGACTTTCCCAGGGAAAATCCAACATTCTTAAAAGGAAGCACAGCCCGCCAGGTACCTTCCAGAACGTCAACAGGGACATCTTGAACAAACTGCTCCCACCATCTCCTGTACATAGGTTTGGAGGTCCACTCTTGTATTTCAAATTTGCACAAACGTCCCGCAAGATACATTACTGCGACAGCTATGATCTCTGGCTCCCACTGAAGTGACAGAGTAGTGCAGAGACTGGGAGAGAAAATGAGTTTGAATTGTGATCGCTAACAACCATGACCAAAACAACACAGAAATTAGATGTCATATTTAGCAACCAGTCACTTCGCTTAATTATCTACAAGAACCAAATGTTTTCCATATTGGTAAAGGAAGTTCTTGAAGCGCCCGATGAGCTGCTGTGAGCCATGGGTCCCGACTTGCGTTTGAAAGTCAGAACTGCAGCACATTTCAGAAGCTGCTGCATAACATGACCGGCGGGAGCGGGCTGCACCCCTTTCCAGCTGCTGAGAACCCAGGCGGCGCTGTCTGTAGGCGCGCCCACCCGCACGGTTGCTCAAGCAGTCTACCTCAGACTGCAGCCGCTCCTCTGCAGCCCAGGAGTGCAGCTGTGAGCAGCTCCAGGCATTGCTCACTAAGGACATCGAAAGCTCTGAAATCATCACAACCAACAAGCGCCCTGAGCTGTGCAGCATCCACTCATTACAATCTTATTTCCCCTCACACCACATGAAAGCAACAGGTGAGAGAAATCCATGTGGGGAAGTCGATGACCTGGAGTCAGCGCTGGGCACCTCAGTTTCTTCTACTTAGAGATGGTGGGTTTAGACTAAATGTCTGTGCACTCAAGCCATTTAAAACAGCAATTCAAGTACCATCTGACATACCTGTCATTTACAAATGTCCATGCCATTTGAACCAACTTCTGAATTTTGTTTTTATCACCTAGAAATGGGGGGGGGGGAGGGGGATTAATGGAAATAGTAAAAAAAATAATTCCAAGAAGTAACAAATAGTTACCAAAAATCTACTGTGTGTCTGCACAGCCAAGAGTCATCAAATGCCACAAGGGGCTCACATCCCACCTCCTGACACTCCTCACGTGACCTACACTGAACCACCATTTATGGGACGTGGTACCAAGGCTAATTTTATTAGTCTATTTAAAACCCTGACTCATTTCCCTGTCTCCTATCGCTTGGCAACAGGATGACAGAACCTGCTTCTGCATAAAGGAAGAGCATTAACAGCTCCACTGCTGCGCTGTAGGCGGGAGCCATGGCCTGGGTACACGACACACAGAACTCTGTTGTCCTCTTCTGAGAAACACCATCCAAGCACGGCATGTGGAGAGACTAGCTCCAGAATGAGGAGTTTTTAGGGAACAACTGGGACATGCTGGACAAGGAGGAAAGTCTGTCCCTGGCACTACAACCAACAGTGGCACGCTCACCCTGCCCCTTCCCCTGCCTTGCCCGCCCTGCCTGTGCCCCGCCTCTCACCTTTGAGCTGCTTGGCATATCTGAGCAGGAACTGGTAAGGATGCTCTACTTGTAAGTCAAACTTTATGGTCTGCAGTAAGATCCTCTCCAGAACCATGACTTCTTCCTGTGAACAGCAAGTGTTGGGAGAACTGATCATGACCACAGGACTCTTTCGCTGCCTACCCTTAGCTCTACTTAGTAGATGTCCTCTGCTCCTTCCCACCTCCATTCAGTCTGTTACTTGAATCTAAAACACCCAGAAACAGGCACACAGGCTAGTCAGAGACAACCTTAAAAAAAAAGAAAAGAAAAGAAAAGAAAAGAAAAGAAAAGAAAAGAAAAGAAAAGAGCAAGCAGCCAACTCCTTTAGAGGCATTGTCATGGCAAATACACAGGCGCCTTTGAACCCAGACCTGTAACTTTATTGAGCATGTGTATGTGCATGCATGTGTGTCCTCGAGTGATGTGTTTGGAGATCAGAGAACAAGCTCGTGGCTCTGGTTCTGTGTACCCATCTTTATAGGTTTTGGGGGTTGAGTTTAGGTCCCTAGACTTACACAATAAGCACTGTTATCCACCGAGCTTTCTCAGCGGTTCCACTTTTATTTGGAATTTTTGAGGCAGGGTCTCAGGTCTCACTCCAGCTCAGGTTGACCTGGAACTCATTTTGAGGCCAGGCTGGTCTCAAACGGTGACCTCTTCTGTCGCCCTCCCATTGTAGGTGTGATTCTCTCTGCCAGCCCCACCACAGAGCATTAAAAAAATGCAGCCCCCAGGACTTTCCACGGGATGCCAACCTGAGAGAGGAAACGGGCAGCCTCACAGCTCAGGAGCTACTCTGTGCACACAGGCCTTTTCCAAGAGTCAGTCATTCCTAAAATACGCTGAATAGTGGCTTCTACCCGAAATGCTGCCCTAACCCTTTCTTTGTTCACCAAGCTCTCTCCTGCTGCATCACTGTCCAAGGGACAGGTCCGGGAGGCTCTCCTAACTTTAACGAATCTGCTGTGAACGAGCATTATGCTGAGACAGTTTCAGCTCTGAACCGTTCCGGGTGGTGTTCTCTACAAGACTCCTCTCCCTGCTGTGCAGTCTCCATTCCTCATGCAGTGTCCCTATATAGGCACTTCCTGAAGTCGACATCACACAGCCCCATGACGCCTGCCATTTGCAGGTACCGCAAGAGGAAGGCCTCTCTGGCAAATGTAAGGGCTTTATAAAGGGCTGAAAATTCCCATCACTAACTTCCACAAATACAGGAACTCTGGGGGGAAGAGACAGGCATGTGCTTCTCACCTGGAGCATTCTGTTACAGAATGAGAAGATTCTTTGGTTTGTAGTATTCTCGATCACATGGCAAATCTGCCATTTCCTACCCTAGCTTCTCAGTGTTTTCTCATGCAAGGTTCCTAATATTTTAGGAACTTATACTCTGTAGTAAGGCTGCCTTTTCTTGCTTATTAGTATCATCAATGACTATTACCAGCGGCATCAGCACTGTCTCTAAATGTAGAAATCATCTTTACCAAGTATGCCAATGGCTTCCGGGCCAGGGTCTTTAACCTAACAGAGCGCCCAGGTCCACTCTCCCTATGTTTCAGATACTCAGTCGATGAGGTAATTACAGGCCTCCCTGCAGACACCATTCTTTTGGGAAGCTTCCCTCAGCTGCCGTTTGTCTGTGCCTCTGGGTAGATTGTTCACACAGCATCTTCAAATGATCTTTTACAGCATGGACCATGGCTGTGATTAGGTAAATGATTTGGGGATTAAAATCTAGCCTGCCAGTCCACTGTAAAGTCTACTAGAGCAAGGACAACACCCTGTTTTGCAAAGTGTTTTATGTCTAGTGCTTAAGATAAAGGTTGAAACAAGTACCCTACTGAGTATGGAAAGTTCGTGCGGTTGGGAAAAGCAAACGGAGCTGGTACAGAGTCTCCTGCTCACCCTGTCATTTTTCCTGAATACAGACTCTGCCAAAACAATTGCTTCAGTTCCGTCCAGGGCAATGTGTTCCAGGACATCTTCTGACAGGGGTGCGTCCCTCTGCCTCTCAGCTCCCATGTCACCTCTGGGAGGAGGCTGCGTGGCAGCCATGAAGAGGCAGCACTGCTCACTTGGCCTTTCCTATTTATGGTACTGAAAGCAAAGGGGTGCTCCTCTCTACGGCCCCAGAACAGCACACACTAGCTGCTGCTCGTGAACCTTTCTCCTAACCCATCCTAGTGACAAGGATGGCCGAGGCTTGGCTGAAGCAGACTCCGTAGAAACCAGATATCCATGGGCACATTCTTTAAAAAATAAAATTGCATTTCTGATTCTTATTAATGCAAGTTTCAATTAGGTTCAAATGTTTATAAACAAGGCAGTATATATAATTAAATTCAAGGTCAGAATGACCCACAGTGACAACCCTTACAAGCATTAGTGTTAGTCATAACCACAATATGCAGATGAGTGTTCTGGACCCTGATTCCTTTGGGAATAGAGAAGACACTTGCTATGAGATAGCCCAGTAGGTGAGGGTGCTTGCCACCAAGGCCAAGAAGCCTGAGTTTAACTGGCTTCCACATGCACCGTGGCGCACGCCTGTCCCTCACCCTACCCAGACCAGGAACGGTGTCAAACATCGTTCAAGCCTTGCTTGAACTAGGATTCTGAGTTTCTCCTAGAATATTAATTTGCCCTTTATCCAACAAGTATCATGAATGTCTTTGATCAGACAGACATAGTCACTGCCTGCATACTCTCACTAAAGCTTTGGAGGGGGAAAAGGTTATCTGCATGATTATTTGGAAAAAAAAAAATCTATGTAATGAACAAAAAATTCAACTCAAAGTCCTAAGTGAAAAAAAGCAATCAAAAATGGCTCCTTGTATGGCTCCTACTCTGTCATTATGGAAAATTGAAGCAACAGTAGTGTCAGTAGTTGTTAGCCATTACAAGGGACATCAGGTCAAACCAGTACAGCATGGAGGGTTTTCAGGACCAAGCAAGTATATAGTATCATATTATGATAATGGATATCTATCATGTTTGTATAGAACCAATGCGTGAGCCTTGAGTACTGGGTTGACTAGTGAGGACGTGTCAACTCTACCAAAGCCCCACTCTGTCAATGCTGACAGGAGGAGGAGCTGTACGCTGTGAGGAAGGGGCGCACAATAACTCTTGGTACATTCTCTTGATTTGGCTGCAAGGCTAAAACTAATCTAAATTACAATAAAATCTTTGGTTGGCCATTGTGGTCCATGCCTATAATTCCAGCACCTGGCAGGCAGGCGGAAGCCGGAAGATCAGAGACTTAAGATCATGCACAGCTAGACCCTAGTTCTAATTAAAAAACAAAACCAAAACACTTTGGGGAGAAAGTAATTCCACGTAATAGCAATGCTGTGAAGGTGATTAGCAAGTGCTGTGAGGGGCACTTAGATGGGGCACTAGGTGGGGGTGGAGGAAAACTGCCACTTTCTTGGAAGTGGCATTGTCATTCAATATAAGCATGGATAGTTAAGTAACATCATTTGCTTTGACACTGGCAGCAGGGCTAGGAGAGGACAAGACCTAGAGCTTGACCAGTACCAGTCTGTGAAGAGCTAAAACGGTCACAAACATGGTTCCTTCCAGATTCTTAAGCAAAGACACAGGGTGGTCAGATGGCTCAGTAGGTTAAGGTTCCTGCTTCTAAGCTTGACTGCCTGGGTTTAAATCCCAGTATTCTAGTTTGGATGGAAAGAACCAAGTTTCTCAAGTTGTCTTCTGACCTCTACAGACATTCATGTGAAACTCATACAAAATGAAAAAAGAGCAAACACAACAGTGCATGCTTCTTGAGCCAGAAACAAGCCAGCTGGAACTGGAGCCTGCTGAGCTCACGACTGTGCTGCAGACTGTGCATTCTGTCAGGTGCTGTCCAGTTCATCAGGAGCACATGGGCAAGCCTAGGCCACAAGACCTCCCTTTACAAAGCCAGGGAGGCTTTTCCATAATGCCCTTTTTAGGAAGGCAAGAATAAGCAGGCACAGTAGCTAGAGCCCTTGCTAGCACTCTGAGTGGTAAGATCTGAAGGCAGGAAGTTACAGTTCTTACCTTTGGGTCATCTCCAAACTGGCCGAACTGGACATCATTTAATAAACTACGAGCCGTTTTGATGATATCTTTACACTTTTTTGGCGTTTCCTCTACTTTCCCAGCCAGAAAGAGACAACAAGCTCCTGTCACCTAAAAGAATAAATGCTCTTTACTGGTTAGCAGAGACTGCATGGGGACAACACAGAATGTTTTGACCTTTACAGCTAGCCAGGCCTCAGTGTCCTGTCCTCACTATCCTATACTTGGAAATATCCTAAAAGTCGGAGGGACATGTTACATCCCTAAAAATGAGTGGCTCTGTAAAGCAGTTAAAATCCAGTCTTCAGGCTGCGAGGTGCATGTGCTCCACTAGTATAGCGCTTGCCTAGTACGCATGGCACTACTCTAGGTTTGAGCCACTGGCCTCCTGCAACAAAAAGAAGAAAAATGGTTTTTCCAAGATAACTGTCATAAAACAAAGCAAAGAGCCAAAGGCATGAAAGCCTGGGAACAATGTCCTCCTGCTCTGCAAACAGCACGTTCAATCTCTCAGTCACACTCGCAGTCCTTCCTGCTACGATCTAATGTGTGGACCCCACTCTGCTCCCCAATTTACATACTGAAACTAACCCCCAGAAGGGTAGGACTACTGTCCTTCTAAAAGAGGCCTGAAGGAGCCTGCACAGCCCTACCTCTACCTGAGGAAGAGCAAGAAGGCACACTTCCTGCCAGGAGTGCGCTCTTACTGAACACTCCATCCGGCAGTACCTTGAACTCCTAGCTTCCAGGACAAAGAGGAATTGTGTTTCTGTTACATATTACCTAGTCTAAAGTTTTGTTATAGCAACAAAGGACCAAGCCAGAGTCCTTCCAGTTGCTTCTGGGTCCCTTTGAATCTACACAGCATGCTTGTCATACAATTCCAATTGCACAGGATGTCAGACACTCTGCCAGTGGCTACAGGTGACACTGACATTGTTGCCTTTAAGAACCTCATAAGCCATCAAAGCAAACAGGTAGTAGAGGCTTACTCAGGTGTTAAGGTCTCACTCAGCTTGCCTGTCCACCTAGGGCCCTTTTTAAAACAGTGACTTTTATTTTACGTGTATCAGTATTTTGCCTGCACATCTGTACGCACAATGCATGCATGCAGGTGTCCCTGAGGCCAGAAGAGGGAGTCATATTTCCTGAAACTGGAATTACAGGTGCTGGGAACTGGGAACTGAAGGGGGGGAGGGTCCTCCCTAAGAACAGCATGTATTCCTTACAAGCCGAGTGGCGCTCCTGTCTGGCTGGTCATTATGCTGTATCCCCCCCGCTGCTGCTGCTTCGGCCATCTCGTTCCTTTTAGACTGCTGTCCTAGCCCATCTTGGCCCCTGAGTACTGGAAATTTAGCTTTCTCCTGGCACTCTCTCCCTTGCATGGCCTGCTTCCTAGATATAATTAACATTCCCCTTGGGTATCATAGCCCTGTCTGTACAATTCATATGGCCTTATTTAAACTCAAGTATTATGTTGGGAAAGAAAAAACTAATGTACATGGCTAGAAATTATGTTCTTAGCTAGTTCAGAAAAGCAACAGAAAAGGCATTAACAAACCAGCCATCTAGTAACTGTTCTATGAAGTACAATAAGACTGTTGTCCATATTGACCCCCACAAAAAACAGATTTCAACAAGGTTAATTAGAAACAACACAATTCAAAATGGAATCTGCTTATGTATAGCACGTACCACATAAAAACAAGTACTTTCTGGAAAATAAGATGAAAATTATCTCCAGTGAGCAGAGAGAGCAGGATGTCAAAATTTACTTACGTATCTTGGGAATTGCTTGAAGGAATGGAACATATAAAATCGGTGAAAGTAAATGATTCCAGTTGCCAGGGTGTCATAGTGTCTGTTGTTCTGGTTAAGGCTTTAGCTAGGAATGGCTACAAATATGTTCTTAGCTAGTTCAGAAAAGCAATAAAAACAGACATCAACAATATGAGCCATTTAGTAAACTGGAATCATATGGTATCTAAATTCTAGTGTCACAGTGAGTCCTGCCAAACCTGAGCTGTGGTTCTTGTTTTTTCCCCACTGACAGAAGTTTCTCTGTGTAGCTCTAGCTGTCCTGGAACCTGCTTTGTAGACCAGGCTGGCCTTAAACTCAGAGCACTGCTTGCCTGTGCCTCCTGAGAGCTGGGATTAAAGGTATGGGGGCTGCCACCACCACCGTCACCACCAGCACCACAGTCCCTGCTGCTGCTGGTGCCACCACCCAGCTCGGCTCGAGCAGGGCTGGTTTTCTCCCTAGGTGGCTATTTGCTCAATGACTAAACATATACTTTTAAATGAAAATAATCAGAGACAGGACAATCCCTGAATAGCCAAATAGACAGCTTCTATCTCAAAGGTTCTTTTTTTTTTTTTTTTTTTTTTTTTTGGTTTTTTGAGACAGGGTTTCTCCGTGTAGTCCTGGCTGTCCTGGAACTCACTGTGGCTGGCCTCGAACTCAGAAATCTGCCTGCCTCTGCCTCCCAAGTGCTGGGATTACAGGCGTGTGCCACCATGCCCGGTTTATCTCAAAGGTTCTTAAGATCCGTGTGAATGCAGATAAATGACTGCATGCTTGTCTACAGTAGCCAATCTAATTCTTGGAGATGGAGAGAGAGTTTATCCACAACAAATCCCACAGAGACTCAGGATACAACCCCAAACGTGTGCCCACATCAAAGATGAAGCGAGCCCCCTCTCGGCGGTACCGAGCCTCAGTGGCAGGATCGAGTCCTTCAAGTTGTGAGGGTGTATGTGCCAGGTCCTTCTTATCCCAGTACCAACATGGTTTTGTGTGGTCCAGGTTTGCTGATGTGACTGAAGGGCTTGAATTTTCTTTGTTCTCCTTCATTTATTGAAATAGCTTGTTCTTCCTCAATGTGTCTCTGGAATGTTGTAATCCTAAGAGAAAGAAAAGATGCAAAATTGTAAAGGATGCCATATTATAATTCTCATTATAAATCATCCACAACCACAGCACATGGCTGATGCAGGACCCCTCATCCCCCAGCATGCTACTGACTGCTACTTAGAGTTCAGGGAATCTGCTCAAAGCCCACCTGATACATACACACCCTAGCTGACCCCTGTACTGATAAACCCGAGCTAATGGAAGTTTAGGACAGCGTTCAACATCCTGAAGTCTACAGGGTCAAAACTAAACACAATTTTGGAGGAAGAAGCGTAAGTACACGCTACTTCCTTTCTGCCTTTCCTCGGTGACATGCAGCCTCTTCTGCTTTAGATTCCTTTCTGCAGGGCGACCTGGGCTGACTGACACGTTATGTCACGCTTCCACATCACCTGTCTCTACCATTAGCACTTACTGGTCAGATTGCCTGGTTTTTTTTTTTTTTTTTTTTGGATTTTTGAGACAGGGTTTCTCTGTGTAGCTCCGGCTATCCTGGAACTCACTCTGTAGACCAGGCTGGCCTCGAACTCAGAAATCTGCCTGCCTCTGCCTCCCAAGTGCTGGGATTAAAGGCGTGCGCCACCACCGCCCGGCTGATTGCCTGGTTTTTACTTCACTTGTTTTAGCTTATGAACGTCACAGGATGGTTTGACTCACAGTCTCTAGCCTGTGGGGAGTCAGGTGGACATGGTCCACGAGGAAACACCCTTTAGATTTTGTTTGGTTCTCTCCCACTCAGCCCACGGATGACAGGAAATGGAAGCCAGGTGCTTAGCCAGGGCCTTGTTAAGTCAATGCCTTGTAAAGTGGCTCAGAAGCAACATTCTACCCTGGCGGTAGAAGAGTTCTAAACGAGGTGGTAGAATCGGGCAGTAAAGTGAGCAGAAGCCCAGTTTCAGGCTCAGGCCAGAGGCCTACCACCCCGTTGAGAGGCCTACCATCCCGTTGAGAGGCCTACCATCCCGTTGAGAGGTCTACCTTCTTCAGGGCTAGTCTCATTTCTGGTGGGTAAGCTCAGACGGTGGAGCAGAGCATTCTGTCCCTGGCACCTGACTGTTCAGAAGGGAACCTAATCCTTCCCCAGCAGGCAGCTGCAGAAAGCATCTGTTTGAGTTCATAATTTACATGTTAGTGTGGGGCTGATTGCTGACTTAGCAACATGGCCAAGACAACTACAGAAACTATTCTATTAAAATAACCTTCTCACCTCCTGACCTGGCAAATATCTACGTGTTTAACAATTTACTGCTGGCAAGGCTGGGAGAAGCTAGTGGTCTCCAAAGCCGCTTGCCTGAGTACAAAACGGTACAACTATCACAGAGAGGAAGTTGGCATTATCCAACAAAAATACATGTATTTGCTTTTTGAAACCTAGCAATCCCACTGCTAGGAATCTTTGAAGACACCATTCCAAACATGCAAACATATGCACAAAATTATTCATGGTGGTGTCATTTACAAGGACAATTCACAAACATTAAAAAGAAAAACAGGAGCCGGGCGGTGGTGGCACACGCCTGTAATCCCAGCACTTGGGAGGCAGAGGCAGGCGGATTTCTGAGTTTGAGGCCAGCCTGGTCTACAGAGTGAGTTCCAGGACAGCCCGGGCTACACAGAGAAACCCTGTCTCGAAAAACCAAAAAAAAAAAAAAAAAAAAAAAAAAAAAGAAAAACAGGGCCTGAGAGATGGCTCACTAGCTGCTCTTCCAGAAGACTGGGGTTCAAGCCCCAGCACTCAGATGGTGGTTCCCAACAGCCTAATTCCAGTTCCAGGCATTCAGAGCACTCTTTTGGCCTCTTTAGGCACAGCATGCATGTGCACAGACATATATGTAGGTGAACACTTATACACAAATACAATAAAAATAAAATTTCAAAGCAAGGGTTTACTATAAAATAAAGTACAAACAACACATGAGCACACTGTTATATCTATAAATAAAATAGAACCATATGCATTGATATGTACTGAATTTGTACTATTATTTTAAAAAAGGAACTGCTGGGCGATGGTGGCACACGCCTTTAATCCCAGCACTCGGGAGGCAGAGTAGGCGGATTTCTGAGTTCGAGGCCAGCCTGGTCTACAGAGTGAGTTCCAGAACAGTCAGGGCTACACAGAGAAACCCCGTCTCCAAAAAAACTGAAACAAAGGAAAAAAAAAAGAAAGAAAGAAAAAAGTAACTACTTTAAAATGCTCAAATGCAGACCTCTTAAGAGCTTGCAGCTATACACTGTGTGATGGGCGCAGGACTGAGGGGACACAGCCGCATACCTACACTGTATCCTTGCCCTCCACAGGCATCACCAATGCCTTTAGACCCGATCTCTAGCTCACAGTAAGTAGTAGTAGTGGTGGTGGTGGAGCAAATTAAATAGCACAAGGTGAGGTGCTTGACAAGAAACAGGATTTGAAGGCCAGGCATGCTGGCTCACACCTTTAGTGGCAGCACTCAGGAGGCAGTGGTGAAGAGCTCTGTGAATCTGAGGTCAGCCTGGGCTACACAGTGAGTTCTAGGACTACATAGAGAGATCTTGTCTCAACAAAAGAAAACTAAAACTAAAAAGCAAAAATAAAAGACACATGACTTGGGCTCCTCAAAAATGTTACTATGGTGAGAAACCAATGTCAGGAGAGCGCACAGTGAGCAGAGCAGTGTGAGCCCAGGGTAGGTGCTGCGGCCTGCATCAAGCTGCCAAGGAAAATCTCAACACATGGACCGCAGACAGAGGGGGACAACAGAGAATTACTGTTTTTCTTAGTAACAAGGAATTTTTACTATATTATAATCACAGGGACACACAACCAAAGCACTTCAGAGGAAGTGCCGTGCAACATACTTAAACTTTGGTTGAAACACAAACACATGGCAAACAAGGCCAACAGCCACGTGTTTAGTGCCTGTCAGAGGTAAACAGGTAGTCATGATGCTCTCCCTGACCAAACAGTAAGTCGGGGAGGGAATCAGGAACACTTAGGGGCCAGGAGTCCTTACACTACACTGGAATCCTTGAGTAGCCAGGAACACCCTGACATATGTGTAGTGGTTTACAAATCAAAGCACTTAAGGAATCATCACACAGAGGGGAAAGTGCAGTACTGGAGACCATCAAGGAGCGAGGCACCTGAGTAACGATGTCACTGCCAGGCAGGCACTGCCCACCCCCAGGCTTGCCACATCCTCTCCTAGTCATCATCCCCCAAGACAGCCACAGGGCTGCCTTTAGTTTTGCCTTTAGGACTTCACAGACTGGCCAAGGGAAGGGAGGGGAAGGAGAGGTGGGGAAGAGAGGGAGAAGAAAACAAGAAAGAGGGAGGAGAGAAGGGAGGAGAGAAGGGAGGAGAGAAGGGAGGAGAGAAGGGAGGAAAGAAGGGAGGAGAGAAGGGAGGAGAGAAGGGAGGAGGGAGGGAGACAGAAAGAGTTAGAAGGAAAGGAAGGAACGAGAGAGGGAGGGAGAGGAAGGAGAGGGATGAGGGAGAGGGAAGAGGGAGGGAGTAAGAAATTAATCAACATGGAAAGGAGAAGCTGGAGAGAGTTAGGGAAATAGCTCCTTAAAGAGGCTCTTGGGGCAGCTCCACTGGGCTACAAGTCCAGGCTGACCCAGCACTCACAATCCTCCTGTTTCAGCCTTCAGGTGCTGGGATTACAACTGTCTACCACCATAGCTTGCATCATTTTTTCTTTCTTCTTTTTCTTCCTTCTAGAGTCTCTCTACACAACCCTAGTTGTCTTGGAACTCACTATGTAGACCAGACCAGACTAGCCTCCAACTAGATCTACCTGTCTCTGACTCCAAGTGTTGGGACTAAAGGTGTACACCACCACATACCTTGCTTTTGTTTGCTTGTTTGTTTTTTGGTTTTTCAAGAAAGGGTTTCTCTGTATAGCCCTGGCTGTCCTGGGACTCATCCTGTAGACCAGGCTAGCCTCGAACTCAGAAATCCTCCTGCCTCTGCCTCCCAAGCACTGGGATTAAAGGCGTGCGCCACCACTGCCCAGTCTTGTTTGTTTTAAATCTCTTACATTACTTTATTGTATATTTTTAATTTAATTTCCAAGTTTACTCATGTATGTGTGAGAGAGTGAGGGTGGTGTTTGAGTTAGAGTTGGTTGGCTATAATCCAGTCACGGTTCAAAATTTTGTAGTAACTGTGTCATAAGTTTTCTTAGTCTCAGAATTTATCACTAAGAATTTCAAGTTAATGGAGCCGAAGAGACTGATTGCTGACTCTGCCTAAGTTACTGTTTCTTCAATCTACACACTACTTTATGTTTGTAAATGCAATGAGGCTTTGCAGAACACTTTTAACAAGACAGGTCTTCATCTTATAGCAGCTGAGTTTGTAAACGGAACCATTTTTAGTAAGCTACACTTTGCCAGCATGGGTCTCTTCTCTCTGCCTCTACAGACTGTGGAGCTAAGGGATGCAGCCTATCGGTAGGATGTCTGTCCAGTATGCCATGGACCTAGACTCAACTTTTAGCACTAAGAAAAAGAAAATCTCAGTGTCACTTAGCATGCTACTTATTTTTACTACATGGTCTGTGTGCATTTATTAACTTGAGAAGCACAATTCTTTTAAAAAGATTTTAAACTTATTTAAAAATAAGTCAGTGTGTGGGCATATGCAGGCACCAGTAGAAGCCAGAGGCTGAAGTTAACAGGTGGTTCTGAGCCACCTGAATTTGGGTGCTCGGAACCAAACTTGAATCCTCTTTAAAAGAAGCAAGCACTTTTTCTTCTCTTTTAATCACTATATTCCATAGAAAGGTTTTTTTTGGGGGGGTGGGGGGTGGGGGCGGTATGGGTGTTTTGTTTGCATGTATGTATGTGTATCATGTGCATGCTTGGTATCCTTGGAGGTCATAAGTGGGTGTCAGATCTACTGGGATTAGAGTTAGACATGTGTGAGCCACCACATGGGTGCTAAGAATTGAATCTGGGTCCCCTGAAGAGCAGCCAGCCACTGAACCATCTCTCCAGCTCCCAGGATACAATCTTAGTTTTTGAGGCATTACTCTAGCAGAAAAAACCATGGTTCTTAGATACTTCTTTCCTGATTCAAATATCAATCAGAATGAGGACAAGACCAAAACCCCATAGCTTACCTCTGAAGATCCTTCTTCAGGCCAACATCAACCTGCCAATCAACAAGTCTGGGTTAGTAATATGAACACAAATCAATTCAACTGCATCCTATCTAAGATAAACATACACCCTGAAATCTAAATGTACTTATGTTCAGCATCCCTCTATTTATAGTGGAATAAACTCTGGTGTTTGCACATATGAGGGTGTGGTCTGTCTGTCTGTCTGTCTGTCTCTCTCTCTCTTGAGGGTGTGGTCTCTTGCGTGGGCATATATAGAGGCCAGAGACGACATATGCATATCTTCCTCAGTGTCAGATAGGTGGGCTGGCTTGCCAGTGGTGCAGGAGGATCCACCTGTCTCACAGCACTGCGGTTAGAGGAGCACCATGAGGCCCAGCTTTCTATATGGGTGCTAGGGTTCTGAACTCTATAGAAAGTGCTTTACCCACAGAGCTGTCTCTCCAGTGCTTTTTTCTTTTTTAAAGATTTTTTTTTCACTTATGTGTATATCACATGCATATAGGTGCCAGTAGTGGGAAGTAGATTCCCTGTGCCTGGGATTATAAGTTTTCAGGAAATGCCTGTCACAGGTGTTCAGGAACAAAACTTATGTGCTCTGAAAGAACAGAAAGTACTCTTAGCTACCAAGTCATCTCTCTGGCTCTGGTTCTACCCTTTAACAAAAAGAAGTGCAATCTGTATCACTTAGCTTTTTTCTTTCTCAAGTCTGATCATTAATCAGATCTTACATCAAAGAGATATCTGGTCTGTACTTTAAAAAGATGCTAGCTACAGAATGAGTTCCAGGATAGCCAGGACTACACACAGAGAAACCCTGTCTCGAAAAACCAAAAAAAAAAAAAAAAAAAAAAAAAGATGCTAGACGTGGATTAGCCTCTATCACAGTCCTCCGTCATGAACTGTATTTGTAGTACTTCTCAAAAGCTCAGAATTGTTACATTGAAATTACTCCACAACATAAATGCTATATAATTTATCTACTCTTAAGACTATGAATTAGATTTAACCTAACTAGCTATTGTTTAAAAAATTCCTACAAAAAAAAAAAAAAAAAAAAAAAAGCAAACACCTAAAACCAATTTTATTTATCATGGGCAATTTTTGACTTGTCATTGATTATTTGGGTTTTTTTGTTTTGTTTTGTTTTTTGTTTTTTTTTCGAGACAGGGTTTCTCTGTGTAGCCCTGGCTGTTCTGGAACTCACTATGTAGAAAAGGCTGGCCTCGAACTCAGAAATCCGCTTGCCTCTGCCTCCCAAGTGCTGGGACTACAGGCTTGCGCCACCACTGCCCGGCTTGTCATTGATTAGTTAGCAAATAAGGATTTTGGCAACACAGATCTGCCCCCCACGCACTGTAATTAAAGATGTGAGCCACCATTACCACCCAGCTGACAGTAACAATTTTAATCAAAATGTTTATCAACATAACTAAGGCTATTACCCAACTATTATGATTCATTCAGCAATATAGTTTACAAAGCGAATATTATGTTCTAGGTATTGGGGCTTGAAATCACTACACTTTCATGGAACCACTCATAAAAAAACGTAATGCACCCACAATTGCAAGATGCTGCCCAATTATTCTTTAAACAACATATATCATGATACTACTAGTGTGAAGTTTGTCTTTAGAACCTAAAAAGCCAGCCGGGTGGCGGTGGTGGTGCACGCCTTTAATCCCAGCACTTGGGAGGCAGAGGCAGGCGGATTTCTGAGTTCGAGGCCAGCCTGGTCTACAGAGTGAGTTCCAGGACAGCCAGTGCTACACAGAAAAACCCTGTCTCGAAAAACCAAAAAAAAAAAAAAGGTGAAAGAACCTAAAAAGCCCGTTTTTAACCTAAGATTCGTGGCACATGCCTTTTAATTTTAAGCCCAGCATTCTGGAGACAGAGGCAAGAGGATGTCTTTGAGCTGGAGGGTGGCCTAGTTTACAAACAGAGCTACACACCAGCCAGGGTTATGTAGGAAGACCTTGTCTTTAAAAAAGGAAAAAAAAAAAAAAGCCAGTTTGTAGTAAGTGATTTTTAAACACTGAATGGAAATTTTTAAACACTTAAGGAAAGCTGCGTTTTACTGGTTGTCCAAAGCTAAGAACACCACCAACTATACATTATGCAGGTTAAACTGTTTAAAGGTTTTCAGATTAACATAGAGATGTAAAGATTAGTTCCCCTAACGCCAAGCCAAACCAATCGCCCAGGAGAGGATGACGTCTGGGTAAGAACGAGTCTTACTGGGGAAGTCCCTTTTCATTCCTGGTCCTACCTGTGTTCCACGGTCCAAGAGTCATGGAACACTCTCCAAAGTCTCAATCCTAATTAACAGAGGGAGGGATCCACAAGCCGTGGATGACCGGGTCAGACTGAGACAGGGGATGTGCGTGTAAGCCTCCTACCCTTTTCATCACCTGCTAAGAATTCCCCAAATCGCAACCACTTTGCCCTGCGAGGTCGGCTTCCAGTTCTAGGCATTAGTGTCGCACCCCAGAATAGCAGACCCTCTCCTGAAGCTCCCTCGCCTCCAACACTGCGTCGCCTGCTAATTTCAACGTGCATCAGGGATTAGGAGAGGGCGGTGGAATCCGGGAATCCGGACTATCCTACAGAACCCAGGCAGCTGGAATATACCCTGCTCGGACCACCAGCTGCGCAGAAGGTGGGCGGCGCTGCCCGCGGCCAGCTAGATACTCACCCCTTGCCTCAGGCAAAACCCTTAGCGACGTCTCTCCTTCCTGACGGCAGCCATCTTGGATGTGGAATGTCGGGGTACTACGTCATTACCCTGCGTCTCGAGACGTTAATAAGCGCCTGGAGGGGCGGTGAAAGTCAGGTGCCTGTCAACCAATTAGAAGACAGTAAAGCTAAAAAAAAAAAAAGTAACAAGTCAACATTCACATCTCCGCCAACCCTGCGTCCCTGTGGACTGCTGCCCGTAGGGGGAGGGGAAACACTCGCATACACCCTCCCATTCGCCCCGCCCCTTGGCGAAAGGGAGTTCGGGAGCAACCGAACCTGTTAACGGAACTTCGGCCCGGAGGCGGAGCCAGGGCGCCCGTCGTTCAATCACAACTCCATCGTGGGTGAGATCTAACCAATCGAATCTTCGGATATGGTTCCGCCCCTGTCGCTGATGTCCAATGGCTAAGCAGTATCCTGACTGGAGGGCGGGTGGGCGGTGGGGCGGAGCCGCACTGAGGCGTGTTAGGTGCGAACCAATGAACGGTGGCGGCGGCGCTCCATGGGCGGAGCCCAAGGGCAGGCGGAGCCGGGTTGGGCCTGGGCGGCGGGGCTGTCTCTGCCTGCTGTCCCGCCCCTCCCGTCCGGCCGCCACCGCCGCCGCCGCCACCGCCGCCGCCTGGGGGTTGGTTGAGGCGGACGGTGGGGTCCCGGCCGGAGTGTGGCGCCGCCGCCGCTGCGCGTAGGCAAAGCGGGCAGGTGAGTGGGGACGGCAAGCTCCCGCGTGCGGCCCGCGGGCTGAGGGGACGGGGTTCCACCGCTCCTTAACGATGTGAGGCCGGGAGTGCGGGCTCCGAGGTCCGGTGGTCGGCCGCGGCCGAGCTCTCAGGGCCTGGGCGGCTGCGGGCTCCAAGGCCCGGCAGGCCTGTGCCCTGAGGGTACTCGCGAGCGTCTGCAGCCTCCCTCGGCTACTGGGACAGGGGCCCGGCGGCAGGTGCAGGGCGCGGCCTGGGCGCGGCCTGGGCGCCGCCCTCGGGTATGGCCGGGCCCGGAGCGCGCGCGGGGCGCTGGGACTGCGTGCGGCGGGCTGCAGCCTTGGTTTCCTTCCTCCTGCGGCGGGCGCACGCGGCTTGGGGCCGAGGAGTCTCTGCAGCTTCTGTTGCCCACCTGGAGCCCGGCCCCCGCGCCTCGTCCTCCACTGCCCGCTCGCAGAGGCAGGCGTAAAAAATAGGTCATGTTTCTTCCCACGCGCCCCTGGCCGAGGTCCACACGCGAGGAGCGCTCTGCGAGAGAGAAGCAGTCAGTGCTCTTGGAGTTTGCCATTCCGCTTTCCAACTCTTTCTTCTTGCGGCTGCAGCCTGGGCTTGCGACTCTGCCTCTTCTCCCTAGTCTCCACTCTTGGAGAAGGAGCGGATTAGCGACGTGCGCCACTGGCTGCCAGGGGCCTCACCCCCTCTGCGTCGTATCAGGAAAGGACGTTGGTGCGTTTCAGAAGTGTGTACGCCTTGAGGATGACTCGGGACATGCTGTGATCCTTTTCTTTTCTCTTCTCTTCTCTTCTCTTCTTTTCTTTTCCTTTCCTTTCCTTTCCTTTCCTTTCCTTTCCTTTCCTTTCCTTTCCTTTCCTTTCTTTTCTTTTTTCTTTCTTTTTGTTTTTCGAGACAGGGTTTTTCTGTGTAGTCCTGGCTGTCCTGGTACTCACTCTGTAGACCAGGCTGGCCTCGAACTCAGAAATCCGCCTGCCTCTGCCTCTCAAGTGCTGGGATTACAGGTATGCGCCACCACGCCCAGCGCTGTGATCCATTTCTAAACGAACATGGTGTTGCTACTGAAGTAAACACATTTGAACAGGATGTTGGCAGTCATTTTACCTTACAGATCCTCACAAGATTGGAGGTTTTAGTGATGGATGTAACAGAACTGCATCCAGGAAGGCTGAGGCAGGGGATCTTGAGTTTCAGGCCTGCCAGAGCTACATAGGGAGACCCTTTCAAAAACCCACAAAAACTAAAACCAGAATTGGACACTGAAAGAGTGGCTTTTTTGTATGTAAGTGATACTATCCTCATTTTCCCTTTCAAAGGCGATGCTAAGGGTATATTTTAAATGGGTTTTAAACAGTGATAGTCTTGGGGAGTTTTAAGTGAATTCACCCTTAAAATGCAGCAGTATAAAAGGACATTTCCTCTCCAAGTTAAAAAGTTTATTTAGACTCACTGGAACCGTTATATTACCTACAGTGCAGTGTGTATGTGGGCCCCTACCTGTTGAGGCTCGCTTTATAGATGGGTCTCTGGAGTGCTGTGATTGATATTTTGGTGGAATTCCAGCCATTAGGAATGAGTTTTTCTAGGGCTTAAGAAAATAGTTTGCAAAGCCAAGTTCTGAAAAGCTACAGAAAAAAAAAATCCTACTGGGACTGGAAACAACCTTGGTCTTTATTCCCCCAACCCTTCTTTTCACTGTGCGGTCCTTTCTCTTGCTTGAGATCTTACTAATATCTGGATATGCAACTCTAGTTCCCTTGGAGGGAAGTGATTGCTGCTTCTCCCTCTTTCACTGTGCAAACATCGCAGTGGAGCTATGCTGGGCTTGAAGACCCAGACATTGTGCTTGATGTGGGCTCTAGCAATGAGAGTTTCTGTTCCTTTTCTGTTAATAAATGTCCAGTAAAATTCCTCGCTGAAAGGCTGTTACCTGGGCCTTGTGGCATAGCTAACGGCAGCCCCAGCTACTCAGGGAACTGAGGCAGTAGGATCTTAGGTTCAACGCTAGCTTAGACTGTGTGAGAGACCCTGTCTGGCTAGGGGTCTAGCTCAGTGTTAGAGTTTTGCTTATTGTGTGAGAAGGCTTGAGTTCAGTACTACATATGCACATGCCATTGTCATTGGCTATCTTTTTTATGTGGTGCATATTTAGGCCAAATTTAAAGATGATTAAGCCATTTCTTAGAAGCCACGTGATAGTAAGACAATGAGGTTATATTCAGTTTGTTGTTCAGTTATTGTTCTGTAGGTCAACCAGTAGAAAACCGTTTCTATGTTCAGCACTGTGGTGAAGTCAGTATAACCTAAATCTTGATCACACCTAAAAGAGAATGTTAAAGCTGACAATGCTCAACAAAGTACCACCAGGAACTCAAAAAGTAGGTTTGCTTGTAGTAGAGTCTCCCCAGTCCACAGAGGATGTCCCCATCCCACCCTGAACTGCTTCAGACCTTCCTCATATGCCGAGAGGAAGTGTTTGCATCTGACTTACACAATACCTCTCTCAAGGTTTAAGTTGTCTGTATCTTACTTCCAATACTTATTACAATGTCTCTGCCATGCAAATAGTTGTTACACTGTGTCCTTCAGGGCCTAGTCATTACAAGAGCTTTGTATGTGTTGAGTAATGGTGAGCTTCCATCAGTTCCCTTGTCTATTTCCCTCTGCTGGTGGCTGAATCTGCAGTGGAATGTTGGCCTAGTAGATGCTGTGTGGATGGAATGTGGGCAAACTGTGAGTGAGATATCCTGCGGCTTCTGCAAGCAGGGTGAGGCTTCCCAAGTTTCTCAACTGTTTCAGTTACTACTAGAAATAGCTACTAGAAATGTAACTGTGTTGTGTGTAGTTTGCTGGACCATACCAGGTCTTCAGAAAGTGGTGGCCTGCTCTTGGCTATAGAGCAAGGTGATTTTCCTGGAGCAGCCAAATTTCAGTTTCTTCCTCTTAGACCAAAGTCCTGGGAGTGGAGGCAAACTGTGTTGCTCTAAAGAAGCAGAGGAACCGTTTGTTACAATTAGATTATTTTAACCTAACAGTGAATATTGTTCTGCTGCTCTTTGGGAGTCGCTGTGACCAGGTGCTTGCTTCTTCAGTTAGCTCATGATCTTCACTGTTATGTTTGGACTCACTTTTTGTTAGAGAAGGATATTTGGAATTGTGTGTCCTTTTACTTCTATTGTGAAACCAATTCTTTCTGATTTGGATTCAGCCACTTGAGATTATTAATTATAGTAAAGGTCTCTTATTTTTCAGGTTTTCTAGTTTGCACCTTTGCTGCTTTATTTCACAAAATTGCTATCTTCCATTGGTTTTTCATTTTATCTCTTCCTTATTTTGTCCTTAAAATTGGAGTTATTAATCATTTAGAAATGAAAATATTAATTCTACAGTAATTTCTCTCAGTTAAACATTGTAACAACCTTTTGATTCTTTAATTTTTTTAATTAAAAACTGTGTGTGTGTGTGTGTGTGTGTGTGTGTGTATGCATGAGCACATGCCTAAGTATGTATTCCTGGTCTCATGAAGGTTAAAAAAAAAAAGGATTACCTAGAACTGGATTTAACATGGTTGTGAGCTGTCAGTTGTGGATGTCAGAAACCAAGTGCAGGTTCCCTGAAAGAACATGAGATGCTGGTATCCAAGGAGCCATCTCAATAGCCACTTAGTGATATATTTTCTCTTACAAAGAAGTTGAGACAAAACTTAAGTATATTAATACTCTTATGAAAAAATCTTTAATTAAAAATATGTAATAATAGTTTTTTTTTAATATTAAGTTTGTCTGGTAACTTAAGACAGAAATAAACCTCATATACCTCGTTTCCATTTGGGAAACTCCTCTAAGTTTTGGAAATAAACACATTATTAGACTAGGGGAATAAACAGGTATCAACAAATTTCAAGTGGAAAAAAAAGAAATAAAATAATTATGCATAAAATTCAATACAAAAGACTTAGATTTTTTCTTTTCTTATGTAAAATAGTGTCCCTGTTAGTAGAGACAAGCATTTTGATGAAGTTAGGCCTTGAAAGGAAACAGTGATTTCTGATAACCAGCCCAAAGCGAATGTTTAACCTTTGGCAAGTTTCACCTCAGTACTGGGCTTGGGCGGGAGAGAGAGCAGATGAACAGAGCTAGAAGAAATGTTCTGGCAGTTTAAGGGAGTAGAGGTGGGATAGAGAGCACAGCTGATTGGATGTCTGCAGTCGTGCTTTTATATGGTTTTTCTTTTTTATTGACACATAAAAATTGCACATACCCAGAACTCAGTAATACTTGGTGTTTTAGGGTTAACACTGTCTGTGACTCTGAGTTTCAGTTTCTTTTTGAAGTACTGGGTTGAGCCCAGGGCCTCTCAGGCAAGTGGTATAAATCTCTAGGCCTTTAAAAAGCTCTTATTCTGAGTTAAGGTCTCAGTAGGCTGTGTTGTGTTGTCCTTGAACTTTTTGTTTGCTTGTTTGTTTTTCAAGACAGGGTTTCTCTGTGTAGCCCTGGCTGTCCTGGAACTCTCTGTTCACATGCCTTTGCCTCCTAGCACTGGGTTCAAAGGCATCTGCCACGATGGCCTGGCTGTTCTTGAACTTTTTGATTCTTTTGCTTCAAGTTCCCAAGTAGCTGGATGACAGACATGCCTTTCACTATGTTCTCCCCACCCCTCTGTTCTCCCTCCGGCCGGCTCTCTTCTTGTCTCAGTCTCCCAGTTCACTTTCCTTTTTTTTTTTTCTTTCTTCAAGACAGGGTTTCTCTGTGTAGCCCTGGCTGTCCTGGAACTCTGTAGATCAGGCTGGCCTCGAACTCAGAAATCTGCCTGCCTCTGCCTCCCAAGTTCTGGGATTAAAGGCATGCGCCACCACCGCCTGGCTCACTTGCTATTTTAAAAATTACAGTTCATTAGGGCGTGGTATGGTCTTAAAGGCATTTACAATTAAGAGGTTTTAACAGTTTCAGTTTTAGAAAATAGGCCTGACTTCAATGTCAACAGTGTTCTAAGTACAACTAAGAAAAAGTAAGAATTGTATGAATGAAAAGTACTATTAAAGTTGCTTTTATTCTGAAGTATTTATTAGTGACTAATGAAGTTTTCGGTTTGTTAATTACCATTGTCATGGTCATTGTGGCTTCTGCAAGTTTTTGATCTTTAACAAGGGTGTGAATTACAGAGATGAAGGACGATTTGTCTGACTGGGGGAAGTGCCTTTATAAGTTTTGTTCATGCCCACATCGTTTAACTGAGGTCATTCCAGCATACTTGGAAAAAGCAAGCAAAATAGCCTTAACCTTGGAAAAACCAAAGAGAAAAACCCTTATGCCCATATATTTTGTTACTGCAAGAATATGTTGCCCTTTTGAACATCAGGGATAGCAGTGATCATGGCTGAACATACAATTGTATGTTCAACACACAATTGCCTATCGGTAATAGCCATGTTTGAGAGGTACTCATGAAGCTCTGGCACTGGCTGAACTTACCATCTTATATACATTAATTTTTCTAAGCAGCAGCTTCCTTTTTAGTTTTTCGAGACAGAGTTTCTCTGTGTAGCCCTGGCTGTCCTGGAACTCACTCTGTAGACCAAGCTGGCCTTGAACTCAGAGATCCGCCTGCCTCTGCCTCCCAAGTGCTGGGATTAAAGAAATGCGCCACCACCGCCTGGCAGCTTTCTTTTTTTTTAAAAAGTTTATTTATTTACTTATTATATGTGAGTACACTGTAGCTGTCTTCAAACACCAGAAGAGAGCATCAGATCTCATTACAGATGGTTGTGAGCCACCATGTGGGTGCTGGGATTTGAACTCAGAACCTTCGGAAGAGCAGTCAGTGCTCTTAACTGCTGAGCCATCTCTCCAGCCTCAGCAGCAGCTTTCTTATCTGTAAAAGGGTTGTAATGATATTTGTCTCATCTGTTGTGTAAGATGCTCACTTGAGTCCATGATAGGCAGTGTGTGTCCAGACCATGTCCTTAGGATGAGAGCAGTCATTTTGGAAACTGTCACAATACATGGCAGGAATGATGTGGTTTCAGGAGCCTGGAATGCCACCCGAAAATAACCTAACAGCAGAGTTACTGCACTCACTTGATATTCAGGTTTAGTGTAGTACAGGTGTCTTACTGTACATAAGTTTATGTGATGAATAGCTTTATTTGATCTCCTCTCATCTTAAAGGCTGTTAAAGGACTGTGTGTCCTATGAGACACAGTCTCATAAGGACACAGGACAAGAGAATGGATTTTCTTGCTTTATAAACCACCTGGAACAACCTTATAAAAATGAATAAGATTTTGATTTGAGTTCCAGTTGGGCAGGAGTCCCACTGAAGTGTGACTCCCTCAGATTGCCTCAGAGGGGCTTTTGCTGTCCTGCTGTCTGGAGGGCAGTGAACAGAGTTTGTTCACTTTTGAGAAGCTGGGGAAGGTGGCATGCTATAAACCCGGAAAAGGAGAACATGGAAGCCATCTTCACAGAATTTGGACAGGTCACAGAGGAGTAGCTCACAAGTAAGAGACTGCTTCAGAAGAGCAGGCAGGACTGTGGCTGTCAGTAGCCTGCCTCTGATGAGAGGACTCCAGGACTGAATGGACTGTTTCAGGTCGTGAGTTGGCTAGCCAGCCACATGTTTTCAGATTAGAGTCAGATGGTGGATCGATGCATTGGGAGTCGGTGGTGGCACAATGTTGTGCCTAAGGGTTTACATAATCATCTCAAAGGTATCTTCCAGTCCTGATGCTTTATAATTTTAGAATCTAGAATCTCCTGTTTGGAGTGTAAGTGGCTTCAAGGTGACTTAGCAGGTTACAGCTGTCCTGTCACCATTTAACACTGTTGTCTTTGTTTTAGAGAGAGCTGTAATAGAAGTGATTCCTGACTCCTTAGTTTGTTATTATTTTTAGATGATTGTTTTAAATAGGAGCCTCATGGGGACTGACTAGATTTTTTTCTTTGAAGGTTGGTATAGATAACAGAACATCATTTTTGATCAGCATATAGAAAAGGTAAAGCTAATCTCAACGTGCAGGTATTGTCCTGGTGGCAGGGAGCAGAGTAAAGACAGCCCAAGGTTTAGCTCAGGTCACTGCTTCTGAGGACATGCATGGTTGTCAAAGAGATATCCTGGCAGGCTGGATTCAGGGGCTTACATTTTTCTCAAGTTAGTTACATGGTCACTAGTTTTTTAATAGATGTCACCTGCTCGTTCAGATAATAGATTTTTACCAGAGAGGGTAATTTTTTTGTCAATGACCAGTTTATATAATTCCGACAGAGACAGATTTAGGCTTCCTGCAAGTGTAACAGACACTCCATTGTGTTCGGTCTGCTTGCCCAGTTGTCATGTCTGACTTGTCACTTTCAGGAAGAGATGGACACCTTTCTGTTTCCTCAGGTCCCTCCGTTTCTCAGCATGCTAGTCTTCACTGAAGCTAAAGTAATTAGACTTGGGCAGGCAGTTACTAGAGCCGTAGAGCTGCAGGCCAATGTGGTTTGTTCCCTCACTGATGGCATTCGGACACTTCTGATGCCTGCTTTAGGGATGCAGTAGTCACTGATGGTGGTCCGTGATGCTGCTTCTGCTGGCTGCCATGGGGAGGCTGGAGTGTGATGAACTTCAGGGTTCATCCATTCACTGTCAAGAAGCCAGGAGTTAATCTCAGTGTGCTTATAACTTAACATCAGCTCAAAACCATTTATGCTGAAAAACAACCAGATGGTTTGAAATTTAGAATTAGTGTTTAAATTTCTGGAAATATAGTCAATATTTTTGTGGAAAGGAACTTTTTTGAATTCTCAAATTACTCTGCATATATATGATAGTTCAAATTATTCTATAAAGGGAATAAAACTTAGATCTATGTTTGTGTTGGTACTTCAGTAGCTGCTGAGTCAAACTCTGTCCTTTGAACTGCTTGCTTGCCTTGCGACTTGATTCCTTTGAGTCCATGGCATATAGTACCTCCATTGATTCCAGAGTGTTGTGCCAGTTGGTTGGTGGGTGCTAGCCATGTTGGTGTAAGTTATTATGGTGTGGCATGCTGGGTTAAGCCAGAGTGTGCTTCTGGTAACTGTCAGTCCCAGGTCACCTGGTACCACGTGAAGCCAAGGCACCAGCATGAAGCCCTTTGTCAGGGCTGTGTTTGGGACAGAAAATGTTGCCCTGCGGTTTTCTGTTTCCCACCCTGTTCTGCGTGTACTTTCATCGTGATGTTTGATTCTCATGGTCTACAGAGTAGTTAGTGGAACGGGACGGGAGTGCTTCCTGTTCTTTATACACACTGGCTGGCTTCACCCCCTTAGGTGCATTTTACAGGTGGAAGCTTGGAACAGGAGGAAGCACAGGAACAGAACTCCTTCAGAAGACCCAGCTGGAAGGTGGGTCAGTGCAAACTACATGGGAAAGCAGATGATGCTGGTCTGAGTTAGGTCTCCTGGGCAGACTGCCAAATAAGGACTATCAAAGATGTTTATTCTAGTTGTTCTTAGTTCAAAGGAGCATTTTCAGGAAAAACTTAATTGAAGTACAAATTTGTATTCTTTCCATTTTAATTATTAAATGTAAGTCATTTTTTTTGCAACTGAATGTCATCCATTAGTATATATGAGTTACACCGTGTAATAATGAGTTAAGTATTTAGCCCCTCCCTGTCACATCCTCCTCTAGCCATGGTCCCCAAAGTCTGGTCTGTTTAGCTCCCTGTATAGATTAGAATGGGAACTAATTCAATGGTGAAAGTTGCCAGTAGTCACAGTTGTCCCTTCTTGCCAGTCAGCTGCAATTTAACGGTTATGGTGTTTGTTTCCCTGTCTGTCACGTAGGGAGATGGCTGTTGGGCTTGCTGAGTAGTCTGTACTGATTTGAAAGGGCCAGATTTGAGGACCCTGCACCTTCCACAGACTTGTGGGTGGTGAATGGAGGCAGGTGGGTGAACTACGGCAAGGCCTGCTTCTGTAGGTGGAGCCTGCTGGGCGTGGACTCTGCTGGTTTCCCAGGCTGCCTGCCTTTCTTCCTTCCTTCCTTCCTTCCTTCCTTCCTCCCTTCCTTCCTTCCTCCCTTCCTTCCTTCCTTCCTTTCTTTGTCTAAAGTAATACTTTTTGTTGCGGTTGCTGTTTTGGCCTCACTTCTGCTTCTCCCATGATAGTTCATATGCTATTTCAGTCTAAACTTCAAGGGAGAGTATCTTTCACTTACCCTTGTGCTATACAGCTAACATTTCTAATGGGAGCAAGGGGGAATGGGACAGAGAAAGAGTAAGAGCATAGGTGCTTAATTTGGCATATATTTACATGAATATGTAGAACAAAGATTAATAATAAATATTTGGTCTTTATAGGAACCTGGTGAGTGAGTAGCCCCCCCCCCCATACTCAGTGTTCAAGATGTGCTTGGTGCCTCTTTGACAGCTTTGTTTAAAAGTTGGAAACAGGCATCCAAGTTAGCTGAATCACAAAACGAATGAACCATTGTGTGTAGCAAAGTTTTGAATCATCAGTGTGAAGTCTGTGTAATCATTTCAAATCCACAAGACTAGGGAAATCACTCGGCATAGATAAATTTTGTAATGAAAACTGTCAAAGAAGAATTGGATTTAGGAAATGGTTTTACTACCTGATTCTCTCAGTCATCCTTCTTAAACTGGGCTTCCTTCCTTGCCCTCTGTCTAGTTACTTGGGCGTTTGAAGAATTGCCTCTGCTGCTTTGCTTTGGGTGTGACTTAGTTTCTCAGCTTTGAGACCTACAGGCCCGGCTTTCCCTGGCTTCACATTGGTCACTATCGCCTACCCAGGAGATAGGGAAGAGCTTGTTTACTCAAGTGCCTTTATGTTTAGAGTCCGCCTGGGTGGGCAACTGATCCATGGCTTCAAGTTGGGCTCTGCTGCGTGGTGGTTCTGGTCTCTTGGCCAAGCCACACCGTTCTCTCAGCTTCCTAACAGCTGGAGTATCAGTATCGATCTTACTGGGCTGTGGTAGCCACGTGGACAAATGCTTGTGGCCTTTGTAGCAAGTACCCCTTTCTCCTGAGCTTCCAGCTGCGCTTGGTCAGAGCTCTTCCTCTGGTACCAGAAACAACTAATAGCCTGCTTTGCTGCCTTCAAAGAGACAAAAACACGAAAAAGTATGAATGTATTTGCAGTCTTTCTGTATATGCACAGTGGTCAAGCTGTTTCTCACCCACCCTGTATAAATATATATTTTTACTTTAAAAATTGTCTTCGTTTTTCAATAGAACTCATTAAACACGAAGTCATTGTTTCATTCTGACTATATGGTTTGGATATGAAGTGCCCTTGCAAATGCCTCTTGTGCTCAAGGTTTGTCAAAAAGTGATGGATCCTGAGGGCTCTGGCCTCAGTAGTGGATTCACTGTGCAGAGGCCGAGAACCCTGGAAACTTACCTTCTGGGTGGAACCGATTAAGAGATGGCCCCACTTAGAATGCTGTGATTTAGGGAGATGTGTTCTGCTGGGAGCCAGACGTCACTCTCCTTCCCGTCTGTAAGTGGAGCGTCTGTGTGGACCAGAGCTGATTACTTCCTGTCTCTTAGAGGCTGCAGGACTGTGGGAGGGAAGCAGTCCAAAGAAACAAGAGACCAAATCCTAATACGAACCAAACCTTTATCATCTGCTAACGACCTTGCCTTTGAACGTGCCTCACTGACTTTCATAGGAGTGATAGCTGCAAGCAAGAGCTTAGAATTCCTTAAGGCCACTGCAGGGCCTCAAAGTATGTGGGAAACTCTACCAGAAGCCTAGATGAGACATGCCTGTGTTCCAGAACACAGGCCAGCTATGGAGCTGAGAGGTATAAAGGACAGATAGAATGAAGCCAGACAGGTAGAGTAGGGTGAGACAGTGCATCCTTCTAAGGGTGAACTTATGGGAGGTCAGGTGGTAACTGTGAGCTGTGGATAGATGTTGAGCAAAAGAAATCTGCATGGTATATAAAAAAATTGTGTGTGTGTAAAGTTCAAGAAGGAACTGATCAAGGGGAATGGGAAGAAGATAAGCAAGTTGTTGCTTCTGGAGATGCCTGTGGACTGGGAAGTGCCTGGGTTGGGGTGCCCCGGATAGTCTCCTTACTTTACTGGGGGTGGAAACTGTGTGGCATATGGATAAGCCAATGAAGCTGTGTACTGTCCAACTGTGGACAATGGTGGAAGAGACTGGAGTCAGGGAGAGAAGGGTCGAGCCTGAACTTCTGTGAGACAGAGAGGGATCACATGCACGCACACACACTTCCAAAGGTTAAATTGCTGATGGGGTTTCCAGGTTTTTTTTGTTTTGTTTTGTTTTTTGTTTTTGTTTTCGAGACAAGGTTTCTCTGTATAGCCCTGGCTGTCCTGGAACTCACTCTGTACACCAGGCTAGCCTTGAACTCAGAAATCCGCCTGCCTCTGCCTCCCAAGTGCTGGGATTACAGGTGTGCACCACCACTGCCTGGCATCCAGGCTTTATCTTTAATACATTTGTATCTATTAGTGGTTCTAGAAACTGGCCATTTTTGGACTTTATTTATTTGTATAGTTGTACTTAGCTGTATGACAGTTACTGCTCAAGTGCTTTCACATCACTCTGACATAGTTAATGGTCTCACACAAAATCGGCATTTGATATTTTCTGTATATCTCCAGGGAGTAGACATGTGGGCAGCAGCTGTAGAATCACAGACTTAGCCCCATTAGAACTGTGAGTATGCTTTAACTTGACAGCTTAGTGTAGTATCCTTTGTGGAGCAACTGCTCTCTGCTGAGGTCTGAGCTGAGGGGTTGGACTTAGGAAGATAAATAAGATAGAGCTCCCTCAAGGAGCTGGTATCCCAGGCAAGATGGAGAGGAGTGGGCTTTGCATTAGTCTTGTACCACAGTAATTGAAAAACATTCAAGGAATTGCAGGGGTGTGAAGGACAGAGGACTGTGACTGGGAACACTAGGAAAGCTTTCAGGGGATACCTGGGTAGGAGTTTGAGAAGAAGTAGTGATGAACAAGTGTCTGAGGTGTTGGGTGAGGACTGGCAGGGAGGCGGTGGGGGATGTGTTCAAAGGTACAGGTAATGTACCAAGACTGGGAGCCTTTAGGATCTCTGGCCCCTAAGGTGCTGTGGGATGGGGTAGTAGGAAGGGTTGGTTTAGTAGCAGAGGGCGTTGGTCAGGGAGAGAGACCGACTGTTGTCAGAGCCTAAGCAGGAGGTGTAGAATGAGGTTGCTGGAGATAACTCAGGTGTGAGCCAGGTGGTGACTGTCAGGGGATGTTTCATGATGTATTTAACCAGTATTTAACCCTGTTGGTCTGGAAGAACTTTTAAGCTCTTTTGACCCTGAAATACCATGTGCTTCCTGGTATATAAACGGAAGCACTGTGGGAGTGGTGGTGCTCGGTTTAGGTTGTAGCTTAAATTTCTTACCTGTTAGGTGACCTTGGACAGAGAAAGGATGTGATCACCCAAGCAGCTGATCTTAACTCAGTGATGGCTGATAGGGAGCAGACTCTGAATATAGGGAGGTTGCTGTGGCTGCTTGACTGAACCCTTGGAGTAGGCTAACACCAGTCAGCTGGGAAGTCGAGGCACAGAGGATCTAGTGAGTAAAGCCTGGTTACAGTCCCGTCATCACCAAACCACTTGGGGAGGAGCAATATTTTGTAGGCCATTCCTGTTAAGAGCAGAAGGATCTAAGAGCTCCTCCTCACAGTGCTGACCTTGAGTCGTTCAGAGACTCACAGGATAGCAGGTCTTGACAACAGGACTGGAGCCAGAGGCCAGTTGCATGTCACCAATAGTGTGCTTCTGCAGGTCTTGCAGGCCAGCAGGTCTGCTATATTTGGAGGTATGATTAAAAAGATATTACTACTAGGAACCTTGGTGGCTCTCTGTAGACATACCATGCCTCCATGGACTTGGGTGGGCTTGATTCCCAGAGAAAGGCTTGGTGCTCTGTCTAGCCTGTGTCCTTGTTCTTAGTTGAATGTCCGTGATGATGGAGAGAGGGCACCTGCCTCCCTTCTGGGACTCATAGGAAGAAGTGCTTAAACTCCTCCTCCTGCCCCTGCCCATCTTTTGACCTGAAAGCAGCTACTTCCTTTTAGATTCTTTCTTCCTTCCTTCCTTCCTCCCTCCCTCCCTCCCTCCCTCCCTCCCTCCCTCACTCCCTCCCTCCCTCCCTCTTTCTTTCTTTCTTTCTTTCTTTCTTTCTTTCTTTCTTTCTTTCTTTCTTTCTTTCTTTTTCGAGACAGGGTTTCTCTGTGTAGCCCTGGCTGCCTTGGAACTCACTCTGTAGACCAGGCTGGCCTTGAACTCAGAAATCCACCTGGGTCTGCCTCCCAAGTGCTGGGATTACAGGCGTGTGCCATCACTGCCCAGCTTCCTTTTAGTTTCTTAACTGTTTTATATGTTGTACTGGTATATGGTGCCCTTGTATCCCGGGTGACTGACACCCAGTATTTCACACCCTTTACTAGATTTAAGGTAGGTCACGTGTGATTCGATATATTAGATGTGAGAGAGAAGATAGACCTCTTTGTAAAAAATGCTTTTTTCCTATTTTAGCACCTGCCTTAGTTGTGTGGCTATAGTAACAATGACATTAGTAGGTGAGTCACATTCTAAACTTTGTCCTATTATAGTTCTTCATAGCAGTCATTTCTTTCCTTTTTTTCTTTTTTTCTTTTTTTTTTATTTCTTTCCTTTTTGATGTCGCACATTAAACCAAGGTTGTATCTTCCACCATTAAACTCCATGCCCAGTATTACACCAACCCATCCATTTCTTTATTGTAATAAGTGACCAAAGTAGGCATTGTGTCTTCCCTGAGAATGGTCTGAGTCATCATCCAAGGGCTCCATGAATGGAGTAATCATTGGGATAGCCTGTGCTACCACAATGAGCTTCTTTCCAAAAAAATGAATCCACAAGTCCCAGCACTCAGCAAGGAACTTACCCCCTCGTTGGGCCTCTCTTTATTTGCTGACTTGCTTCACCGGGTTCCACTTGTGAATGCCTGAGCCTTGCTTCCTGTAGACATCTATATCAGCTCCTCAGGGTCTTCACTCAGAGTGCCGTTGTTATACCCTTTGTCTCCCCACCTCACTTGTCTGAGAGTATCCTAGTCATTGCTCATGTGTCTGCTGGACAAGGTTCACATGGGTAAAAGTGCAAGACTGACCAGAGATGAGAAACCCTGTACAAGGCCAGGGTCTGCATGGCCTGCGAAGCTTGTCTTCAGTGCCTGCACTTGCTTTTTAAAGCATTTTGCATCTTCTATAGAACAGAATATGGGCGTTAGACTCGCTATCCAAAATGTGTATCTTCAGTGTTTATCTGGGAGGACTAAATTATCACTATAGGAAATGGTTGTTTTAAGGAGCAGTGACTAAGGATCTAGCATTTCTGACCCTACCTTACTCTGTGTGTGTGGTATATATGTCAGCATTGTACAGTTGTCCTGCAGTAATGCATCAGTATGCACCGAGAAACTCTATATAGCTACAGTGTAGAGTAGGGTCTGCCCCTGCCCTGTTTTCATGGAGAAGGAGTGTACTTTGTTTCCTGAGACTGCCCTGCATCCTTCTCTTTCCTGTTTGGAGGCTTCAGGTTATTTATACATTTTTCACCCTTAAGAAAATTCCAGATATGAATTGAGGTAAGATCTTAGCATTGGAAGATGAAGATACTCTCATGCCACATCTCATTTCTTGATTTTTTTCTTTGATGATATAACTTGCATTTCTTTGTCTTTTCTCTCTTTGTAGTCAGAAATGGGTAAGAAGAGTCGAGTGAAAACTCAGAAATCAGGTACTGGGGCCACAGCCACCGTGTCACCAAAGGAAATCTTGAATCTGACAAGTGAGCTGTTGCAGAGTAAGTGTCTAGTCCTCCACCCCCCACCCCCACCCCACCAGCTGTCCTTGCCACACGTGGCAATGCCTTTCACTCCTCTGCAGGCGTCTGGGGTCCTGGGGCAGGACCTTCTCCACCGCAGCTGTGCTCTGATGCTCTTAGAAGCCATGGGCCTAGACATTGCAGAGCTCCCTCACCTCAGTCCCCTGTGCAAAGCGTGGGTGCCTGTGTGGGCATAACTGTCAGCCATTAGACGTGATCCTTTCCAGGCCCACGGGCAAGAACAGGTTCCACTGCTCTTTAGCAGTGTGGCCTTGTACAGACTGCTGAGGCACAGTGTTCATTAGCAAGCAGACCACTGTCTCCAGCCCTTGACAAATGCCATATGAGATGTGGTATGAGAAGGTGTATCATGGCTGCTAGCCCTAGGCAGGCCCATCTGGCTGCTAGCCCTAGGCAGGCCCATCATACCTCCCAGGGAGCCATCCTTCTAGAACAGAATAGCTCACCTTTATTCTCAGTGATTACATAAGTGTGTTTCTGGTTTTCACATGAAGCCTCAGAGTTCCTAGTTTAAAATGAAGTGTTGTTGCCCACACTTTTTAAAGCTAAAATACTTTGACAATTTTGAGTTATGGGTTCAGATTGGTGCTGCTGATAACTTGGCATAGTCTGATATTTTTGCCCTTATATTTAGGTTGACCTTTCTCCCTTACATTTAGGTTATATGACAGCTAAAACTCAAGTAAAGATAGAGCTTTTCTTCAAAAATAAAAAGTGGCCAGTAGTCAGGCCACTGTGAGGTCCCTCCCTGGTGCTTTGAGTTCTGCTCGCCCTGCATCCCATCACTGTGTTCCCTCCCTCCTGTTGGAGCGCGGCTGGCTTTCACCCCCACTTCTCCTTCAGGGCCTCAGTCAGCACTTGGTGGGAAAGAGTGAAGTCAGACTGGTTAACCAGATCATGTTAATTATTTGCCACATGCTCTTCTCTTTATTGAGATGGGGGTGGGGGGCTGGCAGGAGTATGGGAGGGAGACTGTCTATTTTAATACTTAATAAGGCTGTGCTCCCTGGAGGCTGGCTGACAGTGTGTTCCATGATGACCAGCCCTGGCCCCTAGTAGGTGTTGGTTCTGCAGTTCATCTTCTTCAGAAGTCTTAGCTTCTTTTCCAGCATGACTGTGTCCTGTCTTGTAGAATATACACATGAATATGAAATGTTTGTCAACTAAGTGACCCTGTGTTCAGTTTAGCGGGTTTCCTTAGAGAGCCATCATTCTGGGACTCAGCTAGAAAGGCACTTCTCCATCTAGAAGAGGTCAGGGAAAATATTTTTCAGTCTAGCTTTGCTTTCGGATTTTAGCTGTTTGCAGATGTATTCTGAGGAGAGTTACTAGAAGGGGTGGGAGCACACATGGGGCCACTGGGGAACTTAGGGGAGGGGAATACTTGGATATCAGGTCATTTGCATACTTTGAAAAGTGTAGAGTATGGCCATTTGCTTTCTAGGTCCTGAACATATACTTACATGGCTAGAGTAGCTCTGTCTTTGAACATGTCAGGAACAAGATGGAAACCTTCCTTCTTTTGCAGACTAGTGGGTTAAAGTGGAGGAGGAGTTCTTACGCAGTGGCTTTCACGTTACAGAATGCAGCAGTCCTGCGCCCGGCCCAGGGAAAGAATGGGAAGAGTACACGCAGATCCGGGCTCTGGTTGAGAAAATACGAAAGAAACAAAAAGGTAAAATCTTTGGCATGACGCTGCTGCGGGTTCTGAGTAGTAAAGCCTCAGGTGATAGTGCCTGTCTGTAGAAAAACAAGGCAGCCACCCAGGGTCCCACAGGGACTGTTGCCCACTTGAGTGAAAGGAGTGAGTGCTGAACTCCAGGGGGAACATTGTGTCCAGGGGACAAAATGACATGACTTTTATTTATTTTATTGCATGGCATATGTATGGGTCTTGTTAACTCTTGCTTCTTTGACATGTCAAGTGGTGTTGCTTAGTATCTTATCAGGTGTTTAGAATTAACTCCAGCCCATCATTTTTCTTCCTGACAGCCTTGCTTGTTAGCCTTTTCTATGAGCCTTTCTAGTTTTGGGGATTACCACATCCAGCCCCAGCCCATCTTGATTAAGAGATAGTTACATTTTTTTTAAAGACTTATTTATTTTATGTATATGAGTACACCATGACTCTCTTCAGACACACCAGAAGAGGGCATCAGATCCCATCTCTCCAGCTTTAATAGTGACATTTCTTAAGCTGTGTGGGTTTGTGAGGGGGTTTTGGTGGTGATGGGGAGTATGCTGCTGAGGACTGAACCAGAGTGTATTCTAGGCAAGCCCTCTGCCACTGACCTATTTACGTATTTATTTAATGTATGAGTGCTTTATCTGCATGTACACGTGCAGGCCAGAAGAGGGCGTCAGACCCCCATTACAGATGCTTGTGAGCCACCATGTGGATGCTAGGAACTGAACTCAGGACCTCTGGAAGAGGAGTCAGTACTCTTAACTGCTGAGCCATCTCTTCAGCCCCTATGCCCCTACTTTTCTAGAGAGAGGGGGTGGGGAGGGAGAGACAGAGACAAGAGATTTGCTTTTATTCCATGCTTATGAGTATTTTGCATTTCCATGCTTATGAGTGTATGTGCATCACTGCAGTGCCTGTGGAAGCCAGAAGAGGGAGTCAGATCCCCAGGAACTGTTAGAGACTGTTGCGTTCCACCATGTGGATGCCAGAAATTAATTGAACCTGAGTTCTCTAGAAGAACAGCCAATGCTCTTAACTGCTGAGTCATCTTTCTAGGCCCTGCACTGTACTTCCTAAGCTGTGTTTTTACAGGGCATATTTACTAGTCATCTTAATCATTCTTAGCCAAGTTGGCAAAGAGACTGTCAGTTTGAAAAAGCTTTCTCAGTATAGCTGTTGTTTTTGTCAAAAAGAATATTGATATGCACAGCCACATGGAAGATAGCAGAGAAAACAATAAGGAGTACACACTGCAAAAAATGAACCTTTATAGTCTTAAAAACAAAACAAAACAAAACAAAACCGTGGTTGTTTTCCACTTGCTGCCTTTGGACACCTGTAACTGGGTAGTCAATAGCTTGGATGGCCTTGGACTCCAGTCCAGGAGAGCAGGAGCCTTTCCAGTTGGTGCATGTGGACGTGATGGTATTAATTATCTCCCATCAAGTTGCCCAAAACATCTCTGCTTATCCAAGGCTGTCTTCTTAGTAGATAGTGTTACTAGGCTAAAGTTACAGAATGAGAACACAATTCCATTTTAAACTTTACTGTGCTCAAGTCATTTGTCTTCCTTAGTTTCTGTTCATGCCTGGCATGGCAAAGAGATGTGTCAGGAAACTTCACAGGGTGGTGAAATGGGCTCGGCTCTGGGCCTGTCTCATGTTAGCAGCATGCCTCCTCACGTCATCATAATGGGACGGTTACCCCAGTGCATGACTTTTTATCTTTTTTAATATTTTAAACCTGATGGGAAGTCTAGAAAAGAGTGGATGAGAGTCTCCTGCCCAGATTGTACACTTGCCAGCTCACACTGGCTCAGGCCTCCCTCCTTCCTTCCTTTCTACTGCTCGTCCTCACCCTCCACCTTCCTTTTGATTTTTGTATTTGGTTTAAGAAATAAAATACTCAGCCGGGCGTGGTGGCGCACGCCTGTAATCCCAGCACTCGGAAGGCAGAGGCGGATTTCTGAGTTCGAGGCCAGCCTGGTCTACAGAGTAAGTTCCAGGATAGCCAGGACTATACAGAAAAACCCTGTCTCGAAAAAAACCAAAAACCAAAAAACCAAAACAACAACAACAACAAAAAGAAATAAAATATTCCAGATAGAGCTGTAGCTCTGCACTGTTCTTTCAAAGGTGTCTGTCTTTACTATGAACACTTCAACTACATAAATATCATATAACTATAAGTAGAAATATAATCATGTAAATTTACATAATTACTGTCATGCTTAAGTTTAAATTTTTTCTATAGTTATACTTTATTATTTTGTGTGTTTGAGTGTTTTGCTTACATCCATGTAAGTACATCATGTGTATGTCTGGTGCCCGTGGAGGCCAGAAGAGGGCGTCAGATCCTCTGGGACTAGAGCTGAGCTATGGCCCACTGTGCGGGTGCTGGGAATCAAACCTGAGACCTTTTTGAGAGCAGCCAATGCTCTTCGTTACTGAGCCATCTTTGCAGCCACATGTCTGAGTTTTAAGCACATGCTATCACTTGTGTTGTTTTGTGTGTGGACACCTCAGATCACACTTACAGACTCCCAGTTACCTGTGTTAGCCCTGCATCTTTGTGTTGTTAGTGTCAGGCCAGCAGACCGTTTTCCTCTCTTCCAACCATCAGTCCACAGAGGCAAGCTGCTGATGTTATCTGATAGGGATCCTCTTAGGACACTGAGGAGAGAGATGGCACGTGGCGGACCCAGCCACACTTGTGGTAACTAAGTCTTCTTTCCCTTTGCCATTGACACCATAGCAGAGGCACTTCATGGTCAATGTTCTTGTCGCGTGGTGTCAGGGCAGACTAGTGCTCTGGCTGGCAGAGTTTGGGTTTTAATTCCCTTTCCTGGAGCTTGCTCAGGTATGTACTGTGACTACCCGGTGGTTCATTTTGATTCTTCAGGAGAGGGGTGTTAGGATGAGAGCTAGTGAGAGCTGTCCTCTGCCTTTATGCTCTAGAGCCATGTGATGATATGTGTCCTAAAGTAGCTCTTGTTTCCAACATGGATGATATAGGTCTGTCTGTTACTTTTGATGGGAAAAGAGAAGATTACTTCCCTGATCTAATGAAATGGGCCTCTGAAAACGGGGCTTCTGTCGAGGGTTTTGAAATGGTTAACTTCAAAGAAGAGGGCTTTGGTTTGAGAGCAACAAGAGACATCAAGGTGAGTTTATTATCTGTTGGTCTAAGGGGGTTTAAGTGTGTTTGAACCATTGTATGGTTTTGAGCTTGAGCTCAAGGTATGGGACAGAGACCCCTGAGGCCTGTCTAAAGCTTTGTGGGTATGTAGGCAATATTCTCCATCCTTGTGGGCTGCAGTGCCTTTATCTGACCACATGGGCCTCAGCCTGACAGCATTCTAGGGAGCCCTGCTAGTCCATCCTCTTGGAGAGCTGTGTCATTAACCTTGCCCTAGAGCAAGGCCTTTACTGGCCTCTGTGAGGAGACTGTAGAATGTCCCTGCTAGGATTTTGAGACTTACTAAGAGAAAGGAACTGGACTTAACAGTGGAAGAGAGAACACATCAAACCCTGTGCTGGATGGGGATGTTGGGGGGCAGGCTGGAAGGTTGGCCCATGTTCTGGATAACCAAGTGGCTGAAAACGCTACTCACAGGAAAGCTGCAGTAGGAGAGGAGAGGGGAGGGGAGAGGAAGGCAGGGAAGGAGAGGAGAGGAGAACTGGGCGTCTGGAGAGAAACACTCTTCAGATAGTCTCTCTGCTCCTTAATCCTACTATCCTAGAGAGGAGGGAGAAAGAACTGAGCTTAGCCTGTGAGTGCTGGCTGCCCCAGGATGTTCATTCTGCTTTGTACTCTCTACCCCATGCCTTATAGGGCAAGCTCACATAAGGGCTTGGAGGGAGCCATTGTACCTGAGACTAGGTGTGAGCATCTGCCTGCTTCTGGAACTCAGCAGGTTATATTTTGAGTGACCCTTTACTATAGTCTCGTATCTCTCAGTTGCTGAAGAGCTTGAGTAGAAGAAATAGATATTAGTTCGGTCTCCTCAGACCACCAATAACTTTTGACCAAGCTCTCATTAACCCATTGTCCTCGCAACTCTGGCATATTAGGTATCTGTTGAGTACCTACTGTGTGAGGGAGATTCATTTATTATTATGCCAGATTCATAGAAAAATCTAGGACTTCTTCATGTGTGATACTTATAATCTATAATAGGGGACAAAGCAGAAAAGCATTCAGATAGTGGCACTAATAAAGGCAGAATGTCACAGGCTTTTCTCTTGTGTCAGATGAGAAGCCTCATTTATGCCAGTACTGCCCAATATCTTAGCTGTAGTCTAAGAGGTGCTTTTCTTGGGAACCCTGCCTCCACAGTGTGGAGGTTGGAAGATGCCAGGTTAAGGTGCCGTGTATTGGGTTCTGCTGAGGGCCTTCTTCCTACTTTGCACCTGGCATGGTCCTACATGACAGAGCTCTAGGCATGGGTTAAGCAGTAGAGGTAAACACAGACATACCCAAAAGAGTTGTTACACATGTAAAGATGCACTAGTCAGTCCTTTGGGAGGAGATGAGTGAGGCTGAGGGCGTTTGTGGGCTGCTGCTTTAGCTGAGTCCTGTGCAGCAGCAGCTCTGCTTGGGCTCATCGCCTCCATGGAAGAAGCAGTTCACTTTTAACATGTGAGGCCCTGGGTTAGAGGTAGGGATTAGCTCATTTTTAGAACTTGAAAGTCTAAGTATAGCACACAGTAAAACATACTTTTGTGTTCTGTTCCAGATGTTCTACTTGCTTCAGAGTAAAGCTGAAAGTCTTGTTCTGTGTTATCAGCATAAAGACTGCATAGTGCTAGTTTTCCTCACTGATAGAGAATTTTAGATTATGCTTCTACTCTTTTAACTATAGTCCACATGTGAATATTTAAAACATACCCGATATTTAGAAGTGCTGATATGAAGCTGTATTGTATATCCTTGTGGTTGGCTTTCTGATAGATATAGCTGAAATGATATTAACATGTTGTGAGATTCTACAGTTTTCTTATTTTTTTTCTCTAGGCAGAAGAATTATTTTTATGGGTTCCACGAAAGTTACTAATGACTGTTGAATCTGCTAAGAATTCAGTACTGGGTAAGAATAATTTATATAAGGCAATGTACAAGTTATACAAATTTCATTTCTGACAACAAAAGATCATGCTTGGTTGCTTTTTCAGCCGATGACATAGTCCCTCAAATCCATATTAAAGTTTTCCATTTATGTCCAAAGAAGAATGCATGGGACATGAAGTATTATATGATCTCGGAATTTCGTGCTGTGATTTTAGCATGTTTTGAGTGGTGTTTTTTAAAAGGCGTCCACGGCACTTACCTTGCTAACTTCTGGCTTGATTTAGGGCCCCTGTATTCTCAAGACCGAATTCTCCAAGCTATGGGAAACATTGCACTGGCCTTTCATCTGCTGTGTGAGCGAGCCAGCCCCAACTCTTTCTGGCTGCCATACATTCAGACCCTCCCCAGTGAATATGACACCCCTCTCTACTTCGAAGAAGAGGAAGTGCGATGTCTTCAGTCGACACAAGCCATCCATGATGTCTTCAGCCAGTATAAAAACACGGCACGCCAGTATGCCTATTTCTATAAAGTCATTCAGGTGAGAATGGCAGGGAGGAGTGGCATGTGTCTTACAGTCCCAAGCACTTGGCTTTTTAGGCTAGAGGGTATTCAGGTACCTTCCATCATTTCCACTTTTGCAGAACTACTACTGCGTAGTTTTAAATGTATCTGGCTTCACCAGCATCCAGGATCATTACAAGTAGAAGTCCAGGGGATCTGGTGCCCTTTTCTGACTTCCTAGGGTACAAGGCATACTTACAGTGCACAGACATACATGTAGACAAAACACTCATGGGTAAAATGAATAAATCTAATAAAAATTAAAAACTTGGCCGGGTGGTGGTGGTGCACGCCTTTAATCCCAGCACTTGGGAGGCAGAGGCAGGCGGATTTCTGAGTTCGAGGCCAGCCTGCTCTAGAGAGTGAGTTCCAGGACAGCCGGAGCTACACAGAGAAATCCTGTCTCGAAAAAACAAAAAAGAAATTAAAAAAAAAATTAAAAACTTAAAAACATTAGGAAACAGAAATTAGTAAAAGTTAAAATTAATTTCTACTATATTAATTAGTTTAAAAAAATTAACAGTTATACCAACTGCAAGGTGATTTGCTTATGTTTTTCAAAGTGTACTTTGAAACTTAGGTAGTTCTAAGTGAAAGTGTCATACACAAATCTCTAGAGGGTTGATTTTGACTGTGTGTTCTGGGGTTTCATCTTCCCTTTTCAGGAAGGGGCAGAGCCAGTGCTGCAGCTCCCCACTGAACTGGGCAGGAGGTGTCTTCTCCAGACACCCCTCTCCAGTCCTTGGGTCTGCCTCTGCCCTGTTCCACTTGACCACGGAGAACAGGAATGGTGACTGCTTGTTCCCTTTCCTTTTCTTGGGCAGTTTGACAACCTGATTTGGGTTGATGTGGTTATTTTGTAAATCATCTGTTCTATAGTGTTTTGTTTCATTTTTGAAATGTAGTAATCTCAGTTTATTGCTTAATGGAATAGTTTTATTTATTACCTTATTTGTTGTAAAGATGACCTTATTTGTATGTGTGTATATAGCATAGAACTCAGGGCCTTCTGCTTGCTGGGCAAGCACTTTGCACCGCTGTGCATTCACTGTTTTAGCTGTACAGCATGCCTATTGTATAGGAGTATCCCTCACAGACACTTCTCCCCTCCTGCCAGATGCTCCAACTATTCCAAAAGTCATAGGATTCTTGCCTCAGATAGAAATTGTTTTTCCTTTCTAACCTCAAGGTTTAGGACATTATGAAGAATGGTAATACATAGGTTTTCTTTCAGGTTTACCTAATTTAAAAAATTGTTGATGGAGCTAGATTAAAACCTTACCTCTTTATTTATAATGTCCTGAAGTCCTACATCTGACATCTGGTGTGGCTTTTTCTCATCTGAAAGTATTATGCTTTTATTTTTATTTCATTTTAATGAGCGCCTTGGCATTGTGAGTGCCTCTGATTCTCTGCCTGTCTGTCGTGGCCCCATTGTGCTGTGCCTCAGTGGGCAGTCTCTAAGGTGGGAAGATGCTGCCCCAACTTCCAGGGGAAGGTGGACAGAAGGAGGTGACCTGTGTGAATGAAGCATTGGGCTGCAGAGACCCCACTTGTGTAATTGTCACTGTCAGGACCTTCAGCTTCAAGCAGCCTTGCTTCGTTGTTACAGGTTCTTACAGTTTTCACTTGCTTCTCCCTGTGTTGGGATACTTTACATCTGTCTTTTCAACATTTTCTCTTACAGATTTCTAGGTGGGCAAGGCTAATGAAAAGCCTCCTGCAAGCCGCGGGTGGGCGGGTGCAGGCTGGGAGCTGTGTCCAGCGCTCACAGGTCTGTGCGAACTGGGGAGCTTAAAGTGTGAACGTTCAAGCAGGTTTCAGTGTTTTTCTATAGTTTAAAATAATGCTAAGTGGCTTACTGCAAAGTCAGGTTGGCACTGTGGGGAAAACTCTCCCTTCCTTGCTCAGAGTGCCCACTGTCTGTGAGATGCACTGACCTGCTGGCGCAGCCTGCCTCCACGTTCTTTTCCTCCTCCTTGTCCTCCTCCTCAGGCTCTGTGTTTTTGTTTTCTTTTTTTTTTTTTTGAGACAGGGTTTTGTTATATACTGCTAATGGCCTGGAATTTGTTCTGTAGACTAGGGTGGCCTTGGACGTTGCGGCCTCAGTGCTGGGATAAGAAGCATGCCGCCCTCAAACCTAGCTAACCGCTGGGGTGCTTTTTCTGAGGAAAGCGTGACAGTCACTAACAGGGATGAAAGTGAGGAGCAGGAGCTATTCAAGTTGAAAACACCTATGAGCTTTTGTAGAAAGTAGTCTTTTGTGTGTGTCTCTCTCTCTCTCTCTCTCTCTCTCTCTCTCTCTCTCTCTCTCCCTCCCTCCCTCCCTCCCTCCCTCCCTCCCTCTTTCCCTCTCCCCCTCCCTCCCTGCCTCCCTCCCTCTCTCTCTTTCTCCCCCCCCCCACCCCCCGACAGGATCTCACTGGGTAGTTCTGACTGACCTGGAAGTTGCTGTGTAGACCAGGTTGGTCTCAAACTCACAGATATTTGCTTGCCCTCACCTCCAGAGTGCTGGGGTTAAAGGCATGCTGTGCCATGCCTGGCCTGTTAGAAGAGACACTCTAGGCAGCTTAGAACGGGCGGCATAATCTGAGAGCCAGCCCAGCCACTCAGGTGTATATGAAGATGTGGTGTATGAGGAGATGTAGTGGCGAGGTTAAGGAGCAGCTGCTCTGCATTAGCACGAGGCCCAGAACTAAGAGAATGGACAGATACACACACAGAAGGGCTTTACTAGAGCGCCTGACAGGCTGTGGCCCAAGGAGTTCAACATGTGTCATACTATAGAAAAGAAAAGACAAGAAGGAGTCTTGTAGTTGTTCCGTCCACCAGGCTGGGCATCTCTGAGGGCTCCTGGAGCGCTGCTGGTCTTCTGTCTGTCAGAATCCTGAAGAAGCTGGATTTAATACCGGCCGCAGCAGCAGGAGGGTGAATTTGCTCGTGAGAGTGAAGGCAAGCAAGAAGAAAGCTTCCTTCTTTCGTGGCTTTCTATGTGAGCCACCACAGAAAGTGCCATCAGGCTGGAATGGGTCTTTCTTCAAATGATCTGATTGAGAAAATTCTCTCACAGGAGTAACCAACAACTTGGGTCCCTGTCAATTCCAGATGTAGTCAAGTTGACAGCCAAAATTAGCCATTACACTTGTTAAACCATCTTTTGAGTCTAGCTGTTTTTCTTGTTTTAGGTTATTCTCATCACTTCTGAAAGTGTTGAATAGTAAATCAGTAAATACAGATGTTTTTGTTGTCTGCTGTTATTCTGTTTGTGCGGTGTCTTCCCTCTTCAGGAGCAGTGACAGTTTCTTCCCCATGCCTTTCCAGGGTTGGGTGTTAGGCCACTAGCCGCTTGCTGCAGCCTCGCTGTCTCAGCACTCAGCAAGGGCGAGGAGACCTGGGGACGGTTCATCACATGAGCTGTCCTCGGTGTTTTGTTTTTTCATTGAAGACCGTCGTCTTCTCCAGGGACATAAGCCTTCCCCAAGCAGACACACATGAGCTCTGCCACAGACCTTTGCAGGCCAGGGAAGAGGTGTCCATGTTCCATTTTGAGTTATTATTTGTACTGAGAGTCGTCTTCCTGGTCGCTGGCTTGAGGGCTCCTTTGTCAGGGCTCAGAGTCGGTGTGTTTGTGGTGAGTGCTTGGCAGATCTTTAGAGAGTAACACTGTTCTCCAGTGTTACATTCTAAATGCGTTATGACTACTACTAATCATAAATTTCTTTACGATTTACATTTCTCTGTACTGCACTTCTGTTTGAATGCTATGTTGGTCTTTTGTCTTTTGATTGTCTTAAAACTGAGGCAGTCTTTTCAGTGTACTCTCCTCCCAGCATATTTCTTTGGTCAAGGGCTTCTTGGTGTGGGTACTTTGTTAGTTCAAGGGAACTGACTTTAGCTTGCTTTATAGAGTTTGTTTTAAAATGGAATCCTGCCAGGCCTCTGCTCCTCCTCCCTTGTTTACTGGAGGCTTGGGTGTCTGGTCGTCCAGGCGTCCTTCCAGATCCTGCACTGTAGTCTTTTCTTCCTTTTCTTTTTCAGTGAAGGGCAGGCAAGCAAGGATTCATTGAGAGGCAGAGTAACAGCTCCTGCAGCAGGGAGGTCCTGAAAATAGGTTGCCTGAGAAGATTCTGAGATTATCTACCTAAGATCTTGGGAAGATAGAGCAATCTCTGTATCCTTTAGGTTCTAAGCATGAGATCTCAGCTCCTCAGGCAAGCGCCGAGAGCCCGCCTGGCGCTGGTGCAGCACCTGCTGGTGGAGCATTAGACTGCAGTTTGATTTTAACACTCCAAGTCCAGGAGCTAAGTTTAGAAACTGACTAAGCCACATGCTAGAAAAGGCTTCTATGGGTTGAAAGCCCTCAGTCTATGAACAGGAGTCAGAGAAGAAAGGACTGGTGGTGGAAGGCAGACCTGGCTTTTATAACTTGCAGTTTTCTGGCTATGAAAATGTTCCTGTCAGAACATACCATAAGTCAGCTCCATGTGAGACTTCATCAGGGGAGCATGCACCCAGTTTTGTGACAGAAATCATGGAAAAGTAGGATTTGGATTCAACTCAGATGTGAAACCAGGTACTTGTGAAAGTAAATCAAAAGGAGGTTTGACTCTCCTTACTCAGTTGAATGATCAAGTGGAAGAGAAGTAGATCTGAATATAAGCTGTCTTCTAACTGATAGTTCTTATCATGTGACAAGTCAGGTGCTATGCCGTGGGGCATCAGCTTGTGTTGAGACTAAGAATTTTCATAGACACACATTTTCCTGTGTTCAGACTTTAAAATCTGATTGACATTTAATCGGACTTAAGTCCATTCATTTTCCAGTTTAGGTGAAGTGTTTCATGTTGCCTAGATTTACTCTGTGGAGAAAATGATTTGTTTTTTAATTACTTATCTTATTTCAAAGTGAGAGAACTCACTCATAGAGAATTCACATTTTTTTCCTGCCTCTTGCTTCAGAGTAGAGAATGGCAGTCTTGAATTGCATAGCTAGCCAGGGCTGTGGTGGCGGAAGAGGTCACAGTTTCTGCAGCACCTGCCCAGCAGTGGGCGGGAAGAGCTGCCACCCTTGGTTCTCGGTGTGCTGTGGCAGCTGGGGCTGGTCACAGGCAGTTGTTTGTCCTATTTGCTGCCGTTTTACTTGGATCTGTTACATAGCACAGGTGTGCATTCATTGTCACATGTGGAGATCACAGAACACACAGCCTTTCAGGAACATGCACTAAATTAGATGAAAGACCCTGATACCAGCTTGTAGTGTCCATGATTAGAGGTCAGAAACTGCAGGTGGTATCCAACTGTGTGTGTGTGTGTGTATGTGTGTGTGTGTGTGTGTGTGTGTGTGTGTGTGTGTGAGAGAGAGAGAGAGAGAGAGACAGACAGACAGACAGACAGACAGACAGTGTTATGGAGTGCTTGTGAGATAAGCACTCTACACCAGCTCCAGCCTCATACCTCCTTAGTCTCTTCTGAGTGCTTTGATCTTCCCAGTGATCCAGGAGGGAGGATGTATCTTCATTATGCGCAGGAGGAGAGGAAGATGTGGGAGCTGCTTCCATGTGTGGCAGTGTCTGCAGTTTTGGAATTGTGTTTAGGGCAGTTCTGTAGGACCCAGGCCTTGAATTTCTAACAATAGAGCGAGTCTTTGTTTTTTAAGGTTATTTATAGTTTTAATTTTGGGACCAAGAAGTTGTAGTTTAAGGGGAGAGTAGTCTGGTATAAAATTTCTTGAGGATATTACATGCACAGAAAGTTGGATGTACCCTATGACTAGAAGGGTCAGGCGCTTACAGGGTCATTCTCTGAGCTTAGTGGGCATTTCAGTAGCACACCAGTGAAATGTCCAACCCTGTAGTCCACCTCTCTGCCAGAGTTGGAACTTATGCATCCTTGGAGGGTGTAAGTTCTTTACATTATCCCTGTGTCCTACAGAGGCTGACGGTGCACCATCCCTTTATTGTTATCCTTACCTGGCCAACTTTTCATGCTACAAAACATGCAAATAGACCAGAAGTCAAGAAGGAGCACAGACTGGTATATCTTCTGAAGAGCTGTCAGTGCCCTTGCTGACTTGGTCGGAGCTGTCTTAAAATGCCTTGAACTATGTGTCCTTGCTTATTCCTGATAGCCATTCTCATCCTTTTTAGTGTGAGTTCAGTGTATGAGAGTGTCTTTGTTCTTTGTGAGGTTCCCACATTTGTTTATTACTTATTTAAATGTGTATCTGATGCTCATCTTCATAAAGGCTGTGGTTCTGCCATTTTAAAATTTAATCTGAATTTCCCACTTTGTCCACTTGTTTGTATAATGCCATAACAATTCAAATATAGTCTTTATCTTCCGGGAATTTAGTGCCCTTTGTTTTTTCTGTTTTTCTTTGCCTTTAGTTTCAGTGGCCTCTGGAAGATTTTTATTTTTTTTCCTCAGTGTTCATGGTTCTGTCTGGGGGAAAGCTATACCTTGTATAGGATTGGTGCTGAGAGTGGGCAAAGGAAAATACTTTCTGTCCATGTGAACCTGGAGCATTGTAGCCCGTTATCATGTCCTTCTATGGAAGCTCTTCAGATTTAGACTCCAGCATGTGCAGGCTGCCCTGTTCACTGTAGCATCCCTGCTCCTGGGTCCTCATGCTGAACCCTGGGCTTCCTCCCCTTCCTTAGCCTCTTCCTGCCTGACCTGTTCGAATTCAAACTGTGACTTTATCACTCAGCTTAGGAGGAGACATCCAACAAAGTGATATATGTATATGTATATCATGTATGTGATATATATTTTCTCCCTCCCCTAATACCAGATGTTCACCTGTTAGCAGGACCACCTGTATGGATGCAGTACATACACAAATCCCTGGTAATAGGACTCAGTTCTGATACCTCTGGAGAAAGGGAGGGAAGGGGTATGATGCTTGTTGGCATTTCGGTTTTAGCTGCTATTTCAGTGTCCTAGAGGTCTGTCTCGGAGTTCTGTGACCTCTGACCTTGGTTTCTGTCCTAAAGTAAATTAGTGTTCAATAGGATATGTTTCTTTACTTTCTGTTTCCTCAACTAAAGGGCTGCCTACTGAGGGCAGGGACTCTGTTTCATTCTCTGTTAGAAAGATAACTAGAGATGACACTAAGATAGTGCTTGGAAGTTATTGAGTAACATCATAGCTGAAATAGTAAACAACTGCTATTCAAAGTAAAATAAAACTGGTGGACACTGCATTCTGCAGCCCATTGAGGCTCTGACTGCATCGCCATCATTAAGCACCAGATAGATCCTAGGGATGCAGGACAAGTCAACTGAGATGCAGCCCTGCTGCTCTGACTGCAGGTTCAGTTTGGAGAGCTCCAGCGCCTTCACTTTAGTCATCTGCTGGCCTCCCCAGTCACCTTAGAATCACCAAAGCCACTGCTCACACTATAATAGACTGTGGTGTCAGTCAAATGTTCTTTTGCTGAACTACATCTCCAGCCTCCTTCCCTCTTTTCTGAGACAGGGTCTTGTTATACTAGCTCAAGCTAGCCCAGACTTTTGATACTAGCTCCAGGTATGTTACCTTCCTGCCTTGACTGTTCAACTGTTGGCATTATAAGTATGTTGCCAACATGCCTTGTTAATTCTGGTTTTGTTTGTGTTTTTTTAAATGGGGATGTTTGCCTGCATCTTGTGTTCAGGTTTTGGAGTTTCCAGGATTTGTAGACGATCCTCAGTAATGATTCCATGATGATGTGGATGAGCTCTCTCAAGATTCACGGTCAGGCTTTTGATGTAGCTTGTGACGGGTTAGCCTTTGTTTACATTTTTCTTTCTGTCGTTGGGCATGCATGGTTCTCGGCCCTTCCAGCTTGGATATATCTACCCAGCTAATGGATCCTTTTGGAATATAAATGATATCCTTTCATTCCCCAAACTCTCCTTATATGTGGGGTAAACTGGGAAGCAGGGCTTCTCAGTCCTGCTTGTTGGTCCCTCCCCTCTTACCACCCCTTCCTCTGACCTTCCCTCAGAGCTTCTAGGACCTGATGAGCCTTTGCTGCCTGTCAGAGCCTTACCCAAATTTCCAAAGCAACTCCTTTACCTTTTGCTTTTGACTTAGAGTCTTTCTGAGTGTGTATTTTCCTGACAGGATTCCCTGCCATCTCGACTATATGATGCTTCTTTCTTTTCTTTCCTTTTCTTTCTTTCTTTCTTTCTTTCTTTCTTTCTTTCTTTCTTTCTTTCTTTTTTTTTTTTTTTTTTTTTTTGAGACAGGGTTTCTCTGTGTAGCCCTGGCTGTCCTGGAACTCACTCTGTAGACCAGGCTGGCCTCGAACTCAGAAATCCGCCTGCCTCTGCCTCCCAGAGTGCTGGGATTACAGGCGTGCGCCACCACACCCGGCCCGCTTCTTTCTTTATAGCCCCACCAGTACCCTGATTTGCTTCTGTCTTTGTTCCTGTGTCTTCTGCATGTGAGCATCATGGACAGGGCCTGCCTTTCTTGGTCATTAGTGTGTAGCTGAATAATAGAGGCCATTGCTCTCTTGTCACATATGGCCAGGTTGTGCTGGGTAATGACCCACTGCACAGAGAGGGCCTAGTGTGTGTGTGGCACACAGTCCAGCCAGAAGACCAACTTTCCTGGTAAATCTTAGAGATCTTTACAGTTAGAACGGACAGTTCCTTGTAACAAACTGACTGTGATGAGTTTGGGAGGACCAAGGAAGATTTAAATGTGTCTGTGATGTACTGCTTCAAGTTTATCTTCTTGTTCTTTCTAGGCCTGAAACAGAAATTATTGGTACTAAATTCCCAACATACTCTATTCTGGCAAAGCCTAAGATGTATCGTGAGCAGCCAGCCCATGGGGCTTTGCCTGTGGATTTCATGTGGGTTTAGGATGCATTGTGTCCAGCAGATGTCCTTTGTGTGTAAAAATCAGATCTAGAGCAAATTTTCATTCTTAAATTGTAAGCTTGTGAACATGAGGGTTTAAATGGAAGTGCTCGCCCAGCCTTTATCACGGTGACATACACAAATCTATCTGAACGAAAAGCAGTCAGCATGGGGAGACTTCACCTTCTGTATGCCAGCAACTTGAGGACAATTCTAATGAGTTCTAAAATGTTTGTGTCAGTCTTGGTTTTTTTTTTTCATAAATGCTGCGATGGCATTTAAAATTAGTACACCATTTGTTTATTTGCTAGTATTTATATCAGAAATGCTGTTGCCAGCTTTGAAATTCTTGCTCTTACTTTTTGTAAGTTTCAAGTGAGTCAGAGGCCCTGGCCCCTGAACCAGCAGGACACTGGCTTTGTATTAACGGCTATGTCCTCGGTGACCTGGATGATGTTGTTACTGGCACCTGTGGTGGACTCTTGATCAGTTGCTGTGGATTCATTCTGCAGCGGCAGAGTGTTGCTTGCAGTATTGGAATGTTAGGCGTGGGGCTACAGAACAGAGGAGTGTCATCAGTGTCTGTCAGTTTCATGCACTTAGCTCATTATGTAAAAGTCCTTGTGTTTAGTGACTCCAACTCCTGGCTTCTTTTGGATGAAGGGAAAGCATGCAAAGTTTTATTGAGAAGTTGAGTGGTAGCCTTCTGTGGCAGAGAGAGACCTCTAGAATGGGCTGCCCTCTAATGGCCTTATGATTTGGCCCTCCCCTCCTAGCCAACACCCCTGGTGTCACTCATCTGTGAGTAGCTTTGCCAGGTGCTGGCTCTGCAGAGAGACCTATGCTTCTGTCCAAAAGGAGCTGTCTGTTAAATCCAGTCCAGCTACAGTCGGGGGGAGGAACAGCAGCAGTAGACAATCAGACTCAGGAGTAGGCCTTCTCACTGACCGTAGGCCAGCGTGTGTCATGTGATGGGAAGTGAGCTGAGGAGTTGAAGGAGGGAAGCAGAAGAGAGGGGACAGCATTAACAAGGTCACACTTTCCTAGGTGTCAGGCTCTGCATTGTGTATAACTGCGAGCTCATCAGACTCCTCCCCCTTGGCAAGTGAGGAGCAGTCAGTGAAAGTGATCGAGTGTTTGAGGACTTGGTTCCTACCAATTAGTGGTGTGTTGTGCTCACCACCATTTCTAACTTCCTTCTCTGTTCAAGCAGCTAAACTCACTTTGTCTTAAACCTTGGGGTGTTGGTTTCTCATTTCTTTATATCCTGCTGTGTCCAGTTACTGCTTTCTGTTTGCACATGGGTATGAGCTATCCCTGTAGCACGGGGCAGCCTACCAGTTGCCACAACCTACAACCCCAAAGAAAAGTGACGGCTTCTCTAGCTGTCGTCAGTTGCTTTCCGTCTAGAGGTTGGGCCTAAGCTGTGTCCTGCCCTGCCCTGCCCTGCCCTGCCCTTTGCAGCACACCTCCCCACCCTCCTGTTCACTCATTCTGCCTGCCCCCTCTTGCACATGTTGTCCCAGGTAGAGCTGAGCACTCATAGTCTAAAGTCAAAACTTTTTGCAAGAATTGCTTATAGTGGATTCAGGCTGTGTAGATGGCAAATAACAGAAAAAGAGAAAGGCATGACCATTGATAAATGACTATCAATAATAAACAGACTCCATTGACTCTCAGAATAGCTACTATTAATGTAATATGTAACTTAAAAAGAGGTAGGGGATAGTTAATAACCCCTTGTAGCAAAAGTGAACTGCTTTGGGAAATTTCCTGTTGGCTTTTAGCTTTAAAAAAAAATGAAATTTAAACTACATCATATAAAGTTAACGTACATTGCACACAGTACCTACAGCCAAGGTGACGATATGGCAGCTCTCCAGGGTCCTTCCTCGCTAGCCGCCTACAAACCTCCTGTAATCGGGGTGAGCTCCTGGATTCTTTTGCATCTCTGTCCCTGTAATGTTTGTCCATGTTGCTGGGTATGGCAACAGATTAGCTTTTTTTATGAATTTGTCCCCCATCCCTGTTTTTGAGATAGGGTCTTACCTTATAGCCCACGCTAGCCTAGAGCTCTCAGTGCCCCTTTTGTAAGTAGCCTTATATTTGTTTTTTGGGGGACATTACTTGAATGCAGTGTCAGTTGTCTTGCCTCAGCCTCCCAAGTGCTGGGATTACAAGTGGTGCCAGGCTTGAAGAGACCGTGTTTTTCCTTCCATCCTTCTGTTCGCGGAGACTTTGGTTGTCGGCTGGGTTTGGGCTATATACTGCTTTGTTTTCTCATTGCTGTGACAAATCATTTACGTGAAGAAGCTCCTTAGAGGCTGTACATCCCTGAGGCTGGTCACATAGCACCCACAGTCGAGAGACACAGGGGTTGTGATGTTTAGCTCTTTCTCTCTTTCCATTCAGTCCATGGCTCTAGCCCACATTCTAGGGGCGGGGCTTCCCTTAGTGAAACTTCTGGAAACACCCTCAAGGGCCCTTCCTGAGGTATGTCTCCTAAATGATTCTACATCCAGTCAACTGGACAAAGAAATTAACCGACATGGGCGTGTGTGTGTGTGTGTGTGTGTGTGTGTGTGTGTGGGTGGTGGTGGTGGTGGTGGTGGTGGTGGTGGTGGTGGTGGTGGTGGTGGTGGTGACGACAGACAGACAGAGACAGAGAGGGGGAGGGAGAGAGACAGCGAGTGTGTGTGTGAGAGAGGGAGGGGAGAGTGTCAGTGAACATGGTGCATATACATGTGCACAAACACGCGTGCCATGGGCATGTGGAAGTTAGTGGACAGCGTTGTGGAGTCGGTTCTGTCCTTCTCTCTGTTCCTGGGATTGAACTCAGACCATCAGGCTTACATAGCAAAGACTACCCATTGCCCATCTTACTGGCACAATTATAAGTAGTCTTATATCTGTCTTCCTGCGGACATGCACCTTGGTTTCCTCTGGGCATTTGCTTGGGAGAAGGATTGCTGGAATATTGAGGGGCTGCCTGTTTAGTCCCAGTTGACATTGCTAAACAGTTACTCCCAAGTGCCCAAACCAATTTGTACTCTGGCCAGCAATAATTTCTACTTGTTCTACTTCTTCACCAACACCTCGCCCTCTGGGACATTGGGGCAGTTATGCACTTTCAGCCTCTTATGGTTCCGATTTACACTGATGACTGAAAGTGGTGAGCATGTCTCTGCTTGCTTACCAGCTCCATGGATATCCTCTGTCACAGAGCTGTTCAGTCTTCTGCTTGCTTAAAAATATGTTTTATTCAACCCCAGCAGATCCAGAATTCATCCTATAAACACAGCATATATCTGAAATGCATTCTGTAAATCAGTATGACATTATTAAATATTTTGTACAATTTTAAAATAATTTTTGAGATCCTATATTTTGGAGAGTTAGGTGATATTATTAATTGTTATAATTGTGGTAAAATACATGTAACCAATAAATAAGTACTTTCATAGTGTCCTATAACCTTCATTATTAATGAAGCTTTTCTCATAATTTCTCAAGCTTTTCTACCACTCAGAACAGAAAATCATATGAAGTAGTAACTGCCTCCTTGCCATAGGCTGATGTTTGTTTGGCACTCTCTTCTGGATATGTGGCCATAAGATGTGGGTTTGTGACTTTTAGTTTGTAGCTTGTGAAGTCACTTTCCAAATACAATTTTTCAATGAATATACAGTCTCAATTTTAAGGATGTCTATGTTACCAGTCTCATTTTAAAGATAGTGCTTTTTGTATTCAGCCTAAGATTTTTTTTTTTTTTTTTTTTTTTTTTTTTTTTTTTATGTCCAGACCAGAAATTCTCAACTGTGAGGGTTTGTCCCTTGGGTGGTGGAGTCATTTTTGGCTGTCACAGCTGGATCATGAATGCTGTAAACATCTGACAGTAAAAACAAAAGCTGATCTGGGCCTGATACCAACAGACTGACGTTGGGGCTCAGGCCTAGGATAAGATATGATGATATGTTTATTAATGTATTTGCTTTTGGAAGTATTACAGTCTCTGGAGACTCTTGGTCTTTCCAACATGTGTGCCCCTAATCTTTTGTTTAAAACAAAACTTGGTTTTATTTATGATGGAGAGCCTTGTATGGTTGTATTGACAGCTGGGACTAAGGTGGAGGTGTTGTTTGGTTGTTTAAAGGCAGTATATGAACATGACCTGGCTTCTACAGAAGGGAGATAGTTTATCCTTTCCAGTCTGACCACTAGCAGATTTCATGCAGGAAAAGCACTTGTGCACATATACACTCTTTGAGAATTGCTTTAAGGTTGCAGCTGTAATGAAAACTGAAATCCTGACGGCTTTCCTGAACAAAGGAGTAAATTCAGGAAACAACTCAGACTGTGAACTGTGCTTTTATCAGAATTGCCATCTGGTTCTTGGCACACAGTGAGGTGAGGGACTGGATGCTTGCCGGATGGGGAGGAATTTGTCCTTCCATTGTTATCATTGTAGTTCAATTTGTTTCCACCTGTCAGGTATGTCATAAGATTGCCTGTTTAGGCATACAGGTTGTGGTAACTTACCCATATAAATCTTAGGAGAGGTGGGGGAGAGGTACCCTGAACCTTGTGGCAGCTGGTGCTCAGCAGGCAGTGGTGAGGAGACACTTGCCCCTGGGTTCACAGCCCGAGTAGATTCAGAGGAGTCTTAGTGCTAAAATGTGTTAATTTTAAAATCAGAATCAATAGTTGTAGGGTAGTGAGACAAGGAGACTCATGTCTAGGGGGTATTATAGCATGATAACTGTTCTACTATTGGTGACCCCTGGAAGATTGATCTGATAATTAATAAATCAATTGACACAGGTTCATTAGACTCCCGGTTTTGCTTTAAAACTCAAAAATACAAGCTGTTGTGTAGGGACTGCTGCTGTCTTTGGCATTCTTGTGAACATCTGTGAGTGCTGTGGGTGAAAGGAGTGTGAGCTTGGAATTAGAATGCGTGGTGGGGTTGCCAGGTGCCTCAGCCTGTTTCCTCACCCAGGACTCAGGCTGCGGGAACTGACTAATGTTAGGAAGACTGCCTGAGAAGTTGGAGACTTCATGTGCTGTAAACCACCAAATGGCGGGCCTGGCTTTGTGGACTTTGTCTAATGATTTGTAACCACGTGTTTTTTGTGTTACGTTCATGTGGATGAAGCACCATGGCAGGTGGATGGAACCTGGGGGCTCTCCCACATACGAGATGTGCTGCCTGGAGTTTTTCCCAAGCCTTAGTGTATATGTAATATATGGAATGGTGTTAATGATAGAACTAGCCACACGGGGGTGCTTAAACCCATAAGCACCTATAAAATCTTCAGCATAATTATGAGCCTGACACCTCTGGTCACTTGATAAATGTTGGTTGTGTCCCTCACGAGTTTCTGTCAGAGCTGATTTGGATGATAGTAAAACTCAGGACCACTCAAGCTACTTCTGCCCTGTACTGTCGCCACATGGGGTTCGTTCTTAAAGCAGTACACTGGGCAACACAGGAGGCAGGATGGGTTCTGGAGAGAGTGTGGTGGTGAGTCAGGTGTCTACCCTGCTGTAACTGTCTGCTGAGTGCATGTGCATCATTTGTAGGGCATATTAGATACTCCAGAGAAGACCAGCATAACTTTTGGTATAAGAGACTGTTTTCAACATTTTCCTTTTAAGAAATGTTTAAATTTATCTTGTGCATGTGTGCATAGTCTGACATAGATGCAGAGATTATAGGACAACTTGTGGGAGATGGGTTTCTTCTCCATCATGTGGATTCTTAGGGGTTGAATTTAGGTTGTCAGGCTTGGCAGCAAGCATTTTGACCCAGCATCCCACCCCTTTTTAAATGAAACTTTTTTTCCTGCCTCTGCTGCCAGACTACAGTTCCATCTCTAAACAGGACTTTAAACAACCACTAAGTTTAAGTTATAAGGAGTGTGTGTGTGTGTGTGTGTGTGTGTGTGTGTATATGTGTGTGTGTGTGTGTGTATGTGTATATGTGTGTGTGTGTGTGTGTGTGTGTGTGTGGGGGTGTGTTGTGTGGGTGTGTGCGCGTGCACGCGCGCATCGAGTAACAGAATAAGGATTGTGTGTACGTATATCCAGCAAGAATAAATAAATAAAATGGAGTGGGATCTTTTCTATTTGACAGAGTTTTGGTGAGCCAGAACATCAAGAGCACAGAACCCTAGCATGGGTTCATTCTTCTAGCCTTGGTCTAGAATGTACCCATGGACTGTAACAGCAGGGCTTAGCTAGACAGCCATGGTCTTAACATTCTCCGTGGTGCAGCTAGCACAGGATCCAGCCCCGAGAGTCAATGCAAGCAAGTGTAGTAGCCTGGGTTCCCTTCCTGCGTCTGTGGTGTGTTCACAGAAGGCTTCCCCAAGGCCAGCTTCCTGGGCAGCCGCTCTAGGGCATCATGCTGTTTCCATCCGCTTCACATCTCTGGTCTGTTTCAGGGAATGAAAGTGAGTGTGTGGTGTCAAAGACCAAGATAAATCCTTACTGCACAAGTCTGAAGATGGACGCAGTTCAGATTAGTTCCTGGATTGGATTTGGTTCTGGTTATGATCCAGCAGACACACGAGTGTGATGCATAGTAACTGGGCAGAGCACATAACGTGTGTTTTAAAAGACCTGCATGTGGCCAAGAGCCACACATTTGGAACTAAAATAGAAAACTTGTTGTGAGCTGAGTCAAAGTAGAGTGTAATGGAAAGAACAGGAGGGCAGGGACCCCTCACTCTACCAGCAGCACTTCCACAGATAGACGCCTCCTCCAGCTCCAGCTCAAGAGAAGCCGGGTGCTCTCACCAGTCTTGGCTTCTCCGTTTACCTTGCTCCTTGTAGCAGAACATGACCTTGTAAAGACATCTTCCTTTTTTCTTCTTTCTTCCTGTGAACATGTTCAGTCCTTTTTCTTAAAGGCAGAAAGAGTAGAAATACCAAGTGCCTTATTGGAATGAGGGAACCAGGGTTTCACCAGCCTGCAGCAGCCATACAAGGAGTGAGAAAAGCCATGCAGCCGCTGGGCAGCCCTGAGATTGGACTTCACTGCGGCAGGCCCTAGACCATCTTTACTGAGAAAGTGTGCTGTGCTTGTGTGAATCTTAGAATCTTAGATGTCAGTACTTGGAAGTTAACAATTTTTAAAAATTTGTTTTCTAGAGGCTTAAAACAATACATTTATTATCTCATGTTTTCTAGAGGCTTAAGTCAACATTATCTTATATTCTTTTTAGGCCAGGAGTACATGTCTGGCCTGACTGGGTGTCTGCTTCCATGGCTCCTACAGGGGCATAGTTGGGTGGTTCTGTGTGTAGGTCAGCTCTTGAGCGTGGTCTCTGTGGCTGGCTATAAGATGTACCCCTAGGCTGTTCCTGTTGTTGGCTGGAGGCTACTCTCAATTCGTTGCCATGTTAGGCCCTTATTTTATGGTGTTCCTGTGGCTGTGCTGGGGTTGAGCCAGAGGCCTTAAACACTCTAGGCCTTGCACTCCATCTGACCTATGTCCACACCTTCTCTCTTTGAGATGGAATCTTAGAGTTGTCTAGTCTGCCTTTGACTTCACTGTATAGCCGAAGAAGACCTTGAACTTGTGACTGTCTTGCGTCGGCCCCATTAATCCCAGCACTTGAGAGGCAGAGGCAGGTGGATTTCTGAGTTCAAGACCAGCTTAGTCTACAGAGTGAGTTCCAGGTCAGCCAGGCCTACACAGAGAAACCCTGTCTCAAAAACAAAACAAAACAAAAGACAAAGCTGGGACTGTAGTCTTCGGCTACTAAGCCTGGCTAGACCCTTAGGGTTTTTGTTTTGTTTTGTTTTGTTTTGTTTTTTATATTCTCAGTCCTTGTTGCCCTTGATGGGGGCTGGAATGAGATATCCCCCATACTTCGAAGGCACCTTTCTAGTTCATTCTTTACTTCCTAGTTGTGATGTAAGATGAATGCTCTCAGTTTGCTGCTTCAGCTACCATACCGGCTGCGTCCCTCCTGTGAAAACCTTTTTCCCTTCTGGAACTGTAAGCCAAGTAACCCCTTCCTTCTATAAGTTGCCATAGTCTTGGTGTTTTTGTCACAGCAATAGAAAAGTAGCCTTTCTCCTCTCATTCTGTTAGATTCATCCTTTAGTAGGTTGCCTTCCTCAGAGGAGAACTTCTTCATTTCTACTTTATTTACCAGTGTTTCCTATTTTTCTGGAAAGATGAAACTCATTGGTGTCTCTCAGGTACCATAAAAAGTAGGTGGTGGGGAAACTCAAGGTCAGACAGGTCAGGGCCCACGCCTCTTCCCTAGGCTGCATCCCTGCTGCAGGACCTTGTGTGTTTGGATGGTACCAGCTTTGCCCTTTTTACCCTCCACTCTCCTGCACACAGTCCTTGAGCAAGCACTTCCTATGCTGTACCGTATGCTCTCTGCCCCAGATGTCAGAGCTTGGCCCTGTGGAGCCTGGCCCCCTGCCACCTGCTCCATGTGTCACTGCAAGATCAGCTTTTGCTGACAGTGCCTGCAGCCTCTGCTCTGAAATTCCAGTATGTGCTCAGTATCTTAGTGTATGATATTGTCAACGTTTGGACGCCAGCCTTGGTGGTACTTACTTGGTGAGGGCAGAGGCACTCCTGCTGTTCCATATCCCCCCACCCCCCACCTTGTGAAGACTGGCGCATGACAGACAGCACCACTTTGGTGAGTTGGTGGAATGAGCTCTGCTCCGTGTAAGTGTGTCTGCTTAGATGAAAGGGTATCTTGGGACTCAGAAGCCCAGAAACCACACAGCTCTGAGGGGGACAGTGTCCTGAGACATGGGAACCTAGGAGCCACACGACCTCCCTGCTCGACTTCTTTGCTTCTTCCCTTCTTCTCTTCATTGCTTCTCCGTTCACGCCAGTGAGAGTCACACCAAGCAGCAAGTCTTATAAAGGATTTATTGCAGGGTCCAGGGTGTGGAGGGAAGAATCCAGGGATGGCTGCCCTCTGTTCCTAGGAGTGGACTGCAGGGAACTGAACAAAGGACAGGGTTTAGATAGGAATTCTTAGGGTGCAGAGATCTCTAGAGTGAGGATTGGTGGGATTTCCTGTTCAGGGATTGGAGTTTTGTAAGAAGCTCAGGGATTGGTGGATTTTTTTCCTACTCAGGGATTGGTGGCTCTTTTTCATGCTCCCCCCCCCCCTCCCTGCATCAGGTTCACAGATTAGGACGGTAAGTTCTTCCTATGCCACAGGCAGCTTTGGCTAGGGTGCTGTCTTTGTGGAGTTGCTCTGGGAGGCCAGAAAGGAGGTGTTGTCACTGTGGAAGCTCCTGTGGTATTTCATGAAGACTGTAGGCTGAGGCGGGAAAGGAGACGCACCACTGTGCTCAGTTCTTGTAACAGCTGTAGACTGAGGAAGTGTGGGGCTGCCATTTTGACAGCTCCTGTTGGGGCTTCTTATGCTGGCCAGAGTCTGGTGCAGGAACCAGGGCCAGCAGCCTCTTTGATAGCGTTTGCAGCATGCCGCTTAGGGACTGCTCCAGAGTGTGTTGGTGAAGTAGAGGGCACGCGCACCGTCCAGGTAAAAGTCAGGCCACTCTTGTGACCTGACTGTAGCCTTTATTATCTTCTATGCAGTAATAGTTACTTTAACTTGGTTATTTTTCTAAGGTTAGTATAAACCTTTCTTACAGATTTTATACCTTTTCCTTTTTCTTTTTCTTTTCTTTCTTTTTTGGTTGGTTGTTGTTGATATAGTTCATTCTACAGTCCTCACACCTGTCTGCTCAGGAGATTTTCACAGAAAAGTAGCATACTGTTTTATTAGTACTTGCTTAAAAAAAAAAAAAAAGAGGAGGAGGAGGAGGAAGAAGAAGAAGAAGAAGAAGAAGAAATAAAAGAAAGAAAAGGACAGGACAATATCTTGTGTAGTCCAGGCTAGCTTCAAACTTGATATATATTCAGGAATGACCCTGAATTCTTGACCTTCCTTTCTCATTTCTCCTGTGCTTTTTGGTTATACACCACTCCTGGGCAGGTGGTGGCACAGGGTCTGGCCTGTGGTTGTTCATTTTTAATGGGCATATACTTTAGACAGCAGATCGAAAGATAATGGTTCTTCTCCTGGTGAGTAAATGCCTTTTACCAAAAGTTCATTGAAACAAATGGAGAAGCTGTCTGTTCTGTACACTAGAGATATGCTGGTGCAGATTGTAATAGGAACCTCACTAGAAATGCTCCAAGCACTCCCTTCCACCCACCAGGTTTCCTCAGACCACTTGGGCCTAGTTCAGCTGACATTGTTGTCATACTTCTGTCTACAGTTCATCATTGGAGGCAGGAGACATTCTGTGTGGGGAGGAGGCCAAGTTCAGGAACAGCAAAGACTCCCCCATCTTGAGGGGTGGGGTTCTGTCTGAGCAGGCCCAGGAGGCCAGGGTGTTCCTGAACTCTTATGTTCCAGGGCTTTTCTTGTTTTGCCGCTAGCCCCTGGTGGTCACTGAAATCACCTCAAACCTTTGCACGCTCTCTCTCTCTCTCTCTCTCTCTCTCTCTCTCTCTCTCTCTCTCTGTGTGTGTGTGTGTGTGTGTGTTCTAGAGATGATGTATTTCAAGGTTGAGAAGGAACGCACACAGTGGTTGTGTGCATGACAAGATGAGTGAACATTTGCTTTCCATTCAAACTGTGTTAGGATTCTGGGGAAGCCAGACAGTGGCAGCTGTGACCAAGGGGTCCTTCTGTAGCCTCAGCACCTAAGTTATTTAACAGTCTAGCAGGAGATCCCAGGCCATTCTCTTACCCCTCCATGGCCTTTAGGTTTCAGCCTTCCCTGCTAGCCCACCCTTTCCCACCTTGCTCCTCTTCAAAACTCTTATTTGTGACTTGGTCAGCATCAGCCTGCTACAGACAGGGAATGTGAGGGTAGGAGACCAGATCTATCTGTGCCCTTATTTTCTCTTGTGTTCTGGATAGACTCTGTGAATATTTCCCAGATGAAGGAATAATTGAATGGGTGTTGCACAGCAACAGAGTAACAGTTCACTGCAGTGTGAAGTCAGAGGCTAGAACTGTTTTGCAGGCTGCATGTGCTAAGAATTCAGAGGTCATGAGAGGTCACATGAAAGTTTAAAGAAAGATTAATCTTAAACTTTGTTGAAGGACTTGGCTAAATGAATCAGTGGGAGGGGGAAATGATTCCAATCTGGGAAGTGTGAAAACGGGCAGGAAGGCTGTTTCCCACATCAGCTTTTCTGAGGGATAAATGATAAATGGCTTAAGATGACTTCCAGATTCTACAGCTTGTTCAGGGGCTAAGAGGTGAATAGAAAGAAGAACGGTCATTCTGCTGAGCAGAGGTTAACTGACATAGCCAATGATCTAAAATCCTATGTTGGAAAATGTCACTTCATTATATGTGTCTGGAAGTGCAGATGGGGAAACAGATTTTTTTCATTTTGCAGTAGATTCATTAAGTGTTTAGGAAGATTATCTTTTGCACCATCTCCAACAGGGTAGTTTGAAGCTGAGACTAAACTCAGTTGTGTGGGATTGCTATGTGCCATTGTGAGATTGAACTCCATCAGCAGGTAGGTGCAGGAGGTAGCACCTGCCCACAGCCTGTTTGGGGTTGGATGATGGTGCGCTGACAGGCACAGAGCACTTGGGACAGAAAGTGAGGAGTGGGGAGTAGGAGCTGCTCACACTTACTGAGCTCTCGCTCTTGGCTGTGAATCTTCCTCCAAGTGCAGCTGGCCTAGCCACTTTGTCCAGGTCACTCCTTGTGGAGCTGGTGCCCTCTTGCTCTGAGGATGACTGGAGTGTGCAGGAAGGAGGCGGTCAGTCCCTTGGCTCAGCTGGGTGGGACTGGGGCTCTTTGCTTGCTCTGTATAAATTCTTTTTATCTCTGACTGCACCAGCCAATCCCCATGGCTCCTGCCCCGGCAGAGCTGAAAACCACCAAGGTCTTGATACCAGTTGCTGCTGGTTATCCTGGACAGGCAGTCTGCTGACCTTTCATTTTGTAGCAGATTTGTTAGCTCCACAAACCTGGTGTGGTGTTATTGCATGTGGTATTACAGAAATCATTTACATGGAAATTGTTTCCAGCCTTGCTTCTCTTTGTTTGGAGCCATGTGATTGAAAAGAAATGGGGAGTTTAAAGTAAGGCCATGCTTACTGTGATGGGCTCCCTGGGTGAGTGTGCCCCTTCTATGTTCCTGGGAACACCACAGGCAGTCCCAAGAACCTCACATTTGACTTTGGTGCCTATATAACCATTGGCAGGCCCATATGTTCCTTCCCCTTTCCCATTCTTGGTCCCTGAGTTATGGGAGTCTCCTGCTACCTTAAATTGGCTTAGCCATGTTCCCCCCATCTTTGGCTTCCTTCATTCTTTTTTCAAAACCCAGTTCAGAAATCTTTTCTTATCTGTGACTATGGCCAAATATCATGTTCATTTGAAAGATGGCTCCAATCAATATATTGGCTTCCCAGCATTCTGTTCCAAGTGAACAATTAACAATTATCCATTTTCTACATCACACGTAAAAGATAGGCACGGATTAAACTATTCTTTCATGGAAAAATTGTTTCTAGAAATTGGCTTTTTTAACAAAATGGGATTACTCTTAGAATGTGAGATAGTATTTCCTCTTGGTGTGGGGAAACACAAGAGTAAAGCCCATTTCAGAGCTGTTGACCAATGAAGCATTTAATTAAGAAAATATAAGGTAAAGTGCACTTTGTGGAGAAGATAATAGTCAGCCTTGCATAGCCATACCACAGTGTGGTGTGCCCTCTACAGTTTGGTCCTCTACTCCTTTTTGTTTTTGTTGTTGTTTTTTGTTTATTTGTTTGTTTTTTGTTTTTAACTCTTGTGTCCTGTTTAGTTAAAGGGTGGAGTTTTGTCGCTGTACTCCCCCCCGCCCCCAAGAAATTTGAATGCTGAGAAGGCAATAGCAGTGACATCCTGGTGTCTCGTCTCTCCCTTTTTAAAGCAGTGTTTCAAACAGGTTGTTCTCTATTTTGTATTCATACTGAATTGAGGGATTGTTTTTCCTGCCAGTCCTGGCATTTGAACCTAGGACATTGTATAACATCAGAGGCAATAGTCCTAGCCCAGTGTGTCTCAAGGCAGCTTTCTTCTTTTAAATGTGTATGTGTGTTGGGTGCAGTGGCAGACAATCTCAGATGCTGTTCTTCAGAAGCTGCTCACCTTGTTTTTTGTGATAGGTATTTTCACAGATCTTGTTATCAGCAGGCATTTCCACCACCTGGTGATAATGTATGTGATGTATGGATGTATACAGAGGATGGAGGATGTCTTGAGGACCTCAATGTGGCAGTTCTTCTGAGCTACTATAAGGGCATAAAGTATTATACCAGTGTGGCTCATATTCTTTAGAGTCCTGATGAGCTGACATCTGTGGGTTCTTGGATTTTGCAGTGCATACTTCAAGTTTATTTCTTATTAACCACTCACAGTCTGTTTTTATTTGTTTTGTTTGTTTTAAACATGTCTCATGTATCCCAGATTGGCCTTGAACTCCTGATCCTCTTACCACCATCTCCCAAGGTTCCAAGCTTGAGCTATCATGCCCAGCTTCATAACTCCCTTTAGGCTTAGAGGCTGTGTCTTAGTTACTCCCCTATTGCTGCAAAGACACAGTGATCAAGGCAGCATATAGAAGGAGGAGTTTAATTTGGGGCTTACAGTTTCAGAGGTTAGACTCCATTACCATCATGGCAGGAAGCATGGTGTCAGGCAGGCAGGCATGGTACAGGAGTTGTAGCTGAGAGTTTATATCTTTATCTGCAAGTAGGAGGCACAAAAAGCTAATTGGGAATGGCTTATGCTTTTTGAAACTTCAAAGTCTGCCCCAGTGACATATCTCCTCCAAGGCCACACCTCCTAATCCTTCCCAAACAGTTCCACCAGCTGGGAATCAAGCATTCAAACCCACGAGCCTATGAGGGCAATAGAAATTCAAACCACTAGAAGCTGAATGTGTTCTTAAGGGTTCAACATTATTTTTGTATTCATGCGACAACTGGGAGAATTGAAAGTGGCCAAAAGATGTCTATGGGGCTGTTGACATTATCATGGAATGATAGGAATTTCAGATCATGGAATATTAGAATGCCATCATGGCATAATTCTGTGAGGAAAGTACCAGAATATAAATTGTGTATGTGGCCTCTAAGTTTTAAAGGATAAAAAAGGAGGTGTGTGTGTGTGTCCACAAAGAATCAAAGTCAGGGCCTGGGCCTCTCTTGTGCTTCTGAGCTATTTCTAGAACCAGTGTTTTGTTTGTTTGTTTGTTTGTTTTTGCTTTTTTTTTCTTGTGTACTGTGAGGAGAACTAGACCCCATGATAGCTATGGTCCATCCAGATTTGAGATCATTACTAAAGATGACAACTCCATGTGTGCCTTTCCTGCCAGTTTGGTATTCACACTGTTAGTCTTGTCATTACTGCTGGACATTTAACCGTGTAAGTCATTTTATAGCTTGCTCTGGTGAAGGAAGCATGCACTTACCATGTCAGAACTCCAGCACTTCACTCACCAGGGGGCAGTTAAGCTTTCCTTAAACTCTTGAATCCTCACATCTAGGTTGCTATTCCAGCTTCATTGGTTATTGACTGCTTAGCCTGCCCATCCTATTAACTTCCCTGTTCCTTGATTTCCTCCACAGTAGAACAAGGCTGATGACAATTGTCTTAGTGAAAAGATACACCACGACCAAGGCAACTCTCATAAAGGCACATTTAATTGGGGCTGGCTTTACAGGTTCAGTCCATTATCAAGGTGGGAACATGGCAGCATCCAGGCAGGTACGGTGCCGGAGGAGCTGTGAGTTCTATATCTTCATCTGAAGGTGGCTAGTGGAAGACTAGCTTCCAGGCAGCTATGATGAGGGTATTAAAGTCCACACCCACAGTGACACACCTACTCCAACTGGGCCACACCTTCTAATAGTGCCACTCCTTGGGCCAAGCATATGCAAATCATAACATTTCACTACCTGGCTCCCATAGGTTTGTTCAAACATGAATATATGGGGGCCATACCTAAACATAACGTAATGCAAAATACATTTAGCCAACTTCAAAAATCCCTGTAGTCTATAGCAGTCTCAGTAGTGTTGAAAGTCCAAAGTTTGGGCTGGAGAGATGGCTCAGCGGTAAAGAGCACTGACTGCTCTTCCAGAGGTCCTGAGTTCAATTCACAGCAACTACATGGTGGCTCACAACCATCCATAATGAGATCTGATGCCCTCTTCTGGGGTGTCTGAAGACATCAACAGTGTACCCACATACATGAAATAAATACATTTTTAAAAAAGGAAAGAAGAGGAGGAGGCTGGTCCTCTTTAAAAAAAAATAAATTCAAGGTCTCTTCTAAAAAAATTCATCTAATCACTTAAAAGCAAGACAGGAAACCAGCTGGGCAAACTCCAAACTCTGCATCTCCATTCTGATGTGTCAAAGCAGCCTTCAGATCTCTAACTCTTCTTTCATCTTTGCTGACTGCAACAGACGGCTTTCTCCTGGGCTGTTTCTACTCCCTGTGAGCAGCTTTCCTCAGCAGATCGCCCATGGCTCTGGAGATATCTTGAGGTCTCCAAGGCAACTTCAATGTTAGAGCTTCTTGTTCCAGTGTCTGGGATCCACACATGAGCCTCTAGGCTCCTCCAAGGGGCCGGTGTCACATCTCCAGCTCTGTCCTCTGTATCACTCTAGGCTCGGGTTGATCCACTCCACTGCTGCTGCTGTTCTTGGTGATCATCCCATTGTACCCGCATCTCCATTACACTGCTGTCTTCTGCTGCAGCTAGGCTGCCCCAATAGCCTCTCACAGGCTCTCTTCATGGTGCCAAGTCTCAACTCCTTTGCATGACCCCTTCAGACCTGGACCATCAACTGCAACTGGGACTGCACCTTCACCAGTGGCCTTCCATGACCTCTCACAGTGCCATGCCTCAGCTGTTCCTCACGACCCCTTCTTGTCTTCAAAACCACCTGGGTGACTCTTACACATTACCAAGTACAGCTGCAGCATGAGGTATAACCTTGACTATCTCTGGAACACAGCGTCTTTGTGCCCTCAGAAAACACTTACCAGAAGATTCCTCCACAGTGATGCTAGGCTCTTCTTAATCACCACTAATTTCTTAGCTGCAGCTAACTAGCATCAGTTGTTCCAGTAGTTTCTTCTGTTCTTGACTCTAAAGCCAGAGCCACATGGCCAAAGCTGTTAAGTTCTGTTGCTTGCAGGAGCTGGAACATGACCAGCCCCCATGTTCTATTACATTATCACCAGCTTTCTGTTTTCCAGCTCCTTCACCTTTAGTACTCAAACCATATATTTTATATTTTTCCTTTCTAAGCTTGTTGTGCTTGTTCAAAATGGTCTTCATGAGACTTAATCAGAGAACAAAGTCTCTGTTGGGCTTTTTTGAGACTCCTTTGTCAATGCAATTAATCTGAGTCTCTTCACCTTAGCCTCAAGCAGATTCTATTTTTTTTTTTAAAGATTTATTTATTTATTATATGTAAGTACACTGTAGCTGTCTTCAGACACTCCAGAAGAGGGCGCCAAATCTTGTCACGGATGGTTGTGGGCCACGATGTGGTTGCTTGGACCTTTGGAAGAGCAATTGGTGCTCTTAACCTCTGAGCCATCTCTCCAGCCCCAAGCAGATTCTTCAGACAAGGGTAAAAAGTAGCCACATTCTTCACCAAAATACCACAAAACCATCTCTAGGCCACATACTGCAATTCTTCTCATTTGGTCCTGGTATTCACAGTTCAAGTCACTCACAGCAACACAGTCTTCCACATTCCAACTAGGATGGCTCATTAAGCCCCACCTAAAACATTCCACTGCTTTCCAAATCCAAAGTCTCCAAATCACATGTTTGTCTTTCAAACAAAAACATGGTCAGGCCTATCACAACAATACCCCGGACCCAGTACCAACTTCTGTCTTAGAGTTTTACTGCTGTGAATAGACACTATGACCAAGGCAACTCTTATAAGGATAACATTTCATTGGGGCTGGCTTACGGGTTCAGAGGTTCAGTCCATTATCATCAAGGTGGGAACATAACAGCTTCCAGGTAGGCATGGTGCAGGAGGAGCTGAGAGTTCTACATCTTCATCTGAAGGCCAGTAGCAGAAAACTGGTTTCAAGGAATCTAGGAACCCACCCCCCCACCTTTGTCAACAAGGCCATACCTACTCCAACAGAGCCACACCTTCTAATAGTGCCACTTCCTGGGCCGAGCATGTGCAGACCATAACAATAATGATGCCTATTTTGGATGAATTTTGGTAATTAAATATACAGGGTAAGGTTCTTGCTAATAACCTCCACTAAAAACAGAGCTGGCAGCCATTGCTTGTACTCCTGCTGTTCTGGAGACAGCACCTCCTTGTGTCTACTTAGGCCATTATTTTCCTAGGACAGGACTTAACAGGTGCAGTCTAGATGTCAGCACTCTGTAAGGAAGTGCATATTCCTGATCCTGGTCAGACCAGTTTAGACGGTGAGAAAGAAAACAGTGTATTGTGACGCGGAAATACTTGTCTGCTTTTGTTTGCTTGTATTATTTGAGTCTGGGTTTTAGTAGGCCTGGCTGGTTTGGAACTCACTATGTGAACCAGGTTGGCTTTGAACTTGCGTAGATCTGCCTGCCTCTACCTCCTGAGTGCTGGGATTAAAGATGTGTGCCACCACATCCAGCTAGCTTGCTTTTTGGTGAAAATATGTTCCTATAAAACAACTGCCTTGCTATTGTGTTGATTTTTTGCTTTGTGGTGTTTGTTTATGTTGAGAGGAGTGAGGATTTGGAATTTTGTTTCTGAGGAAACGTTGACCCCTTAATGAAGACCAGGGAATGTGGCTTTATTATGGTTGAAAACTCTTGTCAAGCAGCAGAGATGTCTGAGGCTAGGGAGTGTAAAAGTAAGCTTTAAAAAAAAAAAAAAAAAAAAAGATTTCAAATAGTTGAATGGACGCACTGAGATGGCCCAGCAGTTTCCTTAGCTAACTTTTCCTAGGGTGAACACTATGTTCTTGGAGTGAGCAGTTGTATGTATGCAGGGTGGCGTGCGAGCTTGTCTTGTCCCTTGCTGGATTCTTAAGATAGATGTTCAGAGACAGTAAAAAAAGTTTGGTGTGGTTCTTTGCCACCTGAATGACAGAGAAACAATTCTGTGTGTCTCTGTGTGTGTCTTTCTGTCTGTATTCCCTCGAGTGCTTCTCTGGGTCCTTGAAGTGTTGTTTGTGAAGTTGTTACTCCCCATATTCTTACCTGCTGTGCAGGCCTGTGCATGTAAGATGTTTCTCAGGTGCCCTCGTCAGAGCTGGCCTTACTTGGGATGAAGGCTTTCCTCCGTCTTGGAGGGAAAGATGTCTTTGAGGTTCTGAAGGCACTGGGAACTCGCTGCTGGGGGCTAAAACCGTGTATCAGCCTCACTAGCTTACTAGCAGGGAAAGGCAGTGCCTTAGACTGGCAGCTCCAGGAACTTGGGAGGTTGTGTGAACAACCTAGAGGGGCGTGAACAGAGGCCTCATTTGTGTGTTTCTTTGTTTCTTGTCTTTCTTCTGACTTTGCTGGATGCTAATTTTGTATCTTCCATCACAGGCACTCAAAATTTGTTGGTGTATTAGTTTCTATAATTGTCTACTGTTAACTTATTTTTATTTTTTTCCTTCTAAATCAGTAATTAGTTGAGTAAATAAGTGATTGACAACCCATATGTGGTTTGCTTAGGCCCAGTTTGGTGTGTGGTTGATTTTCCTTCAGTGTATACATATGGTAACTAATAAGTACACTGCAGAGATGGGGTTTTTTTTTTAATATTTTAGCAAACTGCAATTAAATTTAAATTGCAGGTAGACTATAGATTCAATCATCTAAAAAGTATTTTTAAATGTAATGAACAATAGTGTTATTCTAATTTCATATTTTATTTTAAAGTGATATGTATTTGCTAGGAAAAAACCTTCTCTTCCTCCTCTATATACACAACACGTGTGTGTGTGTGTGTGTGTGTGTGTGTGTGTGTGTGTGTAAAGCAGAAGCTCTTGATTAGATGTGTATCGATGTAGTTAAATTTTTATTTGATCATATTGACTTTGAAGAATTTTATGATGAAAAAATTCCCCCAAAGAATTGAATGTAATCTGTGTTTAAAAATAAAAGTCTTAAAAATTGATTTTTCCTTTAAGAGCTGAATATATGAACCATGAGTTGATTATGATTTATGGACATCAAAACTAAGTTGTAGATTCAATAGACGTTTTATGACTTGTCCTTCTATTAAACTGTTCTGTATCCACTTAGAAAATAAAATACAAGAAGAGGGTTCATTGACTCCTAGAATGATGCTGTGGCGTGTCCTGTTTCCAGCTTGCTTTGGTCACGGAGCATCATGGTCCAGTGTCTGGCTTCCTTTTTGTTCCATCTCGCATCTCTCCTTCATTCTGCCTCCTTCCAGGGAAATCTCCTTTCTTTCTCTGGTATTGTCTTAAAGAGAAAAGGGCTCCATTCAGGCCCGGAGGACCAGCTCATGGAGCTGTCTGCTGCGTCTCTTTTCTCTTGTCTGCTTTGCTGGAGTACTTTCCAATGTTACATCAGGTGATGTTCTACCAGAAGCCCTGAAGAGCTTGCCAGTTATGAAACATATGTGACTGCCCAAGGTCAGATATGAAGGTCTGTGTCTTGGTTTCATTCAGCAGTAAGAGAAATGGGGTCATCTTTGGACTTAGGTGTGTCTACCTTGGCAGATGAACCTATCTATGTTCCTTTTAATTTATGTTTAAATCATGTAAAATAGATGTGTTTTAATCATCAGTTTAACTACACCGTTTTATGGCTTTTCATCAGAACAAACTTAGGAAATGCATTCCTGTAGCTATTGAAAAGAGCAGTTGCTGGACTGCTATTTGTTTTTTGAGAATTAACTGATTATGGATTACAACAATTGTAAATTCTTTAACATACAGTATTTAGGAGTCATTTTTATGGACCAATCAATTCCCCTTTTAGCATGGCTCTATGAAGTGACTGATGTATTCAGGTTGGCCTCCTGAAGCAAAGCAGTCCTGGCGTAAAGAGATTCCAGCAAAAAGGGATGGTGGGTTTGGGGAAGACTCGTGCTCTGGACCCTTTATGTGCTGGGATCTTTCCTTTCCCTCGGTGTTCTTCAGCCTTTATTTAGGTTAAATTTGTTTCCTTTGAGAATTGTTTTAGGAAGTACCTAACCATATTCATGCAAGTAGCATTTTAAAATGTTTACAACTGCTTATTTCCCAGTGCTAAACACAAAAACACCCTTGATTCAAATGCATTTTGTTCCTGTGCACAACTATTAATGCTTTGAAGCTGCTTTGCACACTAAATGTTTTTGTGTTAGGGAGCCACATAATAATGGAGTGTGCTTGTTTAGTTCTTCACAGAGGTTTGTTGTAAGAGCTTAAAATAAGACTGCAGCTGACTTGTGTGGTGCGCGGGAACTGTTTGTTTAATGTAAGTGCACCCTGCACCGCTCCTCTCTCCACCGAGGAATTTGCATGCTGCATAGCAGCCATCTTCTTTTATACTTTATTAAATATCTGTCAATTATAAATATCAAGGTTTTACATTAATGTCAAGATAGTACATCAAAAATTCATGGAATATGTGACTTTTTCCAAGGGTATTTAATACTTAATGCATTTGTGTCATTTTTCTTCTCAGAGATATTGACAGCTTTTATTAAGTGTTTGTTAGGGAGATTTCATTTTTATCAAGGGACTATAAAGAGAAGCTGCATGCTAAATCAATTTTAAAAGCCAGAATATCATTCATTTTTCCATCTTCAAACACTTATAATCCATAGATTTTATTTAAATTTCTTCTTGGTTTATTTTTGTTTTATGTGAGTGGTAGTTCGTGACAGCACTTTAATAAGGATCAGCTATGCTGACTGTAGTGGTTTTTAATTTCCTTAAGCATCACTACCAGACCCATGCAATATGGTAAATTCTTCAAAATGTCATACTTACATATTTAGCAATATTGCTTCTTTTTATTGAAGCCAAACAAACAATTTTAGATATTAATCTTTCCCAAACATAGTGATTATTTTGTACTAGGCACAGTATTGCTGTTTCTTAAGGAGGTTTCCTCCTTTGGATGGAAAAAGGGGTGCTTTGAGGGGGTCCCCTGGCTCTGCACAGAGATTCTAGAATTATTTTACTTTTCACTTATTTTTAAGGTAGAGTTTTCTATAGCCCAGGCTGGCCCTTACTCCTAAGTAACTGAGATTACAGGTCCACATCCTAGCCCTGGCTTTAGGAGCAGCTTTGCATGCGCCCCATCTGATAAAAGCTGTGACGGTGTTTACTTCCAAATCAGTTATTCATTTTGCTCAAGAAGTCATCATTTGTTGTTTATGATTCGTAAGGAGACCTGTGTCTAGTTTCAGAAGCTGTTTATTAGGATTTCGGGTAGCGCAACTAGTGAACCAGGGCTCCTGCTGGCTCCTGTTGGGCCCCTGCCTCAGAGGCCTGGTTCTTGGGTCTATTTGAGAATGCTCTGCGCTGGTCCCACATAGACCTTTGTCTGGGAAACCATGACTCTAAAATCAGTTGGCCATCAAGAATGAGCTCCTGTTTCAACTGCAGAAATCTTTGAAGAACTGGGAAAGTCGTCAGGAAGAAGGTCAGACTCATGGCAGTTACCCCCAGAAGGGAGCAGAGCATCCTGCCGCGCACCGGGAGTGAAATAGTTTCAGATGAGGAGATTTTAGAAGCTTGAAGTTTACTTCAAATTAATTTTTGGCAACAATGAAAGGGATAGATTTTTTTTTTTTAAATTTCTGTTCAGGTATTAAAGGAAAATTGTTTGCAATCAACATTTGTCTTAGCTTTGTTCATTTTTTTTTTTAAATAAGAGAATCCATTTATTTCCAATATTGTTTTAAACATTAAATAAAAATTATAGGTGAATTATTTTTAATATTCAAATACCTCTAAATCCTTGAAGAATAGTATATTCAGATGAAAGGTACTGGCTTTGGTTTTGGTTTTTTTTTTAGAAACCTGGTTTTATCAAGTGAGTGTTGCCGGTAGGGATGCATGCAGTCTTTCATGCTGCCAGTAGATGGTGCTGGCGTCACATCAGAGCAAGCCCTGCTGAGGAGGAGGCACTGACTGCCTCAGTGCCACATTTTGCTTCAGACTGTTAAGTTCTTGTGTCAGTGCAGACTGGCTTTTATACCAGAATCATGTGTACTAGGCACACCCTGTTTTTTGAGAACAGCTATTTCTAATGGTTTCTGAAAAATAACCACACAGAAAATGTACTTACACATCTTTTTTACTGAGGCTTTTATTTTTAATGATTTTGTCAGGATCATTAGGTCATGCAGGATATATGCAAACTGTTAGAAGGTGCACATTGGTTTAGCCCTCCATCTTCTTGGTCCTGGAATGGCCATACATGTTCTTGAGGAATCCATGGCTATCTAAAGATACTCAACTGTTGGAAGAATCTTGAAGTCCTTTTCAAAACTGAAAACTGTCCATTTTTTCCCCTATTTAATATCAGCCTTTTGAGGGGAGGGTGTTACAATTTTATTATTTCTGAGATTTCGCATAGGAATTTACCAACTTTCAGAAGGCTGTAGTAAATTCCGTAGTTTAAGTGAATTAAAACATTTTGTAAAAATAACATTTTTGCATCTTTTAGACTTGGAAAGAGACATTTGGGTGTGCAAAGTTCTCAATAATAAGATAAAATGATATTTCACTTTATTACAATCAAAGGAAAATTGATCAGTAGAATTCATTCTTTTTACTATTTTGAAGTTTGTCTCTTCTTACCAGGTTAGTTTTAAGAGGAGGAAAGGGCCTTCTGGTGATCTCTATGTTTAAAGGAAACTCTGGAGTCTGTCTTGGCTAACTGTAGTAAGAGGAAGACATACCTCGGGCTCTCAGAGCAGAGGGCAGTGCTGACTCTCACTGGTATACTATCTCCCGGCCAGGCTGGAGATGCCCCGAGATGTACTACTCTGAATGTCCCCTTAAAGCCTCTTCTTTAATTGCACATTGTTAGCACGGTATTCATTTTATGTCATTTTGTTTTGTTTATGTTGAGACAAGTTCTAGCTATGTAGCAAGGCAGGTCTCAAAGTTTCAGTCCTCCCATTTTAGCCTCTCAAGTGCTGGTGTTTACAGGTATATACAGATACACCTGGCCCAACATGCATCTTAAAGATTATGTAAATACAGTTTTATATTTTTACTTTTTTTTCCAAAGGCTTAAAATGAGACTAAAAAGAGGGGAGGGGCAGGCACTGGGAGCTCACATCAGTTAGCCCTTTGTAGTATATGATTTGTCTGAGACTGCGCACCAAGGACAGGCTTTTGTTTCCTAATTGATTATGGTTTGAGCCACTTCTTCCTCATTCCCTACTGCCCCGGCACACAGTACAGGGAACAGTGATGGATTACAGTTCACTTGTGGTGCCGTACCTGGGGTCAGAACTGCTGCACGGAGCCACACTAGCAGGCACAGGATCAGCTTCGGCAGAGCTGGTCTCCAGCTCAGAAGCAGCCGTTTGTTCATCTGATCACTTCCTGCAATCTGCCTGTCAGACTGTAATTGAAACTTAGGTGGAAATCACACGGTTACAGCTTTAATTTCTTAATTGAGATAAAGTTTTAAGTGCTTGAAGGTCTAAGGGGTAGGGGATTATAAAAGGGAATGTGAAGCTATAAAATTCTCCTCCATGTGTGAAGTTTTGGACATTTTATCAAATGTTCTTTTGTCTAAAGAAAAAAGTAATTTAAAATAATGCTGGTCTGTTTTATCTTTATCTAACTTGCAAAATTTACTTCATTCTCTCACAAGACTTTACTTTGCTTGATTTCCTGTTTGATCCACATTTACTATGTAAATAATTCATTTGCATGTAAGTCGATTGTCATCAAGTGTTATTAGAGAATGTGAGAGTATTTCCAGCATACTAGAGGGGTTGTAAGTGTTGTTTCTTGTGACATACAAAGAGAATAAAATCTAGTCAGAGAGCGTGAGACCCCAAGATAGGCAGGCCCTCCTAATTGGCTTTGCAGGCTCTGCATTTCCTTCAGAGCTCGTGGTCGTAGCAGAGGGTGTGCCTGCCTTTGTGAAAGCAGTTCACCTTACACTGTTTTGTGTGGTGTCTGTGGGTTCCGGGTGGAAGTCTGAAGGAGCAGATTTATGGCGGCCGCCGGGCACAACAAATTAAGTTGACAGTGATGTATGAGGCACAACAGCACGCTGATCCCTCCGTTGCGCGGCTGGACACCTCCTGCTTCATTTGGCTCTTGTTAGGATCTGTTAGCAGCTAAATAATGAAATTCTGTTGACTGATTTCTGTTTTTTCCTTTTTTTCCCCCCCCACCTCTGCTTCCTAAAACCATTCATTCCCAGACACATCCTCATGCCAACAAACTGCCCTTGAAGGATTCTTTCACTTACGAGGACTACAGGTTTGTGTGAGGGGCGCTGTGTTGACGGTGGTTTCTGAGGATCTGGAAGTGAGGGAGCTCGTCAGCTAGTGACCTGCTGCGACCACTTACAGTGTTGAAATGGGGCGGTCTCAAAAGCCACAGTGAGCAGCTTTGATAAGCACTGGCGTTTTGACAGCTGCCAAGAAACTGCTGTGAACCTGTAGTGTTAGTGGCTTGCCTGAGGTAGCCAAGGGGCGTTTGGGCTTAACACTAGTGTTAAGTATTGCTAAAGGATTTTTTCTCTTTTAAGTAGATTAATATTAGTGTGAAGCAGGGATTCTTTTTGAACATAAAGTTACTGCACTATACTATGTAATAGGAGTGCCATGTTCCACATCTCATACCTGCCTTGGAGGGTGACTGATTAGGGAGGAGGAGCAGCACCCACTTGTCAGTGAGGCCCAAAGCTGGGTGAAGTCGGCATTCGTGAGAGGGAGAGCCGGCTTTGGAGACTGCAGTTTCCTCACCACGTAGGCTGAGGTCCCTGCTGCTCTCAGGCTCTGCACACTCAGCCGGCAGCTGTGCACAGGCCTCCTTTCCCGCCATTTTGCCCCCTCCTCCTCTCAATCCTGGACTTAGTTCTAAATGGTACAAAAAAGCCTGAAAACTGGGAGCCACCCAAAACCTCAGTTTCCTGATTGAGTGCATTCTTGTGGGGGTGGCTTTAGACAAATTTACTCTTAATTTGTTTATTTTCTTTTTGTAACAGGTGGGCTGTCTCATCAGTTATGACACGGCAAAACCAAATTCCTACAGAGGATGGTTCCCGGGTAACCTTGGCTCTGATTCCTTTATGGGACATGTGCAATCACACCAATGGCCTGGTAAAGATCTCTTCCTTGGGTTGAGGCTGGGGGCTGCTGGGCTTCTGGGTAGACATTGTCCTTGACTTCCTGTTTCCCCTGCCAGCTCTCACTAGGTCGGGTGGAAGCAAATCTTGCTGCTTTTCTGCCTGCCTCTGGTAGAAGCTGGGTGTCTCTTCATGCTGAAAACTGCATTTGCATGGTCCAAGTCAGAGCCCCGGCTCTCACATTCCTTGTCTGACTGAGCCACAAGCTGAAAGAACCACTTGGCTTTCTTATTCTCTTATGAGTAGGAATTTATTGAAGAAAACCTTCCATCTCTGGCTTTCTCTCTAAGGCTCTTTCTTTCTGTCCTCTGCTGATTCCCTTTCGCCCCTTGCCCTGCTCCATCCCTCCCCCTCTGTGATTTACCTGCGTTGCTCTGGAGCCTTTGTATGGGGAGGTTTGTGTGCTAGGCTGTGGGCACACGTGCAGGCAAGGCTGCCTGGCGGCTGGCTGAGTGAAGACAGGAAGCGTCTTCCTGTGGCTGATTCGGTAAGGGAAGAGAGCTAGTCCTGTGCCTCCACATGCTTGGGTTCCAGATGACATGAGGCTGAAGCTTTCTCTGTGATGAGGACTTTCTGGTCCTCACAGGTAGGGAGGTGACAAACCCAGCCATTCTGAAGTTCTCAGCATGGCTGGCCTGTAGGGTGAGTTGGGTTTGATTCCTGTTCTGCAGGGCCAGCTTGCTTTGTTATTATTAGCATATTATAAATAGATTAAAGAAATGCTGAAAATGATTATCCCACATCTATACGGAGGCCTGAGCACATGCGCTGTGCACCAGACACTCAAGGCAAACTGTCTTCCTGCTAATTCTGGTAGTCTTTCAGGTCTTAACAGTATTTGAACTGTAGCAAGGGAGAATGGCACTTTTATAATTACATTTTGTCTTAATTTAGATATGTTTAATTTAATTAGTGGGACTAAGAAATAGTAGCATGTTTTACATTTTCATTAATGAATATAATTTTTATATTCTTTGTTCTTTTTTTCTCCTTTAGAGATATTTTTTTAAACTGGTAATCTTGAAATTTAAAGTTTCAAGTAGCTTTAAATATCTGACCCTTGCATTTTCTTTACCCTCTATATGAACTAGATCACTATTTCCCAAACTGAATTGTTCATTAAAATTTATTTTCACTTCCATTATTAAATAATCAAAAAGAATTAAGCAATACAGAAGTCTCTAGGAAAATAAGCCACTCTTTTCCCCTGCAGTCCCAGTGTCCTCTGGTTTACTAGCTGCAGGGACAGCTGCTGCAGCTGAGGGTGCTGTCCCACTGTCTTCTGTCTTTTGACTATTTGTGGCACCGTTGCATGCATATTCGTAGGCGTTCTGTGTTTGGGCATTGGTGTTACTTACCTGCCAGGATGGTAAAGCGGCACTCTTGAGTTTATCTCAAATTAAGAATAACAGACAGCTCCTGGCATATCTTTTTCTTTAATGTAATTTGTCTGTCCTGTGATCTATCAGGGTTCTCTGCTAACCTTGGGAAGGTTGTCAAGAAGTCAGTATGTCATCCTTGTCCCACATACCTAACTGGATACCTCTGTTGATTTGTTTCTATTGATTGCTATGAAGTTTTGTGGGATTGAGTGTGGGAGCATTTAAAGAATGCAGTTTCAGACTGTAGAGCTGTGTATCATACTCCAGACCAGTTAGCCTCTAACATGAGGCATGTGAACTCAGGTCAGGTCAGGCTGTTCAAGCAAAGGCTGTTATTCTGGGTGTCCATGTGGACTCTCCTTGTACCATTAGATTCTCACAGGGGAACTCAGGAGAAAGGTATGTCCCGCTACTGCTGTCTGCTTTCAACAGTAGTCCGCACCCTAGGGACACTCTGGTGGCAGCAAGGCAGAAGAAGTGCTGCCTCGGGTTCTGGTGAATGGAAGTGAAGAAGTCCTTTGCCACCTGGAGAAGCAGCTTTTAAGAGGTTCTGAGGCCCAATCCTAAACTATAGGAAATATGCCTGTGCGTGCGGTTTGTGCAGGTGTGTGTGTGTGTGTGTGTGTGTGTGTGTACTCTTGCGTGTGTGTGTGTGTGTGTGTGTGTGTGTGTGTGTACTCTTGCATGTGTACATGTCCACAGGTTTGTACAGGTGTGTGTGTGTGTGTGTGTGTGTGTGTGTGTGTGTACTCTTGCCTGTGGACATGTCCACAGGTTTGTGCAGGTGTGTGTGTGTGTGTGTGTGTGTGTGTGTGTGTGTACTCTTGCCTGTGGACATGTCCACAGGTTTGTGCAGGTGTGTGTGTGTGTGTGTACTCTTGCCTGTGGACATGTCCACAGGTTTGTGCAGGTGTGTGTGTGTGTGTGTGTGTGTGTGTGTGTGTGTGTACTCTTGCATGTGTACATGTCCACAGGTTTGTACAGGTGTGTGTGTGTGTGTGTGTGTGTGTGTGTGTGTGTGTGTATTAGCTAGTTTAGTTAGTTAGTGTGTGGATGGAGGCCATAAGTCAAGGCTGCATGGCTTTCTCTAGTGTTCTCTACCTTGTATTTTGTTCTGGTTTTTGATTTTTGAGACAGGGTTTTTCTCTGTAGTTCTGGCTGTCCTGGACCTTGATCTGTAGACCAGACTGGCCTTGAACTCAGAGATCCACCTGCTTCTGCCCCTAAAGGTGTGTGCCCAGCTCTACCTCATATTTTTGAGACAAAGTCTCGCACACTAACCCTGGAGCTTGCTGCTTTCACTAGGTGGTCTAGGAGGTTTCCCTGACGTCAGCCCTCTGTGAGGATGTTGAAGATGTCCGCCACTGTGCTTGGGTTCTTTGTTTATTTAACATAAATGCTAGAGATCCAATTATTCTTTTTTTTTTTTTTTTTTTTTTTAATTTGGTTTTTTCGAGACAGGGTTTCTCTGTATAGCCCTGGCTGTCCTGGAACTCACTCTGTAGACCAGGCTGGCCTCGAACTCAGAAATCCGCCTGCCTCTGCCTCCCAGAGTGCTGGGATTACAGGCGTGCGCCACCACCGCCCGGCCCAATTCTTATTCTCACGCCTGCACAGCAAGCATTTTACCACTGCACCATCTCCCTCATTTTACAGATGTGTATCTTTAATCTTGCTGGATCTATCCAAAATTAGCAGAATTGACGGATTTTGTCTTGTCAGTTTACCTGAGAAGGTTTCTGCTAAGGTTTATAGACCATTGTGTGTATTGTGATGAGAATAGCCTATGTGCCTGTAGTCAGTGTGGTAGAAAGCTTGCAGGGCCCTTCTGGTTAGCTGTTGAAAAGTCTCAAGATATTTGGATTCTAAGCTCAGACCAAAACCCCAGTTTTCACAACATGTCCAGGTCGCACCTACTCTGACTTGTTGCTGTCCCTAGAGCTGGCGTAGCCCATCAGTGGTCTGTGCCGCTGCTGCTGCCCTGCCAGAACACTCCTCCTCAGACGCTGCTGGCACTTAGTGTCACGTGAGGCCAGCGACCCTGGGCATTCTGTGTAAGCTGAGTGTCACTTCTGTCACACAATCCCCTCCTTGTCCTGTGTGAACTTCCGGCATTGCCCATACTTTACTGTTTCTTTGGGGTCGTTTGGTGGGTTGTTGTTGTTGTTGTTGTTGTTGTTTTCTTTTTTTTTTTTTTTTCCTTTTTTTGGATTGTTTTTCGAGACAGGGTTTCTCTGTATAGCCCTGGCTGTCCTGGAACTCACTCTGTAGACCAGGCTGGCCTCGAACTCAGAAATCGGCCTGCCTCTACCTCCCAAGTGCTGGGATTACAGGCTTGCGCCACTACCACCTGGCTTTTTGTTTGTTTTTAATACAATCTTTTGTAGCCTGGCCTGGTTTTGAATATGCTATGTAATCACAGATGACTGGAACTCCTTCAACTCTGAGTGCTGGATTACAGGTGGTGCTTCGCTGCTCCGGCCTCCACCCATTATTTTAGGAGGTCCATTATCTGTTGCTTTGAACTGACAAGCATATGCACACTGGTCTAGGACAAAACAGTAGGATACATGGACACAGCTGTAATCTGTTTCTTCAGTTTTTCTGCTGTCTTTTTCAAGTTGAATCAACAAGTGTGCCTTCCCTCACTCCTTCTATATACACAATGCAAGTGATGGATGCACACTAAGGAAACTGAAGAAAAGATGGGCATGGTCTTGTCCTCTGGATGTTTGAGGGAGTAAGGTGTCACACTCTTTCTCCTGTGGTGCTGCTTAATAGGTGAGTCTTTGCTTCTCCAGGACGAATGAGTGTGACCCAAAGGAGCCAGAACAAGTGTAACAGTCTAGGAGGTTGGCAGTGCTCAGAGGGATGGGGCGTCAAGATGGACTGTTCACTGAATCAGGCTCGATCCCCTCCCCTGGGAGTTTGTGCCCTGGGACTGTCTTTTCAAAGGCAGTGTCAGGTGTTAGGGACTGTATATCAGACACTGGAGACTCTGACTCAAAAAACACTCCTGGTCTCATGGAGGCTGGGGGAAGTGAGTTCCAGACAGCCAGGGCTACACAGAGAAACCCTGTCTCAAAAAAACAAAACAAAAAAAACAAAAACAAACAAAAAAACAAAAAAAAAGATCTATTAAAAAAAAGGGGGGGTGAGATGGCTCAGCGGGTAAGAGCACTGACTGCTCTTCCAAAGGTCCCGAGTTCAAATCCCAGCAACCACATGGTGGCTCACAACCATCTGTAAAGATACCTGACACCCTCTTCTCATGTCTGAAGACAGCTACAGTGTACTTACATATAATAAATAAATAAATCTTTAAAAAAAAATGGAGGCTAGGGGAGGCAAGTATGTAGGCGTGTGTGAGGGGAGGTGAGATGGGAGGGTGCTCCCCAAAAGAAGGCTGGTTTCTGAGTCTCAGCAGAATAGGCGGGCGGTGGTGGCGCACGCCTTTAATCCCAGCACTTGGGAGGCAGAAGCAGAGGCAGGTGGATTTCTGAGTTCGAGACCAGCCTGGTCTACAGAGTGAGTTCCAGGACAGCCGGAGCTACACAGAGAAACCCTGTCTCGAAAAACAAACAAACAAACAAACAAAAAAGAAGATAGCTCCTTTCAAGAGGGAACAGGACTATGGCCTACACGGCAGAGGCAGAGAGCACCAGGCTCTGAGGCCTCCTAGGAACTTGGCACTGTCCGGAGTCCCTGTGTGATCAGCAGGGTAAGAAAGTGAGTGCTATAGCCACACCACGCAGGAGGGTGGAAGACCAATGCTGATAAAGCCAGGGCAAGAACTAGTCATGATGGGAACCTGGATAGAAAGATTAAAAAGGTATTTAAGAATCTGTGTATTGCATGCAGAGACCATGCCAAGACAGGCGTGCCATGGGTTGGGGTCAGGATAGGGGCCTTTCTGTACTGTCTACCATATGGGCTTAGAAACTCTTAGTAAAAAAGAAAGGGACTAATAATTGTTTACTTTGCCTTTGCTCACCTGATAGTTTTAGGTGACTGTAATTACAGAGTAAAATGTGTCTGTGACTTAGGAGTGGCTCTTTTCTTGTCTTCTTGATTCTTCACAGTAGAAAAACCCAGGTTTTATGTATTCTGGTGAAAGAGCCCAGGACCTTGTGTACATTAAGCCAGTGCTCTATCACTGGACTAAATCCTTCTCCACACTGATTTCTCCCTGGACAAAAGTTAGATAAAAATCACATTTGTTGGTAAATACAGAAACCCCAAAGGCCCCCATGACTAGTGAACAGGCGTGGAGGCCAGTACGGATATGTACCTTTTGTCGTCCATGGAGACCTTACTCTGGGCTCAAAGACAGTGATGTTCTAATAGTGGGTTTGGTGGAGACCCAGAAGTGATGCACATTGTCTTTTCCCAAGAGAGATTTACTTACTTCAGACTTGCAGTTTCCTGTACAATCTTTGGTGTGCATGGAAATGACTGTCGTCCTTACCAGCTCTTTGCTTGAATGCTGAAAGCCTTTGCTGCCCTGCAAGCACCCCTGGACACCTTTGCTTAGGGGCGCCTGCCTCATCACCCTGTCTTTCTCTCCTGCCTAGATCACAACTGGCTATAACCTGGAAGATGACCGCTGTGAGTGTGTGGCTCTGCAGGACTTTCAGGCTGGAGATCAGGTGGGCATCAGCCTTCTAGCCCAGAGACAACCCCTGGGCACTAAGGCTGTTATCCTTAGGAGGCAAGGCACTGGGCAGAGGGAGGAGCTGGGACACTGACCAGATCTTGAGTCAGAAAGATGCTTTGTACTTTGCATCCTCAAAGAAAATAAAGGAACTGTTTGCACAACTGAACCACTATATGTGATACTGTTAGCCAAAATAGATTTTGTCATATAATACTGAAACAAATGTTTTGTTTCATAAGCTACATTTCTTTATAAAGATGTGATATTTAAAAGAGGTGGGGCTTAGGTAGCTGAAACCTAAGGGAATTAGAACAATCATTCCTGTTCTCTTAGACTTTCACTGTGATATGTATATTTTTTTATCTAATAATTTGAGTAGAGGCACAGTTAAGTTTCCCAGCCAATTTAAAATGCACATCTATAAATTTCTGTGTTTATTAGTTTTACAACCCAGCACATAATAAAAAACTAATAGAGACAGACACTGCCTTCCGCTTGGTCTGCTCTCAAGAAATATTCACAGCCTGTTAGTGTGAAAGCACACAGGCTGTGGAAGTAGGCTTCTGACAGAAGTTAATTTAAAGGCCTATCTCGAGTATTCCCCTGTTTTAGAAGGAAAAGAAGACGTGGTACATTCTGAAGGTCAGTTTAAGAGGGGGCTGTCTATCTGGAGAGGCTTAGCAGTCCTGGGTCAGTATCTCCCCGGCCCTTCTCTCCCTGCCTAGTAGTAGTAGACACGTGGGTTTGCTTCACTCTCCTATGCTGAGTTTGGGAACTTAGGAGGAGTGCACACATTAGCCTACCATGCGTCAGGTTTTACCACACGGATGTGTGGTTACTTTAGCAGTCTGTCTACTGTAAAGTAGTGCTAATGTCTGAGAACTAAGCCTTTGCCCTGCTCTGTTCAAAGAACACACACTGAGTTTGTTTTATGTCCTTCTGTTTTCTTCTTTACTGCATCATAGATTTACATTTTTTATGGCACTCGGTCAAATGCAGAGTTTGTGACCCACAGTGGGTTTTTCTTTGACAACAATCCACACGACAGAGTGAAGATCAAGCTCGGCGTGAGTAAGAGCGACAGGCTCTACGCCATGAAGGCCGAGGTCCTGGCGCGGGCTGGCATCCCAACGTATGTAGAAAATGACACGGCTTGGCGCGTCCCTTTGCTGCATGTAGTATTCCATTACATAGTGTTTAGTTGCTGTGTTAATAAAACTCCTCCACAGTAGTGTATCTTCACTCCATTATCCCTGTTACACAGCAGATTCAGACCTTGGTGATGGGTGGCGATTTCCTAATGCTTCCAGACAGATATAAGTGTGTTGGTGGCAGCGCTCACAGCTAGTTCCAGGGTTTCTGGCCTGCAGTCCTTGTTAAGTTAAATAAGTGCTCTGGTGTCATTACCTTTCACCGAGGAAAGGCTAATGACATGGGTCAGTTTGTTTTGTTTAATTCTTTGCTACCATTAGTTTCTGTAATGAAGTCATGACCTCAGTGATTCCATAAATTTCTGGTTAGTTTCTTTAAATTTTCTTGCATTTGAGGTGTGAAGTGGTAAAGAAGATGAGAATTATGATTTATTAGTTCTCCAGGGACTAGAGGAACCATTCTTAATGAAAATGGATTATCTGAATTTTTTTTATTGAACTTGTCAATATTTGATTAATGATAAAGCGTGAGCTCACCGTGAGTTATTATTAATGCCTCTTAAGGTCTGTGGGTGTGTTGGACTCTCTCACTGTGAGCACGGGGCCCCAGAGCAAGGTCGTTAGGCAGCAGGCATCCTGCAAGGGTGACCAGTGCCTGGCAGGGCCCCCTCACCTCCACCCACCGGCTTCACGCTTTCCAAGGTGCATGCCTCTCATCTAGTGAGGCTCAGCTCTGCTCCGAGGACCACTGCTGGTGCGTGGGCCGGCATCTTCCTCTGGATTGGGAACTGTGGGTCTGACCTCAGATTCTGTTGTTTTCAGGTCCAGTGTTTTTGCGTTGCATTTTACTGAGCCACCCATCTCTGCCCAGCTTCTTGCTTTTCTCCGAGTATTCTGCATGACTGAAGGTAAAAATAATTTCAGATGGAAAATATATTTTTCTTCTTAAATTGTGAGAGTGTAAAGCATTGGGGTGATTCAAATTAAAGATAAAATTCTTAAGATGGTAGAGGGAAGACGGCAATTTTAGAGAAAGAACAAATCTGTTGTCCACTGGGATTGAAGAGGCCGGACACCCTGGGAGGGTAAGTAATACTGCTGACAGCACCTGTATAGACAGAGTGTTCCTGGCCACAACTCTGTATTCCAGACCCAGGAGGAATTAAATCCTGTACTGAGCTTAGAACAAGTCCTCTGAGCCGGCTGTGCTGAGTGACCTGGGAGCCCTGCTTTTGCTCCCCACCCTAGACCACTCCCAGCCACTGGGCTGCAGCTTTCATTAGTAATAGGGCCTGTTGTGTCATGTTACCTTCAGTCTGGTACAGGGTGGCTGGGCTAGAGAATAAGTGATTTACTGAACAGATAAATGGTTTTCTAGAACAAAGCCACCTGAGCGTTAGGGAAAGTATAGTTGGCCAAAGCCGTCCATTGCAGCTGCTGCGGTGCGGCTGTCCCTGAAGAGCAAGCCCTTCCAGAGGCTCACTGCCATTCACACAGCAGCTTTCTGTGCACGCGCTGGTGATGGAGGAATCAAGCGAGAAGGGGGAGAGGCATGCTGATGATGGCGGTCCCTGTGGCTTGTGCAGTGCCCAGTGTTCTACATGCTGCTTCCTGTCTTTTTTTTTTTTTTTTTTTAATCTCTTCTGCCTTGTAAGGTGTTTCCTGTCACACTGATGTAGAGATTCCAGTTCAGAGAGTATGAGAGGTTAGGAAAGGGCCACTCCGCTAGTAATGGACGGCCTTGGCTCAGCACCAATTGCATTGCCTCTGTGTCCCAGACACCCATCCCCTTGTTACTGCTGATGTTGAGGTGACAGACCTCACGGAGCAGCTCTTGCTGAAGACACTGTGTTTGCGTGTGCTGAAGAAGGGGAGAAAGAAAGGTAGAGGAGTGTGAGATATCTTCTACGGAGGGAGAAGCTCACAGGACGGGGAGTGTCCTCACTCGGTATGACAGACTCAGGCCACCTTGGGACTGGGAACCTCTGGGAAAAGGATGACCCGGACACAAAAGGTTTGCTGTCTGGGCTCAGGCCAGTGGCTGCTCTGTATGCTTGTCTGCAGCCATTTGCGCTGTGAGCTGTGTCCAACCTCTCGGCACGTCTGCTGGAGAGCATGGCCTTGCCTCTGCCCTGAGCCGAGAGCCAGGAGGCGGGAGGAGTCACAGCAGTGACTCAGCGCTGGAGAGTTCTGGAAAGAGAATCCTACTTCTAAAGAAGCTTTTTTTTTTTTTTTTTTTTAAGATCTTTATCTCTTTAAAAAAAAAAAAAGGGATCTAAAACCCTGAATTTTACCTTGGTCCTAGATAGTCATTTTTTTTTTTAAACATCAGACAACATGAAGCGTTTTTGTTTTTGTTTTTTTTTTTTGTTTTGTTTTTTTTTTTTGGTTTTTTGAGACAGGGTTTCTCTGTGTAGCCCTGGCTGTCCTGGAACTCACTCTGTAGACCAGGCTGGCCTCGAACTCAGAAATCCGCCTGCCTCTGCCTCCCAAGTGCTGGGATTACAGGCGTGCGCCACCACGCCCGGCGAAGTTTTTAAAAATCATCTTACATTTATTGTCCTTTAGTTTCTTCTCAGTCATCAGAAGACAGTTTGTCATGTTGAGATAATTGATGTAGTCTTTGAATTACTCCAACTAATACTAATACAAGTTAGGTTGGCTGGCGCACAGCTCCTTGGTGTGGATTGTAAGTAGTGACAGCTGTGAGGATCTAGCGGGGAAAGAGCTGCCGTCTCAGTGACATAAGCCCGGGTGTGCCTGCTGAGCTGACTGCTCGGGCCATTGCAGAGCACGCCCTTCTGACACACGTTTGATGGTGATTGAGAGGCTGTGTTCATGTGTGGGTGCATTTCTGAGAGAGAAATGTGGGCACACTGAGAGAGAATCAGGTTTCTGTAGTTCATGCAATTATTCCTCCATCTTTGGCTTGGGGGTGTGTGTCCCCAATCGGAGGGTCCCAGGATGATAGTGACTCTCCTCAGTCTCTTTAAGACATTTCTTTTTATCTTATTTTATTTATGTGTGTACCATGTGTGTGCAGTGACCCCTGGAGTTACAGATGGTTGTGAGCTGCTGTGTGGGTGCTGGGAATTGAAGCTGGGACCTCTGGACGGGGACCCAGTACTCTTAACTCTGTCTCAAGGCTTCCGGTGTCCCTCTCTGAGACAGTGCTGAATGAACACTGCCTCTGAGGGCCACCTCGCTTGACCTCCTGGCCTGGAGCTCAGTTCTCTGCCTCTGCTCGGAGACGCGGGACTATGGCAGTGTGGGGAGATGCAGAGGGCGGCTTGTCATGGCAAAAGCCACGCTGTCCTCCTGACTGGCTGCTCTGTGTGTCTCTTGTAGAGGAGCTGAAAGAACATTTGCTAGGGGACAGTGCCATTGACAGGATCTTCACTCTGGGGAACTCGGAGTTCCCTGTCAGCTGGGGCAACGAGGTCAGACTGTGGACGTTTCTGGAAGACAGAGCCTCGCTTCTTTTAAAGACATACAAAACAACAATTGAGGTAATTAGATGAATGAGGACCATGCTTTGTCATGTTTCTAGTCCTCAATTCATTCTGATTCTTAGCAAAATATATGTTTGATGTTCCTTATTTGATATCAGTGTACTTCAGTTTATCATGCTTATACTAATAGCATTTGATAAATTTTACAGTTAGTACTTTTGAAAAATATCTTTAATTCATGATACCACAAACATAAGTTTGCATTTTGCTACCCACCTCCAGTCTCTCTCTTTCTCTCTCTTTCTCTCTCTCTCTCTCTCTCTCTCTCTCTCTCTCATACTTTCTCTCTCACATTGTCTCTCCCCACAAGCCCTAGCATGTAGTACATTAGAAGGTTAAACCCAGAGGCTTGCCTGTGCAGCCACGCCCCCAATCTGTCCCAATCTGTTTTCAAGACAGATTGTCATAAGCTCACCCAGGCCTCAAACTCATAACCATCCTGACTCAGCCTCCTGACTAGCTGGGATTGCGGCTGCTCACCAGGGCTGGCTGGAAGACTTGTTTCTCTCTTCTTAATTCACGCCCTTCACTCTGGGTACACATGGGGGCTCCAGTCAAGGTGATTAACGGGAGTGAAGCCATCCATTCTGCGTTGGCTCCATTTACCTGGCCTTACCTTTGTTTTAAGAGTCCCGACTTCCTATAACAAGAGCCCCAAGTCAGACTGCAGTTTTGATGGGAGCTCCAGGCCATGGGCGGCGCTGTGAGTCCTCCGTTTAAGAGCTGTTGGCGAGCACCTCACCCTCCCGCAGCTTTGCTGACTGAGAGTTCTTGTCATTAATTTGGTATCTCACCCCACCCCCCAGGAAGATAAGATCGTCTTGAAAAGTCCTGACCTCTCTGTCCGGGCCACAATGGCCATCAAATTGCGCTTGGGCGAGAAGGAGATTTTGGAAAAAGCAGTGAAGAGTGCAGCCATGAACCGGGAGTACTACCGCAAACACTTGGAGGAGAGGGCACCCCTGCCCAGATACGAGGAGAGTGACCTGGGGCTATTGGAGGGCGGTGTAGGGGACTCAAGGCTCCCTCTGGTCCTGAGAAAGCTGGAGGAGGAGGCAGGTGTGCAGGAGTCTCTTAGCCTCACAGAGCCTGTCAGCAAAGTCAAGGCTGCTGAAAACGGGCTCGTCAATGGGGAAAACTCGATCCCTAATGGGACCAGGTCTGAAAATGAAAGCTTAAGCCCGGAAGAAAGTGAAAATGTGACTGGAGACACTGAAGAGTCTTCAGGCAGCATGGGCGAGGAGAAGGAGCGGCTCTGAGATGCTTGAGGGGTCCAGTCGGGCAGAAGCTGTGGACAGCCCACCACATCACCATGTTCCTTGTTAACAGTTTTCTTTTCGCAGAGAGGAAAATATGTTTTTGCTGCTTTATATAAAAGTGATTTTTAAGTTATTTTAAAGATCTAGCTTCCCTATTTGATTAAGATTGCCATCTTGCTTCTGGACAGAACAAAATAGTGAACAGCAGCAGAGGAGAGGAGGCGCCTTGAGAGACTGCAGACGCTGTGGGCACTCGCTCGTCCTGGGAAGAGTGAGGTCCTTGCTCAGCTGTGCTCTGCAGGCCTGCTGTCCCCACCCCGAAGTGAATGCTGGCTCTGCCTCCTGCTGATGAGCTGAGGCTGGACTCCGGGTGTTGAGTGGACGGAGGAGCTGAGGGGCAGTGGGAGGAAGCTGGGTGAGGTCATTCAAATAGAGTCTGGCCAGAGTCTTCTTTTTCTTAAGAAGAGTAGCCCCAGTACCAAAAGAAAAGGTGAGGTGGCAGCCTGATTCCTAATGGCTTAAAATGTTGACGACGATCCTAATTATATAAACACACACATAGATCTAGTGATTTCTAAGGATTTGTTTACTTTTTGTGTTCTGTTTTGCTGTATTAAAAACTTGTCCTTTTCCTTAAATCAAAGTAGGACTCACGTCCTCCTCGGTTTTCACGCTGGCTTTGTTTCAGAGAGGTGCACTGACTCCTATGGTGGCAGTGGGGTGCCACAGACACCGCAGCGTGGCTTGCACACGGTGTCAGGATGAGGGACTCCCTGGCTTTCTGATTCACAACAAGCTAGAGATTTTCAAAGCTACCCTTTTGAGAAAAACCCTTATTAAAAGAGAAAACATGACTGGTGCTTTTGTTTGTTCCTGTTCTTTGGGAGTCTCGCAGGCCCTTTGAGTGGAGCTTCTATCAGACGCTCTCACACGCTCCCTGACCCCTGGGAATGCTGCCATGTCCCTGCAGAGCTTGTCACACACACAGGTGGGGTGGGTGCATGCCTGAGTGCCCAGAGGCCTACAGAGGTGCTGCCTCCTTCTTACCACCAGCAGGGCTCCAGTGGGATCTGAGGTCACAAGGGATCACAGGCCACAAGCTGGAAGGAGAAGGCTGGCTGGCTTTCATGGGATGTGGGGTTTGGGGTAATGCTAAGTGTGCTGTCAGAAGGCAGAGCATCGACTGAGCAGTGCTGCTATCCAGAGCTCTTGGCTTCCCTACAAGGACCCTTAAGGTGAGGAGCTACAACTAGTCTCCCGCCCATTCACAGGCAGATTGCTACTCACACGGGACCCCAGGAGCCACGCCTCGTTCTGAAGTGGAAGTGACTCATTCAGTGGTGATGAAGAACCCTATTGCTGTAGCCATGAAAATGAGCCACCCTGAGGTTGTCTTTCTCCCTAGAACCCTGGGACAGGAGGCTGCTGAGGCCACTCTCGGAAGTGCCACCTGTAAACAGGAGATTCACTGGCCTAGAAACTGGCAATTGATTGTTTTTCTCAAATAGTTTCTAAATCAGGCCCATTAAGGTGTATGTAGTTGTTTGAAGAGAGTAGTATGTTCATCTCTCCAATTCACATTACATATAGTACTGCTGAATATTCACTTAAAATGAGAAACTTGGGGTGGACATGTAGCTTTTCATAGGTAATTTGCCTATTGTGCACAAAACCCAGGGTTCAGTCCTTTGTGCTGCATGAACACAATGGTGACCGAAGGTGTGGAGACAGGGAGAGCCCTGGGCTGCGTAAGACTGTCTCTAATGAAAAATAAGTAAATAAAACCACCAAGGGGGCTGGAGAGATGGCCGGGTGGGCATAGTGTTTGCTGTACACGCATGTGAGCCGGAGTTTGGGTCCCCAGCAGCCTCTGTGAAAAAGGTAGAGGTAGATAGGGGGATCTCGAGATCTGCTTAAAATCTCCCTCACGCCGGGCGGTGGTGGCACACGCCTTTAATCCCAGCACTTGGGAGGCAGAGGCAGGCGGATTTCTGAGATCGAGGCCAGCTGGTCTACAAAGTGAGTTCCAGGACAGCCAGGACTACACAGAGAAACCCTGTCTGGAAAAAAAAAAAAATCTCCCCCAGAGCGACTGCTCTGATGACCCTTGCCGTGTATTAACGTTCCTGCCACCCTCGGAACCCCTCCACCTTTCACTCATGCCAAGTCTTCCCCAACTTCTAATACAGCGTCAGTGACTGGTTGGACTCAGACCTTTACAAGGTGTCTGCGTTTGAGTCTGGAAGCAGGAACGTAGCCTAGCAAGTCAGGCAGACATGAAGTAAAGTGCTGTCTGCTGCCTTCACCATGCCTGCAACCCAGAGCAAGTGTCTTGATGGCCAGGGAGGGATTTATTTATAGTCATTCCCTCTCCCTTTTTTTTTGGGGGGGGGGGAAGGTTATGATAGCCCAGGCCTGAAACTCCTGATCCTCCTGCCTCAGCCTCCTGATTGCTAAGACTACAGTCATGCACCTACTCCTTGGTAAGAGGTTTGGGTTTCTAGACGACAGAATGAAATGGACATAGGTGGCTGTTGGGAGGGTGGCAAGGGTATGGTAGGATTCTGTGGCCAGCACCTGGGCTGTTGAAGATTGATGGTGTAAGCTGGGGTAGGGCAGGGCTTCTGGGGGTTAGAGAATTCCCATCAGATTCCAACCCATGGCCATGGCTCTGGAGGCTGCTGTCAGATCACCCGTGAACATCAAAAACACTATTTTATACATATTAATGTCACTGTGAACTCAACTTTCACAGCTTACAGATAGCTCAAAATAAGCCCCAAATGTCGGTGGAAATGACAACTGACTCAAGTCTCAGCAAGAGATGGCACTTAGAGCCGCATGCACCTCAGTTGGACAGTTCTGGAAATAATAACCACAGCTGGCACTCCAGCATTCTGTCAAGCAAGTCCTAAAAGGCAAATGATGGAAACTTCCTGTTATTCCTGAAAAACATCATGAAGTTTGTTCCGTTCTGGTCACTGGTATTTATTCTTAATCCAGTGATTTGAGTGCTAACACCAGAAAGACTGACCACTGGGTACAGACAGCCAGGGGTCCAGTCCTAACACACCAAGCATGTTCCCCCCTCAACCCAGCTTAGGGCTCTCAACCCATGCTCAAACAGCCTACACAGGCACACTTCAGGCAATTCAGGAAGCGGGAAGTGCTGTGTGAGTGGCTGAGCCTACAGTCGTGACTTCCTGCCTGGTTTCTGTGATCAGTTTTGTTTATGGTCCAAGCTACCCGTGTCAGGTACAACTCATGTCTCTTGGTGACCACTTCCCAGTCTAGAAATATAGTTGGAAAAAAAGCATATACCTAACCCACAACAAACATAAAAAAGCAACTCCCACAGGCCTTCCCCGGCTCTGCAGGCTGTCTCAGAGGAAGCCAGGGGCTTCTGCAGCAATTAAATGGTCTGATTGGATTCAGGGGGAGCTTTATAATTGCTCACAGGTAGCAATTTATTAGGATGGCTGTTGCTCATGGCATGTGTCAAAAAGGTCAAAGTTTATACTTCCTTGGACATTAACCTAATCTTTGAAACTCTAAAAGTTACACTTTTTGGTCATTAATTTTTTTTTTACAAGCAGAGATTTTGACAATTAACCCAGTTAATAAAGGTCAAATTTCAATTTTTTCCAATTTCTGGAGCATTTAACTTCTTCCCTTTTGAAAGTGGGGAGATAGCAGGTGATAAATAGTTATTAAGTGAGTAAGGATGTAGCCGTGCTGTCAGGGTGATGATTATGAAGCAGCTGACCCTGGAAGAACAGAATCGCTGTGCATCTGATGGGAGGGAAAGTAGATTACAAGCCTGGGAAATAGAAAAATTAAGCCCAAGTAATGTGTGCTGTGGATAGGATAATGTATGCACCCTGATTACCTCGTCCCTGGGTTCTAACCACTCAGCTATGCAGCCTCCAGCCTCCAGCTATCGAATCTGCACATTTTTAAAAAGAAGTCATTTCCGCAAGGGAGCAAGGGAGTACAAGTTGGGTTAAGAATCAAAATGTCACCACCACGCTGCATCCCTCACACAGGGCCACATGAGCCACCAGCGGTATAGCCAAGTGGTATGTGAGTTTTTCCCGGGGAGGTGAGTAAATATCTATCCACAACCACAGACCAAAGACACTGTCCAATCCAGGTCAAACCAGGTCTTTAACCAATGAGTTTATTGGAATTACAGGTAGCTTGTGGTTAGCTCCCTTGCAGTCCCAGCAACCATTAACAGTCCATATATTCTTGGGGATGGGTGTGGACTTGTGAGCCCCACCCCCCAGCAACCTTTAATTGCTGATAAATTCTGAGGAGGGGTGGGACTTTGGAGCCTCTCCAGGCCATGGCAGGAAGCCCAATCTCGTGCAGGTCCCCTTTGGGTAATCGCAGCTCATAGCAGTTCCTGGGAGCAGGTGCCATGTCATGCCTGGAGGACCAGGGTTCGCAACACCAAAACAAGTGACCAGAGGCTAAGGGAAAAGCCTCACGGTTCTGGCCGGCTCTCTTGCCATATACCAACGTGAACACGTCACACTGGACCGAGGAAGGAATGAGGACACTCGTGGCATGGGAAATGGGCATGCGCAGAGCGCTCTCGGCCTACTGAGCAGTATCAACCTTCCGGACCCAGTCCTTCGCGTTGGACCTGTGGGAGGCCCGCCTCTAACAATGTTTCCCTTCCGCCGTTTGTGCCCCCTGGTGGCAGTGTCGACTGAGGGAAGAGGACAGCTGCAATCTGACCCTGTGAGAATCCAGGAGAAGCCCTGCCACCTACCTCCAGGGACCAGGCACCTTCCTCACCCACCTGAAATCCCCAGGAGCGGCCTTTTGGCTCACGCTGGGAGATCTGAAGCCATCGCTGCTGCTGCGTTGGAAGACGACCATCTAAGCGTTGTTGTGTTCTGTGCTGGGTAGACAGTAGAAAGCCAGGTCTGTGCTTCAACATTGTTCCCTCAGTACCAACGACACACCACGAGCCCACACGCGTGCCCGCCGGCCCTCTGTGTCTTCCCACCCAGCGTCTCTTGGTCTCCGTCTGCCGTGGTACCTCACCGCACACACCTCATTTTGCAGTCGGCATCCTAAGCCTGCCTCTCTCCTAGGCTGGGGCTAGCCCAGCCCAGTCCCCACTCTTCTGTCCACACAATAAATGACCAGAAAACGCTGCACAAGACACCCAGCTCATCTAACTTAGCCAAAAAAGAGCTCGAGTGTACTGAATTTTTAAAAGTCGCCATTAAATACGCGCAATTGGGGGAATTGTCCAAACGATGACTTTGACCAACAATGCTTAATTTCTGACAGTTTTGCCGACTTCTGCCTGCGATTGAGCGCGGATGCCCTGGTGGATGGAGACACAGGACTAAATAGTTTTATGAAGTATCAATTACGGAGCTGGGAAGATGGCTCAGTGGATAAAGTACTTGCCAGGCAAGCGTGAAGACCAGAGTTTGGTCATTGGAACCCCTGTTTAAAAGCGTGAAGCTGGCGAGTTGGCTTAGTAGGTAAAGGCTCTTGCAGCCAAGCCTAACAATCTGAGTTCAAACCCCTGTAGTTATCCCCTGACCTCCACATGTGTGCCTGGTGGAAAATCTAGGCAGGATAGAGCATGCTTGCTATGAGGAGGTAGAGACAGGTGGGGCCTGAGGCTCACTGCCTAGCCAGCCTAGCCTAGCTGGTGAACTCCAGACCACCGAGAGACCCTGCCTCAAAATAAACACTATCGGCATACATTTGAGTACATCCCTATGCCTGCATGTGTATGAACGTATACCTGTACACTCAGATGCACTGCACATAGACACGAAATGAAGGAAGGATACATTGTCAAAGATAGGAAGTCAGGTAACTGGCATGATTCACTCTTCAGAAGTCCTGTTAGAAAGTCCTCACGGACCTGTGCCACGTGCTGCAGAAGCCACCTGCACAGGACGCTCAGGAGAGCGAGAGGGTGTGTGTGTGTGTGTGGCATCTGCTGGGCCCGAAATAGCCCCAACAGGCTGCGAACCAGTGTTACATCTGAGCACACCTGACGCACGGAACCCACCTCGAGAGGATGCTGAAGCAAAGTTGTCTTGCCAGCGAACCGTCGGAAAAGTGATTTTAACCTTGTGTTTCTCTTCACCACCGGCCCAGGATCTGACCCACAGTATGCAGGCTTGCCTCCCCGCTTCCTCCCAGTGCCTGCCTCCCTCCCCTCCCCTCATCTCCCTCCCCTCCCAGCTGCCCTTTCTTTTCCCATCTCCGGCAGTGCTGGGAGCACCAGCCCAAGTCTCAGCAGATGCGTCTTCCATGTTCCTGTACCTCAGTTTGTCCCGTGCCCGTGTGAAGCCAAGCTCCCCACAGTTGAGAGAATCAGGGCTGGCCTGGGCACTCAGGGAGGGAGGACCAGAGCCAGTAGCAGGGGAGCAGGTCCCGCTGACTTGTTTCCCAAGCAGGCTGGGTGACCCTCAGATACTTTGGAGGTCAGATGCTATGTGGATGGAACTCAGGTGATCGGCCAGTCCAGCACCTCTCCCTGCTGAGGCACCTGGATAGTTTCTGCATCTGTGATCGATAAAAACCAATGAGGTGAGTCCCTGCACCTCTGTCTCACCTGTGCTTCCTGACTGTGCAGGGCCAGTGATACCCCCAGCACTGGGTGGCCTACACCCTCCAAACTCCACCCTCCAGCGAAGGTGCTCTGAGTGGGAGGCTGCGAGACACAGGTCATGGTGATACTATCAACCGGCCGTCTCCGCATGCCCGCCTTGAAAGGCGCTTGGGCAAGCTGCGGCCTGGTTGGAAGGACCCCGGGTCCAAGGTGAAGATATTCATAATGGCCACACTAGAACACTCAAGCAAGCAGATAAATATAGTTTGGCTTATGGTGTCCCGGAGAAAATAAATCCAGGTCTACATCAAGACAAGTCAAAGATTTATTAGTTTGATAAAAGAGGAAGAGAGGGAGAGATGCTTGTCGCTTGCAGTAGTTTCTAATTGTTCTTGTCCAAGGGGGGGGGGGAGGGAGAAATTGAGAAAGCCACTAGGGAAATACTACAGTGACAATTGCTGCCATCAAGATCCACTAAAGGGGCATCAGTGCTTGTGGGGAAATGTCTAAAGAAACAGGATCTGCAAGGTCTCAGGCATGCCCCTCCAAAAAAATAATAATAATAATTACAAAAGAGAGACAGCGACTTCACTGTGGAGAAGCAAGGCAGACACCAAGCAACCAGGGCCAATGTACACAGTGACTAGTGACTGACACCCTTAATCTGAAATGAGATGGCAAAGACACGGTGTTGTCTCTGGGGACTCTGGCCAAAGATAACCAACCTTGGCTCAGTCCTGAGGAGGACACATCAGACCAGCCTGAAAGGGAGGACGTTGGATGTTATGATTGTTGAATGTCAACACCTGGAAACCAAATTAGAGAGCAAGGAACTGTCAGCTAGGAGGGGACGCTCAAAGCCAGATATCCCGGAGGAGATTCTGAATAGGGAAAAGCACGAATAGACAACTTGGTGGAATCTGAACAGGAATGGGCTCTGTGGCTCGGTGGACAGTCCTACCTCCTGCTTCCTGCTTCCTGCCCCCCCCCCGAGTGTATGTGTGTGTGTGTGTGTGTGTGTGTGTGTGTGTGCGCGCGCGCGCATGCGCGCTGATAGCATGGGGACCCAGGAGGTTATCTGGGAGAAGCAGAGTCTGGAGCTAGACACCATCGTGTTTCTATGGCTCTGTAAAGGTTGTTCAGAATCAACACCTACAATGCCTTGCATCCTGTCCAGGTCAGCCTGGAGTTGAAGTCTTGCCCTGACATAGTTTTTTTCTCCTGTCACTTGCTGGATAAGGCAGGGCTATCCAGTCGGAGCTCGGGACACAGCCCAAGGCCACAGGGCTGCATGCTGAGGAACACAGGGTGCTGCCAGGCAGCATGGGGAGTTTTACAATTTCCCTTTGAAAAGTGCAGGGAGAACTGCAGGCCAATCTGCAGCAGCACAGACGGGTTCAAGCCTTGCTTCTGATTTTCAGATAAAATACCGAGAGGCTGGTAGATCACACAAGAGGCAAGAGGCAGAACTCAGCCCATAGCAACACAGGCTGCTGCTGCGGCCTCTTCAGCAAGGGGACATCTGCGTCGAGCTGACTACAGCTCCGTGCACCGGTTGGCTCCCCCTGCTGGCCACTGTTGACCATCCTGCCCACTGACCCAGCATGCTTTGCTTGTCCTGCAGCTCGACCTGCTTCGGTGTGCTGCCACCCACTCAGGGAACCTCTCCTCTACCACACTGACTCCACACCGTGGGCTTGAGCCCTTCCCCATGGGAGCCTGCTATGCTTCCTCTATAACCCTGATCTGACAGGGATCTGCCGTCTCCCTCTGATGCTGTTCTTGGCGGTGGGCAGAGACAGGAGGAAGAAATGACGACTTGGATGTCCCAGGGCTGTCCTGTGTGTTACATGTGTAACACATGCTGTGTGTAGCACATGCCTCTTTCTTCTGAGGCGCCATTAGGGCTCTGGTTCATAAGTGAACTGCGGTTCAGGAAGGTCAGTATGTCAGTGTGCGAGTGTGGATGTGTGCGGGACCTGTGTGTAAAAATACATGAGAACATGGCTGTGGGCTTATGTGTGCAGGCATGTCTACGAAAGCAAGGGACACAGAACCCTTGTGTGTTAAGGTATAATGGGACCTTCAAGGTGTCTCTCACAGTGACACTGGGAGGGGCCCTGATCTTCCGTTGCCAGAGGAGGGATAAGCCCACAGCCACAGAACCCACCTTCCTTGATCTGGGCAGCCTGGTCTCCACCCACGCACCTGCTTGGATGGCTCTGACGGATGTTCGTCCCTCCAATCCAAAGTGGAAAACGACACCTTTCAGAAAGTGCGATCTTCTTCTTCTCCATGGTGTGGCCTTCTCTGCCCTGGCGGCCTTCCTGTCAGCTCTTAAATGATTTTGCTCCTGTTTGCTTTCATGTCAGAAGTGCCTCAAAGAAGACCTGGGGACACACACAGTGCACGTTCGACAAACCCGGACACGGTGAAGTGTCACGGTCCACTTCATGACCTTCAAGGACAGCGCTACACCCTCACGGAAGGGGAAAATAGCCACCCACAGACACCATTCTGGTTCCTCCTTCCATGCGTGCCGCCGTGGTATGTGCAAAGATCAAACGTGCCCATCGAAGATGTCGATACCTCCTAGGAAAAGCCAGGGGCGTGGTCCCCAAAAGCGGCCTCTGACCTGAGGGCTTTGCTCGCTCCCCAGGTCGAGGGTGTGCCGTAAACGGGCCCAGCCTATGTCGCCCCGAATCCTCTCTTTGACGCTCACCAGCCAGGAGAACCCCACACTTGGTCTCACTTCTAAAACAACCCCTTCAAATGCTCACTCGGTGTGGTGGTTTGAATGAAAATGGCCTTCCGAGGCTCATAGGGCGTGGCATTGTTAGGAGGTGTGGCCTTGTTGGGGAGGTGTGGCTTTCTTGGAGTGGGTGTGGCCTTGTTGGGGAGGTGTGGCCTTGTGGGAGTGGGTGTGGCCTTGGAGTGGGTGTGGCCTTGTTGGGGAGGTGTGGCCTTGTTGGGTAGGTGTGGCTTCGTTGGAGTGTGTGTGGCCTTATTTGGGGGAAGCGTGTCACTGAGGGTGGGCTTTGAGGTTTTAAACGCTCAAGCCAGGCCTAGTCTCTCCTCCTGCTGCCTGCTGAGATCTGGAACTCTCAGCTCCTTCTCCAGCGCCGTGTCTGCCTGCGTGCCACCATACTTCCGCCATGATGACAAGGGGCGAAACCTCTGAACTGTAAGCCAGCCCAAGTTAAATGCCTTCCTTTCTGACAGTAGCCATGGTCATAGAAACCCTAAGACACAGCTTCTGGCTGTTAGAACATCCCCCTTGCCTTCGCTCGCTCCTGTGTGACCTTTACTGATGACTGCTTCTCCTACAAAAGGGAGGGTGGCCCTGGAAGAGGTCCCTCCCTGGTCTGAAAGGATGCTCGGTCTGTGCCCTGTACACAGCCCAGGATCAGAGAAGGTGCCTCAGACAGCAGGAAGGAGGAGAAACAGACCCGACAGGACAGCATTGAGCCCCCTAGAGGCTTAGTGTGGTGGGCACTAGCCACCTTCCCAGACATCCCAGCTCTTCCGCCAGCCTCGAGACGGGCAGGATTGTGGCCCTGCCTTCAGAGGGGTGAGGAAACCTCCCCGGGGCTGGGGAGAGGAGGCCCAGTGGCAGGTATTTTGGGGTGGCTGGCCTGAAGAGGTGACATGGGGCTGAGCGGAATGGTTCAAGCAGGCTCTTGGGGTGGAATGGGACATGCGTTCCGTTAGAGAAAGGCTATCCTCCAGGAGCCGAGTAAACAAAAGTCTGGCTATCAGGACGACGAAGGGGGTTCTGGGTCAGTGTCGGCTGGGAAGAGTTGAACCTGGCTCCCAGGGCTGGGACAGTCGGTCATCTATGGTGGCACTGGAGATCCAGACCGCAAGGTGTGGGAGCAGCAGAGCTGAGGGCGGACCTGGGTCACCACCCTCCAGGTGGTTTTGCAGTGTGGTAGGGGTAGCAGGGGGGCCAGGTGGCATGAGCTAAGAGGTCCTGACATAAGATGGCCTTCTCTTCCTCCCAGACAACCCCCAGGAAAAGGAGTAATTTTCTTCTCTTGGATAAATGACCTTTCGACAGACTCTGCTTTTCCTCTCCCTCTCCCCTTTTGAAACATAGTCTTATTTTGTATCCCAGGCTGGCCTGGAACTCATGGCCATCCTCCTGCCTCAGCTTCCAACTGCAAGAGTTACAAGGTTGGTGGTCCACCATGCCTGGCTTACCCTCATTTCTTGAGGGGTGTGGCGCAGGCCAGGAGAGTGGGCCAGGAGAGTCATCCCACTGGCCACATGTGGGTACAGAGCTTGGCACCTCGCTGGCTCCGTGGCTAGGGACGCTTTGAGCTCCCTGAACGTCCGCATTGCCGCCTCTCTTCCAGGGTCCTCGCCGTAGCGGCGACTTCAAGTAAGGAGCGAAGAAGTCCAGAGCTTGCTCAGTATCTCTTGACAGAGTCAAAATTGGTCCATTCCTCGATCTATGCCAAGTCTGACACTGCTGAGGTCAGAGGCTGGACACCACAGCACAGGAGGTATCTCAGGGTCACCCTCTTGCAGGAGTGGATGGAGATTACCGGAGGTGCTGGGGATCTGCTTGTCATTCAGGGCTGAGTGGGGAGGAGCCCCAGGAGGGGGCGTGGCTGGCAGGGATGGGGAGACCGGACAGTCATTACAGGGGTTGTGGCGAGCATACCCCAGAGAGTGCTGCCGGATCGCCCTGGTAGAGCCTCTGAGGAGGAAGGAGAGAGCTAGCTAACAAGTTGAACTCATCAGTATGAGTGAGGAGAAGTGGGGGTGCGGTCTGCTAAGTCAGGACCACATAGGGAGGGCCTGCAGATGTGGGGGTACCAGGATGCACTGTGACCAGGGACTGACAGTGGCACCAAACGGTCGCTATGGGCTGCTGGCCTTAGCAGGGTAATCCTCTGCCTCAGCCTTCAAGTGATGAGGGAAAATAAGGTTAGATGTCTGGGGTTTGGATCATGAGGGGTCTGCTCTCAGACGGAGAGGGGCCCGTGAGGACCCGTGAACTGGGAGAGAATCCGAGAGAGGCAAGAACTCCAGATCCAGGCTTCACGCGGGGCCTCGGGTGCTGGAAACGGGAAACTGGAGGCTGGACGAGATGACCAGAGAGAGGCTGGGCCAGCAGAGGGACAGACATGGTCAAGTTGTGTTTGTGGACCACAGGCCAGGGACGGAGCAAGACGCAGGGAGGGAAGCGCCACCTGCTGGCTGGCGGATGGCTCGTGGTTTTTTTTTAGGCTTGGCTTCAGGGAGCAGAAGCTGCTTTCGAGGGGATTCTTGTCACCACCAACGGTGTCACTGTAGGCTTCCTGGGAGACCCCGAGAGGCAGAAAGCTGTGAGCAGAGCTGGCAAGTCCCACCTCGCAGAAACACTCTGATTTCTGGTAATGACCAGGGAGAGCTTCGGAGCGGAGTCTACCGAAAGGTCATTTATCCAAGAGAAGAAAATTACTCCTTTTCCTGGGGTTTGTCATCTTTTGCTTTAATTAATATCAAGCGCGTACACTTCTGGCAGTGGCTTCATGTGCTTCTAGTGGACTTCCTGTGACATTTTTTAGTAAAAAAAAAAAAAGTGAATTCCTGCAGACTCACACGAGTCTCTGGATACCTACCCATCAGCACCTTCTTCAACGCTCGGGAGACTGCGGTGGGCAAACGCTGGCCAGGCGCAGAGCAGATTCAGGACAGGCTTGGGTGGAGACCTCCATGATGTGTGTGCTCATTCACTCACTCACTCATTCATTCATTCATTCACCTATCTGCTGGGAAAGTGACATAGAAGACAAGAGACCACCCGCTATATTTGTTTCCTTATTCTTGTGACCCGGCCGAAGCAACCTAAGCAAAGATTCATTTTGGCTTAGAGGGTACACCTGGCCCACTTGGGCAGACCATCGGGTGGAAGGGACATTGTGGAAGAGGCTTTTCTTTATTTCTTGATATACAGGAAATAGAGGGAGACGGGAAGGGGCCAGGCATGGGAGACCTGCAGACTTCTCCAAAGCGATCCACCCATGGCTTCCGTGCAGATTTAGCTCCTAAAAATCCCAGCACCTCCCCCAAGTAGCGCCCCAGGGGGCAGTGAGGAGGCTCAGCAAGTTAAGAGGACTGCTACAAACATTGGTGACCTGAGTTCAGTCCCCAGAGCTGACCCAAACGTGGAAGGAGAGAACCGGTTTCACAGAGTTGTCCTCCGCCCTCCACATAGGCACTCTAATAAAGAAACCGACAAGCATTAGCATCTGTGGCTGGGGGACGCAGTGGTTTTTATCCAGGAGACTGTGGGAAGTTCATAATTATCTGAGAAGGGTGTGAGGGTCCCTGGATCCTGAGAGCTTTGTCCAGAAAATGGGGTGAGATAAAGCTTATTTCACAAGGCAGTTTCCGAGTTACGAGAGAGTGTTTTGTGATGTAGTTAACACAGAACAGAAATGGGAGCAGCCATGGGTGGAGTGGGCCGGACTGCCGCCCATGTGCCTGCCGTGCTGCCAAGCTCTCTCAAGTCCAGCTTTGTGGCGTGGGGGCCTTCACACCCAGCAAAGCTCTGCAGCTTCATTTCCTGTCACCCCTGCCTCTCTCTTGGATCCCTGAGGCATGTCTGCCATTTTATGTCTGTCCATACCGGAGGGCTCTGGGAAGCAGGAGGCAGGGTTGGGACTGATAACCCTCCTGACAGAAACGGTGTGAACTAAGATTCTGGCCATGGCTGCTGCGAGATGCTGGGTATGACCCAGGTGTGACCCCACAGGTGTGACACCCTTCAGGTGTGACTCCCCTCAGGTGTGACTCCCTACAGGTGTGACCCCCCTCAGGTATGACCTCTCAGGTGTGACCCCCCCACAGGTGTGACACCCCTCAGGTGTGACTCCCCACAGGTGTGACCCCCACAGGTGTGATCTCTCAGGTGTGACTCCAGAGATGTGACTTCATAGGTGTGACCCCCTTCAGGTGTGACTCCCCTCGGGTGTGACCTCTCAGGTGTGACTCCTCAAATGTGACTCCACAGGTGTGACCTCTCAGGTGTGACTCTGCTGTCTATGCTCCCACAGACCATGGAGTTTGTCTACTTTATTCTTCTCAGGTGGACACTGGTGCCAGATTTTGACCAGTCACAGAGCAGACAGCTGCTGGAGGAGCGAAGGGATGTGTGCACTCTCAGGACCAAGGCGTCCCTCCCTGCTGGGTCACTCAGCTCTGCTCTGCTCAATCTCCCCTTGTAAGGACCGTCTACGGCATGATGGCACCAGGCCAGCACTTCACTGGTGTGAATAAACCCGCCACGGTGGAGGGGAGAACCCGTTTTCCCTGTATGCTTTCCAAAACTTGATGTTGGCACATTTAAATTTTTTGCCAATCTGATGGAAAGAAATGTCAAATTAATTTGCATTTCTTTTCTTTTCTACTAATAAATTGAGTATTTTTTAGTATGTGAGTTAACTCTTCAGGGTTCCCATTAAATCCTTTTCTTTTCTTCTTGTTGAAGAAGTTATAAACTGTGACTGCTAAGTCTCTCTTTGTCATATATGCTGTCTGGGTGTTTATCATGTCGTACATGTCTATTATACCTACATGTGTAAATGTGTGTGTGTGTGTTGTCATTTTTTTTCCGTATCTTTCACTGACTTCTCTTTTAACCTTTTTCATTTTTTTTTTCATTTATTTAGACAAGTTTACACTATGTAGCCCAGTGAAGCTTTGAACTCATGACCCTTTTGGCTACCTTAACTTAGCCTTCTAGATGCTGGGGTGACAGATAGATGTATGCCAACACATCTGGTGCCATACAGACGTTTCCTTCTGGAGCCAAATTTATGAGGAGGAGGAGGAGGAGGAGGAGGAGAATAGCAAATAACTTAATTGCTCAATAAACCCATTCTAAACTCTTTATGGTCATGGACATATTTGTCGAATTCATCTTCTATTCCTTCAGTTAAAAAAAATCTTCTTTAATTTTTGTTAATGACGTGAAAGGGGGAATTTTACGTTATTGTTTTCCAGGTAATAAACTTTGCAGTCCTTATTGAATAATCCCCCTTCCTCTCCTCCCTGCTTGGAGATGCCATCTCTACTCACATACAAGATTCTAGTGTATACACGTGTCTTTTTAAAAACCATGTTTTTGTCCTGAGATATATTTATCTATTCGTGTGCTAATATCACATTATAGTTATTAAAATGACTTTATAATATGCTTTGACATCTTGTCGGGCAAATTCTCCCTCTTTGGTTTTTCCTTTTTCCAAGCTGTCTTGGCCGGGCTTGGAAGTTTGCTCTTCCTTCTGGGTATTGCAAGAAGCTTTTCAAATCCTGTTAAATCTCCTTTGGGTTTCGTTTGGGCCCGTGCAGAATTTAGAGACTTACTGGGGGTTAAGATGTTGACCTTAGCGTGGTGACATGACCCAGGGAGTGCTTTGCTGACTCACTAGCTGGCTCTCTGAAGAAGGTGGGATCCATGCCTTCTCCTTGGCAACACTGTCTGGGATGCTGGCACCAACTGATTTGTTCTTCCTCCTCCTCCTCCTCCTCCTCCTCCTCCTCCTCCTCCTCCTCCTCCTCCTCCTTCTCTTCACACAATTCCCATCAGCATTGGACAAAATGGCGGCTCATGGTGGGGATAAGAAGTCAGTCATGGGGATCTCACAGAAAACAAAGCTAGGAAGTCCCTTTTGCTCCTCGGGCCTGGCACTGAAGGCTTTGTGACAACAGGTTAGTGAAACTGAGCAGGGGCAGGGGTGAGGGACATGGAGGTGATGGAGGAAAAAGAGGAAGAAGATGGCAGGGAGGGGTCAGTGCATGTTGACACTTGTAGCTGGGCACTCTCCTCCCAGCTCAGCCTCTGACAATCCTGCCAGACAGTACCTTCAGTTTACAGATTTGGGAACTTGGGCTCAGCCAGCTCATGTAGGGTCGCAGCCAGCAAGCTGTGGTGTTACGTCTGGGACCTGGATTTCCCTGAGTCCTGTCCACTGAAAGAGAGTCCAGTATCACAGAGGTTGTGTGTGTGTGTGTGTGTGTGTGTGTGTGTGTGTGTGTGTGAGACTGTCTGTCTCACTTTGCTTTCTGTTTCTATGACAAACACTCTGAGCCAAAGCCACTTGGGGAGGAAAGAATTTGCTTTGGCTTACACATCCCGGTCACACTCCATCACCGAGGGAAGTCAAAGCAGGAAGTCAAAGCAGGAACCTGGAGGCAGGAGCTGAAGCAGAGGCCATGGAGGGGTGCTGCTTACTGGCTTGCTCCTCGTGGATTGCTCAGCCTGTTTTTGTTACATAACCCAGGCCCACCTGTCCAGGGGTGGCGCTGACATCAGTCATTTAATCAAGAAAATGCTTTGCAGACTTGCCTACCTGTCGAGGCGATGGAGGCCTTTTCTCAGCTGAGGTTCCTCTCCCCGTCTGGCCCTACCTGTCTGTGCCAAGTTGATAAAAACTAACAAGCACACCATCTCTCTACCCTGCTGGGCCAGCGTCTCCGAGGTTAGATGGAGCACCGTTCCTACCACCAGCCATCTTCCGGGCTCAGTTGGAGCGGACTCTGCCCGTCTCTCTCAAAGCAGGAGGAGCCGTGGAACTGGCCACCCGTTCTCTGCAGTTCCTCTGCAGCCTCGGTTGGTTTGGATGAATGGGAAACCTGCATTATTCAAGCCCATGGAATATTCAGGCTGCTGGGCAGAGGAACAGGCCTGTCAGCACTGGCGAGCTCTTCCCTCCCAAAATGGCCCCATGGGCTGGGGAAGCCGCAGGCTCAGAAAGGCAGCCCGTGCCTCAGGCTGGGACAGATGTGGCATCCTGTCCTGACCCAGGAGGGGGCTCTACTGTCTCCACCCCCTGATGGATGTCTTCATTTAGGGAATGCATTATTGAGCACAAGGCCTCTTTCCAGCCAGACTCTTGGACGAAATAGCCCAGCTGTGTCCCCACTGGTAAGGGACCCAAGTGCCTGTGAATCGACTTTGAGCACACTGGGCCTGTAAAAGCTTTTTGAAGCCATGGACAGCTCCTGTAGGTAACTTGATTCTAGGAGCAAAATGTGGGCTTTAGGACACCCTGAATTTAGCACTATTGTTACCCAGGTTGGCTGCTAACAGGTCAGACCACAGGTTGACAGCCCTGGCCCTCAGCGGTTGTGAATGTCACCCGTTTCCCTGCAAGATGTCAAATACTAGATTCCATAATTCCAGAAATAGGGGATGGGTTGGTCCCTTCTGATCCCTAGGGAATGGCTCTCAGGGGGCCAGAGACACAGTCTAGAATTCCAGGATCGTCAGCACTCCCAGGCTGGAAAGAGGACATAACTTATACAGAAATCTCTCTGCCTCTTTTGGGACATAGCCTGTTGATGGTTCATTTCCATTGACAGTTTCATCAGGTTTGGAATCACCATGGCAACACACCTCTGGGCGCATCTCCGAGGACCGGAGAGGTGTAACCGAGGAGGGGGAGATTCATCTTGGATATTCGGAACCACCCCCTGGGTCGGACTCACACGAAACGAGAAGGAAAGCAGAGAATGGGAGGGGAGCACTGGTGTTCATTCCTCTCTGCTTCCTGGCCGCCGATGTGCTGCCAGCAGACGCTACACATTCTCCCACGAGGCCGTCTTCGTCAGGGAGGACGGTGTCCCCTCAGACCTGCAGCCTAAGCAAGTCCTCCCCTCTTTAAGTTGCCCTTTGTCAGGCATATTGTCACAGCGATGAGAAGTGTCATGGATGCACAGACACCGCTCGGAAAAACATGGTTAATAGCCTGGTGGGAAGAGTGAAGGAGGGAGGGGCCTTGCTTTGTCCTTAAAGGTCCAGATAAAAAAGAAATGGCGGGAGGGTCTGAACCACGTGTCCAGCTTGGGGGGCTCTGCTATCAGGGCCCCTCGCTGCTCCTGCCCCTGTGACCTGATGAGAGGGTGCAGGTGGCCCGTGCCCTCCCTTGGCATCATCTGCTGCTCCCGGATCTCAGGAGAGCACCTTGTACCCAGGAAAGCTGTTGCCCACTGTCGTCAGGTGTCTACTGGGCTCTGGGTGGTTTGGGTCACGGCAGCTGTGGATTGAGTTCAAGTCTGCCTGGACAGTGCGACTTCCCTGTGGTCCTCCTTCCTCTTCACTGATGGGGAAACTGAGGCCAAGGTACCCTTCTTGGTCCGAGCCAAGGTTTTCACATGCCAGACCCACCCATTTGAATTTAGAGCTGGGCAGTCCTTGCCTGGAGGCCACCCTGTGCCCTACAGGACACTCGGAGCATGTCTGGTGTCTCTTCAAGGACTCTGCATCTTGCTATATGTCCCCCGGTGAGAAGGGATACAGGTTTCCTCCGTCTGTGAGCTACTAGTGTGGAATGAGTTCCTGTGTCTTGTGTTGGTTTTTGGGGTGAGGTTGTGGTAGCTGTGAATCTGGTCTCTTTTCTTCACCACCTGTTAAGGTCCCTAAAATAATAACAACTGGACTTTCTTCAGCACAGACAAGGAAACCCAGGCCTGGGGCATTGACAGGGCGTGCTTGCTGGTGATCCCACCGTCAGTCAGAGGGAGAACTAGGATTCAAGTCTCTCCCAACTCCACCACGCTGTGTCTGCCAAGCTCCTGATCACTAGGCGTCAGTCAACAAATAACAGAATTTATCGAGCTATGTCCGAAGACTGCCCTCTTCTAGACCTTGGGAAAACGTCAGTCAATAAAACATCTGGCCATCTGGGAAGCCGGATCAATGGATAAAGCACCTGATACAGAAACGTGAGGAGCGGAGTTCAGCCCCTCAGAGCCCGAGTGAGGCTGGACACGTGTGCCTGCATCGCCAGTGTTCCCACAGGGAGACGGCCGGAGAAAGCAGAGAGCTCTCAAATGTGTGTGTGTCAGACAAGCTGGCGTAGGCAGCTGGGGACAGGCAAGAGAGATGAAAAGTCAGGACCCGAAGAGGTATTTGACCTCTATGGGGGAGCTCTAGCGTGCAGGCTCTCCCTCCCAAGCCCACGCACAGGCGCGCACACGCACACATACACACACTGTATACACATCTTACATCTACATATACGAGTTAATAACAAAACACCCGAGGATCTCTGTTCTCATGAAGCTGAGATTCCAGTAGTGTGTGTGTGTGTGTGTGTGTGTGTGTGTGTGTGTGTGACAGTAATCAACCGTGCAAGTGGGGATCACAATCGGAGGTAATGAGACGATCCCGGGGCCGTTCCAGAGACCTCTCCTCAGCCAGGCCGGTGACTGAGTTCTCAGAAGCAACACTGCTAATAAAATCAGCTTGTCTCTGTCCGCCTTGTCACCTGAGACAAGTGCAATCCACAGCAACACCAGCTCCTGACCTCTCCTCCAGCTCAACTTCCGGAAGGACAGAGCACCGTCTCCTGGCGGGCCAGCCCCCGGGCGCTTCCCCATCATCTCATTCACGTCTAGCTGCTGGTGGGTGCCCAGCTGCACAGATCCGGACCCCCATAAATGATGCATCGGCCTTCCCTCCTACAGGGAAGCGCTGGAGAAGTTACAGCTCCATTATCTGACACTGTGCAGGAGGCCCAGCTGTTTCTCCTGCTCTGGCCTCTCCTGGGACAGGCAGGAAGGGACAGGCTTAGCCGTGGGAGGACGGCGAAACATTCCACTTCTCTGGTCCATAATACACAGTGCTTGTCACTCTCTGGCACAGAAAAGTCATCTGCCCACAGCAGGTACGGCTGTGGGGCCTGGAGAACTGGTCCAGCATCTGAAAACATAGCCGGAGAACAACCGGGCCTGGGGGGTGGGGGGGTGGGGCAGGTGTGAGAAGGGCTGTCCTTTGCCATATGCTGTGGATGTGTGTGTGTGGGGGTGCTCTAGGCTTGCCACCCAGGTACCTTCATTCCACTCTCCTCTCCCCTCCACTGGTGTCTCTATGTCCCATGCGTGTGCTGGCTGGCTATCCATTCCTCATTGGCCGGAACTGGCTGGAACAGAGTTCCTGAACATGTGTGTCAGGTGATCTCAGCAGGGCCAATGACGATCTTGTCGGATACTTTTTGTCTGAAGTGTCTGAAGTCAGCTGTGCTGGCGACAGCGGGTCCAGGTTCTGAACGAGCACCCTGCGGTGGAGCCTCAGAGCAGGGTGGACCTCTGCTGTGGACAGCTCCACGTTTTTCTCCCTAACCAGGTCCTCCACACTTACCAGCGAGCCCCCATGGGCAGGGCCAAGCTGGTGGTGGAGTCAGACTGGTTGATGTCAATTCTGTTGAATAGTGTTTCTTTCAGAACATAGCTATGAAGCTGACCAGAGCCTCTTGGTGGTAATTACCAGTGTCCAGGAACCACTGGCTAATCATTCAGCTTCCCCCTCCTGTCCCCTCCTGTCCCCTCCCGATAGGTGGCCTCTGAGTGTGTGGACTCAACTCCCCAACATGCCAGCAACTTGTGGTACCTGTCCAGTCTCCTGGGGCTGAAGGTCCAGCCTATGCAGACACTCCCAACGTGAGAACTCAGGAGGTCCCTGGACCACAGTGACAGTTGGGCTGTGTGTAAACTTTCTGCAATGTCACTCCTATGTGACTTCCACACTTCTGGAGACACTTACTGAAGTCATGGATTGCACGCCCCAAAGACACCATCAACATTAGTATGTTTAAGTGAGTCAGGGCTTCTCAGTGGTGTGTGTGTGTGTGTGTGTGTGTGTGTGTGTGTGTGTGTGTGTGTGTATTTGCCTGCTGGTCTCTAGAGCCATCCAATCACAGGCCTGGATCGCCAGCTGAGGCCACTGGAGACCAGACTCCCGCCTCTTTCTGGCAGGAGCTGGCTCCCTCTAGTGTGGGGTGAGATTTGAGACCTGGTTTCCCTGGCTGGCTGTCATCAGAGTGCTGGACGCCTGATTTCTGAGGAAGTGTTGGGGCTTGTCCTTCACGGTGATGGTTGAGCTGAGGGGCTTCAGTCAAGAGCCGTGAGTGGGTCAAGGCTCAAGCCCGTGGCTGGAACTCACTTCTATAAATGGATGAGAGTCTGTTTATAGAAATGGTCTGAAGTATGCAAAGCCCTCGGTGGGGAACTTCCTCTTTATGAAGTGGGGAAATGGAGGCCTAATAAGGATCCGTCTGGAGTTTCCACCCGACATCTTGTCCCAGCTCCTGGCTGCCTGTGCACCTGCCCTCAGTCCTGTCGAAGGGTAACGCTGGGATACACTCGCTCCCTCCTGTGCCGACGACTCTTGGCGAAGCCGACTTACCTCTCCAGTCTAGCAAGGGCTTCTCAGCTCACAGTCTCCAGGCTGCTCTTGTGTCCTCTGCCTTTCGTCTTCCTTCCCCAGATGCAAGGTCCACTGCAGGTGAGGCTTTGCGTTTACTTATGGTGCTGGGCCTTAAGGGTTGTTGGCTGCACCTTGACGGAATTACAGATCAGACTTCAAGATGTCTTCAGTTGTTGAAAGATGATGACGGGGTAATTGATCTATGCAGAATGAACACATGGGTGAGCCTGTAGGTGAGTCGGAGACTCTCTTCCGGTCTGTGGGGAGAGTGTGGGTGATCGCTGCTGTCTTCCTGTTTGGGAAGCGCAGCCGTGAGGTCTGGCACTCACCTCCCAGCTTCCCTTGGAACTCGTGGCTGTCCTTGAGGAAAGTATGGCTAAGTGACTTCTGTGTTTGGTGAAGGGTTGAGTGTCCCTTCTCGGTGAGAGCTTTAACAGGCGGCAAGAGATTCAGTGTCACGGTCCCTCTGATGACCACGGAGGAGGCATGAATCAACGTGTACTCTACGGCTGCTTGTGTGATGCAGGGATCTCTAGACTTGTGTGATGCAGGGATCTCTAGAAGAGTGGAGCAAACAGTGTGTGTGTGTGTGTGTGTGTGTGTGTGTGTGTGCACATGTGTGTTTACATATGTTGTGTGCATGTGTGTGTGAGAGCACGTGTGTGTCTATGTGTGTGTACTCTATGGCTACTTGTGTGATGCAGGGTTCTCCAGAAGAGCAGAACAAACAGTGTGTGTGTGTGTGTGTGTGTGTGTATATGTATGTGTGTGTTTATGTATGTGTGTATGTGTGTATGAGAGAGAGTGTGTGTGTATATGTGTGGATGTGCATGTCTGTGTGTTGGCTTATCCTGTAGGCTGGGTAACTTAATAGTACCATATGCACATCGGAGAGGCAATGAAAAGGTCTGTGCTCATCCCAAGAAGCCGGGCAGTCCTACTGTGGCACAAGATATGGAAGCTCCTTGGAGAGTAACTAGCGTTGAGATGCGTCCTGCAGAGGCTGAAGTCTCATAACAGGAAAATGAAGGAGGCAGCCACCACGGAGACTTGCTCAAAAGAAAAGAAAAAAGTGGCGGGGTGGGGGTGGGGAGGCAGGTGTATACGTGGCACCCTGTCCTCCCTCTCCAACATCAGTGGTCCACCGTCAATCCTCTCTGGTCTTAGTCCAGTCAAATTGACAACCTAACTCAGCCATCACACCGTCCCAGGCCCTGGAAGCCAGGGATGAGCTGAACCACTGTCCACGGGCAGAGAGGGTGGGTGAGAAGCTCTCTGAGGGTCTGGCCGTGTTCCTGGGGCACGCTGCAGCACGTCCTGACTGATGCTGATGCAGCCGGTCCTGAGCGATGCGGTCACCATGGCATCTGGGAGTCAGAGAGCAGGAGGAGTCCCCGCTCCTCCAGTTACTGGGGACTTCTCTTTGCAGGCGCCAGAGATACCGTCTCGGGACAATGGAGACCTTTTTCTCCAGCTCTTTCCCAGTTGGCTCTCCCACAGGGAAGCGGAAAAACCCAGACATGAAGTCATCACTTGTTTGCGGCGAGAAAGCAAGAAAGAAAGCCACGGCAGTATTGTGTTTGCCCTATTAAGGATCATTTTCTCATTACAATTTCCCCTCCTAATTGCTAATTTTTCCAGCTTCTCCCAAAGCCATTCTACTTCCGCTCCCCCTCCCCCACAAGGGCTGGTGCTTCGAGAAACTGCCACAGATGGGCCAAAGAGAAACACACATGCTTGTTTTTAATTTACTTGGAACCCTCTTTTTGCTTGGTGCTACTGGGACGGGCAGCTGCCAGGCTCTTGTGGCCACGTGGCTGGGGTCTCAGCCCTGAAGACTGGTCCTGTAGAGGGAGGCTGTCTGTGCCAGTCCAAGCCTCTGCGTCGTTTGCGAGGGACTGACTTCTGAGGCTCAGGGGCACGTGTTGAGCCACGGACACAGTCTTTGTACATTCTGAGCCTTGCCTGGGGCTGATCTACGGTTCCAGCCAGGCCTCTGCTGCCCCCCCCCCCCCCCCCCCCGCATGGAGAGGGAAAACCAGAGACCTGAAGACTCTGTGGGCTAAGCCTGTTCCCATAGGTACAGCAGAGCCACACAGTCCCAGAGTCTGTGTGTGTGTCTGTCTGTACGTTGCTGTGTCTGGTCCAAAGGCTCCTTCTGCCTAGACTAGTGCGGAGTCCGTCAGAAGTGACGGAAGCCTGTCTGTGCCTCTGGTTTCTTTGTGTGTGTGCACAGGGGTGCAGCCGCTCACACGGGTGGAGGACAGAGGTCTACTCGGTCCCCTCTGTCACTCTACAGCAGCGGTTCTCAACCTTCCTAATGCTGCGGCCCTTTAACTAAGTTCCTCGTGCTGCGGCGACCCCCCAACCGTAGGATTAGTTCCATTGTTTCTGCTACTGTTATGAACTGTAATGGAAATGTCTGATAGGTGACCCCCATGAACCCCAGAGGGGTAACAACTCACTGGTTGAGAACTGCAACTCTACCTTGTTTGGTGTGTGTGTGTGGGGGTGTGTGTGTGTGTGTGTGCATCCCATGGTGGTCAGAGCCCAGAGCCAATTTTTGGGAGCTGGCTGTCTCCTACCATGTAGGGCCAGGGGTGGAATTCAGGTCGTCAGGTTTGATGGCCTGCGTCTTTACCCACCAAGCCATCTTGCCAGCTCTCCACTTTATTATTTTTTTTTTTCATGCAAGGTTTCTCACTGAATCTGAAGTTCAGGGATTCATCTAAAACAATGGGCCAGAAATGCGCAGAGCTCCTCCTGTCTCTGCCCTTACAGGCGTGCTTGCGAGGGTACCCAGCTCTGTCATGTAGGTGCCGGGGCTTGACCTCAGGTCTGTGGCTGTACAGGGCAATCGCTTTCCATGCCTCCCCTGAGAAGGTCTGTCGCAGATGCATCTCTCCTGTAGTCTGTGCGTCCCGAAACCCAACTGCTGTTTAGTCCCTGTTGTGACGGTGAAGTACCTTTATAAGGCATCTAGCAGTGGGTCCTTCCTGCAACAGAAAAGATTAAAGTCTTCTGAGTAGGGCCTGTGATTGGATCTGAAACTTTATTTCGTTTATCTTGTTTGGTTGGTTTTGGTTTTGGAGACAGGTTTCTCTGTGTAGCCCTGGCTGCCTGGCCTTGAACTCACAGAGATCCGCCTGCCTCTGCCTCCCAAGTGCACCACCACTGCCCAGCAGATCTGAAGCTTTACAAGAAGGAGGAGAGAAGTCATACTTGGCTATTCATACTAGTAATCCCAACAATTGGGAGGTGGAGGCAGGAGGATTGCTACAAGTTCAAGATCAGCCTGGATTACAGATTCAAACAAGATAAACAGGAGAAACCCAAAGAGACATATGAGCATGCCTCACTGTTCACCCAAGATGCTCTCTGTGGCCTCCAGCAAGTTTCCCTCATCAGTGGTCCCCTGAGACCTCGAACCCCAACCATGAGTCAGAATGAACCTCTTTTCTTCGTACCCGGCCTCTGGTCCTATGATGATAGCCATAGCAAATGTCCCACTACACCAATGATCGCTGACAGAATCCCTCAGTCCCCCATGGTCCATGTCTCATCTCCTGTCAGGGGGCATCCAAACTAGTGGTGCCCTTAGCCTGATGCCTGAGACTATAGACACGGGATTCTCTCGTGGTCTGCAGGTCCTGTGGGACAGTGAAGACAGGAAATTTTGACGTGACATTAAGTTGAAGTGGCCCCAGAGCCCCAGGCTGGCAGGCAGAAAGCTGGGTGGCACAGAGTGGTTGTGCTGGCTCCACCCCCAGGCCTCGGGCTCTGTCCTGCCACAGGAGGCCACAGGCCTCGGTGTCTCTTTCTCTGATGGAGACCACAACAAAAGTGTCAAGCTTAACTTCGTGTCTGGCCACCAGGGGACGTTAGCCATCACCTACAGATATTTCAGGAGTGCGGAAAGCCACAGAGACCACTGACCAAGAACATTCAGCAGTTTCAATGTCCTTTTTTACTGGCCTGGAAAACCTGCATCACGAGGAGAAGGAGGGCTCTCGTTTGCCTTCTGGGATGGTTAGGAGGTTTGTCAACTTGACATAACCTAGAGTCACCTGGGAAGAGGGGCTCACAGTGAGAAAGATGCCCCCACTGGATGGGCGTGTAGTCACGATTGCTGTGGGAGGGCCCTGCCCACTGTGGGTGGCGCCACCCCTGGGCAGATGGTCCTGGGGCACATAAGAAATCAGGTTGAGCAAGTCAAGGGGAGCAAGCCAGTCAGTGAGCAGTGCCCCGCCCCCCGCCCTGCCTTGAGTTCCTGCCCCGACTTCCCTTCATAGTGCACTTTAAGCTTTAAGATGAAATAAACCCTTTCCTCACCAAATCGCTTCTGGTCATAGTGTACTTATCACAGCATCAGAAAGCAAGCTAGAACAGGTAGAACCAGGCAGACTTCATCACAGAGTTAAGGCTGGGGATCTCATAGCTTTCCCTCCCTCCCTCCCTTCCTCCCTCCCTCCCCCTACAGGTTGTTTTCTTTTTTTTTTTTTTTTTTTTTTTTGCGGGGGTTGGGGGGGGCAGGAGCACGATTTTATGTAGCTTAAGCTGATTGTGACCTTGCTATGAAGTGGAGGATGACCTTGAATTCCTGACCTTCCTAACTTAGGCCTCCAAGTACTAGATCACTGGAGCAACAGGGGCGTAACACCATGTTTGCCTCCCTCTCCTCTCCCCTCCCCCTCCTCCTTGCCCTCCCTCTGGTCCTTTTCCTTTTCCTTCCTTCCAGGGTCTTGCTCGGTAACCTAGACTTCTGCCTCTAAAGAACTAGGGTTACAGATGTGTATCGCCATGCCCTGCCAGTACATATGCTGCTATCATTATTATTATTATTGTTGTTGTTGTTGTTGTTTGTTTGTTTGGTTTTTTTTTTTTTTTTTTTTGAGACAGGGTTTCTCTGTGTAGTCCTGGCTGTCCTGGAACTCACTCTGTAGACCAGGCTGGCCTCGAACTCAGAAATCCACCTGCCTCTGCCTCCCAAGTGCTGGGATTACAGGCATGTGCTACCATGCCCGGCTTATTATTATTATTATTATTATTACTACTACTACTACTACTACTACTACTACTACTACTATTACTATTACTACTACTACATTTTGCTGAGCAGTGGTGCTGCACACCTTTAATCCCAGCTCTCGGGAGGCGGAGGCAGGCAGATACCTGAGTTCAAGGCTAGCCTGGTCTACAGGGTTCTGATCAACCAGGGCTACACAGAAAAACCCTGTCTCAAAAACAAAACAAAAACAAACAAAAAACCAAAATCAAAACAACAACAAAAATAACCCCCCCAAAACAAAATAAAAAAAAGATTTTTTTGAGGGGGTAGAACTTCATATATTAGCCCTACATCTCTGTGACTCTTCTCCCAGTTTCATGATCTCTTCTTTATTATTGTTATACACACATATGTATACATGCACACACATACACACACACACACATACACACACACACACACACAGGCTACTGCGTTTATTTAGCTTTGCTTATATGTTGTGTGTCCAAGGCTGATCACTTGGGATTGAACAACCTATGTGGGTACTGGGCCCTGGAGGACATGGACCCTCTCCCAGCAGGCACTGATCACCTGTAGTTCTCCATCAAGGGGTGGGGCCGCTGAAATTTTACTTGTCTGCATTGATGTATCAACTCCTGTGATGTGTCACGATTCTGGGCCCTTTCAGGAGGCCATGCTGCTCTGATTTGATGGAGTGTCTATATTCTTCACAGACAACTTCAGCATCGCTGGAGAGAGAGCTCTGTTTTGGAAAGGCTTCATGAGGGAGGATCTGCAGAGTCACGGCTTGTCTTTGGAGTCGTGTATCCAGGTCACTTCCCTGGTCAGCAGCAGGGGCCTCCAAAGTTGGCTTCTAGAAGCTCTACATGTAGGAAGGTCTAGGTTAGCATTAGCACGCGGGCAGGAGAAATGCCATGAAGCCCACCTAGGGCACCACTGCCTCTCACTTTACTGGCTGTTCGTTTCCTTTGCTGGGCTAATGGTGACTGACATTTCCTGGTGTGACTGTGTCTTTAGTAGGTTCTATGAACTAGACTGCTCTGCCCAGCTCTGTGCCTGAAGCCAGGACCCCAGGACTCTGATGCGATACAAGAAATGACAGTTCTCTGGAGTCCGTGGCGTTTCTTGACTGATCTTCCTTTCATGATGTTCCAATGACCACTATTATTTTATCCTCAACCTCCCCCCCAACCCCCAGAGGCCGGGACTACTGGCTTATAGTTAGAAAATTGGGGCTTGCTGTCTGAAGCCGTGCTGTCCGCGTGGAAGCTATCACCACATGCGCTTTTTAAAATGAAAGCCAATTTAAGTGAAATAAAATGTGGATCTTGGCTTTCCCCAGTACGAAATTTTACTTCCCTTGTATGAGTTGCAGTCTCACGGGTTCTGTGGGCAACAGTGGCCAGTGGTTCCGGTTTGGGGCTCACGGTGTGGGATGCTTTGGACCATGTAGCCGGATGTGTCAGGGTATGCTATAGGAGGTATCGCTGCATGGTCGCATGCTCAGAGGAGAACCAGCAGTCATATTTTTCTGACTTCTGGTCCCGGGTGCTTTCCTGGGTCCCCTGGATAGGTGCCCAAGGGAGGGGGAAAGCCTGAACTCCTCCTCTGTAGGCCAAGTTTGGCTGACAGCTTTCTCTGGCTGCTAGACCTAGGCCTGTGTCTCAGTGAGTGAGTTCCACTCTGGTCACCAGCCACAGACCCTCCCTCCCTGGGTGCTCACACTGCTGGCCTGTGTCCTCTGGGGCAAGTTCACTTTTAGGGCTCCTCCTCCCCCTGGGGATCGGCAGTCCGGATTTACCTATTTGCCCACTCTGAGGGTTGCTGCGAGGAGGATTGTTTCTCGTGGAGAAGCGAGGTGAGGAGGGAGGGTTTATTCTGACACACAGCTTGATGCGGCTGATAACATGCATACCAGCAGCAGCAGGCAGGGAGGCAGGGAGTCAGGGGCCACTCACTTTACTATATATGTAGTTGGAGGTAGAGTCCACAGCTGCTCTGGAACTCTCTATGTAGACCAGGCTAGCCTCAAACTCATCAAGAGGTATGTTCCACCACACCCTGTGGGGCTTTCTTCTTATATGGTTCATGAGCCCGATCCATCAAACGATGATTCCTGTCCCCCCCACCTCAGGCCTCCCCCACCACAGGTAATCCTATCTTGAAAGCTCCTCATAGACCTTCTAATTGATTCTAGAGCCTGTCAGGCTGACAGCAGTAGCCATGAGGATTCACCCTCCTGTCGCCTACACAGAGGAGGAGGGCCAGACCCAGCTCTGCCCCCTCAGGATAAGGAGTTCTGATTCTCTCACAGGAGCAGGACGGACTGTCACTTCCACATACATAGTGGGTGTCGTAGTCTTGCAGCGAGGCTCAGCTGCTTCTGAAATAAACTGGAAAGCCATGGCTCTTGTCCATGTAATTTGTTTTACGGATGTTGCCTTAGATTGAGTGCCTATGTTCCTTATATATTGGTTTCTCTTCTCAGGTGAGGATATGTGTGTGTGTGTGTGTGTGTGTGTGTATGGTATGTGTGTATATGTGATGTGTATGCATGTGTGTGTGTATACATGTGTGTCTCTCTGTGTATGTGGTATTGTGTGTATGTGTGGTATGTGTGTAGTATGTGTGCATGTGCCGTATGTATATATGTATAATGTGCATGCATGTGTGTGTAATATGTGTGCATGCATACATGTGTGTGTCTCTGTATGTATATGATATGTGTGTATGATGTGTGTGCATATATACAAGTATGTCTCTCTGTGTATGTGGTATGTGTGTAGTATGTGTATATATGCCATATGTATATATGTATAATGTGCATGCATGTGTGTGTATGTGTGTGTGATGTGTGTGCATGCATACTTGTGTCTCTGTGTATGTGGTATGTGTGTATATATGTGTGGTGTGTGTGTAGTATGCATGTGTGGTATGTGTATGTGTGTGATGTGCACATATGTGTGTGTCTCTGTGTGTATGTGATATGTATGTGATGTGTGTCCATACATACAAGTGTGTATGTGGTATGTGTGGTATGTGTGTATGTGCTGTATGTATATATGTAAATGTACATGTATGTGTGTTATATGTGTGCATACATACATGTGTGTCTCTGTGTATGTGGTGTGTGTATATGTATGTTGTGTGTGTGGTATGTATGTGTGTGATGTACATGCATGTGTGTGTCTGTGTGTATGTGGTGTGTGTGTGTATGTGGTATATGTATGTGTGTGCTTTTGGCAGAGGGCCCATCCTGAGAGCAGAACCCTAATTTGTGGATTAACACTCTTGTGGAAACTCCATCCAACTTTCTTTCTTTTTCTTAACATTAAATTCACTTATTGATGCTATTTTATCTTAATAGTATTAAAAAAGTAAGACACTAAATCAGAGAAATTTTAGAAAGATATAATTATAGACTGTGTCTCAGTAAAGGCAGATTTATACATACAGAGGTTGAGGTGGCTGGATGTTTCCAGGGTGGATCACAGAGTGAAGACAGAGCCTGTCCTCACCGGCCCCGGAGGGAGGTCGGTGCCTGTTGGTGGCAGGCCACGCAGTCTGAAGTGTTTTGATCGAAACCTGAACATGCAAAGGCACCGTGAGGCTAAGTGATGGCGGGGCCTTTGTCCAAGTTCAGAGGAGTGTTCCGCTCCCACCTCGGGGTCTCAGGAAGGTCGTTGAAGAAAATCCTCTTCCCCTCTCAACTCCGGGACGCGAGCCTATCCTCGGGCTGTGCTGAGCCTATCCCATGAGCAAGAGGGTGAGAACTCGCTCCTGAGAGAGATGCGCGCTGCCATCTGGCTAGCAGGCGTGCACCGGTCGGCTGACAACTCGCCACCCGCTCTCATCGCTCCTCTTTCCATCTCAAGTGTCAAATGTTCTCTTCTGCGCTCCCCTCCCCCCATCTTCACTTCTCTTCATTTCTAGGATGCCTTTGGCTCGTGGTGTGGCTTCCTGTCTGTCTGGTCTCCCGGCCACTTCCCCATGACTTTTCCAAAAGCCAGAATGTCCCTGCTGTAACCTACACGGGACCTCAGCTCCCTGGGACGGCGGGACTGATGCTGGGCAGGGGAGGTCTAAGAACTCATCCTTAGGAATGATTTTAAGGCTGGACGCGCCGTGTGGGTTGATCAGGAGCGTACACCGGGACCGCAGGAGGCAGACCGTGTGTGTGAGCGTCTGGCCACCCTGCTTGCAGCTGAGCCTTTAGTCCTCGTGTGACCCTTGGGCTTCCGCAGTCTGGCTTGCTGCCTCCAACGCCTTTCCCCTGCTGTCCCCACACCCATCCACACACGTGATCATTTTCTTCACCCCTCTCCTCTATCCAACATCTGTCCTCTCCATACATCCCCGGACACCCTGTCTTCCCTGTCTCAACTCCCGTCACCTGTCTCAAGCAATTGAGGGTGTGTGCCACCCTCTGCTCTCAGCGTGCTGATGTGTGTGCAGTGATATTGTGGTCTGCACGGTCAGCAGCGGCGGCGTGGGTCAGCACGGAGAGGGGCTCCTGTGGGGAGAAGGGAAGAACACAGCCTGGGCGCACAGCTGGACTGTAGAAATACCGAGCGCGCCTTGGGGCCTTCCTCGTACCCTTGCCTGCCCTTCTTCCTTGGCTGGCAACATTGTTTCTTTACAGACCACTCCAATTTCTTCGTGGGGGTGAACACGGCAGGTGCAGCACCTGAGGGGCTTGGCTGGACTACAAGATGATCCCTGTGACTGTTGAGTCACAAGAGGCCAGAGGCAGTGTGCCCCAGCACAGGTGGCTTCAGGCCTGACTACGGAAAGGACTGTCTAGGTACAGAGGATGAGTCGGGGCTTCAGTCACAGGATGGTGAATACCAGGCCACCTCTCGGGTCCAGGGATGCTGAGGGTGGGAGGGAGGCTCAGAGAGGTGACCGGGAGAGTGAGTGGGTGACAGGGACTGGTTTCAGGGAGTGGGTTCTGAGAGAACAGTACCAGAGGTGTCTTGCCATGCCCCCCATGGTGACACTTGTGCATGCAAAGATTCACTTACCCAGCTACTGACAACCAACTAGGAGCTGTGGAGCACTGGATGATTCTGCGTCCCTCACCCCAGGAGACATTATTCTTAGCTCCGTTCCCGTGCAGACCAGTAAAACGAAGCACAGAGAAGTTAGGTTGCTTTCCCAAGTTCACGTGGGTGGCCCACTCCAGATCACACCAGGCCGCAGTGGCCTCCCCGCCCTAACCCTGAAGACAGCACAGCACAGCACAGCACAGCGTGGCCCTTTCAGAACGGCAAGGAGGCGGCTGTGTGAAGGAGGGACCAGCCTCTCCTTCATGTTTCTAGTGCCCTGGAGTTTTCTCTGCCTCCGTATGTTAAAAAGAAAGAAAACAATGTAACGACAACAACACAGAGAAACTTAGATCATTTTGGAGAAAAAAAAATACAAAAAAAAAAAAGTCTGACTTATGTGAAATTTAATTTAATTTATTTTTATACCAGCAGCTGTCAGTTCAAAGAACAACAACAAAGTAACCATCTGCGCTTAATTTCATCAATCCACTGTCGATGGTCACGTGAGCAGGGCTTTTGGACCGAGGCAGAGCGCGTGGCCAGGTCCCAGCCCACCTCCCCACCCTGCAGGTCCTCTGTCCAGGCGGGAAGGAGAGCTGGTGGGCAGATTTAGGGGTGGAGAGACTTGGCACCGGGAAGGAAAAGCAGGTGGTTGTTGAGACACTAAGCCCCGAACTCTTCCTCAGTTTGGTGTCTCTGTGCCATCCTGGGTGAGCATCTGAGCCCTGTGGGACAGGTCGGGTAACTGAGTGAGGAACTCATAGGTTCCTTCACCTAAGCAGATAGAATCAGACCCTGGTTTGCTCAATTCCTAAATATCCATTCTTATGGACACACTGTGTGTGGACCCTTCAGAGTGGCCCCCAGCTTGAAGCTAGGAAAAAAAAAAAAAAAAAAAAGAAAAAAAAGAAAAAGAGGAAGAAAAGAAAAAGTCGGTGGGGTCAGAGGGTTTGTGTTTCCTGGGAGCCTGTAAGGATGAAGGGAGACACAGCTGAGGTGTGTGCGGGCACACAGCTGCGATCTCAGCCCTGGGGAGGGAGGTGTCAACGGGACCATGGGGAGTTCAAATCTATCTCTGTCTACACAGTGAGCTTAGGATCAGCCTACAGCAGACCCTGTCTCAAACTCAGCAAAGCAACCACAGACATACACACACACACACACACACACACACACACACACACACACACGGGGCGGGGGGGGGGAAGGAAGGAAGGAGGGAGAGAGAGAGAGAGAGAGATAACCAGCTTGAGGGTGAGTTCAGCCTTCTAGCAACAGGGTGAATACCCATTCCCCAGCTAAGATCCACACAGGTTCCTGCTGACCCCCAGGTAGGCAGGGGTGCCCTTTGCTGCCTAAGGCTAGCACTTTTGGGGCTTCCTTTCCAAATCCATCCCCGTGGTAGGTAGTTCTTGCACCTGGTGGCTGCTGCCGCCTTCCTTTCTAACACACTTGCCTAGACCCAAGATTCACTCGACACAGAGGGAGCCAGACGAACCACATCCCTCTTAAACAACGCCCAGTCTTCCCAGAGGTAGGAGCTCTGCTGGACCTGGGAAACCCTGTCCCAAAGGAAAGCCCTCGCCTTCAGGGCTGACCTCAGAACACTGGAGCTTAACCGTGTCTCATGGCGCACTAAGACATGGGCTCTCAGAGGCACACACGGGCTCAGCTGTGGGACTGACCTGGAGTGAAGGCCGTAAAGCACCCTCTCCCCCTTCCCAAGCAGCAGCCTCTGACTCGGCCTGTCCTGCGTGGCCGGCTTTTTACCGCCCACAGCAGCTACCCTTTCCCGAAGCGCACTATGTCTCCGAAGTTCTCCAGAGGGTTGTTGCTTTAGATTCAGGGAACAGACACCAGGTTTGAGGGCCGTCTTCCTCACCTTTAGCAAAAGGCAACTCTCAGCCCCAGGAGCCTCTGGAAGCCCCTCCCCCCCCCCATCCTGGCTCTGTTTACTGCGGATCGCTGAGGAGTCGAGCGAGCGAGCGAGTCAGAAATACAGATCAAGAGAGTTACATTTTTCGATTTGCCATATTAAAGAGAAGGGGGGCGACGCTTGCCAATTGGCATGTCATCTTCTCATTAAATAACAGATGGTGGCTGAGTCATCGCACCACCAGCCGGGACGCTGCTGGTCTGCTGGCTCCCTTGCTGGGGCCCAGCCACTCAGGACGTGGGGGCCTGTGGGGGGGCAGAGGAGGAGGAGGAAGCCTCACTTCAACCCCCTCCTCTCAGCCTCCTCTTCCTCTCCCCAACGTGCCAGCTCTAAAATCCTGAATAACCCACCCACTCCTTTTTATTGTTCCCTTAACAAATGGTCCGCCAGAGTCCCCAAGTGCCCTGGGCTGGGGACAGCCCGTACACCTCAAAGGCCAGGCCCCATCAGGCAAGAAGACAGTCCAGGAGGTCATGAGGTCAGTGCTACGGATGAGGGGGTCCAAGGCCTCAGGTGAACGAGACCAGACTCAATGCAGACCTGGGGCTGGGGCTTTCTCCCTCTAGGGACGCCGGAGAGAAGTCACCCTGGAAGATGGCTGTGTGGTTTACTGTGAGATCTCTTTCTTTCTCTCTCTTCCTTCTTCACATTCTGCTTCCAATAACCCTTCCCACACAGCCCTCGGCATACACCCATAGGTGGGCTGCGACCCTCCTTCCGGGAGCTGCGGTCCAGCGGTGGTGACGTTGCGGCTAGTAGGTAGTTGGTCTGTGGTCTCTGTGTTGCTACTTTTGAATCTCAGAATGTAGACTTGGTGCTGGGGTCATGTCCTATGGACTCTGTGCATTGCGGTCTGTCCCCGTGAAGCTTGTGGCTGGCAAAGGCTCGCCCTAAGGCACTGTCTCTGACTGTGCGTCCCCTGGGCATGAGTTTGGTGAGGGAGGGGTCATTATAGGATGGGCTGGTGACTTCAAATGAAGTCCCCCCCCAGGTGTGTGTGTGTGTGTGTGTGTGTGTGTGTGTGTGTGTTGAGTATGTATACACTCACACATATAGTTGACATGCACACAACTATAGACAATACAGATATAGTTGTGTGCATGTCTAGAGGACAGAAGACAGCTTTGGATATTATTCTTTATTTTTTGTTTTGTTTTGTTGTTGTTGTTGATGTCTGTTTGTTTTTCAAGATGAGGTTTCTCTGTGTCGCCTTGGCTGTCCGCTGTCCTGGAACTTGCTCTGTAGCTAGCCTTGAACTCACAGATTCACCTGCCTCGGTCTCCTGAGCGCCGAGATTAAGAGTGTGCACCACCACCGCCTGGCTGTGGATAATATTCTTTAGAAACACCATCCACCCTCTATGAAACAGGGTCTCTCATGGGCTCTGATGATCAATATTTAGATTGGTTGACCTGTGAGGTTCAGAAATCCTCCTGTCTCAGCTTCTCTGAGGCTGAGATTACAAGTATGTGTCATAACTGTGGGCATTTTCACGCAGGTTTTCTGCGTCGAAACAGGGGTCCTCGTGCTCACAGGGGGAGTGTTTTGTGTGTTGGGGTGTCTCTCCAGCCTGAATGAGCTCTTTTTTTTTTGGGGGGGACAGGGTTTCTCTGTGTAGCCCTGGCCGTCCTGGAATTCTGTAGACCAGGCTGGCCTCGAACTCAGAAATCTGCCTTCCTCTCTCTGCCTCCCAAGTGCTGGGATTAAAGGCATGCGCCACCACTATCTGGCTAATGATGTCCTTTTTAAGGCCTAATGAGGGCCATCTAAATTCCAACCCACACGCTCCTGACTCCCTTCAGGTATGTCCCAGGCTCATTTAGACTTATGCCTGAAAGCTGAGAAGTCTCATCTCTTCAGGACTCAAGGTCTGGAGCTCTGAGACACAAAAGCTCCAGCCCTGGCGTCTGTCTGGTGGCAATAAAATACTGCATCATGGTTCTGTCGGTCAGGCGGCCCCCTCAACAACCGTGACATAGATTCCAGGGTCAGTCCTGACTAAGCAAACCAATGTGATTCTAACCTATCAGAAGTCTGTGCTCTATGGAAATAATAAAGCTCATGGTTGATTTTAATGCTCAGCTTTACACAGTCTGAAATCACTGTGGAAGAGAGTGTCGTAAGAGACTGCTGGATCAGGTTGGCCTGTGGGGGGCCGTCTTATTTACATTCGTCGATGTCTAAAATTGGGCAGTACCATTCATTCATTCCCTCGGTTTGGTCCCGGATTCTATAAAAATGGAGGCGGTGAGCCAAGGACCAGCATGCATCATCCCTCTCTCTGCTCTTGACGGCGGCCGTGGTGTGACCAGCCGCCTCACGCTCCTGCTTTGACTTCCCTGCTATGGTGGACGATGCCCGGAAGTGTGAGCTGAAGTAAGCCCTTCCCCCACCGCGAGCTGCTCTTTGTCAGGGTGTTTTTATCCCAGCAGTAGAACTGAGATTAGCTCAGTAAGCAGAGACAGAAACCATGACTTTTATATGTCTGTCCGTCTATCTATCTATCTATCTATCTATCTATCTATCTATCTATCTAGAATTTAGAAATTATTCACTGGGTCTGGAGAGATGGTTCAGCTATTAAGAGTGTGCACTGTTCTTAGGAAAAAATCTATTTCATGCCCGGCACCCACAATGGGATCCTCGCAATTGTCTGTAACTCCAGCTCCAGGTGATTGGGCAGTGTGTGCTAGCCTTCAAGGGAACTGCACTTGTGCACATACACACACACACACACACACACACACACACACACGCACGCACGCGCGCATACACGCATACACACACAAACATACACACACATACATACACACATGCACACACATTTAAGAATAAAAATATCGTAATTAAAAATGTATCATAGTTGTCGTGCGTGTGTATCATGTGAGGGCCAGACTTGTGCCCCAGTATGTGTGCGGTGTCAGAGGACAACCTTACGGAGCCAGGTCTCCGTTCACCTTTGTATTGGTCCTGCGGATTGAATTGGGCTCCAGGGCTTGTGTAGCAAGGGTCTTTACTTGCTGAGCCAATTCACCGGCCAGGCACCACGGCCTTTGAAATATCAGCTCTTCAGTCAGTGCTGGGGTTGAGACCCCGCGCTGGGTTCTCTTGTACACGGCATGGGGGTCTGGGCTACTCCTCACCTCTTCCCAGGCTGAGCTCAGGAGAGTGAGTCCACAAGAAGGCCTGCAGGCCCAACCAGAGGGGCTTGGCCCAGGCCAGAGGCGTCCAGAGAGGGAACGGCGCATGTCTGGGTCACCAGCCTCCGTCCTGAGAATGGGTGCAGGGGCCCAGGGTTGCAGCTGTTCCTGCTTCTTCATGGCAATGCTCTGTTCCTGCTCTCCAAGGGTGCGTGGTGGGCTGCGTCTGGCACTGCCGGCCCTCAGCTGGAAATGGGCAGTAGAGTCAGGCCCTCCGGCCCCAGAGTTCCCGTCTGACCTGAAACTCCAGGCCCGTCGGCCCTGACCTTTTCCACTCCTGCTGTCTGCAGGGTGAATTATGAAATTCTTTGCATTTTTGTGTGTGTGCAGAACATCTGGTCTGGTTGATCTAAGCCCCTGATGAATGGGCGCCCAGGTCTCTTCCTGTCTACGCTCCCTGGCCTGTATTTCCCACCTGTTTGAAATTAATAATCCTGGGTATAAATTGTGATGTGTCCCGTGGCTGTGCCATGACCCGGCTTTCCTCCAGACAGCCTCACCGTGAAAGCAGGCCAGTGGCCGGGGCGGACGGGAGTCCTGATGGCTCTGGGTGCCGAGTGGCTCCTGGGATCTCAGCTGACCGCCCGCTGGCGTCCCAGCATCCTCCTGCCACCCTGTTTCCTAGACACCCTGAACTTACCGCATCAGGAAAGCCACCCCCATTCTTATGCCTGCTCCTCTTGGCTTTCTAAGATGGTCTCCAATCTCCACCAAATTCAGCACAGAGCTTGTGCATCTCTAACACACACACACACACACACACACACACACACACACACACACACACCCTTAACTGCCTGGGTTTACCCCCTGGAGTGATCCAGAATCTTCCCTCTTGTGACTACCCCACCCCCGCTCGTGTTTGCCAAGCTGTTGAAAGGACTCTTTGATTCCCTTGTCTCTACACGCCTCTCTCAGCCGTGCTGCAGATGGCCGTCAGAGTCATCTTCCTGAGGCACAAATCTAATAAGGCCTCCCTGTGGCTGCCCTTTGTCCTGGGGACAGAACCTTTGCAGTGTCCTCCCAGGACTCCCCGGGGCAGTCCTCTCTCCTGCCTGCTTCCTGCCTGGCTCCCTGGCATTCTGTTCTGGAACGCCTTACCTGCCCTCTCGGGTCCCAGAAACCTCACTCCCCCCCTCCACCACCCCCCCCTGACAGAAGCATTTCTTTCCTCGTCAAATGTCTGGAGAGTAGTCCTCCCGTTACAGGTTATTTCAGATCCCCAACGACTACCCACAAACATGAGTGGAGATGGAAGAGATGCACGGGGGATGGGAGGGACAAGCGACACCTGCTTCGCATGTTCTAAGTATCAGTCTCTGGCCTCCATACGTGTATGCTTACATGTACACACAAGATACCACGGAACTCTGGAATAGGCCTGTTCCAGCCTACTGGGACACAAAGGATTCCTGGTTTCAGTGTGTCCACGCTGTGTAAACTACCCACCCGAAAACACCACTGCTGGATGACACGGGATGGCTGGGAGCTGGTGGTTTTACTCTGATGTGCTTTTGGGCTGTCCGTGGTAGTCTGTGCTTGTTTGTAAGGTCTATGTCGTTCATGCCAACTCAACTCATCATGCAGGCCATTGCCTGGGACCATCATGTGTCACAGCAGGAGTGACAGTACACTTAGTTACCTGGAGAGTGATACGCAGATACACACACACATAGACACACACACAGACACAGACATACATACAGACATACACATATTCACACATACATATACACATACACTCAGATACACAGAGATACACACATACACACATAGACAGAATATGCACATGGACACACACAGACACATACAGACATACACACAGACACATATACAGACACACACATATTCACACATATATACACACAGGCACACACGGACACACAGAGACACACATAACACACTGACACACACACATACACACATATACACACAGACACCCACACAGATACACACACACAGACAGACATATACACACGCATACACAGACACACACACATACATACTCACGCACACACATGGGCATACAGTTTTACACACAGACACATAGACATACAAAGACACACATGCACATATACATACACAGATACACACACACACACACACACACACACACACACACAGTGTCTATTGGGATTTCTTCATCTAACTGAACAGATTCCATTTTGATTATAGCAACAGCTGGTGTTACCCTAAACCAAGGGTCAGTAAACCACACCCAGCCCACGCCTGCCTTTACAGATCAAGTTTTACTGGAATGAACACACGTCTCTGCACCCTCATCGTGTCCTCGGCTGCTGTCATACTGAAGTGGCAGAGCTGTGGAGCTGTGACAGAGACTTGTGACCCACAAAGCTGGAGCTATTGACTTGATAGGAAATGCTTATCAGAGGAAGCTTTGAACGAGACGCAGCTTCCTGAGCTGGCTCTGGCCGGAGCTCTGTTCCTGTGAACCAGTGAACTTTCTCTGCTTCTAGGTACCAGTGTCTCTCTCATTTGCATAAAACCCCGGGGTCAAAAGAGAATGGTTTTCAGACACTCTGCAGACTGTTGTGTTGCCTGGTGATCGGATAACACAGGTGTCTAGGTAAGCGGCCATTGCCAGCTTGATTAGATTAGAGGCACCTCGATAGAGCTATTGATGAGACACACCCTTGGGTGTATCTGTGAGGGCATTTGGTGAAAGAATTAACTGAGTGAGGAGTGTGGCGGGCACCGTCCCCTGGGCTGCGGCACTGCGCTGAAGGAAAAGGGAAAGGAGAGATGGCGGCGGTGACAGCATCCCCTTCTCTCTGCTCCCCGGCCTGCTGAGCGGCAGCTTCATGCTCGTCCAGCTACAGAGCCACCCCGGTCCCACGGAGCATCCCATGGGTGATGACACCATGGTGGACCCCGCTGAAAGCCACATGACCATACCAAATGTCCCAATACCCTAAACAGTTCTCGGGGTGTTCTACAGAGTCCTGTCCCCTCTTGTACCTCAGGGGACAGTGCTCAGGGTGAAGCTGAACACACCCGGTAAATGGGGTTGGGGGGGGATGGGCAAAAATGGACAGATGGCTTTCGACGACGTGTCTTTCCACCCACCTAGAACGCTTCACGGTTCAGGCAAGCCGAGCTGTATAAACGAAGGCGCTAAAGGCAAGGTGAGCCCGGACAGACAGACAGACGCCTGCTGAGACAGTTCTTCTCTAGACTCATGTCGGATCAAACACACATGCGACGGCTAAGCCTCAAGTATTTACTTTTACTCCAGGCGTCACAAGGCTGCAATCTCCTCCCCCTGCCCCCAGACTCCCAGCACCACCAGGGAGTTAGAGGGGAAATGTTACAGACTTCCTGTGCCCAGGGCAGGTCCCGCAACCAGGGTACTCAGGAGGGCAGAGTCCGGCCTACCATCCTCTTAGGGACTTTAAAGCCTGGGTGACATCAGATCTGGCTCACAGAGATGATGACTGTGTCTGAGCTGTAAGAGGCATCCTTCAGTAGGCTACCTTGCCCTTGGTAGGGTGAGGGTGCCTCTCACTGAGGGTCCCTGAGTCACTCACTCTCCCCTTCCTAAAGCTTCTTTGATAGGAAATGCTTATCGGAGGTGCAAAGAGCTTGAGGTATGGACTTTATCCAAGCCCAGGGATCACATCTCCGTCGCTGGCGGGTCTCAGTCACGCTTCCTGAGGCTGGAGGTCTGTTCTAGAAGGTTGATCCTATAGCCCGATCGCTGGTACTTACAAGGACATCTGTTTAGATTTTCCTTTTTAAAACTGTTTTTTTTAATCATTTTTAATTATGGATATGCGTGTATTGGTGTATGTGAGTGCATGCCTGCAGAGGCCAGGGGCGCTGGATCCCCCTGGAGCCCAAGTTACAGATGGTTGTGAGCCGCCTGATTTGCACGCTGGGAGTCGAAATCAGATCCTCTGGAAGAACAGTGCATGCTTTTAACCACTGAGCCACCTCTCCAGCTATAGATTTTTTTCCTTTTTTTGGGAACAGAGTGGCCGAATCAGAAAGTGCCCCCCGAAACTCAGGGGTGCCAGTCGAGACTGTTCTTCTTCCTCATGTCCCCCATCAGAAGTCCCTGGGGGCATCTCTGGCCAGCCTAACTTATATGGGACTATCACATATTTCCTTTGCAACCAATGAAGAGCACGCATGAGTGTCCCACGGCACTCACTACCCTGAGGTCCCCTATAAAAACCAGGGACGTCTTCTCTTAACCCTTTCTCTCCCCTGCCCCTTGGAGTTTGAATGTAATGGTTGGAGCAGTAGCAGAGTCTTAAAGGCACATGTGCCTTGCCTTAGTAATGGAGATCCAGTAAGGTAGAGAGAGCCCAGATTCCTGATGGCCCCAAGCCCTTCATATTGAAGCCCTACCAATGTCAGGTGCTAGAGTAAAGACATTTCGTTCACATTTGAGATGTTAGCACATCTCAGATTCCGTCATGGATGGCTGTAGTCCATCCTAGCTTATGAATCATGCAAGCGGATTGACTAAAGACTTTAAAATACATTGTTCTGCAATAAATAGTGCGTGCACATCTCTCTCTCTCTCTCTCTCTCTCTCTCTCTCTCTCTCTCTCTCTCTCTCTCTCTCTCTCTCTCTCTCTCTCTCACACACACACACACACACACACACACACACACACACACACACACACGTGCTCGCCCCAGGGAACATCTGTAAGTCAGAGGCCAACAACTTGTGGGAGCTTTTTGTTTTGTTTCGTTTTGTTTCTTTTACTGTGTAGATGATTCTGGGGATTGAACTCGGGTCATAAGGCTTGCCAGCGAGCGCCTACACCCAGCGACCCAGGCGAGCGAGAGTTTATTGCTAGAGAAGAAGGGCATTGCAGGCCTCGTGGCCCCCTCCCCAGCGGCAGCTGCAGAACCTGCCTTCTCTGCGGCACATGCAGGTCCCTGCGTGGCTCCAATCTGCCAATCCATCTGCTCTTCAGAGGAGAGAGGAGGGGTTTGCACGGCCGTGACAGGGACTCAAAGCTGGATTGAGGGGCTCTCCCAGAGCGATGGGGTCATGGGGTCACTGAGAGAACACCAAAAGGACACCACAGGCGCCCGTGCATGGTACTCAGGAGACAGGTAGCACGAGCCTGAGGCTCTGACAGGGCGTGGCTTGCCCAGGGAACCGACCTTGAAGGTCTGCCCAGCTCTGCTTTGACTCTTTTAGTGGAGGAAGAACCAGCTAGAGCCACAAAGCCGAGATTCTCTGTACCCCAAGTATCCAAGGTCATCATGGCCCGCTCTCCATAAAGCATACTCTTGTTATGGGCAGATTCACATGCTGAGGTGAAATCTGGAAACTGTATTAGCCACCGAGGAAACGCCTGTTTAAAAAGCCCTCCCCGAGAGCAGAGATGGAAAGGAACGGCAGATGAATACGGAGTTAGGAGAAGACAACACAGGAAGCAGAGACTTGGGGTGTGTGCGCCTGATAGAAATATGTACTAGGGCCTGAAGAGACGGCTCGGTGGTCAATAACATTTGTGGCTCTTGTAAGAGACCCAAGTTGGGTCCCCAACACCCATATCAGTCAGCTTATAACCACCCGTAGCTCTGGATCCGGGGGTATGACGCCCTCTTCTGGCCTCTGTGGGCACTGCACTCACATGCCCATACCCACACTCAGGCACGCAGAGACACGCATAATTAAAAAATAAATGGCGTTAAAGAAATCATATTGGGCAAGTTCAAATGGAAAAAAAAAAGTTTTTTGAATGTAGATTTTAACCCAAGGCAGGAAAGAGTAATATAATGCTATGTTTTACAAACTCAAATTTTCTAAGACAAAAAAAAAAAAAAACTATTATACATATTTGGAGTGACAGGAATCTGCGGTGAGTTTGATGCACTGAATGAAAGGAAGTCAGTAAAGCAGCACTCCTTATCTTTAAGCATCAGCAATGCTGACAAGGAGCACGGGTACATTAGGTCTCAAAAATCCTGCTGAATCACACACCCTCGCACGCACACACACACGACAACTCACAGGTCACATTTCCTTATGAACCACAAGTTACTAAATTACAAAACTCCCCTTACTAACTATTGGGACACAGGACAGTGTAACTTTAATTCTCTTTTCAAATCTTATTTTCAATGATGGTTCTTAAATGATTTAACCTCCCTTATAGCCTACCACCCACCAGGGGTAGTGGAAAAGGAAGGATATGGGGGAGCAGGGGAACGGGGGAAGGGGGCCTGTTTAGAAAGGTTCTTTGGAGCAAGTCCCACCCGTGTTTATCTGGCAATCAGCAGTTCAGTTCACAGGTTAGCAGACAGCGGCAGCTCAATCAAGTTGCAAACACTTCACAGATACACCAGCAGTCCATCTCAGTAGAGTCAGGTTGGCAACAGCAGCGGCATGACCTAGCAGAGACAGCCAGGCCTCAGCCTCGGCTGGAGTCAGCAGGAGGGACCAGCAGGACACCAGGAGAAGTTCTCAGCTGTGCCTCTCTGAAGATCAGCGAAGACTTGAGACCCACAGGTGTTGCATCCTCTCTCCTGTGTCTGCTTCAGCGAAACATTCCTTCACGACTGTGCCTCAGCTTTTCACACTTGTGTCCACATTAACGAAACGTTCCTTTACAGGTTTGCCCCAGCAAAACACCATCCAAATGACTTTCCAAAGAACCTTAAGTTTCTACTTCAGGACAGAATTTGTAAAGTAAAATAAAAACACTAAGTATTGTAAGAAGAAAGCTATTCTTCAAGGCAGTCATAGTATTACACACTTGGTCAGAAAAGAGTGCTAAGACATGCATTATTTGAGGGTTTGGCTCAGTAATTTAGAAGACGAGGAGAAAATGCCCTAATAAGATGATACTGTCGTCTAACTGGATGTGGCAGACGACACTCAAGAAGCCTCAATAACCCGACTCCAGTTAACTGATTATTTGCTTTCATTTTCCTAAGACTGGGCATCACATACCGTGTGGTGGCTTTGAACTCCAGACCCTGTCATCTCCACATCCCGAGTATTAGGGCCATGTGCCTCCACCGCCGTGTCTGGCTTGTGACTCCAGTTAACTGGGTAAATAATAAATCTACATACATCAATCGTGCTGTAAAAGGGATGCGACTGCCGAGAGCTTGTTTGTGAAATTGAGCCGTTATTCTGAAAACCCAGATGAGAGGGGACAGTTAAGGGAAGCTCCGAGGTTACCTAAAGTCATGATTTCTGTTCGTTTTTGTTTTGTTTCATTTCTGGGTTTTAAGACTGATCTCACTATGCTGCCCTTGAACTCACAGAGGTCTGCCTGGCCCTGCCTCCTCAGTGCTGGTCCGCCCTACCATGCCCAGCCCCGCGTTTTCCACTGATATTTTTAGGTTAGCGTACAGAGTATTGTGTTCCATCATGACATTCTTATACACACATGATATTATCTTTTGCAAAGCACCAGTATCCTTTGCTTAGGTATGATATCTACCGTTTTCCTCTCCCAGATCTTACCCCCCCCCCGCTCCAACTTCCAGCTGGTAAAAACCATTGACAAAGTTATAGAAACATTAAACTTTTTATTTAGAACAAATCCACAAACTTTCAAAAGGTCTGGCAAGATGGTTCAGTGTGTCAAGGTGCTTGCCCCAAAGTTGAAGACCTGAGTTTGATCCCCAGAATCCACTTTGTGGAAGGAGAGAGCACCGAGTCCCAGAAGTTAATCTCTGACCTCTTCTGTACTACACCCACATACGTGTAGATAGCCAGCCAGCCAGGCAGACAGACAGACAGACAGACAGACAGACACACACACCTTTCAGCTCTGTGTAGCTATATAAATTATAACTCCTTCAAGGCCTAACACGGGCTGTGGAAATACCTCACAGGGCGAGGTACTTGCTTCACAAGCATGTAAACTTGAGCTCAGATATCACTCATGTAAAAGCTGAGCACAGGAGCAACTATCTGTAACCCTGGGGCTGGAGTGTGTGTGTGTGTGTGTGTGTGTGTGTGTATCTGTGTCTGCCTGCTGTGTGTGTGTGTCTGTGTGTGTCTGCCTGCTGTGTATATATTTCTGCTGTATGTGTCTGTTGTGTGTGTGTCTTGTGTATGTGTGTGTGTGTTCTATGTGTCTGCCTGCTGTGTGTGTGTCTGCTGTGTTTGTATCTCTCTATATGCCTGCCTGTTGTGTGTGTGTGTCTGTGTCTGTGTGCCTGTTGTGTGTATATTCTTGTGATGTGTGTGTGTCTGCTGTGTTTGTGAGTGTCTCTGTGTGTCTGCCTACTGTGTGTGTGTGTGTGTATGTATGTATGTGTGTGTGTGGTGTGTGTGTGTGGTATGTATGTGTGTCTGGTGTGTATGTGAGTATCTCTCTGTGTGTCTGCCTGCTGTGTGTGTATGTGTGTGTGTGTGTGGTGTGCCTGTGTGTGGTATGTGTGTTCATGAGTGTCTCGCTGTGTGTCTGCCTGCTGTGTGTGTGTGTGTGTGTGTGTGTGTGTTATGTGTGTGTTTGTGTGCGTGTGTGGTCTGTGTGAATATGTATGAGAGAGACACAGAGACGCAGACAGAGAGACAGAGAGAGACAGAGACTGAGTCAGAGTGCAGACCCCTGGCGCTCTCTGGCCAGCCACTTGCACACCCTCACACATGTACACATGCTGTTAGACACACAGATCCATCCAATGGTGCAGCGCGTGACGTGTCCTGTGCACTGGATTGGTTCCTTCCCCATGTATGGAATTCTGGGTCCTGTCCCCGGGACACAGGTTGTTCCCCCTCCGCTTTGTCCCGTCTTCTCCTCCGCTGTCTCTTTCCCACTAATATTTACATATCGTAAGGATTTCACTCTCCTTGGTCCCTGTGTCGGCCACTCTGAGGCTCCATCTTTCTCCCGCCTTTTACAGCTGCGTTTGAGCTTTTACCCATCTTCAGCCTCCGCGAGCTGACCTGCTTCTTATCCAGCTCACGCATCACGTCTGAGTGGCAACCCACACTAAGTGATGTCCCTTTCCCCGGGGAGCAAAGCTCTGCCCTGTGAGCTTGCAGGGAGCGGTCAAGTGTGAGGGTTCTGGGCAGCCTGACCTTTGCTAACCCCGATGGTTCCGGCCACAGACTCCGTGGAGCAGGCCGGTGTGCTTTCCTGCCTGCGTCCTCAGTCAGGGAGCTGTCTTACTTGGGGGGCAGCCTGCTCCTGCTGGTGACTAAGGGACTCAGGTTTCTCCCTGCACTGTGTCTCGTTTAAAGGACAACACTAATCCCTCCTGCCCGGGTGACATTTTTCTTTCCTACCACGCACAGGTCCTTTACAAAGCACAGAGCCCTGAGACCCGCTCATAACCACCTCACCTTACGGGGAGCCCAAGATGGTAGCTCAGAGGTTTTCAGTATCAGACATGCATCTCACAGAGATGGAAATAGTAGTGGTGAGACCAGAGCGTGGCTCTTCTAGAGCTGGGTCGTGCCACTCGATGCCACAGCTCCCGTGGGGTGGGGTCGTCTCCAGCAGGTCTGCGGCAGCTCCCTCCCGCACCTGGGGTAGGAGGCGTCTGCCAGCAGGTGCTTTCCTTAGATGGGAGGCTCTAAAAGTCTCCGTGTGTTTTCCACATTCCTGCAACTCTCTTCCTTCCTTCCCCCCTCTGGCGCGTTTCCAGCTTTGTATTTGGGGGTCCTGCCAAGAACCTTTCAAATGTTCCCCAAGAAAAGGCCAGACCTGTTCAGTGGGCTCCGTGGCTGGCCAGATCCCCACCCTCTCACACGCTGCGTAGAAATAAAACACGGAGGTGACGAGCAGCTTGGAGAAGTTGAAATGTCAGCGCGGCACCCTGAGTCTCCGGCGAGCGTGGAGCTCGCAGCTGGTAAAGGTTGCCCAGAAAGCAAACTGTGAGATAGGAGCGAGGGAGGTTCCTCGTCTGGGTGCTCTGAGCCAGGGGACGCAGCAGAACGGGTTTCCGTGCCAGGAGCCCACCTGACTCAAGCAAGCCTGCACCGAGTGCCAGGAGACTCGTTCTGCTTCTCCCCAGAGTTCCAGCCTGGCCAAGTCACTGTTAAGTCCCAGAAACTCTTCCCTCAGCTCGGAGGGACCTTCCTGGTAGCCCCCTGCCTGTCTTCCGCCTGACTGTGGCAGGATCCTGTTGCTTCTGACTACCCGCTCTTTGAGTTTGAAGATGGCCTTGTCTCTCTACCCAGGGCCTTGCTGGGGGCTGGCACAGGGGTGGCTCCTTCACCGCTTGTCCTGTGTGCAAATACCACTTCCAGGAGTCCTGCATTCTGACTGAGGCCATGCCTGTGCCCCCTTCCCTACTGCCTCCTGAAAACGAGCTTTGCCTAGGCACAACATGGGGGGGGGAGGTACCAGGGCCCGGTCAAAGCCCCCTTGCTCCCTAGGGTATTGTGGAAGCCACTCCCTCTCGTCTTGGATATGATTTTCTGAGTTTCTAGCCTTGGCATGAAGGCTCCTAGACCACCCAGCCTCAGCTTGTAGGATCTCCCAGCTGGGGCTCTGCCAACCTTGCCTAAAACCACACCCACGAGTACATACATGTTCACTTGCGCATGCGTGAGCATACATGCCTGTATGTTATTCAGGTATGCGGATGTTTGCATCAAGGGTTGTCCCGGCAGGCAGGAGAAGGCTTTGCCGCCCTGGCACCTACTTGTCCTGTCTAGTACATTAGAGGCATGATGGCCGTGTCTGGCAACCTCACTGTCAGGGACGAGGCGCTGTGTGAGCCGTGAGGCAGCCCAGTGGTACGGAAGGACACTCACCTCCGTGTGACGGAAAAGTCTGTGGGCTTTTCAGGTCAGATGATCCGTGTGTGCATCTGCCCTTCTCCAGCCTCCAACTGTGACGGCAGGGACTTAATACGTTCTTCAAGGACGACCGTGCTGGCCTTGTGATGGGCTGTTCACAGGCCGCTCTTCTGAATACCCCATCACTTTAGGAGGAACTTTCCTTGGAGTTCCGCGCCCCCTCGAACTTCCCTTCCCGTGAACAGGTAGAGAAATGAATGCCCAGTGACAGAGGGCGGCATGTCCGGAGTCTGATGGGGAATACAATTTAACCTCGCATGTGTCCAGCCACAAGGAGTGGGTGCGGCCAGGCAAGCCCCTGGCAGGCTGAGTCAGGAGGGAGAGGGCCTGTGGTAGGAGACAGGATTTCCTCTCGGGCAGTGGGAGCCGTGGGTGGGTTTTGATCTGGAGGGTTCTAGGTAGGGCTAGAAGGTAAGACAGTGAGAGAGGCTCCTCAGGGCTAGAGGAAAGTCTTCCCAGCCTGTCGGCTTCTCTATTACCTCTTGTGGAAGATGCCAATAGCTCCATTCTTCAGAAGAGGAAACTGAGGTGCAGAGAAAGGTGGGATGTTTTGCATACATTTGCATACATTTTCATAAATTAGCATTCATTGTAATATTATATTGACAAGGGCTGAGCTGGGGCCTGATGCCTGGGGGGTCTTTGCCGTTCAGGAGCGCAAGTTCTGGATCCTGGGCTCAGGTCTCATGCCACATCAGCCAGCTTTCTGGCCCCTCTGAGTCTCTGCATCTCACTTAGGGTAGGGGTAGGTTTGTAAGTCCCAATGACATTCAACGTCCAGGAGGGCCTGCTGCTCTCATGCGTACTTGACACCAGAGCCCTCTCTCCCCTGGGCAAGTTGCTGGTGCCCTTTACTGTGAACATGCCCCTTACCCCAAATCACATGCATTTGCTAAGATGGCTGTGCCACCGTGCCACATGCAGGCCAGGCAGTGTGGACGGTAGACATTGGTTCTGGGCTCCGGAATCCCCGATGGAGCTGAGGGTCAGGTTGGTTCCTTCTGAGCCTTTCAGGGAGGATCTGCTTGAGCTTCTGCCTCATGCTGGGCTTCTGTCTGTCTGTCCGTCTCCCTCACTCAGAGCTTGGCTTGCAGGTGCCTCAGTCCATTCCTACTTCTGTCTTTACGTGGCACGCTCCCAGTAGGCTGCTTGTGTCTAGATGTTCCCCTTTGGAAGGACACTGTCATGTTGGAGGAGGCCCACCCTACGGAGACCCGATGACCTCAGCTTGACTTGCTTACCTTCGAGAATCCTAGCCTGACTTGCTCTCTGCCTGTGATCACCCAGGGGATGGTGTTGGGGGGTGACCCAATAAGGCAAGGGTTTCTGGGAGACAGGGGGAGGGTCCCCAGCAGTAAAGGGGACACGGATGCATGCGTGATTGTGTCTATCCAGTTTTATGCTCTCATGGCTGCTGGCCCAGCCACAATAGATATCCAGAGCCTCTTTACTGCCTAAGTGAGTGCGTGCAGGCCAGGAAGTACTGGGAAGGCGTGCGGAGCTCTGCTCAAGAAATGAAGCCACTTTAAAGAGACAGGAAGGAATTTCCCTCCCACCTCCAGAGGATCCATCTTTTAAAGGTTGAAAGATCAAATTTCTGGAATCCACCTCCTCTGTCTTCTTGGACCGGCCCCTGATCAGCCTGGAGAGCGAGGAGATACCAGCAACTTGTTGCGGCCTGTCGGAGGGCTTAACCGGGCGGCCTGGAGTCCAGACACCGCCCGGGCCAGCTCTGTGTGTGCTCAGCCTCCGTGTTAGGATCAGCCTGTCATCCCTCTGTTCTTGTCTCAACAATGGAAGGGCGATTCCTTTGAAATTGGTGTCTGGTTTCCTGGAGCCACTCTGCGAACAGCCACGGGTGTTGTCGTCACTGCCCTGGACAGGTAGAGTTCCGATGTGATCCAGAGCCAGACAGATGTGGCTTTTGGGGATACAGACATGCAGCTGTGTCCTCTCTGCACGGGCCACCCCATGCAAAGTATGCATGTTGGGCGCTTTCCAAGGTGTGTGTGTGTGTGTGTGTGTGTGTGTGTGTGTGATAATCCCATAACCATCCCACAGAGTTCTCCAGCTGATTCCACAGTTCAAGCGTGGCTCTGTCTCTGACAAGTAATTTTTTTCCCATGATGAGCCTCAGTTTCCCCATATGTGAACATGGACAAAGATATCAGGCTTAGGTGTTCTATCACAGTGATTCTCGGTTTGAAGTTTAGAGCTTAGTTTAACTTGACAGCTGTTGGGGAGTGTCTGAAGAATGTAAACTCTGTGTGGAAAATTAGTCACTTCGGCAGCGAGATGACATTGAACCTCATTGCAGGTGCAAAGAATTGAACTCTCACACGTTTGCCGTGGTCTGGCGAAGGTGTGTTTTGTACAGTCCAGGCAATCAGACAGTTCCATGTCTCCATCTTGGATTCATCTCCTTGCTTGTTGAAGGCCTATCTGATCACCACTAAATCAGCATCCCTGGACACCAAAGTCTGTGGGCGCTTCCTGTGGGGGAATGCTGTTCTCAGCCTCCTCCGTAGGAAAGCTTGGCTCCTGCTGAACAGAGAGACAAAAGCGTCTTCTGGGGCTCACTGGATGCTAGCTGAGCCTCTCCTGCTCACTTCTGTATCAGCCAGACTGTGCTGAGTTCTGGGAGGAGACTGAACGTTGTAGTGACAGGCAGGACCCTGGCCATTGTGGAAAGAAGCCTGAAGGTGAAGCGGGTGTTTGTGTCTCGCAGTAACCTCTGCAGATGCACAATAGCTCAGCATCCCCCTGCTTTGTCCAGGACACTTGTCCCTCACAGCTACTTGGGTCACAGGTTAGGCTGGTGTAGCTTCTGAGAGCTTAGGGGCTTACGAGTTTCCCAGCCAGAAGTGTATCTCCTTCTGGGTGCTCATGCAGTTGGCTCATCCTCTGAAGGTCCATGTGCTCCTGGCTTACAATATCTTGCTTTGGGAGCTACATGAAAACACGGAGGAGCAAGGCAGAGCAGCCCAGACGTGTCGGGGGAAACGTGCCACAAGCATCGGGCTAAGATATGGCTGGATGAGGTTCAGTTAACACGGCCTGTCAGAATGGCAGGAGGAGCAGCAGGGGGACCGGGTCCAGGGAAGAGAATGGAGAGGAGAAGCTGTGCCTTGAGGGGGTTCTGATGGGAGACCCCTGAGCCTGGCACGCACAGCGGAACACATGCAGGGGATTTGTGCAGAGAGGAAGTGCGTCAGGAAGCCAGCCCCGATTCCTAGTCTCTTCTTAAGCGTCCAGATCTGGAGGAATCCAGGGGATTGGAAGGGAAGGAGGCGGCAAGAGGGTGAGGGGACGCCACCGGTGGGGAGAGTGGCACGCACGCACCGATTACACAGAGGGCGTGGGAGCGGACGTGGAATTGAGATCGAATTGGATGTTTGGATGAGGATGTGTGTGACGTCAGTATCCTCAATACCCCCAGGACACCAAGAACCTCATGCAGGCTGGAGCAATGCTTCAGAGAAGAAAGGTCATCAGGCCAAGGGCAGTGGTCTGCTCGGATGCTGGGTTATCCCAGGGTGCTCAGGTGTCTCTGGGTGAGGCTAACATTTAGATGACTAGACTAAGAACAGGCAGCCTGTTCCACACCCCATGGGTGGGCCTCTCCTCCAATCCTCCGAGGCCTGAATGGGTGAGAACTCCAGACAGAGTTAGGGGTGCTTGCCTCCTGACCTTTGAGCTGCGTGCTGCCTTCCGTTGGCTCTGGAGCTGCCCAGAAGCCCAGGCCGCTTGCAGATCTCTCCGCCTAGGGTCTTGAGAATGGCCCAGCTCTTTTTGCTCTGAGCACCACTGGCTCATGGTTCTGGTTTCCCCTGGAGCCCTGAGCCCTGGAGCGGCTGGAGGGACAGAGCTGAGGCTCCCATGATTCATGCCTCTAGCAGTCATAAACCATTTCCCCGTGGCTGGAACCCAAGTGTGGTCTGGGCCGTGGAGGGTCTGGAAGGCCCAAGTCAGGTCTTTCTCGGGAGCTGGCCACTGGTCTGTACAGGTGCTGAGTGGCCCTTGGAGCTGGGGCTAGAGGGAAGCAGATAAACTCTCTGAAGGGAAGGTTATTCTATTTCGGGGCTGGAGAGATGGCTGAGAGGTTAAGAGCCCCCGTTGCTCTTGTAGAGATCTGGAGGGGGGGGTAGGGGATTGGCTCCTAGAACTCAATATGGCGACTCACAACCCCCAGGATCCAATGCCTTCTCTGGCCTCCATCGGCACTGTGTGCACAAGGTGTACATATATACACACACAGGCAAAGGTGCACGGAAGACAAAACTAAATAAATCTCTCAAAAAAAGAGAAAAAGAAAGCAAGGAAGAATACTCTGCTTCTTCTCAAGTGGTACCAATGCTATTTTTAATTGTTCATTGGTTCATTGTTTTTTATGTGCACCGCCATTTTTGCCTGCATGAGGATCTGTGTGATGGTGTCAGAGCTTCTAGAGCTGGAGTTACAGGCTGTGGTGAGCTGTCACAGGGGTGCTGGGAATTGAACCCCAGTCCTCCGATCCCAGACATCTCTCCAGCTCCTAAAATGCCATTTTTTTATTTTTTTTAAATTTTTATTTTCTATATTCTATGTTTACATTCCAAAGGCTTTCCCCTTTCCCAGTTCCCCCCTCCCTATGTCCCATAATTCCTCTCCCCCCCAACTATTCCCCAATCATTCCCCCTCCCCCCATGGTTTCTCTACAAAACTGGATCCAATCTTTACAGGCCCAGGATGTGCCTGTCGTGGGTTGGTCTGGCACTGCCTGTATTCTGATGCTAAATCCGGGTTCCTCGGGATGAGTTTGCCTTGCCCTAAACCAGCACATCCTCACATACCCGAGTGACGCCATGTGAACCTTCCCCACCCCCCCAGCTTAACCGCTCAATAAAAGGCTAGAGCCTGGCATTGGGCAGTGGAGGGAGAAAGGTGGGACTGGAGGCTTGAGACAGGGGGTTTCCGGTAAGAGAGAAGAGGAAGACTGGGGTGGGGGCGGGGGGGGGGGAAGAAAGCCGCCCCGGAGCAGAACCGTGTGGTCAGGAGAAACAGCAAGTAACAAGGGGTGCTACAGCAGAGGAATAAGTCACGCAGCCCCGGATCTGCTCAATCCGGGCATGTGGCTTATAAATGAAATATCTGGATGGTGCATCTTTCCTACTGGCTTTTTGGGATTGAAATTCTAACTCCATGTGCCATTGGTAAGAGCCCTGTGAGCACGCTCCTTCTATGGCATCTTGCCTTGCTATTATCTTTATATACAGCACTCCTCTCTCACCCACGGGGGATGTAGAGCCTGCAGGAGGATGCCTGTCAAGGTATTCCTCCGAGGCCTAGAACCAGTGAGAGTACCAGGCCTTATGAAGACCCTGTTCTTCTTCCCTATTTATAAATCAGGCACAGCAAGAGATGAGCAGAGCTAATAAGATAGGACAGTTATAATAATGTGATAGAATAAAACCGACTTGAAACTTTTGAGTTATTTTTGGAATTTTCCAATTAGTATTTTCAGACCAGAGTTGACCTTTTTATTAGCTCCTTTCTCGTGGATGTGACAAAGCATCTGAGCGTTCAGGTCGGTTCCAGGGATGTTGTGGCCCTGTGGCGGGGCAGAACATCACAGAGGTGGGCTTGCTTGGAGGAACAGCTTCTTCCCCTCACAGTGGCCAGGAAGCAGAGAGACAGGAAGAGGCAGGGCCAATGACACGCCACTCAAAGGCCTACCTTCCTTCAGCTGTATCCTGCCTTCTAACATTTCCACCATCTATCAAAGTAGCCTTACCAGCCAGAGACCAAGCCTTCAATAAGCGCCCACAGGGCCATTTCATATCCCACCCGTGATGCCTTGGGTATCTGCAAGTGTGGCAGGAACCTCGGTAGAGGGGTGTGTGCACCATGTAATATACAGTAATGCTTTGAAGATCTACCAGACACCAGATCTAAGATGGTGGTGTCTTCTTTCTATGGGAGCATCTGTTCTTCCTTACCTAGGTGTCCCCACTCCTAAATCTTACATGAGAATAAAAAGAGAATGATTAAATTGCACCCTAATCATTAGAAATGGCATGATGTTTGTTTTAGTTCTTCGTTTCATGAATGTCGCGTCACTTTCCCGGGAACCAGTGGATCAACCTTGGCTGGTTTGCTGCAGAGGGAAGTACAGAGACCAGGACAGACAGAGACCAGGGCAGACAGAAGCCAGGACAGACAGACAGAGGCCAGGACAGACAGAGGCCAGGACAGACAGACAGAGGCCAGGACAGACAGACAGAGGACAGGACAGACAGACGGAGGACAGGACAGACAGAGGACAGGAGAGACAGAGACCAGGACAGACAGACAAAGGCCAGGAGAGACAGAGGCCAGGACAGACAGAGGCCAAGACAGACAGACAGAGGCCAGGGTGGACAGACAAGGACCAGGACAGACATAGGCCATGACAGACAGACAGAGACCAGGAGAGACAGAGGCCAGGACAGACAGAGGCCAGGACAGACAGAGGTCAGGACAAACAGACAGAGGCCAGGACAGACAGAGAGAGACCAGGACAGACAGAGGTCAGGACAAACAGATAGAGGCCAGGGCAGACAGAGGGAAACATCAGAGTGTGGCCGTTTAAGAGTGAAACTGTGAGGGTACTGGGGGCATCACTCTATATTTACATGTGTGTCTGTGTGCACAGGTATGTGCGCACACAAGTGTGTATGCATGTGTGTGCATGTGTGTAGGCCACGTCGTATCCTATAAACTTAGATAAAATTATTACTTGTCAGTTAAAACTAACCTTTCTTGATACAAGGTCTCACCCAGTAGCAGGCCTGGAACTTGTTGTATACCTCAGGTCGGTCTCGAACTCCTGACGTCCCCCCATCCTGCCTCAGTCTCCTGAGCCACCGTGCCTGGCTATAAATGATACATTTATCAATGCTTGTTGATTAGATGAACAACCTTCCTCTACACATCTACACTGAAGACTAGGGCACAGTGGTGTTCCCTGGAAGGCAGACAGGGGAAAGGACTGGAAGGGTCTCAATGGAGTTAAGAACAAATTATGCAATTGCCTCCCCCCCCCCCCAATAAGGGAAAAAGAAATCTCTCTCCCTTTCCAGAAGGCTAAGGATCTTCACCGCATTTATAATTTCAGTTTAGGGAAGTGTGAGAGCTGTAGCCATTGCCAGGACAGAGGTCCCTGAGGGTTTCTTAGCAGCTGCTTCTCCCTGGCCCTGGCCACCCTTCCTTCCACCGCCGCTGGAGCCTGGGCCCCAGAATGGCTGCCGTCCTCCGCGCCCCAGTATTTAGGGACGGCTTGCTGGGTCCTGCTCTGACTACCTTACTGGAGTGTTAGTCTCAGCCCCTGCAGCCCCTGTGCTCAGTCCCCTGTTTGACTCATAAGGACCAGGAGGCATCTGTTCCTCAGACAAATACAGCCCGAGACCCCAAGCCCTTAGCTTCTGGGTAGACAATAACAACAGCCGCTAACCTACTTTTTGTGTTAAGCATTCTATGTATATTGCTTTCTCTAATCTATGGCTGTGGCTCAGTTGGTAGAGCACTTTCCTAGCATGCATAGAGTACTGGGTTCAAACCCCAGCACTGCATCAAACTGGGTCATACCTGGCGCATACCTGTTGTCCCAGAACTTGGGATCTCAGGAGGTTCAGAAAATCAATAGAGTCCTCACCTACCTAGTCAGTTCAAGACCAGCCTGAACTGCACAGGTTCATGCCTCGAAAACAAAACCAAGCTGGCTAGATTGCTTAGTGGGTGACTTGATGACCTGAGTTCAATCCTTGGACCAGCATGGTGGAAGGAGAGAATTGATTCCTGGGGAGAAAAAACAAATAAGCAAAGAAATAAGAATCTTTACTATTGTCCGTATTTCAGATGCTGGGGCTGAGGCCCGGGGCTTAAATCATGTGTCCAGACAATACAAGGGGAGATTGGGCTCACATTAAGGTCTGGCCAAGTCTAGGTTCTTAATCACGAGCTGTGGAAATCTGTCACTTTGGAGACAGGGTTAAATGTATAGGTGGCGGGTATACAGCCCAGGATAGCCACTCCCTCCTCCTCTCCTCTTGGGCTGGGTCCCTGGAGTGACAGGAATGGGTCCATGGCTTCTGCATTAATGCAAACCCTGCTGGGTGGGGGCTCCCAACACGTTCTGCCAAAGAGGGCACTGAATCTCAGCTCCAGGTCCAGGAAGGCTGGAGGTTAGCCTTGACTGGAGGTTAGCCTTGGCTGGAGGTTAGCCTTGGCTCCAGGGGGTTAGCCTTGGCTCCAGGGTGTTAGCCTTGGCTCCAGGGTGTTAGCCTTGGCTCCAGGGTGTTAGCCTTGGCTCCAAGGGGTTAGCCGTGGCTGGAGGTTAGCCATGGCTGGAGGTTAGCCGTGGCTGGAGGTTAGCCATGGCTGGAGATTAGCCCTGGCTCCAGGGGGTTAGCCTTGGCTCCAGGGGGTTAGCCGTGGCTCCAGGGGGTTAGCCTTGGCACCAGGAGGTTAGCCTTGGCTGGAGGTTAGCCGTGGCTCGGATGATCTCACGGTTGACTTGTCAGCTTTGGTGGAAGGAACGTGTGCAGGTGGGCACAAGCCCCAGGTATGCTGCTGGGTCTGGACCAGAGTGAGGCAGTGGGGTCCAGGACTGACCGTGGGTACCAGAGTGAGGACCAGAGTGAGGCCTGTCCACACGTGTGGGTTCCAGGACTGACTGTGAATACAAGAGTCTTAGCCGGTGGATGCTTGGAAGGCTGTGGATACCATAACAGTCACGGGAGAAGTCAGGAGGCCAGGGTCCAGGTAAGGACAGGAAGTAGGGGACACCAGCCAGATGGAGCTGGGACAGCCGCGCCCCTTGGCGAGCCAGCTCACAGGACAGGGGCAGGGCAGCAGGCCTCCGCTCAGGGCCGCAGGCTCCTCACAGGCCTGGTTTCCAATGCCCCCCAGGGGACCGGGGTCAGGAAAAGGTATCCCTGGGATGGAGGGACTGTGCCAAGAGGAGACTGTCCCTTCCCAGGAGTCCCCAGGCAGTCGCCTCTCCCCCAGTCAGGATGCGAACCCCTCAAGCAAGAAAATGCTCCCCGGAACCTTGGAAGGAGCAGGGAAGCACGGGGTCCTGGGGTCGCTGCCAAACCCCAAGTTTGCTCCTTAGGCAAAGGCTGGGGAGAAGGAGAGCAGGTTAACATATGGGAAAGTCAGCATCCTTCTCCCGTTGCCGGGAGACGAGGCTGTTGTCGCGGAAGCTTGGGGGCAGCCTGCCCTCCCCGCCTCCCCCCCCTCGCATCCATACCTTCTTGTCTCTAGGATCTGGCTCTGGGAGGCTCCTGAGGAGCAGTGGGTGCATAGCAGCCACTGCCTCAGGGCGGGATGGGATGGGAGAGCGGATGGTGACGGTGCATGGCTAGACCGAGAGCACTGGCAGTCAGGAGTGATCAAGGAGGGCTCCCGGGAGGTGGCGGCAGGTGAGGTCAGCCGGATTACAGTTGGATCCGTGGGTTGACAGAGATGGACTTCCACTCTCGTGTGCTTCTGAGATGTATACACCCAAGAGCTTGGAGCTCAGAAGTGCCAAGTGTGTTTTGTTCAGCTTTCTTAAGGTTGAGAGTCAAGTGAGATAAGCCAGCCAGCCAATCCTATGGCACATAAAGATACTTTGATTCCAGAAGGAGCCCCTTTGGTCACCAAGGCAGGTTGGCCAAAAGGGAGATAAATGTTGGGGCAAAATGTGGTCAGTTCACACCAAGCCTCACTCTGGGGAGGAGGCTCTGGGCCTGAGGAGGAAGACAACGACCTCCGTGGCCGGGGTCTGGGCTAGAGAGAGTCAGAGACTCATGCTCCAGATATTCCCCACAACAGCATTACAGACCACCTTCCCCAGCCTCTCGGCATGATTGGGAGGGGTGTGAGAACATGCCCACAGCGGTGCGTGCACGCGTGTGTGTCTGTGCTCAGCCACGGCAAGCTGCTGGTCGGCAAATACAGCCTATCTTTTATTTATTTATTTATTTATTTATTTATTTATTTATTTATTTTGGATTGGATATTTTCTTTATTTACATTTCAAATGTTTTCCCCTTTCCTGGTCACCCCTTCAGGAACCCCCTATTCCATCCCCTCTCCCTCTGCCTCTCCCACCTGCCCACTCCCGTCCTACCGCCCTGGCATTCCCCTACACTGGGGCATGGAACCCCCTCAGGCCCAAGGGCCTCTCCTCCCACTGATGTCCAACAAGGCCATCCTCTGCCACATATGTGGTCAGCACCATGGGTCCCTCCATGTGTATTCTGTGGTTGGTGGTCCAGTCCCCGGGGGCTCTGGGGGGTCTGGCCTGTTGACACTGTTGCTCCCTCTGTGGGTGGGGCTGCAAACCCCCCTCAGCTCCTTTAGTCCCTTCTCCAACTCCTCCATCAGGGACCCCCATGCTCAGTCCAATGCTCTTCTGCAAGTTTCTGTCTCTGTATTTATCAGGAGACAGCCATATCAGACTTCTATCAGTAAGCACTTCCCGGCATCCACCATAACGTCCGGGTTTGGTGGAATACAGCCTATTCAAGGCTGGTACTCAAACCTTGGCATCAAGACAACAGGCCTTTGACCAGGACTCGGTGGTGGGCTTGGGGCGGGGCAACCCACCAAACATCTATAGGCGTGCAAGATTGGCAGACAGACACCAAAGTCACCAAAGCCATGATGGATGGGCAGGTCAGGTGTCTTTGACCTGCTAATGATAGGCATACCAGTTTTTTTCTCTGACCAGGTTTGCCTCAGGCACACAAAATCATCCTGCCTCTGTCTCCCAAAAGCTGGGATTAAAGGTATGCGCCACTATACCCAGCTTGGGTCTTTTCTTTAGAAGAGGAGACGGAGGCGGGTCAGTGCAACCCCCTGAAAAGCAGCCTGGCATCTGTCAGGAAAGGGCTCTAGGGAGTCCAAGGACCTTCACAGAGGGCTGACTAGGGGCTCGCATCCCTGCACTTTGACCAGGAATAAGAGCGTGGCCTCTGGGTGAACCCTGGCATGGTGGAACGCTCAGCAGAGTCACCAGGAAGTCCCTGGAAGGAAGGAATCACCCATCAGTCATCTGCTTTCAGGGGCCAAGGCTGTCCTCCTCTGGACACTGACATGACAGGTCAGGGTTTGGAGGACTTGGGACAGAGCGGATCCGGAAGCAGGGGCCACATAGGTGGGAGGAGGTGAGAATTCAGTGTTTTCTCACTTCTTCAAGCCTGTCTCCTGGCTAAAGCCTGTGTGGTCAGCTACCTGGCCCAGGCTCTGACCTCTCTGCAGCCTCTATTCCTGGGGGGAGGGGACGGGTGCTTTGCTGTGTGGTCACAGTGCAGGCCACACTGCTGTTGTCCTGGGGTCTCAGTCTGAAAGCCACCTGAACCCTTGAGGCAATCAATTGTTGTCTCAGTCCATTCTGTTCAGCTGATCAGGTGAGCCCACCTAGGTGCATTCTCAGGGCCTCGGTGCCTACCCCAGTCTTCTTGTGCCAACCACCAGCTCTCTGTGCGATGGCTCCGTGCCAGGGATTACTGGCCTCAGCTAGGTCACCAAAGCCGGGGACCAGGGTTTATGAGCTTAAGTGGCGCCCCCTTGTGGCAAGAGCTCACTTGTAATTGATGGACTCTGCTCCACCCACACAGGGTTGAAAGACATTTCATGAGCTTTACAATGGGGTACAGGAGGGAAAGGTCTTTATGCAGATTTCAGACTTCAGGTGTTCACCTCGGCCTCACTTCCGCTGTCATGTGGTGCCACAACAAACCCTCCAACTGGCTGTCCACAGAATGAGACTTACTAGCATGCTGCTTCGACCTTTCGTTAAAAAATAAAATCACAGCCATCCCAATTATAAAACCAGACCCCAAAGACTTTATTACCAAAGAAATATTTTTCAGGGGTCCTTCTTAATCTAAACTTGGCCCGTGGGGCCTGAGGGGACTTGGGCCCACAGCTTATGAGTGAGACACATAGCCAGACACACAGGGTTGCTCTGTATAGCCCTGGCTGCCCTGAAACTCTCTTTGTAGACTAGGCTGGGCTGAAGGGTGTATGTATACCACCACATTCAGCTCCCAACACAAAAACGTAAGGACGCGTTCTGTTCTGAATACTGATTCTCTCTGTCCTCAGTCTGGAGATTTTAGGAGAATCCCAGGATTCCGAGAAATGCAGAGTTAGTACTGTGGGAGGTGAGGTCAAGGTGAGGAGGGTGAGACCAGGCGCTGTCTTTGAGGTGCACGCGGTAGGTGCACAGTAAATGTTTAAAGGGGGGTTGAGGCTGTTGAACAGAGTTGCCTGTACCCCATCTTTAGACTTTCAAGACACCTGCCTCGGCCTGGCACCCTGTTTGCTTTGCCTTAATGGCTCTGCAATGTTCCTGTTCTGGTTGCCCTGGTAATAACTGTAGCTCTCTAGGGTCTGCATATTAATTAGCACAGGACAATGGATGCAAATGTGTCTCTACTGAGGGCACAGAAGGAGGTGCTGGGGGTCACCGTGGTGGCCTTTCTAGGTCACTCTCCATCCTCTTCTCTCAGCTTTTCAAACCTTGCTCTAGACACCTGCACCTGGGCCTTCTGGCCTGTGCTAGGTTTGCTGACCCTTTGCGTCTGGGCTGGGCTCAAACCCAAATGACGCTGTCTCTACCTTCACAGGTCACATCTCTCCTTTCCTCCGAGTCATGGCTCTTACCTAGGTCTCAGTTTCATCACAGACTCCATGTGCCTCTGAGCAGCAGGCACCCTGCAGGAGCCAATCCTGGCCGAGCTTCCTGGATGGCACGGAGGGGGCTCCCGGGCAGCTGCGTCAGGTGGAGACATAGCAAGAGTGCTCAGGCCCCAGAGCCTTGCACCAAGTCTCCTTTGCCACTCCCACTTTCCTGCCTCTCTCTGGAGAGACCCTACAGTCTGAAGACCCACAGAGATGTCTTGCTAGAGAGGACAGTTACGTTTTGTCTCTGTGAACTGTCCTGGGACAGGCTGGAGGGAGGATGCACCTCTTCCTGCAGACCCACTCAGAGGTCCTGTTGTTGCTGGCAGAGAGGGTGGGGCTGGGGGTGATGGGGTCTCAGCCTTTCTGCTTCCCTGAGGGAGCTCTAGCAGTCGGGGCTACCCAATGAGCCCAGAGCATAGCAACTTAACTTTAAAAAATGCCCTGATTTAAATAAAAAGATACATAGTAAGTTCACTATCTCATCTCTTTTTCTTATGTTTTTTTTTTAACTTGCGTATCTGTGTATATGTCTCTTTGTGTGTGTGTGTGCACACGCAAGTGTAGGTGTGCCCAGAGCCCAGAAGGCAGTTATGAGCCCTCTAATATGGGTCGTGGGAACTCAGGGCTTCTGAAGGCGTAGTATAAGCTCTTAACTGGAAAGCCACTTTCCAAGCCGGCAGGGTGGCATAGCAAAGCAGCACACAGCACACAAAGATCAGATGACGGTCACCTGGGCATCCGTCACCCCCACCGCGGATGGTCTCTGTGCTTTGGAGGTTTAAAAGTCCCCATAGCCGCAAGTTACAAATAAACAACCCGCTGTCAGTCCCAGTTGTCCTTCTGTGGCACAGAAGTGAAGGAGTCCTGCCCTTTCTAACCACCTTCTCCCTTCTCTCTCCCTCCTCCCTGCTCCTCCCGGGCTCTGGTAATCACCGTATCATTCCCTGCATCCGTGGGGTCAATTTTCCCAACCACTCACAGCTGAGAGCAAGCGGTGTCTGCATTTTTCTGTCCGGCTTATTTCTCTTTCAGTTCTATCCCACGTAGCCACGAGACAGACTTCCATTCTCTTTTTTATGGCTGAATAATACTCCATCGTGTGCATGTACCACATTTTTTTTTTCTGCGTGCATCTGTCAATGGATTCTCTACTGGAGACACAGAGCAGTGCTGCACTGGTTGGATGCGGATGTCCCCCCACCCCCCTGCCCCACTGCCACGTTGATTTCATTTCCTTTGGACACATTCTCAGGGGTGGATGACTGGCTGGGTCATATGGCTACTGGTTCCAGTTTGTTTGTTTGTTTTTTGGGGGGGTTGTTTTCTGTTTTTTGTTTGTTTGTTTGTTTGTTTTGAGGACCTGTTACACTATTTTCCATAATGGCTATGCTAATAATTTATTTCCACCAACAGTGTGTGGGCATTCTCTCTCCCCGCACCTTCTTACTGAGGTGTGAGTGGGATTAAAGGAGCCACCAGGGACACTGCTGAAGTTAGAGGGGAGCTGGGAGCCCTCCCTCGGCGGAGGGGTGTGAGGTGGGGTCAAGGAGGACGCGTCCTGGCTGCAACTGTTGTCCTGGGAGGGCATGACTGTAGCCAGTACCTTGGTGCTCACTTGAAGAGGGGGCAGGAAAGAAACGGCAGGCTCTTCCCCACTTCCCATCGGCGGGACCTGCCAGCCGCTCAGCGGTAAGGCCGAGCTGCTGAGCCCATACAGTCCTGACTGCGTCCAGGATTCCTGAGCCACACGGCAGAGGCAGTGTAGACTCTGAGGCAGAAGAAGCCATGGAAGCTGCCCCAAGTTGCTCCGGCCCAGGTTGCTGATGGCACGGGGTGGGGTGGGTGGGGATGGGGTGGGGGAGGGGGAGGGGGAGGGGGAGGGGGAGGGAAGGGGGGTGGGATGGCTCAACATAAGCATCTTCCAAACCCGTTTAAAAGTCAGGTGTAGTGCTGTGCGTTTGTAATCCCAACCCCGGGACGGGACGGCAGAGACAGGTCCTAGGTCACGGAGGGAGAAGTGCGCTGGCCAGCCAACCTAAACCAAGGTGGAGAGTGACTGGGGAGGAACCTGCATGCAGAGCCCTTGCGGGCATAGTCCTGTTCCCACGTAGCACCGCCCCTCACAACACGCAAGCACACGTGAAACACATGCACACAAAAGAGAGGCCTCTCTTCGTGTCTGTGACATTCCCATATATCGCAGAAAGACTCTGGAGAGGAGGCTCATGGTGACTTTCAGGCCCCTTGTCCTCAAGACAGATTCAGAGCACACCAGGGGTCAGGAATTATAGGTCCACTCTGGGTATTGAGGGTGCATGCTTGTGGTGCCCCGACATGGGCAACACCTGACGAGCCTGTTGCTAGGATCGCTACAAATCATTAGCCATCTTCCCCTGCTCCGTGCCTTGGGCTGGTTTGGATGCTGCCAAGGTCACATAGATCCCCAGAGCCTAGTCCAGCCATGAGTAACCCTTTAAATCATAACTAAGACAGAGTGATCTTCCTGGATCCTCGTCTGTGTGCGAATGAGGGGTGGGTTCTCTTGGCCCCTGATTGGGGCAGCTGGCTGCAAACAGGGTCCTGCCTCAAAACAGCTGCAGGCCCTGTAGCCTCCTAACCCGTGAGCAGAGGCCAGGACAGTTGGCAGGAAAGCCGGTCTCACCGCCTCTCTGACCCGGGAGTCCCAGTGCCCCGTGGCTCAGTTCCATGGTGTGACCTGTGCAGCTGTCTCTCCGGAGGCCACTGGTGGGCTCTGGGTGATCATTTACAGATCGGGAGGGGGAGATAAGGGCCATGTGGCTGACTGTTTGCATGTCCCTTGGGCTCATAAAGCGATGGCACCGCATGGCCACATTCCCTGCCGGCCCCCCTTTCCTGACTGTCTTTTATTGTCCAGTCTTATCTCTCCCTCCCCAGGCCTCACCCTGCGCAGATCCTGGGACCATAACCCTCTTCAACTGCTGCTGGATTCTTGGTGACCTTCTGCCCCAGGTGTGGAAGGAGACCTTATCAGCAGGGGTGGGAGGGCTTGGCAGGCCCAGCCCTGGGGTGGTCAGAGAGGGGACATTGTGTAAGCAAAGCCAAGACAGGAGGAAGACCAGCACTGTGAGGCAGGGTGTCTAAGGACTCGTATTCTAGGCTAGAAACGTCCCTGTCAGCCTGCGGTGGTGTACCTCACCCCTCCGCGAGTTCTTGCTCCTTGGGGAGAGGGATGGGGTCAGATGAGCTCTTCTTATACTTCTTGTACACAGCGGCTACTCTTGTTCGTCACTGAGACCGGTGTGTGAGCCTCTAAGTGACTGGGGACCCTGAGAGACTCTCTGATTTCTGTCTTTGTGTCTTAAACTGGATTCATATTCTGGCGCTGTGTTCACAGCTTCTTAGGATGGGAAGGGGCCAGTCACTGCAGGTGGGAGGGCTGCCCAGGGGTGTTCGCTTCGAAAGCACGAGTACCTGGATCCAGATCCCCGTGGAGAGGTGGCATGCACCTAAAATCTCAGAGCTGGGAACGTGGGGGCAGGAGGATCTCAGGTTCAAGGGACGGACAGCCACTGTAGCAGAGTTGATGACCTCCAGGTTCAGTGAGAGATCCTCTCTCTCTCTCTCTCTCTCTCTCTCTCTCTCTCTCTCTCTCTCTGTCTCTCTCTGTGTGTGTATGTATGTATGTGTGTGTCTGTGTCTCTCTCATATATATATACATATATATATACACATACACACACATACATACATACACATGCATGTGTGTGTGTGTGTGTGTGTGTGTGTGTGTGTGTGTGTACAGTAGAAGCCATGTGGTGATGGCACATAGCTTTAATCTCAGCACTTGGAGACAGAGGCAGGTGGATCTCTGTGAGTTTGAGGCCAGCCTGCTGGTCTACAGATGAATGCCAAGGCTACATACACAGAGAGACCTTGTCTCAAACAACTAACCCCCATGCCCGCCCCCATAGATGTAGAGTGATTGAGGATTGAGAAAAGTAGATAACACTGACCTCTTGCCCCCCACCTCACCCCGGGGATGGATGACAATCTCCCTCAGTTTCAGAACAAGGAAATCATAGGACACAATCGCACACCTACCAAGTACAAGGTCTGAGCCACAACCCCTAACCACACAGCCACCGCGGCCAGCCTTTTCTACTTCCACTCGTAATGGAGGGGAGAGAGGACAATCTGGGTCTCACGGTCACTTGGCTGCAGAGCCCAGTATCACTGTAGGGCAGATCCGTCTTACTGTGTCTGTTTCCTGTTTGCAAAATGGGGCTTGTGAAGTCTCCTACCCAGGTACTAAGAAACCTGAAGCAAAGGATGTCCTTGCTACGAACAAATGCTCCCTGAGTGGCGTGGCTAGCAGGTGATGCTGAGAAGAGTCACCGGTACGCCCATTGTCCAGATGAGGAAACTGAGGGCACAGGTGGGCTGGGCCAGCTTAGCCCAAGGCATATCTGCTACCTCATGCATCCTTTCCTCTCCTTAATGGGCTATGCCTACAGTGGGTCCAGCCTCCACTCCAGACCCGTATATGGCTGGTCTAGCCTTAGCTCCCACTTCCTGGACTTGCGGCGTAAAGCTCGCATCCATTACCCAGGTGTCCTGCATCTCAAGACTCCGTAGAGGAGAGACAGTGGGTCCTGAGTTCTTGCTCCACGTGTTCAGACCCCCTTTGTGGACTTTGGGGTTTCAATAGGGCTTGGGAAAGATGGGGTGCCTACCGGTTCCTCCCGTCTTGAGTCACTCTCCCGTGGGCCCAACCCATGTTTGTTTAGTCTTTCTGGGTTTCAGCCCTTTGGCCAGTGGAGGTTAAAGATTATTGAAGCAGCTGAGAATAAAGTGCCCGGCTTGCTGGCCTTTGCCCCTCCATTAGCAGCAGCAGGATCGCCTTCTCCACAACGGCCAGAGAGGGGAAAGTGCCAGGGTGTGGGCAGGCGCGCCTTGGGCATTAATATTGAGGGACAGTCACTTCGGCTTGGCAGCTGGGCCAAGTTTCTCTTTTATCTGTAACTGGGCCACAATGTGTCATTGTTCTTAGTCTCAAAGGCCACCGTGCAGCCCCAGAGTGGACCTGGTGTGGACTCCACCTGCTAAAGTAAACACGCACTCGGGGTGGCCTCGGGCCAGGGGGACTCTCGAGAACGTTTCCTTCTCCTGGAAGAGTCGCTTTCCTTGCAAGTGGGCCGGGAACCGGAGGCCCCATGGTCTCACCAGTCCCCTGTGTGGACCGCCTCTCCTCAACCAAGCAGGTGGCTTGCAGACAACTGGGGCCCCAGCACAGTGGCAAAGGCTTTGCGCCCCTGCACCTGAGGGGCAGCTGGGGCCCCACCTGGGGCAGCTGGGGGGGCCTCTTCTCAGAGTAATGCTTTCTTGGGGCCTTGGAGACAAAGCTCCAGGATTGAAAGAAAGCTAATGATACTGAAATATAGTTATCAACGTATTTCAAAGCAAATCTGACTGAGCTCAGGTGGGTCTTTATGCACGCAATAAACAATCTGGCCACAGATCTGTTGACAGGTACGGCCTCCCAGGGCTGAGCGGTGGAAACTGTCTTACAATGTTTCTGCCACGGACTCAGGAATCACTGCCTTTCTGAAGGATGCTTGTGCAGTATGCTAATGTTTATTTATTTATTTATTGGAAACAACTATTGATGCTCGAGAAGTCGCAAAAGTCGCATAGAAACACTACTTCTCCTTCGCCAGCTTTTCCATAGCCGAAACCATTGTCAAAGACCAGGCCCTCCATGGCCATGGCCCTTGCTTCCGTTCTCACTTGCGTAGGGGGCTTCACAGGTCCCAGTTTACAAACAGGAAACTGGGACACACAAAAAGATGGACTTGCTTAATTTTTTTTTCCTGCTCATGATCCTTTTCACACGGGAAATAGAAAAAAAATTGTCATTTATTTATTTATTTATTTGGGTGGGGTACAAACGTCAAGGTGCATGTGTGGCGGTCAGAGAACAATTTGCAGGAGTCGGTTCTTTTCTTCCATCATGTGGGCTCCTGGGGATTGAACTCAGGTCATCAGGCTTGGTGGCAAGCACCTTTACCCCTGAGCCATCTCACTGGCCCTCACCCAAGAATTTTTTTATATGTGATTCCCCATGTGTAGGTGTTTGAAATAGATACATCAGTCAAACATTTATCAATAATAAACCACAAAGATATTTAATTTAAAGCAGCTGTATAGTACACGTATCGCCTTATCATTTATTAAACATTAAAGCAAATTTACATATTAACTAGATGGGTGTGTTTGCTTGTGTTTCCATGGACACTTAAATCTTGAGCGAATATTTGACTTTTTTTTTAAGATGCAGAAAATCTCCAGAATTTTCAGTTTGATTGATATTTTGGAATCATAGTTGCTAATGTTGAGAATGCTGCTTCAAGTGAATACAAGGTGTCTGTGTTGGTTTAAGTGAGAAATGCTCCCTATAGGCCCAGCAGGTGGTACTGTTTTGGGGAGGAAGTACATCCCTGGGGGCGGGCTTTGAGAGTAAAAACCTTGTCTATTTCCGGTTTGCTCTGTCCCAATTCTTGCCCCATGCCTGCTGCTTGCTGCTACAGTTCCCTCTCATTCTGGATTCTTATTTTCCTGGAACTATAAGCCCAAATAAATGTTCTTATATAAACTGCTTTGTTCATGGTGTTTGTTACAGCAGCAGAGAAGTAACTAATACAGTACACAAAAAGAAAAGTATGTTTACGATCATTGTGGAAGTTGTTGTAAATTCTATTCTAATCCTAAACCAACGTTCATTTAAGGATATATATCAAGATGAAACTCAAGTCAGCAACCCAAATAGTAATTTTAAAAACCAAACATCATAATATAGTCTAATCCAAAAATGTAACAATTTGATACCTACATGCGGAGGACCTATACGTGGAAAGACGACATGAGAATTATTAGAAGTCTTTGCTTACTGTAATTAGCTATTATGTTATGTGCTGAAAGCCGTATAAGCATCAAAAATGCTGCAACTCACCAAATACAATTGGGCGGCAGCTGTGGCTCAGTGATAGAATGCTTGCTTAGAATTCACAAGGTTGGGGCTGGAGAGATGGCTCAGCGGGTAAGAGCACTGACCACTCTTCCAAAGGTCCTGAGTTCAAATCCCAGCAACCACATGGTGGTTCACAACCATCTGTGACAAGATCTAATGCCCTCTTCAGGTATGTCTGAAGACAGCTACAGTGTAATTTACATAAATAAATCTTAAAAAAAAAAAAAAGAATTCACAAGGTCCTAGGTTCAAGCCCCAGTATTGCAAGAAAAGCAAAACCAACTAAACAGGAAAGTAACTTGCAGTAGTTTTTGATCTAAGGTGCTCCAGTGGGGTTATAGTTGTTGGTCAGCATTATGCGGTATGACATTGTATGCCATGTCATGTGACTATGTTGTGTGCTCAGAACAAATTATCAGTGATGCTACATCAGCAAGCATGGCCAGAAGAGGATTCCTTAGGCATCGTTTCTGAGTTAGTTTCATTAGTTTACTGTTGCCAGTTTGTGTGTGTGTGTTTGTGTGTGTGTGTGTGTGTGTGTGAGAGAGAGAGAGAGAGAGAGAGAGAGAGAGAGGGAGGGAGAGAGAGAGGGAGAGAGAGGGAGAGGGAGGGAGGGAGGGAGAGAGAGAGAGAGAGAGAGAGAGAGAGAGAGAGAGAGAGAGATCCTTATGTACACTGGGGTGGTTTGAATAAGGATGGCCCTCATAGGATCATATATTTGAATAATCATTTGAATGCTTAATCAATGGGGAGTGGCACTATTTAAAATGATTAGGAGGTGTGGCTTGTTGGAGGAAGTGTGTCATTGGGGGTGGGCTTGGAGGGTTCAGAAGCCCAACCCAGACCCAGGGTCTCTCTCTCTCTCTCTCTCTCTCTCTCTCTCTCTCTCTCTCTCTCTCTCCCTCCCCCTCTCCCTTTCCCCCTCCCCCTCCCCCTCTCTCCCTCCCTCCCTCTCCCTCTCTCCCTCCCCCCTCTCTCTCGGCTACTTCTCTAGCACCATGTCTGCCTGCATGCTGCCGTGCTCCCACCAACAATGGACTGAACCCTCTGAACTGTAATTTGTGTCAATTTGGCACAAGCTAAATCGTCATCAAGGTCATCAGAGAGGAAGAGCCTCAGTCGAGGAAATGCCTCCATGTGACCCATGTGTAAGGCATCTTCTCAATTAGTGATCCAGGTGGGAGGGCCCAGCCTATTGCTGTGGATTGGGTTCTCTAAGACAGCAGCAGCAGTCTGAGCAAGCCATGAGGAGCAAGCCGGTAAGCAGCACCCCTCCACGGCCTCCGCGTCAGCTCCTGCCTCCAGGACCCTGCCCTGTGTGAGCTCCTGTCCTGACGTTCTTCAGTGGTGAACAGCAATGTGGAAGTATATGCCAAATAAACCCTTTCCTCTCCAACTTGCTTTTTGGACACGGTGTTTCATCACAGCTACGGAGACCCCTAACTAAGGCAGCCACTGCCAATTAATTAAAAATTTTTTTTAACTAAGAGTTGCTGTGTTCATAGTGCCTCTTCACAGCAATAGATCAATGACTCAGACAACCATTCTCAGTAATGTGACCTCAGAAGGGGTCATGGCCTACAGTTGAAGACGCTAAGAACTAGATAGACACAGGGGATTTCCTGATTCCTGCATATGCTTCCTTTCTGCACGTCTTTGTGGAGAATCCCATGCCAGTGTGGCACACGTGCAGATTCTCAGACCCCTCGACTTACCCGAACATGGTTGTCTCCCTCGGTCCCAGGCCCCTGCGGCTTGCTTCAGGTCTCCCTGCGCCTCAGCCTCCACATCCCTTTGGGCTGTTCTACTTCCTGTACTAAATATGTATGCACCCCAGGTACTGGCCACATACATCGTCACGGTCATGGAGGCGGGGTCATGCTTCCCAGTAACTAGCAGTCAACCGCAGAGATCTGCCGCTCACACGTGGTCTTCTGCCACGCCCCACTCGGGGAATAACAGTCTTGGGTTCCGTGGGAGACGTCACTGTTTTCTGCACCGTGCCTGGAGGTGTTGTGATTTGGTGTATGCCCTGAACCTGAGTTTGGATGTCATCTCCTGAGGGAAAGGAGTGATGATCGTAGCCTGAAAATTTGCAGATGGTGGCCAGTGGCCACATGGGGCAGGCTGGGGTGACCCTCACAAAGCCCAGTGCTCCTAGTCCATCCTCACGTGATACTCTGAGACAACCCTAAAGCTAGCCTATTGTCTAGGCTCTGTCCCACAGTTACCTGGCAACAGCCAGGTGTGGTGGACTCACAATAAAAGGGCTGCTTCCCTCTCCCCTCTCTCTTGCCTTCTTTCTCTGGCTCTGTCCTCTTGCCCTTCCCCCCTCCCCATTCCCCTCCCCCCTCTCTACATGTTCATGGCTGGCCTCTACTTCACTTCTCTCTCTGCCTTTCTCTGTCTCTACTACTCTCTCAACTCCCCTCCCTGCCCCCTGAATAAACTCTATACTGTCGTGTGGCTGGTCCCTCAGGGGAAGGGACGCCTCAGCATGTCCCCGCGGAGGCACCCGCTTCCCCCACACCTGACCACACCTCCACCAAACATATTCTCTCTCCTTATCACACCATCTATCACATTTTTCCATAACACCTGGGAGCCAGAAGATCTGGCCAGGAGTCATGGCGATGACCAGCTAAGAGAAAGGCAGGTGATGGCTGAGGCCATCCTGTACCGCCATGTCCCTGGGGGGGTTGGTGGCAGAGGCCACTCTTTAGTCCTCAGAGGATTGAGTGACAAATGGGAGAATGAACAGAGGAATAAAGTGGGTGAACCGTCCATCGCAGCGCGGGAACTCAGTCACCATGCACACGCTTGGAAAGGTTTACGTGAGTTTCCTAATTTCCTTTTCCAATATGGAGTTCTTAGCCAGACTAAGCTAAAGAGGATATATTGTCTGGATTCCTCAGTTTAGAGAGGACAGTAGGCTTCATCCTTCCATCCATCCATCCATCCATCCACCCACCCACCCACCCTTCCATCCTCTACCTATCCACTAATCCATCTACCCATCCCTTTATCCCTTCATTATCTACTCATTCAACAATCCATCCATCAACCCATCCCCTTATCTACCCATGTGCCATCATCTGCCACCCACTCCCCCATTCATCTATCCATCTATCCATTCATCCATCCCTCCACCCATCTCACCCATCCTTTCATTTTCCATTTATCTACTCACCCATCCATTTATCTATCTATCCATCTATCCATCCACCCATCTGTCCATCTGTCCATTGGTCTGTCCATTCATCCACCCACCCACCCACCTCACCCATCCTTTCATTTTTCCATCTATCTACTCACCCATCCATTTATCTATCTATCCATCCATCCACCCATCCATCTGTCTGTCCGTCCATCGGTCTGTCCATTCATCCATTCACCCACCCATCTGTCCAACTGTCCATCTGTCTGTCCGTCCGTCCATCTAGTGTTTGCCAAGTCGCCTGCAGTGTGTGCTAGGAATTGAACATACATTGATGGGGACAGCCAACCTAGTCTCTGCCCCTGGCTTCCAGATTGTGTCACCAGTTCCTAAAGAGAGTGCAGTACACCTCAGCCGGGCACCCACCTGCATGCCCACCACCTTCCCTTTCGGGCTCACCCATCGCCCTGCCATGGCCACCCAGAGTCCCCAGACTCACCTGATCGTTGACCCTGTGCTTGTGTTTTGCTGTCCCTTCTGCAATACCCACCTCAGTCTCTCACCAGCCCAGCTGGATTTAGACCAGGCTCATGGCTACCTCTGTCCGGAACCTCTGCTCTTGTTTGCTGGGGTAGAGTGTCATGTCTGGGAAAATGATGCCACTAAGGGCTTCCGAGAGCACTGGAGGGGTGGCTGCCGTTCTTTGAGCCTGGACTGAGAACTTTTGGTGCAGGTTGGAAGGCAAAGGGAAGCCCCTTAGAGAAACAGCAGCTGAGGCCAGAAGAGCCTCCCTTAAGGAATCCCAATGAATATATTTCAAGCAGGTGGAAAATGACCCCAGATGCAAGGTCTGAGGTCTGCAAAGCGCGTTCAATGTGTGGGTCAAAGTTGTTCCGTGGCGGACACGGTGGCTTCCAGGATGGCTCCGTAGAGAAACATGATATCAGCAAAATTAGATTTACTCACAAGACCCCTGGTTATCAGCTGAGGGCGTCTGAGGTAAGTGGGGGTGAGGATGGTGTTTGCGGGATCCATGGCAAGTTGAGGTAGTTAACGCATATTAAACACCAAGGGGGCGGGGCAGGGCAAACTCTCAGGCTTTTGCATCTCAATGATAAATTCAATTTATCAGCTCAATTCTGGAGGTAGAGGGACAAACACTAAGGAAAGCGGGTGTGGATGCCCGACGCAAAACTGGCTGCGCTAGGAACACCGGCAGCATTCTAGACAATAAGCCTTGGAAGGGGACAGATGGTTTATTCCGGCTCACGGTTCAAGGGTACCGCCCACCAGAGGGAGGAGTCATGGCGAAAGGACCCGGAAGGAACGGGTCTATTGCATCCCACAACCGGGAAGCCATGCCTGCTGCTTGTCTCCACGAGCACAGTCCCGGATCACGGCTAGCAAGTGCTACTACCTGCACTGGGCGGGTCTGCCCACCTCAACGAACACACACAAGATCCTCACCTAGGCAAGGCGAGACTCAAGGCTTCCGCGTGGTTCTAGAGTCGGCCAACCTGATGGTTAACATTAGCCATCCCACCCCACGCATTCGACACCCAGGGCAGACCGGCTTTGACCCTTAGTCTCCGCTCAGTAAAGTTATTTTCTGTAACGTCCCTGCAACAGTCAATATTAATCACTGTTTTCTTCATGATTAGGTTCAAAAAAGTAAATGCAGGAGGAGAATCATCTCAGTTCAATGAAGTTATTTTCTGTGACAATCATACAACGGTCAATATTAGTTATCATTTTCTTAATTATTTGCTTCAAAAAATAAATGCGAAAGGAAAATTAATGCCAAATGTATTTACGTTCAGCAGCATGTTTCATGAACTAAAAATCATACTTTTCAAACAGATACACTATGCAAACCTCTCAAGGTTTTAATTGTGAACAATTCCTAACTATTCCGAACTTAGCTTCTGAATTAGCTCGCATACAGTGGTTGCAAACTGTTTGCCTGGAACATTCATCTAAGATACAACATTTGTCAAAGAATAGGTAATAAAAATATGGTGGCACTGGTCAGATTATAAAATCTCAACAGTAGAAGATACAGTAACATATAACGCTAGCAAAATCTGTCTTTTTAGAAAATTAACTTTGTTATTTAAAAAAAAATTAACCAGACCCAAAATGAAGTAGCCCCAGCATCTATCCAACTCAGTGAAGTAATGCTGTGGGATTTTTTTCTTTTCTTTTCTTCCTCCCCCCCCCCCCCAGACACCTAGTATTTTATTCAGATGGCAGTCCTGTTACACATGGTCCAAGAACATTCAAATAAGAACTCAAATCGGGGGTTAAAGATTGGTCTTCAAACATCATAGCCAACAATGAATGCCGGGTTTGCCTATGATCTCTCCGATATAAAACCACACCCACACCTCGGTGGCCACCAACCCATTCAGCACAGCTTCCTTAACTGAAGGTGCTTGAAGCTACCAGTTTTAGCACTTTGAATTATTTTTTTCATACTCTGAAGAACTGTAGGGATTTCACCAGGGGTCGGGGGAACCAGCTCAACCTTGGCATCGTGCCAAAATGGGGCCAGTCGAGGCTTCGAGTACGTCACAGCAGCGGCCACCATCAACGGTGCCTTCTCCGAAAAGTTACGGATGAACTTGGCCATGGTGTAAGGTAGAAGGTATGTCTCCCCAAACCACTGGGTGAGTGTCAGGCTTTTTTTTTTTTTCTTAGAGGAGGGTGTGTCACTGGTATATGGCAGCTGATTTCACAGTATTAAGAAAAATCATAGCTGGGCGGTGGTGGCACATGCATGTAATCCCAGCACTCTGGGAGGCAGAGGCAGGTGGATTTCTGAGTTCGAGGCCAGCCTGGTCTACAGAGTGAGTTTCAGGACAGCCGGAGCTACACAGAGAAACCATGTCTTGAAAAAACCAAATAAAAAATAAATAAATAAAAATAAAAATAAAAATAACAAGAAAAGAAAAGAAAAGAAAAATCATGTCAACTTTTAATTGGTCTTAACTGCCTCTAATAAGCTGTTGACTGGTACCCAGGAACACCACCCGCCTCTTATAAGCCTTCCTTGATACAGTGTGACCTATCACTGGATTAGAAACTTCTGCTGGAAATTTCCACCCTGGTTGGAACTCCTACTTTAAAAAATATTGTATTTAATCACTGACAATTTTCTACATATAAGCAATGTGTCTTGATCATATCCATCCGAATTTTCCCCTTCTACTCACCCAGACGCCCGCAACATGTCCCCTTCTCCAGACTCCCTTCCCACAGCTCTTCTCCGGGAACCCACTCCATCCAGTCAGTGCTGCCGAGTGCAGATTGCCTTGATCTTATGTGGTTACCATAGCTGCTGTGAGTCCATGAGGCCAACCGCCATGTTCTGTCCAGAAGAAAAATGTTTCCCAGCATCCCCCCATCTCCCAGCATTTACGTTCTTTCTGTCCCCTCTTCCACGGTGTTCCCTGAGCCTTGGGCAGGATTGGGGTAGGGGTTTGATCCATGGTGCTCCCTGAGCCTTGGGCAGGGTTGGTGTCTTAGTCAGGATTTTACTGCTGTAACAGATACCATGACCAAGCCAAGTCTTATAAAGGACAACATTTAATTGGGGCTGGCTTATAGGTTCAGAGGTTCAGTCCATTATCATCAAGGTAGGAGCATGGCAGCATCCAGGCAGGCAGGATCTGAGAGTTCTACATCTTCATCTGAAGGCTGCTAGTGGGATACTGGCTTCCAGGCTAGGGAATTAAACCCATGCCCATAGTGACACAACTACTCCAACAAGGCCACACCACCTAATAGTGCTACTTCCTGGCCCAAGCATATACAAACCATCACAGTCCACTCCCTAGCTCCCATAGGTTTGTTCAAAAACATGAGTCTATGGGGGCCATACCTAAACATTCCAAAACACATTTTAGTCCAACTTCCAAAGTCCCCCATAGTCTATAGCAGTCTCAAAATATTTAAAAGTACAAAATTCAAAGTCTCTTCTGAGATTCATCCAATCACTTTAATGCAATTCCCAAGGCAAGACAGGAAACCAGTTGGGCAAACTCCAAACTCTGAATCTCCATGTCTGATGTCAAAGCAGTCTTTAGATCTCCAACTCCCTTTTCATCGTTGCTGACTGCAACAAACTTTTCTCCTGGGCTGGTTCCACTCCCTGTTAGCAGCTTTCCTCAGCAGATAACCCATAGCTCTGGCATCTTGAACATCTTGGGGTCTCCAAGGCAACTTCAATGTTATAGCTTCATGTTTCAATGTCTGGGATCCACACATGATCTTCTGGGCTCCTCCAAGGGCTGGTGTCACTTCTCCAGCTCTGCCCTCTGTAGCACTCTAAGCTCAGGTTGATCCACTCCACTGTTGCTGCTGTTCTTGGTGATCATCCCGTGATACTGGCATCTCCATTACACTGCTGTCTTCTGCTGCAACTAGGCTGCCCCAATAGCCTCTCACAGGCTCTCTTCATGGTGCCAAGTCTCAACTCCTTTGCATGACCCGTTCAGTCCTGGGCCATCAACTGCAACTGGGACTGCACCTTCACCAAAGGCCTTCCATGGCCTCTCACAGTGCCAAGCCTCAGCTGTTCTTCATAACCCCTTCACTTCTTCAAAACCAGTACCATCTGGGTGACTCTTACACATTACCAAGTACAGCTGCAGTATGAGCTACAACCTTGGCTGTCTCTGGAACACAGCTTCTTTGTGCCCTCAGAAAACACCAGAAGACTCCACCACAGTGATGCTGGTCTCTTCTTAATCACCACTAATTTCTTAGTTCCAGCTAACCAGCATCAATTGTCCCAGAAGTCCCTTCTAGTTTTCGCTCTAAAGTCAGAGCCACATGGCCGAAGCTGCTGAGTTCTGCAGGAGCTGGAACATGACCCCCTTGTTCTGTTACATAATCTCCAGCTTTCTGTTTTCCAACTCCTTTACTGCCTAAGCTTGGCTGTCCTAGGTCTTGCTCTGCAGATTGACCTTGAACTCTGCATGCCTGTCTCCTGGGATTAAAGGCATGCACCACCACACCTGGATTTAAGCTTTTCTTTATCTAGAACCTGCTTTGTCCCAGGATGGCCTTGAACTCAGATCTACTTGGCTTTATCTCCAGGGATTAATGGTGTGTACAACCATGCCTGGATCTAATCTTAGCCAGGTAGGATCTTGCCCCAAAGTCCCACTCCCTTAATCGGCTATCTCCTAGAACACAGGATTCAGCTCCATTTCACTTCCTGGTGCCCCTTTAATACTCGAACCATATATTTTATATTTTTCCTTTCTCAGCTTGCAACTCTTATTTTAAAATGCTCTTCATGAGACTTAACCAGAGAACAAAGTCTATGATGGGCATTTCTGAGACTTCCTTTCTCAATGCAATTATCTGAGTCTCTTCACCTCAAGCAGAATCTTCGGACAAGGGCAAAAAGTAGCTACATCCTTCACCTAAATACCACAGAAATAGTCTTTATGTCACACTGAAATTCTTCTGCTCTGAAACCTCTTGGGCCAGGTCTGCCCAATTCAAATCACTCTATCATTTCAAGTAGCAAAGTCTTCCATATTCCTACAAGGATGGCTCATTAATTTCCATTTAAAGCATTCCACTGCTTTCCAAATCCAAAGTTGCAAAATCCTTCTTCTTCCAAATAAAATCATGGTCAGGCCTATCACAGCAATCAATACCCCAGTCCCAGTACCAACTTCTTTCTTAGTGAGGGTTTAACTGCTGTGAACAAACACCACGACTAGGGCAAGTCTTACAAAGGACATTTAACTGGGGCTGGCCCAGTGGCTCAGAGGTCCATTATCATCAAGGTGGGAGCATGGCAGCATCCAAGCAGGGATGGTATTGGAGGAGCTGAGAGTTCTACATCTTCATCTGAAGGCTTCTAGCAAAATACTGGCTTCCAGATAGCTAGAACTAGGATATTAAATACACAACAATAGTAACACAACCACTCCAACAAGGTCACATTACCTAATAGTGCCACTCCCTGGCCCAAGCATATGCAAACCATCACCATTGAGATGGGGGTTTGATCCATGGTGCTCCCTGAGCCTCGGGCAGGGTTGGGGTGAGGGTTTGATCCAGATGTTCCATTTATGGCTGGAAGCCTCCAACACTGGCTTGCTTACTCTCAACTCTTGGACCAGCTATGAGTCTCCACTTGAACTGCAGCCCCATCTCTGTACAAGGAGCATCTCTGCCAAGACCACGCCTACTTTTGATGTTAAATTTGTTACATCTTGGTGCTTCAATACAAGCTATTAACCTAATATCCATTTCTATCTACCCATCAGTTAAAATATATTATCTGTTAAATTATAATAAATACATCGTTTTAACTCTCTCTCTCTCTCTCTCTCTCTCTCTCTCTCTCTCTCTCTCTGTGTGTGTGTGTGTGTGTGTGTGTGTGTGTGTGTGAACTTTCTCCTTAAAAATGCCTTAAAATTTTTTCAAATGAGTGTGTATGTGGAGATTTAGGGATCAATGTCCCAACATGCAAAGGTCCAGTCACAGGCTTAGAAAGCTGAAGCAGGAAGGGAGCCACCACACTGGGACAGCCTGGGCTGCGTAGGTGAGGGCAAGGGAAAGAGAGAGTTCCATCAGGGATGCCAGCCTAGCGGTGACTATTCTACTCTTTTAATTAAAAGGTATCACATGGGGATGAAGCCCAGGGCTGTGTAAACACCCTCTACCCCTCAGGTGTTGTCCAATCAGTGTGAGCGTCCCTGGGGGCTTCTGCCCAAATCCACCATCATTGTGGCGCTTTTTCTAATCTGATCACTCCTTGACTTTTGTTACATGAATTTATAGTCTGTCAGTAACAGTGTGGAACCATTCTACCTCCCTTACTTTATTCTATGGGTTGTGAATGCTGATTTTATTCTGATACTCAAATTGTCTCCAGTTTGGCCAATAGAAGCCTCTGTGGTCTGGCTCATGTTCGCTGACATGTCTTCTTCTTCTTCTTCTTCTTCTTCTTCTTCTTCTTCTTCTTCTTCTTCTTCTTCTCCTCCTCCTCCTCCTTCTCCTCCTCTTCCTCCTCCTCCTTCTCTTTCTTCTTCTTCTTCTTCTTCTTCTTCTTCTTCTTCTTCTTCTTCTTCTTCTTCTTCTTCTTCTTCTCCTCCTCCTCCTCCTCCTCCTCCTCCTCCTCCTCCTCCTCCTCCTCCTCCTCCTCCTTCTCCTCCTTCTTTTCCTTTCTCTTTTCCTCTTCCTCTTTGTCTTCTTTTCCTCCTCCTCCCCTCCTCCTCCCTCCTCACCTGTCCATCTTCTGTCTATCTATCTATCTATCTATCTATCTATCTATCTATCTATCTATCATGTGGTTGTTTATCTAGATATCATTTTTCTAGTTATCTATCATCTATCAATCTATCAATCACCTATCATTTATCTATCATCTATTTTTCTAGCTAATCTATCTGCTATTTGCCATCTGTCTGTCTGTCTATCTAATGACATTTTCTGGTGTCTCCCCACTACTCCCTCACTCCCACCCTCTGTGTTGAACTATGTGACATCATGCTGACATTTCTCATTCCCAGAAGCACCGCGTGGCCATCCCTCGCTCTTTCTCCCCTTTCCACATTTGCAGCTTCCTTCTTGGCAGCGCCAGCACCGGCTTCCGTTCTCACAGCACGTCTGTGTGTTTGATCTTAAGATGTACAGAGTAGTTTCAGAATTGCTAATCTATTTTTTCTGCAAAAAAAATAAAGGGGTAGCTACTTATCTAGAATTTAGTGTGTGTCTAGAGCTTCTGCTCTATTTTCTGAGGGCGTGTAGCTCAAGCGTTGGGCTCATATGTTGCTGGGTTTCCCCTTTGGTGGGCTCTGGCATTTGTTTGAATTTAGCTTTGTGCTGAGGACTACTTCAGGTGCCCCCTGCTCGTCCACTTCCTCTTCTTTTTCAGGCATGCCGAATGGGAACTTGGATCACACGAAGTACAAGGAGAAGTGGTAATTACACAGCCCCGCCCCCTCTCAGCCTCCCACAGAGCCAGAGGGACGATGCTGCAGTCCCTTCCAACTCCCGTGCCCAAGCACAAGGCTCTTTACCTCAGCTGGTGACTGCCCTTGGAGACACAGCTTGTGTGGTGTCTCTGTGTGGATGCACATGTGTGTGTGCGGGCAGGTCAGAGAGCCACCCATGCTACTGTCCCCAGGTGCTGTCCTTCTCACTGACTCATTATTTATCTACTTTTGAGGTACGATTTCTCACTGGCCTGGAGATCAGTAATTAGGCAGGGTGACTGGCCAGCGAGGCCCAGGCGTTCCCCTGTCTCTACCTCTCCAGTGCTGAGAGTGCAGACACACGTCAGCACCCTTGGCTGTCTTACGTGAAGTCACACGAGTGAGCCGTCATCTCAGTGGTGGGTATCTGGATAAATAAGACAGCAATCTGTCACCTACCTGCTCATCTCTCTATACATCTATCCATCTGTCATCTATCAACTGTCTACCTATAAGTCACCCGCCTGTGCCTCTTCAATTATCACAAGAGACAGTGTCATCTAAGCTGAAGGACAAGGCCTCAGAGAAACCAGTTCTGCTGACACCTTGACCTTGCACTAAAACAGTAAGAAAGAACCACCTGTTGAGGCCACTTCATCTGTGGTTCCTTTTCATGTTGGAGGGAACGGACTAACAAGAAACCAACTCACCAGTCCCCACTCTACCTTCTTGCTTCTCTTTGTTTAAATAAGCAGATGTAAATGGTGTGTGTGTGTGTGTGTGTGTGTGTGTGTGTTAGTTTATGTATGTGTGGGCCGCAGTGCACTGTGACAGAGAATACTCTCTGGTGTCAGTACTTGTCTTGTGTGTATGTGTGCATGTGTGTATGTGTGCATGTGTGCATGTGTGTATGTGTGCATGTGTGGATGTTTGTATGTGTGCATGTGTGCATGTTTGTATGTGTGCATGTGTGTATGTGTGCATGTATGTATGTGTGCATATGTGAATGTGTGAATGTGTGCATGTGTGGGCCACAGTGCACCGTGGCAGGGAAAATCCTCAGAAGTCAGTACTTTTCCTTCATCTTGTTTGAGGCAGGATGTCTTTGATGATTGCCGCCACTGCGCTGCGTACAGGAGATTGGCTGGACCACAAGCTCCCAGTGATTCTCCCTTTCCCATTCCCCCATCTCCTCTTAGCAACACTGTTACAGATGCACACTGCCCAGCCAGCTGTGTGCTACCCTGCCCAGCTGACTGGGCCCAGGGATTCACCATACTTAAGCTTGCATGACCCATGGCTCATCTCTCCAGGGTGTGCATTTTTCATTATTTTTCTTACACTTTTCACTCAGCCCTATATTCCAGAAGCTTTTCCCACACAGGCATCCTATGCCGAGTGACCAGTCAGCATGAGTGGGAGCAAACCCCACTGACTCATGACTACCACCACAGGATTTGATCTTCTAATCCTCTGTTTAGGAATCCCTCGTCTAGGTACACGAGGGTTAACGCGCCTTCATTTTCCTTTCTGGTAAGGCCCTCATTAGGTTTTGATCTTCGTATACGATCACCAAATAAGCTCAATCGTGTTTCCTCTTTTTCTGTTTTCTAGAAACGTGTGTAAAATTTGTGCTTCCTCTTTAAGTATTTAAAGAAAATCACAGGCTAAGCACTTGGGAGCAACTTTGTTTGGGTGGGTGGGGTCAGGCAGACACAGAACGGGAAGGCCACACGCCATTGATCAAATCTTTAACAGTCACAACTGTAGTTTGTTTTCTGTTTCATTTTGTGTCAGTTTCGATAAATGACGCTTCAAGGAATTTTTACCTTTCATCTAAAATGTTGGAATTTCTGGGACAAAGGAGAGCAGGGGCAGGATATAGTAGGTGCAAAGGCCCTGGGGTACACACTGATGGAGGAACCAGCAGACTGTGATGGGGTCAGAGCTCCTGCATAGATTACTGTCTGGGCTTTGCCTAGCACTTGGAGTGAAACAGTTGTCATTAGAACAGGGTCGTGATCTGCATCACACCTCAAACCTTAACTGCCTCTTGAGAATCTATATAGGGATGGAAATAGAAAAACCAGGTAGGAAGCCTCTTGGTCCAGGAAGGTGGTAACAATTGGTCATGCTGAAGAAGGGCTGTAAAGGCGTGGTGGTCGGTAAGATGCGGTGATGGGTTAGATGCTGGCTGAGGGGCCAGGGAGGGATGATGCTCCAGGTTCGGTTTGAACAATGACCACCAAAGGAGCGACTATCATGTGACATGTGGCGGGGAGCAGATCTGGGGACCTGTCCTAGTGTGCTTTCTGTTGCTGTAACACAACGTCAAAAGTAACTGTGGAGGAAGGAGCTAATTTCACTTGCATGTCCTGATGTCTTCATCACAAAGAGAAGTCAAGGCAGGAGCTCAAGCAGGCTGTGGAGGCCGAGACTAAAGCAGACACCATGGAGGGGTGCTGCTTACCTGCTTGCTCTCGCATTTGCTCTGCTTCTTATACCACCGAGGACCACCCGCCTAGGGGTGGTGTTGTCCTCAGTGGCTTGGGCCATCCCACCTCATTAAAAAATAAGGCCCCTGCAGACTTGCCTATAGGTCAGTTGTATGGAAGCGATTCCTTAACTGAGAGCCCCTCCCCCCAGACAGGTCTATGTTTGTGTGACATTGTCAAAAGCCAACCAACACAAGAGTGTTTAGAGCTCAGCCTCCGGCTCAGAGTGAGGAGCAGCAGGAACTTAATCAGACAGTGGGATTTGTGGAGGCTTGGCTGGGGGTGGGGCATTAGACAAGGTTGAAGATGGCCATCGAAGCTGTGGTGCTGTTATGTGCAAGGCGGGAGTGTGAATTGAGGGGTACAACCAATCTCCAAGATCCCCAGGGACCTCTGTATGGCTGCTACCAATGTACAGTATCTAATACTCTAGTCGCTAGCTCTTCATAGCCTGTAGCCTGTCTGGTCATTTGTCCCTGGCCACTGAGCTTCCAAGGTGGGCCCCTGGCAGCCTTTACTTTCCCACCCATGACTGATGGGACTCTTGGGTACCCCTAGAGACAGTTCCCGCCCTCTAGCTGGGGCCTCAGTCCCTTGGAGTGTCTTTTAATTTTCTCTGATGCTTGACGTCAAGGAGAAACTTAGTATGCACAAGTGCCCGGTAAAGTAGGTGAGACAAGTCCGTATGATGTCCTGTGTCACATAGCAGGCCCTATTCCATATCGAGGTCCTACTATGCATCAGTGAGACTGCAGATCCTCTGCCCTCTGGATGCCTACTATGCTCATGAGCAAGCCCTTGGACTCCTTGAGAGTTCTGTGGCCTTGCAGCAGGAAGATTCCTTGTCTGGGGCGAGTTTGGCCCCTTAGGCCTTGAGTACAAGCCCAAGGCCATGATGGCGGTGGATAAGGGCAGAGAATTTGGAAGTTGTTGTGGAGTATTGTGACCCTTTCCCTCTGTATATTGGAATCCCTATATGACGGTCTTTGGAGGGGGCGACTTGGTCATGGAGGTTGTGAAGACTAATACGTTGTCTTGTTAGGGTTTCTACTGCTGTGAAGAGACACCATGACCAAGGCAACTCTTATAAAGGACAAACAATGTTTAACTAGGGCTGGCTTACAGGTTCTGAGGTTCAGTCCATTATCATCATGGTGGGAAGCATGGCACCGTCCAGGTTGGGATGGCATTGGAAATGTTGAGAATTCTACATCTTGTTCTGAAGGTAAATAGGAGAAGACTGGCTTCCAGGTAGCTAGGAGGAGGGTCTCAAAGCCCAACCTCAAAGTGACACACTTCCTCCAACAAGGCCACACCGAGAAGGCCACACCTCCTAAGAGTGCCACTTCCTGGGCCAATCACATTCAAACTCCAACATATGTCAACTTGACAATCTAGAATCACCTAGGAGACAAGCCTAGTGCATGCCTAGAGGGATCACCTAGATTAGTCTCTGGGCATCTCTGTGAGGAATTATCTACATTGTGTTCATTGACGAGTAGGCAGCAGCTGCGCATGGTGGCGCACACCAGTAATCCCAGCACTTGGAGGCAGAGGCAGGGGGATTTCTGAGTTTGAGGCCAGCCTGGTCTACAGAGTGAGTTCCAGGACAGCCTGAGCTACACAGAGAAACCCTGTCTTGAAACAAACAAACAAACAAACAAACAAACAAACAAAGGAGTAGGCAGCACCACGCCCTGGGCTAAGACCCTGGACTGAATAAAACAGAGCCAACGAGCTGAAGCTTTCTGACACTGGACACGTGTGATGAGCTATGTCGCAGTCGAGCTGCCCTGTCCTCTCCACGGTGACAGACTGCACTCTGACACTGTGAGCCCAAAGAAACCCTCCCTGGACTTTGCCAAGTATTTCATCACACCGATGAGCATTACCGTCACGCTGCCTTCCCGTCCCTGCGGACTCCTCAGGAAGACAGCGGGCAAACCAGACAGTGGGTGCCCACTAGCCCCTGGACCTGCCGGAGACTCCGTCGTGGACCTCCTTGGCTCCAAACTGTGAGGAATAAGTGGCTCCCCCTCCCCTCTTTAATGACTGAAGAGTCTCCACTAGGCTCCGCCCACTTCATCGCCTAGTGTTACCCTGGGTCACCCAACACCCATCTGCAAGCCTTCCTCAGGCTGCCTAGAAACCGATTCCTATTCTTCCCCACACGTGTTCTCTTCTGATGCTCGACGGCCTAGGACAGAGTTAGAAAAAGTTAGGGTGGGGTAGTGGGTAGAGATACTGACACGGGCCTGGAAATGAGGGCCTGAGGCCTGTCTCCAGGTCCACGCATTGCTCTGGCAAAAGTCATTTCTGTCACCCATGGCCTCTAACTCGCTCTTGAGGTAGGTGGACTGCGTTATCTCCTGGCTCTTTCCAGCTTAGAATTTCTGCTCCAAATCTGCCCATCAAATACTATTTTGAGGTCATTGAAGGGAAACCCGGGCACTATTACATCATCTCCCACCTGACTGACATGGCTAATGGACAAGTTTCAGGATTAGAGGGACCCCCTCCCCCTCCCCCCTTCCCCCCATACGAGAGCCACGTTTCATAGGGAGCTAGCAGGTCACCCTTCGGTCTCTCAGGTGTGCTTGTTTCTGGTGGCAGATGGCACCAGAAGGGAAACGGCTTCTAGACCAAGACATCTCTGCATCCAGGAAGGCCTCATCCTTCTCCTGCGTGGTGGGGCCGGCTCAGTGAGTGTGTGGAAAAGAAACCAGTCATAGTTGGTACAAAGCAGAGGGTAGGAAGAGAAAGCTCAACAGCCCAGAAAGCAAAGTCTAAACCCAGTGATGAAGTTTGGCCCTTCTCTCTTTCCTTTACCCGTGACCTTGTCCTTGTCCTCAGCTGACCCCTGGAGGCTCCTTTAACCTTTAGGTTCACTGTGAATAGCTCAGCACATTCCTAGGGCAAAACCTAGGCACAGCTCTCTGATACTCACCTGCCTGCATACATTTCCCAGTGTCCTTTGCAGATACATTGGGTCATGTGACTGACTCTGGCCAATAGGCTATGAACACAAGAGCTAGGAGCCACTTCTGGGCTTAAGAGCTCCTGCCACTTCCCTGAGTCTTTCCTGTGTGTGATAGTCCTGGAGCTCATCCGATGTGGCTAGCTGAGCACGAGGGCTGCAGAAAGCCCAAGGTGTGAGCAAAGATGAGAATTTTCCCAGCACGAGCCGTTTGGGTACAGGGGCTGATTGTTTTAGCAGCACAGATTGCCTCATCCTGACCAACCAGGGTAGAGTAAAGACTGCCCCTGCTGGCTGCACTCCCTTGGCAAGCTCTACCATCTTGGTCTCTGTGCTGCGCTAACGGTGTTGGGTGTTGGGTGTTGGGGAACCAGTGTATTGTGGGGAACAGTCTCTGCCCTGCACTCTACTCCCTGTGAGGATCACAGCTTGACCCCTAAGGTCGATCAGCCTGCAGCGGTTGGTCAGAGTTGCATCGGGTGGTGGCCGAGTGTGAACCCAGCATGCCTCAAAAGTGTGAATTCTCCATCTGCTTGCTAGAGAGGCAGAGCCAGCCAGCAGTGGCTCCTGCCTGGGGGAGCACCAGGGTGAGGCTGTCCCAGGGCAGCAGAAAGACAAAAAGATGTCCTTCGGTCCTTCTCCTGTAGGAGCCAGGCTGGAGGGCCGTGCGCAGAAATGCTAAGTTGAAACACTTCTCTCTCTAAGTAGGTCATGACTTAACCAAAGCCAGTGTGTGGGACTCTGGGGTGCTGTGAAGAAACACTTCCAGCCCTGGAGACTTTACAGTGTCTATACTGAAGGTTCTTTGTTTGCTTGTTTTGTTTTGTTTTTCAAGACAGGGTTTCTCTGTGTAGCCCTGGCTGTCCTGGAACTCACCCTGTAGACCAGGCTGGCCTCAAACTCAGAAATCCACCTGCCTCTGCCTCCCAATTGCTGGGATTAAAGGCGTGCGCCACCACTGCCCCGCATATACTGAAGGTTCTTAACCTGTGGATTGTGACCCTTTGGGGGCCTAAATGACCCTTTCACAGGGATCACATACCAGATGTGCTATATATATCGGATTCTTAAATTACTGTTCATAACTGTAATGGTTATAAAGTTATGGTTATGAAGTAGCAATGAAAATAATTTTATGGTTGGGGGGGTCACCACAACATGAGAAACTGTATTGACTGGTCACAGTCAGCATCAGGAAGGTTGAGAACCACTGTGCGCTTCAGGATGAAAATGAAACCTGACCACACACAGCAGGCTGCCGCCTCGGGGGCTGCAGAAGTTCAGAGCTGACCGTATCTCACTTGAGGATCGCCTTCACGTTGAAGCTGGCTATGCGGTCACAGGGAAGGTGTGATTTGAGGGCCACCGTGAATATCCTTCAGCCCCCAGTATTTCCTGTACTGAACTGTTATTTAAACCCAATCCTGTGGTAGTAACTGGAGCCTGAGCTAGGGGCTGTGTGAGGAAGAGTGGGGCTGTTGTGGGTTCCGGATGGGACGTCAGGGTAAGCCTGCACAGCTCGGCTCAGGGTGTCCTCAGGCATCTGGCAGTTCTCAACAATGTTCTCTTTGCAGCTGCACTACCCAGGGAAAACTCCTGCTCTCCAAGACCTCTGGCCTCAGGCTGGGCTCCTGTGCCGCTGGATTCCTGCATCGGGATAACTGATAACTGCATCGGGTGGTGAGGGGGTAGGTGTCAATGGCGTCAAAGGTGTTTCAGAGAGGATTAACAGATGGAGGCTGGGGCCCTGATGGAATAGGAGAGGAGGAAGAGAAGCCAGGGGCAAGCCCCGCACCCTCGCTGTCTGCTTCTGGGCTGCCCTGATGTGCCCCGGTTCCTTCATGATGGACTGAAGGAAATCCAGGGCACTCGGAACCACCGTGAGAGCCCTTTAACTCAAGGTCTCTCACAGCACCAGGAGAACCACATGCTCTAGGACTCGAGCATGTCTCTGGGTGTGTGTGTGTGTGGGGGGACACAATCCAGTTCACAACAGGGTGGAGTGCAGAGTGAGTGACAAGATGCTGGGACCAGAGAGGGCGGGGCGGAAGGAAGAGCCATAGAAAAGAGATTCGCACTCAAAGCCTGGTTATTCCTTCAAGAGCTGGTGTGCTCTGTGCTGTGTGGCAGAGGCCAGGCTGAGGACAGCTTGTGTGCTTGTCAGTGAGGGGGCATGAGGTACTTTTTTACTGGCCTTCCTTCCTTCCTTCCTTCCTTCCTTCCTTCCTTCCTTCCTTCCTCCCTTCCCTCTCTCCTTCTCTCCCTCCCTCCCTCCTACCTTCCTCCCTTCCCTCCCTCCCTCCCTCCCTCCCTCCCTCCTTCCTTCCTTCCTTCCTTCCTTCCTTCCTTCCTTCCTTCCTTCCTTCTTTCCTTCCTCTGTCCTTTTTATCCTCCCTCCCTCTTTCCCTCTCTCCCTCCCTCCCTCCTTCCTTTTTTCCTTCCTGTCTGCCTGTTCATTGGCTGTGCTGAGAGCTGGGTTCTGATAAGAAGACAGCATAGTTCCTGTCTCCATGAAGCTCTGGGTCCTGCAGACGCGTTGGTGAACAGGACACATGGGTCTCAGAGGTGACAGATTTGGATCTAGAACTCCTGGATGGACCTTGGGTAAAAATGGGACAGAGAAAAATGTCCGATGTCCTGCTTGCTCCTGTGCCGTTCGTGTATTCAGCCCCTGGTCTGAGGGCTGTTTGGGTTCTTGGCTCTTGGTGGCCAGGGGAGGTGGGGGCGAGTAAGGGGGTGGGGAGCTCTGGGTACTCCGAAGAGGCTGAGGGTTTGTTTGCTCCACGATTTTGTGGGAGCTGAGGACACGGAGGCCTCTGGAGAAGGCTCAGAGATAGGAGCAGAACTTGTGCCAGGCTTCCAGGAGGTCCTCCGAGGAGGAGCAGGAGCCATCCTGTAGCCTTCCCGTTCCAGAAGGCTCTGCGGGCGAATGCATAATTAGGCCCTCTGTAATTACCAGTTTGAATCTGCCTAGGACACTCAGGCTCCCACCCCCTAATTTACCTTATAAATTTATTCTGCTAAAAAAGTTGAAAATGTCAGTCTTCTGCGAGCATTGCATAAATGAATTATCTCCCCGGATGACAGAAGGTGGGAAGGAGGAGGAGGCTCGGGAGGACATTCCCCACTTCAGCTCTGCCCAGCAGAGAGCCCAGCGAGGCTGCTTTCTGCGCAGGAAGAGGGCAAGGGCACTAGGCTCTGCCACTGTTCCCAGGAGGGCACTCTGGCCAGCCTGTCTGGACCCTCCCGAGGACAGCGTAGGGGCATCTCCTACTAGGTCTTAGTAAATGTCTGTCAGTCTCATGGCGAAGTCTCTGTGGGAGTCTTTCCTCTGGACAGTCTTGGGCTTCACCCTGGCCTATGACACTGCACAGATGAGCCATGGCGATGTCTACATACACCCTTCAACAAACGTACCGATTCTTCCTTATGTGACATTAAAAAGCATTGAATGATTACAAACTGGTTAGTACCTTGAAGAGGACCAGGGGTGGGGACACTTGTTTGCCTTCTCTGTGTGAGCTGCAGTAGTGTTGGACCTCCCCGGAGGACACGGCGCCATCCCGGAAATCCTCACTGGTCCTTGACCTTTGACCCCCTACCCTCCAGAGCTGTGAGGATTATATTTTCAGTCTGTATAAATTGCCGGCTCCGGGGTATTTACTGTAGCGACACAGACAGACCGGGAAAAGCCGCTTTATCAATAGTAACTGAATATATCCGCAGAATCTGGGGGGAAATTTCTCCTTTTGAGTGAAAATGTTGAGGTGTGTACATTGGATTGAGCAGAATGTAAATTTCTGTAAAATTGAACATTGGACATTGACCTTTACAGTCTCATCTATGGTTTATTAAATGCTTACAAGGTGTGTGGCCTATGCCGGGGGCTTTCTGCACAGTTATCTGAGGGACTCCTGACCAAGGCTGGGGCCTGACACGGGAGGATCTTGAATGTTTAGGAAGCTGGCTGCTTGCCCCCGAGGCCTCGACGCTTACGGCAGATCCAAACCCACCGCCGGGAGGATGTACACACCATGTTGGTACCAACATCTTTTTGTTGTTGTTGTTTGTTTTTTGAGACAGGGCTTCTCTGTGTAGCCCTGGCTGTCCTGGAACTCACTCTGTAGACCGGGCTGGCCTCCAACTCAGAAATCTGCCTGCCTCTGCCTCCCAAGTGCTGGGATTAAAGGCGTGCGCCACCACTGCCCGTCGTGGTACCTACATCTTACAACGCTGCGGGAAGGCCAAACTCAGGCTAAGAGGCAAAAGGGCTTCACATGCTTTCAAGCTCGATTCCCACGTCAGGAGACTCATCAGCAGGGCCTTCTGTCGGGCCCCAGGTACACCGGGTCTGTTGCCTGGTTCCCTTCGTCTGAGAGGAAGCCTCAGGCCTTCTCCTCCTCCCCTGCTAGCCACTTCCTCCCTCCTGTTGGTCTTCCTGGCCGAGGCCAGGACTTCACCACCCGACGCCCTGCCACTCTGTTCTGTTAGCCAGGTGTTCCTGCTCAGCTCGGAGCTGGTTGACCTTTGAACTCTCGTTCCATTTCTCTCTGTTGTGCCCAGGATTCACCACTGACTTCTGGGTACCTTTATTCGAGTCCCGGGGTTAGGACATCTCTGATACCTGCTTATTGCGTGGCAGATGGTTACCATGGGGCCCGGGGAGAGGACAGGGTCATGCTTATGTGACCACAGGCCTGGGAGATTGGGGGTTCTGTCTCTGGGAGCCTGGCTGTGTAATGGGGGTGGCCTCTTCCTAGAGCGAGCTCCTATAAACCCCTGACAAACATTTTTAGACAGCGTTCCTGTGACCCAGCAGACCTTGAGAAGATTGTAGTGGAGGAACACAGGCCGCACGTACATTTCCGGGGGGTGGGGGTGGGGTGGGGTGGGGGTGGGGGTGGGGCTAGAGTGTTCCCAGTCTAGATAGCTGCTGTTGCCCTTCATTGGATGTCGAGGGAATGAGGTATGGAGTCTAGGTGTGTTTGAACGAGAACCTGGGTGCCAGCTAATAAGTAGAATGACCTCTTGATCACAGTGTGCTGGTCAGGCTGTGTCCAAGGAGAAGCCACAGAGCCTCGGAGGCCACAACTGTTTGCTCGCAAGTGTGCTGAGGCCTGGTGACAAAGAGGACCCTGAATCAGAGACAACCTCCCATTCACATTCCTCAACAGGTGGGCACCTTTTCCCGGCCCCCGCCTGCCCATCAGCATCCTGGGAGTGTGGCCGGAAGGGAGGGCTTAGAGGCTAAGAAACCACAGGCGGTACAGAGCCCCGGGGGAGAGTCAGAACTACAGGTCTGGCCATCCCTTCTGAAGTCCAGCTTTAGACTCAGTTTCCATTTTTCATTTAGTCGAAGCCCTTGATAGGCACCGTGGTGGCGGCAGAGGCTAATTGCACAGAGCCTGCAGCTAATGCAGGTGCTGTAATTCCTGCCACCTTCTAACAGCTCTGTAGAAGCGTCTGATGAATAGCGCGAGGCGTTCAGAGGCCGCGTGCATCAGTCGCATGTGTCGCCGGCAGAGGTCTGGCAGGGCACCAGAGCGGTGGGGGAACACAGCGCCACCCTGCCAAGTCTTTAATTAAGGGAGGAAATATGTCAGAACCTACTCGGCCACTGTCCAACCTAACAGGCCCTTCCTAGTGTTACTGCTGTCAGAGGCTTGATGGCGTGCTGGAGAGACGCTCAGTGCTTCAGGTTATTTGCTTTGAAGAGGACTCAGACTCAGTTCCCAGCACCCACATGGTGGCTCACCATCACCCGCAACTCCAGTCCCAGGGGATCGGACGTCCCTTTCTGACCTTTGCAGGTTCCAGCCACGTACGTGATACACATACATGCATGCATACATACATACATACATGCAGGCAAAACACCCATCTGCAAAAAATAATAATCAAACAGATAAATCTAATTTTAAAAGTAAGGACTTAGATGGGGGGTCAGCCACGCCTCTGAGCCTTCCCCTTGAGGGGACGAGAAAGATTGATGATCTGAACATGCCAGGGATAAAAAGTGGCCTCCCTGCGAGAGGTCTTCCGGTCTTGGAAGGGTCTCCCTATAGTCCCCCACCGTGGGAGTTTGGGGGTCTTGCCTCTCTGCATCTCTTGCTTGGGAACAGTAACCTTCACAGAGCAGGAGGGGTCTGGGATTGAGACGACTCAATAAAGTCACAATAAAACACCCAGAGCCTTCCATTCTCTCTCACTTCTTTAACTCAATTTATTTTTCATTTTGTGGACAGAGATTTAGTCCGGGTATTAGTTTATGATTTTTTACTGAAGGAATTACTCAACACACACACATATAAAAAGGAAATATTATTTTTATCATTTATTTTGTGCCATGTATACCATAGGAGGAGCAAACAGTGAAATCACTTCAGTACTGCTGTTTTTCATTACAAAGTTATTACATATAGAAATTACTCCAAATTATCTGAAATGAATGGAAATTATGAGGTTTAAATTCCCCAGGTTACTGCAGGCACAGCTCTGGAAATTTATTTTGTCATCTTGCTGAACATAATTGCTACAACAAAATTTCTTCCATTTTACAACTGCGGTATAACTTATTTATACCGCTGTAGCAGTAATTTTACATCAATAAGTTGCATGGGAAGGAATACACAGGTGGTAATTGAAAACAATAATTTGTGCCGAGGTCCAGGTGGGATGGTTGGCTCAGAAAAAAAAAAAAAAAAAAAAAAAGGCTCCAGTTATTGTCGGCAACGGCTTCGAGTCACCACAGCCTCGCCTCTCATCTCCTTAGTCAACGTGGGTGAGCCATCCAAACGCCTTCCACCAATGTTCTCTGGGGCTGGGGTGGTGAGTCACACTTGTCCTCTTAGTACTGTGGCTGGCACTCTCCATTCTGAAAACGAGGGGTGGGACGGGGGGTGTCACGGAGCCCCGAGGGACCCGTCCCACACTGCCTCTCCGCCAGCTCCTGTCTTCTTCCTCTGGTTTCCAACTCGCCTCTGGGTTGGGTGCACTTAGGTACCCGGAGCTAATTAAGGTGTGTGATAGATTTCAATTGGAGTGCGAGTTCTTGCCAGAAACATTGACAATTCGATCCCCCGAGCACGGCGCACAGTGTTAAATCCACTAATGCTTTATACATTACTGTCTTCCTTCCCAGCCGGAATGTGTGGTCTGGGTACAATACCGAACCGGTCCCCAAACAGGCTCCCCAGTCTTCTGTTCTCTAATTGTTCCTGTTAAGCAGATAGAAATAATGGAGCTGCAGAAGCCTGTGCCGAATCCCAGCAGCTGACGGAGCTACCGTCTACATCTGGGGGTCCGAATGCAGATTTTAACAACTGGCCATAAATCTGCCCCATTTAGACTCCAGATCGTCAGGGTGAGCTGGACACAGGCCGGAAGTGGGCTTCTCTGCTCCTGTTGGTGCTTCCTGTCACACTCGTGGGAGGAATCAAGCACAAGGCGCTGGGGGAGGGGGGGGCTTTGTTGCAAGTTCAGATGGGGAATATTATCATCACATCTATATTTTAGAAGCCATTGTTGTTTCAAAGATCCCAAAGGCTTAAGATCACAGGGAAATCATTTCTTTTTTTAAAAGACGCAGATTAAACTAATATCAGAACGTACAGGGTTCTGTATGTACCAGTTCCCCCTTGGGGGATATTCATCGTCTTTTGTTGTGGTAAATTGTCTGCCTTGAAAATGGGACCCAAAGTGCATCTTCAAGCCAACGTAAAATTTTGTTTTATTTTATATCACATTTTACTTTTTTTTTTTTTTTTTTGATCCGGCGTCTCGTGCCACCCAGGCTGACCTTGAAGGGTCCTTTAGGCCCCTGAGGGTGTGACCGGAACACCTGATGCCTCTGCCTCTCCTTCCCAAGCATGCCTGTTTGAATATGAAACAACCGAAAACTTGTTAGACACTGTAGAGACGCTGCCTCCCGCCCTCAGCAGCCGCGCTGTCCAGCATGGCTTGCAAGTGGGCTCATCGTCCCAACCTGCTCCTCTTAAATAGGAGGGAAGCCACTGCCCGCCCCCCCCGCCCCCCCAGCCGCCGCCCGTATTCTCCAGGATGTAAGCTAGCTTTGCTGAATTCACTCGAAAGCATGCGTGTGGCTGTTTGTAAAAGGACCGAACAACAGATGAGCTCCCCCTTTGCTTTCCCAGCTCTGGAAGGCACAATTGAAAGCAAGGTGTTGGCTGGCTTTTCTTTTTCTTTCTTTCTTGTTTTTTTTTTTTTTATTTTTATATTTTTCTGAGCGCCCCCTCCTACTGTTCTCATTAGCTGTGCCTTGCCTTTTGCCTTTTGGGAGGGATGCTAGCCTGACTGACTCATGCTCCTTTCTTCCCAAGGCTGCCTTCCCCCTCACTTCCCTTGTAGTACATCACAGCACCGAAAGGAATTTTCGCAGCCTGGGCCTTGCGGGTGGGGGCAGCTCTCGATTGAATCAAACTTGTCTACAACTCCAGCTTAACATTTCCTGAGACTTCCTCCTTCTCATACTGCTTAAGGATACAAACTAATTAATCCTCACAGCCTCATCAAACCCTCGTTGGGAAGGTGAGCCTCACGATCGCTGCCATCCCCAGCCCTCCCCGTCTCCCGTCACCAGGCACCTCCTTGTCGCCCTGGTTCTCAGCCACAGCCCTGACAGCCAGAGCTGGAACTGAAGATTGTCTTCTTGGATCCTGGTGCTTTCCGGAAGGAACCGTCTTCACCCTTCTGAGCACACCCCTGTCTCTGCTCTCGACAGGGCAGGTGGCTCAGTCACCCAGACCACTGAACTCAGGCCCCAGTGTGGGTGCCGTGTGCCGGCGTGTCTGAAGTAAAAATGTCACCACCTTCGGGGAAATGGCCCCCTCTGCATTTTTATGTCACACCAGACATGCTGAGACCAGAGCAGCAGCAGAGAGATCCTGCCCACAACGCAGGCATGTGGAGTTAGGTCCATCCTACTCTGACCCCTGTCTGCGAGAGGTCAGAGTGCAAGCATGGTGAAAATCTCTCTCAACCTGGTGATGGCTTCCCTACCCAATTTGAATTGATGACTCAACTAAAGAATTAAAATTAGCAAGGCAAGAAAATTCCAAACGCAGCGAGAAAGCTGTAGAAATAGTTCCAGATAGATCCCCAGTACCGAGCCATTCAGTATCCCTTCTGATGACGGGGGCAGCGTTAGGAACGGTCGGCGTGGGCGTGCGTCCTTTTTCCGCACATATACGGAGATGGGCATGTTTTGTTTTTGTTTTTGCTTTTTAATATTTTAAAAAGGTAAACAAAGCACGAATCGGGATCACCGGAACTGGTTTAAGTCTTCTAGGCTGCAGACTTAAAGAAAGCAGGCAGGGGTACCTCTGTCCCACTCACCCACCCCCAAGCCTATTTCTGCCTACTTCAAGTAGTTAAATGATTGTTAAAAATCCACTATGGTATGACGCCTAAGCCTTTCTTTTGGAGGAGGAGGAGGTGGTGGTGGTGGTGGCGGCGGCGGCGGTGGCGGCAGCAGCCTTTAATCCCAGCACTTGGGAGGCAGAGGCAGGTGGATTTCTGAGTTCGAGGCCAGCCTGGTCTACAGAGTGAGTTCCAGGACAGTCAGGGCTACACAGACAAACCCTGTCTTGAAAAACCAAAAAAAAAAAAAAAAAAGGGCCTGGATCTTAAATTCAAAAAGAACAGAAAGGCACGTGTTGGGGTCCTGCTGTTTAGCCTGTAGGTGCTAAGGCCTAGACCCTCCGTTATCTATCAAAGCCTTCCCTTTAACCAGGAACTATATGTGAGTCTAGCCTCTCCTGACTACTGAGGAGTCTGGATTTGATCTCTGGAGGTTTTAACCAGAGGAGAAGAGATGGTTGAGCCAGTAGAGGCCTTTGCAGAGAAGCCCGAGGACCTGGGTCCCTGGGGCTCGACACACAGGTGGAGGGAGAGGACTGAGCCCACAGACCACACACACACACACATCTTGAATATGATCATTAATCTGAAAGGATCTCGAATCTCGAGGAAAGCCATCAAGACCATCTTGGGCACCTTCTTACTGTTTGTGGGACTTGCTTGGGGTTTCTGTTCTTAAAAAGAAGGTGTGGATGCTCCGATCAGAGCGTTCCCTGAATTTTCTGAGTCTTCACAGTCAATAAGGTTTGGAGCCCGGAGGAACAGAGCGGCAGGCACAGCTCGCTTCTGAGTTTGCCCCACACTTGTGAAGATTCCCCTTCTCTTTGCACAGATTTTTTTTTTTTTTTAAGCACCAGAAATGAAACCAATTTGGTAAGCTGTGTTGTTGGGATTTCAGACAGCTCCAAAGTTATCTGTCTACATTTCAGAGGGAGGACCCTTGTTAGGGAGAAAAATAACAAAAACAAACGGAATGTTGGTTTTTTTTCCCTAAGGACTCCAGGACTTCCCATTTCCCCCCCCCCCCCACGCTTATCTAGATCTATCCAAATTTTCGTAAAGACATAAGATAAAATATAACAGCTCAGAAGGCAAAGACAACATTGCAGACTCTCCCGCAGGTCCCAGTCGGCGCCTGAGGATGGAAAATCCTTCAAGGAATTTTAAGCAAAAAGCCCGACCGAGGGTCTGCTCAGTGTGCCCTCACTGTGCCTGTCACACAAAACACACACGGGGAGTTAGGACCCCACGCGAGCTGATTAAAACGCACTTTGATTCGGTGAAGTGAATTTTAATTTTAATTTCTGAACGATTCCTCTGTTAAAGGACGACTCCCTTATCCTTAAAGGGATGCGGGCTGTGGAGATTCACTCTGGGAATGCAGTGTGAAGCCGCGCAAGAAACAGCAACGTGTTGTGACTTCATATTTATCCTTTTTCGTTTATTTCTATCTGATTATGGACTGTGGCAAGAGCAGAGTACACTGTAGGCCTATAGCAGGGACAGGAGAAATGACGCTAAGGTTTTATCAAGGGGTTCAGGCCCACGTTTGAACCTTCACTCTTTTGGATAGCCACCTGCACACCCCCAAACACAAGCGTGTGTGTGTGTGTGTGTGTGTGTGTGTGTGTGTGTTGGGGTAATGAACTTTATTCTAAACAAGGCTTCATAGTCGTTGTAGGTGGATAGATCTAAGGATTTTTTTGCTATACCTGGCCCAAGGTCCCGAGCAAAGGCTATTGATTTCCAGCCCAGTATGACAGAGTGCAGAGAGAGCCAGAGCTGGTACCCTGGAGCTAGAGGCCTAAGTAAGGCGGGGTCGGTCGAGCACCAGGTCAAGGTCAGCCGAGAGGCAGCTATTGATCTGGTTGGGAACGGGAGACACGGCGCGCTGCAAGACTAAAGGGGGAGCTGTGAGACCAGACATTAACAGCTTTCAGCGCAAACGATGCCGTGCCAGACGGGCAGAGGGAAAAGGAGGAGACTGGAGCGGCAGCTGGGATCGCTCGCTGCCTGCGCCCGCCCGGGCGCCTCTTGGGAGAGGAGGAGGCGCAGGCAGGGCAGGGCGGCCTCTTGCCGGCGGCCGCGAGGTGGAGCGCGCGGCGGCGACAGCGACAGCTCGGCCCCTGCACCGGCCATCGGCGCGCGCCTTCCCACCGTCGGGGTAGCGCGCGGTCCGGGGACGACCTGCTGGGGTCAGTCGGGACCGCGCCGCTGCTTCCCACCGCCCTACGCCCCGTCCCACCGTGCTCGAGCAGGCAGCTAAGGCCCCCAAGCTCCCTGTTTTCTGAGAGTGCTCCTCTTCCTCCCCCTGCTCGCCTCTGGCTCGCTCCCTCTTCCTCGTAGCCATCTCCCCCAGAAGGTGAGGGAGGGCCACGTGTTTGAATTTCGCGCCCATGGTGGCAGGCTGCCTGGGGCAGGGCGCAGCGTCTCAAGTCCAGACTTGCCCCTGATGCGCTGTGTGTTTTGGGGCAAAGTCGTATCCCTCTCTGGCCTTCCTTCCCATCTGCGAGCCTAGGAGACAGAAGGCTAGTTGATCTTTCAAATTGATGCGGGGGTGTGAGGATAAGGGCAGTTTATGGATTTCTTGGGGGGGGGTATTAAAGGGTGGGTGTGGGCTATCTTATTTTCCTACTCCGGCCACTTTCCTAGATTTTTTTTTCCGTGTGAGGCAGGATGGGTTGAGGAGAGCTTCCAGACTTTGGACCACGTGGAGGGGTGCCTGCCTATGCGTGTGTGGTGGTGGGCAGCTGCAAGCCGCCTGCCCGGCCCGCGGAGGGAGGTGCATGCCTTCCCCGCCGCCCCCGCCCCCGGCATCATCCCAGCTCAGCCTCGCCTCGGTCCGTGGACCCTGCAGTCCATAAGCGCTGCAAACTGCAAGCCGGGGCACATCTTACAGTGATTGTTTTGGGCGAAGTGGGAAGGCAAGAGAGATCCTTCTGTCCTTGCTCCTAGCACTAAGTCGCTTCCTCCGTGCCACGGCCCCACCCATGGCTTTCAGGATGAACAAAAAGCCCAGGTGCCCCCTGAGGAACAGGCCCCGGGAGAGGCAGTTCGCCTGGAGGCCTTGCAGCCTCGCCAATCCCTGGGCTGAAGCCGGGGCGCCGAGCCTGGGGCGGGGTGAGGGTGGTGCAGCCAGGCTCACCGCAAAACTCAGCCCCAGCCAGGCCCCGACCCGCCCTGGCCGCCGGGGAAGGGAGAGGGGTCCAGCCTACCGGCGCGCCCAGCGCGGGAGGCCAGGTTATCCAGTAGACCCAGCTGGCCTCCTGGAGGAGAGAGCCGGGAGGGGGCGGTGCATTCGGGACTGCAGCCTGGCCTTGTCCCCGGGCCACGGGCAGGCCCCCACAACTCCCCTTGTCCTCGCCGGCTGGAGATCAAACGGTTGACAAGGCGGCTCTGTCCTTCCCGGTCGGACAAGCAATTTCAAGTCCGATCCCGGGCGGAGGAGGAGGGGGACGACTTCCAGGTTGCAGAGATTTCACCGAGGGAATTGGGGGTCGCCTCTGCGAGGCACCCTCCTTTCCGAGCGCTGGCCACGCCCACCTCTGGGTCTGTGAGCCCCAGACTTCTCCCACGTGGAGTGACCCCCCCCGTCCCTCTAGCGCGTGCTCCCCAAGGAGACTAGGGTGTGGGGGGCGGGGCAGTGCTTGACCCCCAGGAGTTAATGGGGCCCTGAAAGGGGAAGAACCCTTCTGGGACAGGATTCAAACAAAATGCCCTCCCCGCCTCACTGTGCCCCCCCAGTATCTGTTATTTTGTTGTTTAAGACGACCAACCCCCAACGGTTTATTTGGAGACACTTTTTGGAAGTTTCTACAAAATGCCCCCTCCCCAAATAAGTAAAACCAACTGTAACTACTTTTCCAGGGAGTGAAGGAAAACAATTGTTTCTGTCGCTTGAGTCTCCCCCACCCCCTGATTTCCAGCCCTCCTTCTCGAGTGGGTGGGTTTAGACTTGCTCGGACTCAGTGTACCTCAGTTACACAGCACTCCGCCCCCTCTCTCAGGGAGTCCGGCTCCCAGGGGAGGAAGAGTGAGTGGGGACAAGATTTTATTTTGTTTTCCCCCACCCCCCTCTTTTGCGCAGCCCGTGCTCAGTGATAAGACCAGCTCACAAAAACAGTAGTTTGCACGTGTGGCCGGCCTGGGGTGCGGGTGTGCGCACTGGCGAGTGTGTGTGAGTGCGCGCGCGCGTGTCTCGGTGTGTGCTTTCTTGTTCTCTTACAGGGTACAATGTTAAAAAGCCACCGCTAGTCGCCCCCAGTGCTCCGACTCTCTGGGTCTTTTTGTCTCTAGAGCAGATTAAACGTCACGTCCGCACTTGAACTTGAATTTTATCCCATTGTACAGAGGCAGCCCCAGCCACAGAGAGACCGAGAGCTCCCGGAGAACCCGGACTCCGCCATCTTCACGTTGCAATCTATAGCTCCCGTCCACGCCCGCACCGACCCGGGCGCACTGGGCGAGCCGCCCCGCAGCCCCGCTCCCCCTGGGCCCGCGGCGCCGGGCAGCGCTGGGGAGCGCACGCGGGGACCCGCAGCCCCTCCGGCCGGCGCCAGCCTGCCAGGTGACCCGGGAAGGAGCCGCTCCCGGAGTCCCCCAGAGCCTCGGAGGGGTCAGCCTCCGAGAAAGAAAAAAAGCAGGCAGCGCGCAGAAAACCCAGAAAGAGCGGAACCAAGGCAGTTTTTCATTGCTTTTGGGTTTTTGAGGGGGCGGGGTGAGGGGGTACGAGACAAGTCCCCAAGTTTTCTTTGCTTTATTTTATTTTATTTTATTTTTGCTTTTTTGAAATTTGTTTGCATTTTTCCTCCCCCCCCCCTCGGGTGGAAGTGCGCGTTCCACCTACCAGACCCCGAAAGAAAAGTGTCAGAGGCCGGTGCAAACCCCGGCGTAACTTCAAGAAGACATTTACAAGTCTAAGAGGCCAAGCACTTTGAAGAAGTGTGAGAGATATTTTTCCTCCAAAAGAATATATTTTTAAAGAAACCGGCCAGCCCGCGGCGAGCAACAGCAGTTTTATAATTTATTTTAGCCTTTCTCTATTTTAGAGCAAGCCATCTTCCTGGCTTTTTCTTTTTTCTTTTTGCAAAAACAAAAACAAAAACACAGCCCAGAAGAAAGAGCAAAATAAAGACGAAGAAGAAGAAGAGGAGGAGGAAGAGGAAGAGAGGAAGGGCAGAGGCACCAACCCGGGCGGAGGAGGAGGCGCGGCGGCGGCGGCGGCGGCTCAGACCCCCTCCCCGGCCCGCATCTGTGCAGCTTTCCGGGCGATGCCAGAATAGATGCCGGGGCAATGTCCCGCCGCAAACAGGGCAACCCGCAGCACTTGTCCCAGAGGGAACTCATCACGCGTAAGTGTCTGCCGCACGCGCGAGGGGCCGGCGGCTAGGGCTCCGGGCGCCCGGGGCTGGGGACACCAACCCGGGCGCAGCGGCCGAGCGTGGGGCTCTGGGAAAGTTTCTCTGCAGCCGGGGGGCAGCCGCCGCGGGCTCCGGGCCGAGGAGGGGGTGCGCGGGCTTGCAGGCGGCTGTGCGCGCCGAGCCCGGCCGGACGCTCGGCCCTCCAAGCGGCGTGTGTGGCGGCGGCGGCGCTGGTGGCGGGGTTTGGAGAGGAGGGGGAGGGGGCCGGGGAGCGAAGGGGGAGGGGGAGCCGGGAAAAGTTGGCGAGCGCGTGGGTCCGCGCTCGGAGGAGCGGACGGACGGAGCCCCCAGTGCGCCCTGGACCCGGGGACCCGCAGGGGAAAGGGGTGGCCGCGGGCTTCGGGTTCCCGGTCGCCGCGCCCCGCCAGGCAGGGCGCCGACCGCGCCGCTGCAAGGATTCCGAAGCCGCCGTCCCCTCCCCTCCTCTCGCTATTTGCAAAAGAATCCAGCTGCGCAGCTGTTTGCTGGGCTGGAGCACCCCCTCCTCATTTCCCCACCTCCGTCTCCTGGGACGGTCTTGTCTTCTTTCCCCCCCAACTCAAAAAAAAAAAAAAAAAAAAAAAAAAAAAAAGGTGTGGGGGGAGGTTTTGGGTTGGTAAAAAAAAAAATCCCCGCCACGAGTTAAAAAAAAAAGTCATGAGTGGGGAAAAAAAGGATGCTCTTATAACAGTAAAAATGAAGAGAAAAAAAAAAGGAAGGAGAGAAAATACCTATCATCCTTATCCATCTTTCTATCTCTGTATCTTTCATCTTCCCCATCTAAATAAACAAGGCAGGTCTCGGTGCAAATCCGCCGGATTTCAAGCAAGTGGTGGGGCTCGCAAAGTCAGGCAGCAGGGCAGACACTCAGCAGCGTCCACCGCCCCAGCTGGCTTCATTTAGAAAAGAAAACGCCAGCGCCAGCCGCGCAGGTACACAGTTCTCCGGGAGCCTGCCGGGTCCCCGCTCTGCCACCGGCGAGGTCGGCTTGCAGAGCTCTGGATCGCCCCGGCCGCAGCCTGCGCGAGTCTCTCCCCGCGGGTTTTTTTTTTTTTTTTTTTGGTCGCGGTTGCTTTTTATTTATTAATTTTTTTATTGCAATAGAAATAAAATTTCCTCTGGGTGCCATCGAGACCTCAGGCAGGTTGTAATCTTGCAATCCTTTCGCTCACCTCGCTGCGTTGGGGCCGGGCTCCCCGCTCTGGAGCTGGAGAAGCCATGAATGACGGCCGCCGCTGAGGACTGGCTGCCCTGCAGTCGAGAGCCGAATATTTATGTTATATTTTAAAGAATTTAAATAAATAAATAAATATATAAAGGGGCTCTCCCCTCCCCTCCAACCCAACACAGGAGCCATCTGCTCGAAGCTATTGCTGTTTCCATCTCTCCTTTGTTACCGCAGACACGTTAGTAAGAATTTGTGCGTTTATTATTATTATTATTATTAATTATTATTATTATTGTTATTATCTTGGGAGGCATATATATTAAAGTGAGGTTCTTGGGAGAGGAATGTCTCTTATGGGGAGGAAAGAAGGAGAGTCTTCTTTATTTTATTTTATTTTATTTTATTTTTTTCAATGTTGTAATGTCAAAGGAGACTTGCTGGTTGCATTTAAAACAAAATGTTTTGCAACCAGATTTGAGCCTGGTCTCGTCAAGATCCTTTTGACCACTTGGCATTTATTTTCTTCCTTCAGCACGCCGCAGCCACGGGTTATTTTACAGTCCCTCCCTCCCTTTAGGTGAAGTGGTTGTTAAAACATCCACACTTCCAGACCCTAATTTGTCCAGGAGGCAGTTGGCTGCCCCCCCTTTCATCCCCTGTATAATCGCAAGAATTGTTTTTTGAGGAGTGGAGAGAGCCAGTCGGTGGGAACGGGGAGAAGCTGATAGCCCCCACACTGGAACATTTGCAGTATTGGGGGGGAAATACTGCAGAGATGTACAGATCGATTTGGTGTCCCTCCCTGGGCATTCCTGGGGCCTCCTGGCCTGCGGGTGAGGGGTGCTTCGTGTGACATCTTTCCATGCACCGGTTCTCTGTCTCACCCTTGCAGAGACACAGCTGGGAAAAGCCAGCTGACCCCGCAGCAGAGGCAGAGAAGGCAGAGCAGTGCTGGGGAGAGGAGAGGGGCAGGAGGCCAGGCTTCTGAGCGGTTCTACCTGCCTTCTGGGGGGCTCTGGGAGCCTGGGCATTGTTTCAGGGGGTTGGGGGGGGGAGTAAGCTAGGAGAGTGTTCCCAACGGTGTTCAGAAAAGCAGCTGGTATTTTCTGTCTGTGCTGTGTCACCCCAGAGGTGGCCAGACAGGGATGCAGGAGATGCAGTGTGGTCTGGGGAATGAGACTTGGATACAGGAGCCCGGGATACAGGAGCCCTGGTTGCAAAGGGACTGGCCAGCAGAGCAGGTGCTGTCTCAACCCCCAAATGTGAGATTTCAGATCCGAGGGAAGGAAACCATCTAAAACGCGGCGGATATATATTATATATATTTTTCTCTTTTCTTTTTTTCAGTTGGGTGGCAGCCTTGGGCCTGTGGGGTAGCAGCTTAAAGGTTCTTTGGGGATGATGCAACTTGGAATCACTGATGGCCCAGGAAACCAGAAAAGCACAGAAATAGCATCCATGATCTTGGTGTGTGTTTCCAGGGTAGGAGAAGGGCTTCATAGTGTGTTCTGGTTACAGGCAGGATGGGTAGGAAGTGGACTGAGGTAGCTAAGAGGGTGGGAGACAGCTGGAAAAGAAGACCCAGGCTTCTGGTTTGTTTCAAAATCTCTGACCCAGATGGATGCGGCTTTTCAAACAGGAGGGCAGACAGACATTAGTAAAGACAAACGCAGACCAGCCTGGGGGATGGAGGTTAGGGAGGAGCGGCCGCTGGCCAGGCAGAGGGAAGGGCCTGTGTCAGCCATGCCAGGCAGGGTCAGGCAGGAGGGGATGGGTTCTGAGGCCCGTGGAAAAGCTCGAAGGTTTTCAGGAGAAACGTGGAGGCAAAATCGAGTGATGAATTATACAGGCCCTGAACGAAGCCAACTTTTCAATAACCCACCAACAGGTTCCCAAGGAAGAATAGCAATTTTCTGTACGCATTTGTGATTCTGCACAGCAGCCAGAGACCCAAGATCTGCCGCAGAAGTGAGGCTGGTTGTATTAATTCCATGCTAGCCTCTTCAGATTGGGTTTTGTGGTTGTATGTCTCCAAGGCGGCTACATCCACGATTGTCTGAACCCTAGGGTACAGTATACCTCGAACGGTCCACTTACCGTACTAAACTGCGTCTCTGATACATTTCATAGCACATGGACCCTCTTCCTTTTTCTCTCTCTCTTTTTGGTAGTCAGGTCAGGGCAGGGAAGTTTGTCTGCCCTTTGCACTGAAGGGAGCCAAGCCGCGTGTCATTTGAAGTGTGGCTGTGCCAGCGGGTCGGATTCCACGGGAGAATAAAAACGTGCTCGCCCAAGGTGTCGTGCTAGGTTGATTTTATTCATTTGTCATTCGCACCCGAGAGAAAACAGCCACGAGCACGGTTTAACAACCCCTCATATTTTTAGAGATTTTTTTTTTCCTCTCTCCTATTCAAAGATTTTTGTATATCTGCTTGTTTCTTGTTTGGAGGGGGAAGCCTGCTATCTGCATGGGCCCTGGCTTTGGCAAATTTTATCTAGTCTTCAGGATGTTTCATAACAGAAAAAACAGAAAACAAAAACCAAGTCAGCTCTTCAGTCTTGGGGTGAATGAGGTTGCTCCTGGGGGGTGGGGGGGGACTTGGAAAGATCAGGATTTGCTGGTTAGATGCACTCTTCAACTTCAACAAGGACCCAGCAGCTCTTTCTTGGTCAGAGGAAAAGTCAGTGAATGCATTTGACAGTAATCTCAGGTGCGATGGAGCCATGGAAAGCAGTCTGCTTATGGACTCCAGTTCCCTGCAGCAGCGAGGAGGTTTGGAATGCCTAATCAGACTTGTCTCCTGATCGATCCTCCTCACCTTTATGCATTCATTTTGCACTTCCTGTCTTCATCGTCTTGCACTCTCTGTCGCTTGCTGTGATAAAACACTTTCCAAAAGTAAACTTTCAGTGGAATTTGCTTTTGGTTAAGGGTAAAAACGCCTGATGCTCCAAGCCGCGCCTAGCGCCTCTCGTCAGCTAGGGGGCGCTCGGTGCCCGTGTCATGGCTGCGGTGCCGGGGCCCGCTCTGCCTGGGAACCCGCGTCCATCAGCAGCTCATCGGCTGAGCCGGCAGCCGCGGCTGCTGCAGTTTGTGTCGCTGCAAAAATGTCTTAAGCGTGAAGTTGTAATATTGATTTTCCTGCAGAGATTTGTGCAGGACAAAATGAGAATATAAGTTTGAGAAATCTATTTTCAATCCATTGCCATCGATTCGTAAACTCTTACCTGGCAGGTGGGGTGGCGGCTTTTCTTTTCCTCCCTTTTCTTTTCAAACAATTAAAATTGTTATTTCTGAATGAGTGCTTTTCCTCCCCTCGCTCTGTCCATGGTCTTGACATTCTGAACATTTTGTTTTGTTGGCTGAGCATTCACAGTCTACCTAGGGAGTCTGGGAAGAGTGATCACCATTTTAGGGGTGGCCCGTCTTAGCGCATGTTCCCCGGGGGTTGGGGGGGGGATCACTGTGAACTGTTGCTGAAAGGAGTTGTGGACCCAAGACAACTTGATGGATGGTGATCCTTTCAGCTCCGATTTCTGCTGCTCTCAGTCCCCCTCTATTCCACAGCGAGCCCACAGAGCGCAGGGAGCACTCTTTCCCTAACGATATAGCGTAATTCAAATAGTGCGGGTGATTTTGTTTGCAAGCAGTGTGTGTGTGTTTGCTGGGGCCAGCGCGCCTCTCACCTCAGAGAGATCCCTTCATAGATGACATGTGATTTAGGGCTGGGGAATATGTATGCGTTGGCTGTGGGGTTTCTAGATCTACTACGTCTGAGCTTTAGAATTCATGAAATCTGCAGCCAGCGCCGCCAGTGAACTGGAGTCGTATGCGTGAGTTCAGTGGATGAGCTGAAGAGCTGGCCCTGACACGGGAAAAGTGCTTTATTCTAACCTGAAAGAGAAAGAAATTAGGTCAGACAAAAGCCTTGGCTGTCATCAGCTGGGGAAGAGGACCAACCATTTATCTGATGATGCCTCTACTTCATTTAATGTTTCAGTCTGGCCAGTTGTAAGCCTGTCATGGAGGCGAATGCAGGGTAACTCTGAAATAAAGAATATAGGACCTCTCAGCCTTGGGTTTGGGCAACGGCTTATGGCCTACAGAGAACTGTTTTGTTTGTTTGTTATTTTCTTGCTTTGTTTGGTCTGTTTGTTTTTAATTCAGTGTATAGGAGCCCCCCCCCCCAATCATTTACCTTGGAATTTGGGGACCTTCCCATACTGTGATTACACACCAACACAGACATTCAATTCGTGAAAAAAAAAATTATAAGGGGTGATGGGCCGCTAGATGGTTTCCTTTGAGAACCTCTCTTTCAGGAAGGAAGGACTCTTTGGCTGCCTGGTTGGGCCTTTCTTTCAGCTCAAACTCTCCAAGGATTTTGGTCCCCAGGCTAATGCTGATGTCACATCTGGGGAGGAGAGGTGAAAAATAAACTCTTTTTTTTGGGGGGGGAGGGGACTGTACCCTGTACCACACGATCACGATCAAGGTATTGACCCTGCCCCGAAGACTTCATTAGCTGCAGGCGTTCTTGCTTCTGCTTCGTCGGGAGGAGACAGGGAGGGGAGCTGGGATGGCGGCCCTGTGTCACCCAGCTGTTCCTACCGTGGCTCATATGATCATGCCTGGGGAGGGGGCTGTCTTAGGTGCTCTGCCCTCTATCAGGGGGCAGCTTCCCCTGATGTCACAAATCTTCTTTCCCATCCTAGGGAGTTAAATGCAGGCCCGTGAGATTTGTCCACATTCCATCCCCAATGCCTCCCCCGAGTGCTCGGGTTTCCCAGGATGTGCCTAAAAATGGCCGGAAGCGGACTGTCAGGTGGGCATAGCTCTGCGCCCTCATCAGGAGCGAGTGGGAGAGGGTGAGCCCGGCGGCCTCTTGTTTACTGACAGAACGATGCTAGATCGCTGGATCGTGAGCAGGACTGTGTTCTGGGGACTCTGAATGGTGTTTTGACACATGCAAGTCTTTTGTGTAGTTGCTGAAATTCCAGAATTTCGTCCCCCCCCCTTCTCTGTGGCAGCTGATAATTTGCTTGGGTGTGGAATTAGCCAGCTCAAGCTATTTACTGCAGTGAAATGCCAGACCACACAAAATTAAGTAACTTCAAAGTAAAAAAGAGGGTAAAAAAAAATCCTCTGTTTTGCTATAACTTTTTACGACCTTGTTCTACTGAACTGCTAAACGACAAATGCATTTGTGATCCGCTCCAAGGGGCCTTCTAGAACAGCACGCAGGGAGTCTTAAGAAAGCTGAGTGCCGATATTACTTCCATTAAGAAGTGCTCAGACAGGGGCACTGCTGCAAACGAAGGAAGACCAGGTTGGAGTCATGTTTAAATTTCTACCCTGGAGAGGAGGTGTGGGTAGAAGCCGCAGCCCTGGTGGGCTTCTTGTCTCCGAGTATCTGGATTCCCCTAGAGACAGCCTATGGCCACTGTACCGGTGGAAACCCTTCTCCTGTATCTTTGAAGAGCCCGAAATGCTAAACAAAACCAGGGCTCTCATTTGGCCACAGAGAACGCTCTCACATCAAATCACTGCCAGCCCCGCTGTGGCTCTGAAGATGGAGGGCACTTGCAGCGTCACGAGCAAATGTGTTTAGAAGGTGTTCTACCATTGATGGTCCCTCCCCTTCTTTCTTTTTAAAAGGCAGCTGTTTTATTTATCAAGCCGTAAGCCGATTCATTCTCATTTGTCTCGGGCGTAGATTTTCATGTTAACATTTTGGTGTGGTGAGGCTCTATGAAAAATGCCTGAGCATGAATTACCTTGCTCCTTCCATAGTCTCTTCTTTGTTTTGAGGGGATCTGGCCTCCTGAACCGTGCTTTTGTGTAGTGGGAGAGGGGGGCTTGGGCTAATCCTGTAGAGCATTTTAGAAGATGTTTAGAGGCTTCTCTTGATCGGTCTGACTTTCCCCAAGGCGAAGCTGTTATAGGACAGTCTGTGCAGACGGGGGTCCCCTGTCCCTGTCACAGGATTTTCCTACCCAGAGTCTGTCAATCAAGGCGGTGTAAGTGAGGCTCCCCCTGGAGCCAGGACCTCTTCGAGGCTCAGACAGTCCCTACCTTCCTGGAAGGCTGACTAGGTTCTATCATGCCCCCGTTGGTCATATCAGCCCCAATCCTGGTCAGTTTCCCAGAGGAGAAACCCATTTTGTCCTCACGCTCTGTGCGGACCAGTTTCTCAGTCTTTATACCACTTGTCAGAAATGGGGACAGTTTCAGGTTGGGTAGGGGGGTGCAAGCCTTTAATCCCAGCACTCGGGAGGCAGAGGCAGGTGGATCTCTGAGTTCGAGGCCAGCCTGGTCTATAGAGCTAGCCCCAGGATAGCTAGGGCTACACAGAGAGACCCTGTCTTTGACAGACAAACGAGCGAATGAATGAATGAACAAAAAAGGTGAAAATTTCAAGTTGAGTTGTGTGCACACATATAGCAGGCAGGGTGGCAACCTGGGGTGAGGGTGTGTGTGTGTGTGTGTGTGTGTGTGTGTGTGACTATTCCTCCAGGGTGGTAGGTGGCTTTTGGAGGGTCTTGGGGGGGTGCAGGGAAGTGACACCTGGGGGCTGATGGCTAGGGCAGAGGTGGTAGGATAGACTGTCTAGGTCCTGCACTGGACCTTGCTCTTTGGGTCTTTAGAGGTCCCTGCTGGGGACCTAACCCTTTGTGGCCCCAAAGGGACAATCCTTTCAGCGTGTGTTTCACTCTGGCTTCCATCTCCTCCTCTCTGGGCACTTCATTATTCCCCCAGGTGGAGAACTTAATAAGACCTCTCGTCCCAGCGCCTTGCGTCATCTGGCTGTAGATCATTTTCTTCCCCAAGAATTGACTCTTGCTTTCCCCCACTCAGCCCCCCCCCATGGCGGTTATTTTCCCTTGGATCTAATAAATTAAAAATTGATGGGAGCTCAGAAAGTGTTGTGCTCTGCCGGGTGCTGTGTAGGTGGTGTTACTGTTGCTGTGTCCCTCTGGTGTCTTGGCCCCTCCTGAGTCTCTGTCCACGCAGAGTAGAATGAGAGGCTCCCTTTGCAGAACGTTGGTGAGCACAGGCTAGCTGTCCAAAGGCTCTAGCTTCCTGGGTAGCGGCACAGTCTCCAGTCAGAGGAGGCAGAGCTCAGCGGATGCTGAACGTTCCCTGTAAACATACATACGCGTCGTGATGGGGGCTGTGACGCTGGCGGCACACTGTTTTAACAACCTGTCCCTCCCCCCCCCACCCCCAGTCCTTCCTTACTGTCTCCACCTACCTCATTGAATCAGTACTTATTGAGGGTTAGCCATTTAGGATGGAGATTTGGAATTGATCAGAAGCAGTGGGGGATGGGAGTCCACGTACCGTGTCTGCAGCAATGTGCATGCAGGAGGAGTGAGTGTGTGTGTGTGTGTGTGTGTGTGTGTGTGTGTGTCTGTGTATATGTGTGTGTGTGTCCTGCAGCAATGTGTGTCTGTGTGTGTGTGTGTCTGCAATGCAAGTATAGGTGTGTGTGTGTGTGTGTGTGTGTGTATGTGTGTGTGTGTGTGTGTGTCCTGCAGCAATGTGTGTCTGTGTGTGTGTGTGTCTGCAATGCAAGTATAGGTGTGTGTGTGTGTGTCTGTGTATATGTGTGTGTCCTGCAGCAATGTGTGTATGTGTGTGTGTGTGTGTGTGTGTGTGTGTGTCTGCAATGCAAGTATAGGTGTGTGTGTGTGTCTGTGTATATGTGTGTGTGTGTGTGTGTGTGTGTGTGTGTAGCAGTGTACACACCCCATGACCTGAGGACAGCAGATCTTTTGGCTGGAATTCCCTGAGGGGCAGGTACAGGACAGCTGCTGGTGGACCAGGGCAGGCAGGCCCCTAGGATCTGTGCACACAGGGACTTCCAGACTAGGTTAGGCCTTCTCACAGAGGTTCAGAGGCTGCTTGGCCGAGCCACTGTGAACAGCTCCTCTCCATTTCTGTCCTCTGTCCCAAATTCCTTCCCAGCGGAGGCGAGTCTGGGGAAGTTTGCCTCAGGATCAAGGGTTCCCCTTCCACTTAACAGTGATGCCTATTATTATTTGTGAAGCCTGATTTCATTGCCTCTAAATGCGCTTACCAGCTGGGAGGAGGCCCAGCCTTGTAAATAAAATGTGGTTTTGTTGTAAAAGAAAATCTAACTCTCTCTCTCTCTCTCTCTCTCTCTCTCTCTCTCTCTCTCTCCAAATATAAATATATATTTGCTCCCGTGCCTTAAATCTAATATTTGAAAACCCTCTCCAACCCTGTGGTGTCTTACATTTGAGCTGCCGGCCGCCTCTGTCCACTCATTTTCCTCTTAATGAGTCAAACATTTTAGTGACCGTTGCTCTCACCCGCCTCTCTGTGTATGGAGGGTAGTCGTGGTTTGCAGGCTGCGGAATGCTTGGGGCTTTTCAGGAAAGCACGGAGCTTTTCAGGGGGATGCTTCTGGGCCTCGCGTCCTAAGGCTGGAGTTTCCAGGATGAGGTTGAGGGAGGGGTCTGGGTTCTAGAGTTTGAGGTTGGAATGGCTGCTTTCATCTGTCTCTTCTCTCTGTGTGCATTCAGGACCCTCTGCCTGTGTTTGCAGAGGCTGGGTCCTCCGAGGCGATGCGGGGCTGGGAGATACAAGTGTCTGGGTCAGACATACATACATACAGGGCAGCGAGCAGGGTACTCAGAGGGCCAGCCTCCTTGTTCTCAGCTCTTGGTGAACAGGCTCTGTTCCCTTTTCTTTCTTCTGTTATTGATACAGTTCTTGGAAGGGACACACACACACACAGACACACACACAGACACATGTACATGCACACACACAGACACACAGACACACACTCACACACACATGCACATGCACTACATGCCCAGCCCATATCCGCTTGCCAGCGGAAGTGAAACCACAGCCTCTGGCGTGTCTCTGAGAGCCTCTGCCTGAGCCGTCAGGCCCAGCCAGCTGCCTGGTCCCTCCACTCCAACACAGAAGTTGGGGTTCAGTGGGACTCTGCTGCTTGAGTGATGGGGGGCGGGTAGTCGACCTTGCCACCTTCTTCAGCAGAAAATCATTAGCAAAAGGCTGGAGTTCAGAGACCCACACATAACCTGGGGGTGGGGGTGGGGAGAGGAAGCCCCCCTACTCGGCGTTGGCAGGGCGAGCCTGCTGTCACGTGTGGGCAGGCCTTTTACTTTCAACATTGGAAGCGGGAGGGGAGCTAGATTTTATGTTTCTCCTGGTTTCTTTTCCTCCTGACTCCTTCTGAGCTAAGCCTGTGCTGGCACAGCCTGTCTGTCTGTCTGTCTGTCTGTCTGCCTGCCTGCCTGCCTGCCTGGAGGGCTTTGGGTACTCCAGGTTGGCTTGCCTATAAAGGGGAATAAGTAATAAGCAGTATTGGAGACCTTCACACCCAATTACTGGGGCTTGCAGGGATTACTGCATGAGGGTAGTGAAAAGACAGACTGACAGAGAGAAGATAGACAGACGCACGACCAGATATTACAGAGGAAAGAGTGCTGGCTTGGAGTCTTGGTCAAAGGAGGATGGACGGCTACTGTGAACAGTCATGTATGACCTTCACGAATGTTTGTAACTGGCCTGTGTTTCTTTGGAGTTAGAACATAGATCTGAAATTTTGTGGCCTGAAACCTCCTTGCAGGGAGGAGGATGGAACTCATATTATGAGAACTGTCCAGGTGGGTGGGCGTGCCTGAAGAAGCTAATTATAATAATAAATAATAATGCTAACATTGAATAATAATAATAATAATAATAATAATAATAATAATATCGAAGGTAGACTCAATTAAAAGGCAAAAAGGAGCCCTTTGCTGTGGACAGCAACACTGGGCTGGAGATGTGGGCTTTATTGTTTTTATCAAAGGCTGTAAGGGCCTGATCGAGGCAGGCGTTGCAGCCCTCCCAGGGATATCTCCTCTCTCTGCTTAGTTTGAATACTCAATTTCAATTTCATTTTGCGCCCCCCTGTTTTAATTTGCTTTTCAGTTTATTTCCTTTGTCCCCCCTCTTTTTTTTGACCAAACAATATTTTGACACCCTCCTCCAATTTATCGGTCAGTGTTCCTTTTCTGTGTGCTGGGCACAATGCATCCTCATATTTCCAGAGGACTGTTTGCACAGTCCTCCCCTTTGGCTCTGAAATTATGTATATGTAATTGGTAATTAAAGGTGCAAGCTTTTCAATATAAACAGTATGGCTCAATGTTAGATTATTAAAGGGGAGGAGGCACCGAATAATTACCTTTTACGTCCTGACAAACGGTTTACGGGGAATCCACTCTTTCCCTCGAACCTTCAGCTTGAAGGTTGTGATTACATTTTAACCACAGCAGGGCAGCTTTTCATAAGATAAATCGGTAAATTAATTACGTAGCATTGTCTTGGAGTTCCTTTTTAAGTAAACTCCCGATTTCTTTTTCAAGTGTAATTAATGGTTTCCGGGCGGCGTGGTGAGGATGGCACCCGTTACCTGTCTCTTTTTTCTTTTCTCTTTTCTTTCTCTTTTCTCTTTCCCCTCGGTTGTTGTTATTAATGATCTACAGACAACAGATTTAGGATTTACACGCACGCCGGGTGTTTCTGAACTGCCGTGTTTTCCGGCGCGTGTCTTCTACATTTAATTCACAGAGGGCCCTGCCTGCCTCCCGGTAACCACGGGCAGAGACTCGAGGTGCGATTCCCATTGGTGGTACCTGCCCTCCTTCTCCCAGCACGGCTGGCTCCAGCTGCCCACTCCACATCACCCGCCTCCGGTTCTGCATTCAGCTTTGCACACGGACTAGGCCCACGTTAGTTTATGTTGAGAATGCACGGAGCAAGACGTACATGTCGCGCTGGACAATTCTCCTCCAGTTTCCCACTATGCTTCATTCATAACCTCAGCCACGGAATGTCTCTTCCTCTTTTCTTCACCCCCTCCAGTTCCTCTGTGCCAATCACTCCCCGGTCCTAATTGCTGGTCAGCTTAGAATTTATCTCCCCTCCTCAGTGGCAGACCTGTGGCCGTCCCCAGTTCCACTGAAGACCCGGCCACGCTTGTCTTCAAGGCTGACACCGAAGAGTCCTAGCCAGAGTCGCCCAGACCCTGAGGGGAGCACAGAACCCCCGTACCCACTTCCTTTGATTTTATTATGGAGGCTGAGCCTTCCAAGGCTCCCTTGAGGGAGTGGCTGATTAACTTCAAAATATTTAGGTCGTGTGCCCCTTCCAGGGGAGGGGGGATACACACACACACACACACACACACACACACACCCACATACAACAAGGGGAAGTGTAGTGACTGCTGAAGAAATTTAAAAACATCCAGCCCATTGAAAGTGTGGTTTGAGAGCTCCAAGAAATGATTTTGCAGCCTGAAGAGGCTGTTTTCTTTCTCGGAATGAAAAGGAAACCGACCGACAGAAAGGATGGCGGGGAGCTGAGGAGCCGTGAGAATTTTACGAGGGTCTGGAGGTCTGAGCAGGAGCGCGGGGTGCTGGGGTTGGGGGGGAGCCGGCAGCGGCCTGCTCCGTGTCCCCGAGCACCTGCGCTTCTTTCTCCGGGCAGGACTGGCTTTCCAAGGCCTGTCTGGGTTTCTGGGTTTCCAGTTTGGTGCCTGGCCAGGACTCAGGTAGAGGAATGTGAGGAGGGAGCTGGTGAGTGGGGGAGGCCCTGAGCGTGAACGGATGCTGCCGGGGAGAAGGCTCGGCTCCAGCTGGAGGAGCCAGGCCTTGGGGCACCGTGTTACCGTCCCGCTTCTCCACAGCTTAGAGGAGCGCTGATGTTTGGCTTCCCAAATCGTTGATCTGGAGCGAGAAGCTCCCCGTGTGACGCTCAGATACCCAGAAGTGCCAGACAGAGGGTGTCTCCAGCTGATGGTGGGGACAGCCGGGGTGTGCGTGCGCCACGCGTGTGCCATGCGTGTGCACGCGTGCGCGGGGCATGTTGTAAGGGGGTCAAGAATCGGCGCTGTTGTGCTGACCCTCGGGGCGATGATGACATGGGGGTGGGGCGCGGGGAACCACAGAGCCCGGCAGGAGAGGGGCTCGTTTCTCCGTGGGAGAGGGTGGGAGGAATCAGTCTGTGATCACCTAAGCCCATCTTTTGTCCTCTCTGCCCCCTTCCCTGTCTCCTTTCTGTCTCCAGCAGAGGCTGACCATGTGGAGGCTACCATCCTCGAGGAAGACGAGGGTCTGGAGATAGAGGAGCCTAGCAGCCTGGGGCTGATGGTGGGCGGCCCCGACCCTGACCTACTCACCTGTGGCCAGTGTCAGATGAACTTCCCGCTGGGGGACATCCTGGTTTTTATAGAGCACAAGAAGAAACAGTGTGGGGGCCTGGGCTCCTGCTACGACAAGGCCCTGGACAAGGGCAGCCCTCCACCCTCCTCTCGCTCTGAGCTCAGGAGAGTGTCCGAGCCAGTGGAGATCGGGATTCAGGTCACCCCTGAGGAAGATGACCACCTACTGTCACCCACGAAAGGCATCTGTCCCAAGCAGGAGAACATTGCAGGTATGATGTTTGCTTACCTGGTGGCGACCGCGGAGGCCGTCCCCCCAGCGGGGTCCGCTCCCTGACCTTTAAGCGCTGATTCTCCGGAGGTCCAGTGCTTTTCAAGATGGCCTCTGGGTCACCTTCTGGGGCTTCCTTTTTCTGAGGGCCCACCTTCCAGACAACTCTGCGGGGAAGACAGCTGAGGGAGGCCTGACTGTTATGTGTTGGCTGCTTTGCCTTTGGTGAGGAAACTATCTTGTGCTTAATCCACACGTACCCTGGAGCACACGATGGGATTTTGGAGGTTGGTGGGTTGGTGTGGCCCTCACTTGGTTGGTGATCCTGGCTCAGTCTCTGGCTTTGGAGCAAGGCTCTGTTTGGAGTCTGTTATTTCCAACCTGGAAACGGTGGTTTCCTCATCTCTGAGATGGGGGTTCAGAAGACCCCCAGTCGTGTCGATTGTTGAATAGCTCAGATGATTCTGAGTGTGGCAGTACCTGCTAGGCCCTTATGTACGGTGCTTGTCTACCCTCGTGTAGACTTGTCTGAGTCTTCTCTTTAGACTCAGTTTACCCTGTTGTGAAAAAAGGGGGTAGGCTCCCCATTTTGCCTGACCCTCAGGTTTTGGGGATCTGTCTGATTTCTAATCCCTTGGGGGAGCAATGGAGCCTTGTTTTTTGGGCACGCTGTGTGGTTCTACCTGGACAGCTGGCCCGTCTACCTGGAGAACACGTGTGGAGGTGCTGCCCCAAGTCCCACCGGTGTCCTTCAGTGGGACGGTCCCGCTTGGTGACTTTGCTGTGTGTCCTTCCTGCTATACGACGGCACGGCCGAGTCTCCCAGGGACACTACACTTTGTGCAGTGTACAAACCAAAGGTTTTGCTTCTGGGGAGCAGGAGCACCCCCGTTCTGCGGTGTTCCCCCAATGAAATGGCAGGCTAAGCTCTAAAGTTCATCTTGCCCTTTGACTTTGGGCTGGATATCTCGAGAATTAGAGTCTTATTTTCTTCTTTTTGTTAACAGGGAATGGATAATCCTAGCAGGTCTCGTGTGATGATGGAGGGGGGGGAGGGGCTCCGAGAAAGCTTTGGCAGGAGAGCTTCTCTCCTGGGGGTGCAGCACTCAAGTCAGCAGCCAGATGGAGAAATGTGAAGCCAGTCCCGGTGGTGTTCGGGTCATGGAGCCCTTAGGACATGGGGTTAGTGGGGAGGGGCATCGCTTTGCATCCTTTTGGGATGTGATACAAAGTATGGGCCAGGACCTTGAGTCACCTAGAGGGACTCAGAGTCACTGCAAGCCCAGTTCCACCACATGCCGCGTTTGGACTCCGGTTTATCCACCTGTACACTGGGAGAGACAGGACCGTCTGAAAACCCCCACAGACACAGGTTGGGCAGTGGGGAGAATCTGTGGGCCAGCTTGGCTTTCTGGTGGGTGTCCTAGTGGGAATCAGGCTTGAAAATAATGCCAGCACAAACTAGGTCTGGGGCACACAGACATGGCCTGCACACCACCTCCACTATTAAGGCAAAAAGGGTGTCCCGTCCTTTGTCTGTCCTTCCAGGTGTACCACTTGGGATGGATTTCAAAAGTGTGGGGAGGCCCGCCTGGTGTCTGCAGTGCACAGCAGCCTTTGAGGGGTGGCTGGTCTCTACTTGACTTTCATCTGCTGACCCAGCCTCAAAATCCTCATTTTATGTTGAAGGTCTTTCCCAATGAGAGCCTGCGGATCTCTGTGGGGAAGTTTGCTTAAGAAAGCAACCAAATGTGATTTTTCAAAAGGCGGTTAATCTCCCCACAGCTTCCTCCTTATCCTCCAGTTCCCTCCACCCCTCACCCCCACCCCGTTTCCTCCCCTCGTACTGTTAATGGCCCACGGTATTTTTATTTTATGCGTGACGGGAGATATCCTTGGTCCGTCTGTTCAGTGGCGGGGCGAGAGGAGTGGATTTCTTCATTCTAGGAGAAAATATGTAGAATAAGCCTTTGGAAGTCTAAAGAGATATGTTTGTTGAAAGCATTTAAAATGTTATTCTAATCAAAGGCACAACGCACTCTACATGCCCTGTCAACTGCAACTGGCCATTCCTCTTCTTACAACCCACCCCACCCCTTCCTTTCTACCCCGGGGTCTCCTGGTCCTTCCCGATTTGGGTACCAACTTTTCTTATTCTTCTTTCTTTTCTGTTCTTCCCCTTTCGTTTAATAGAAAGAAAAGATTAAAGAATAAAACATCAGTGGCTCAAATGTATAAAGTAATTTAATATGGTGAGAGCATTAATTATTTTAGCTTAATTGAATTCTGAGGACCCCACAGTCCTTGCGGCTTGGTAGACAAGGCCTGTTTATTATTTCTCTGTAGATTAACAGTAAAGGAAACACAGATAACTTTCAGTTATTTATTGTAAAATAAATGTGTCAATTCATGTGTAAAGCAAGCTGCTCGAAGATAATTGAGTCTTTATATTTTAAGAGGGGAGCTAGGAATCCCGGATTCGTCCCCACTCAGGCTCCCCGAAATCCTTACAGCTGCTGTCCAGCCCCTGGCACACTGGACCTCAATGGGCCCCCTACTCCCGCCTCCCGCCTGTGGCTTCAGGGTCCCTTCCCAGCTGCTCTGTGTCCTGTGGCCTTCTCCACTGGCCTCGATGGTCCCTGCCAGTAGCTGGTGAGCAGGCATCTGCCGATTCTTGGGATTCTGCTCCTGGCCAGCTGCTGTGGCCGAGCCCTTGATGGGGTGGCTGTGAGATTGGCGTGTTCTGAAGCCTGCAGCCTGTGGCCTCCACTCTGATGGGGCAGCCCTTTCTGTCAACCAGACTCTTCTAGAAGCAGGGCCCCAGCAATGGGTGGAGATGTGGCTCTGTAGGTGAGATCCCCCCTGTCCTTAACTGTGTCTCCAGGGTGAGAGCAGAGTTGAGATTTGAGCAGTCATCCAACCAAAGTGTGCACTCTGTCCCTACCCTGTCCTCAGCAAGCCTTTCTGGAGATAGTCATAGTTTGTGACCTTTTTGTTGTTTTAAATAATAGAGCAGTGGTTCTTAGCTTTCTGAATGCTGCGACCTTTCAATACAGCTCCTAGAGGACATTCATTCATTCATTCACTCATTCATTCACTGAACACCTCTGCTGCTCCCCTTGGGAGGGTTCCCTTAGGGAATGTGTGAGGAGATGCCAGCCCTATAATGTTGCTTGTTGGCTTGGGACCTTTTTGCTAGTCACCTGCTGTGGAAGAGGAGGTCCCTTGCCTAGGAATGGAGCGATCAGAAACAAAGCCTGTGGCTGGAGGTCTGACTCAAGAGTGTAAGGGAGGCCTTTGATGACCCCGCCCATAGAGGTACCCCGCCCATGGAGGTGCCTCGCGTCCCTCGTGACTCCTTCCTGTGGTGGCCTCTCCCTGCCTCTGCTAAGAACTCTGCTCAGGCACTAGGTCCTGGCACCTAAGGTGATCCGGGTCAGGGATGAGGAGAGACCATTTGCTGGGGGGCGCAGGGGGGCGCTGTCTATAAGAGCGACCGAGAGGAACGGGCTCGCTTGTCTGGGGTCCGAAGCTGTGTGGGAAAGACAGGCTGTGAAGCTTCTGCACTCACTCCCTGCCTTCAGAGTCAGCTTCCTTATCTGTGCATGCAGCTACGGAGGATTGCAGCCCGGGTGTGGGTACCTGGTGCCGGGGAGGGCACAGGCGTGATACACATGGGCAGTACATAGGTTGTCCCCTTCTACCCACTCCAACCCCCGAGGTTTTCTACCCTGGCAATCTGCTCCCCGGCCTCACACACTTCCTGAGAGAGCTGTGGAAGTATCCCCTGGGTTCTGAGACTCACAGGCCAGAAACAGTAGCAGGGTGAGGTGGTTCATGTCTACCCCTCTATCTGGTGCCGTGTTGTGACATCCCCTGGAAAGGGAATGAGGACCGTCATGTCCTCTGGGCTGAATCCCAGGCACCTTTCCTCCAGCTGGTCTGAGGGTGAGTCACTCCTTTCCCAGCCTCAGTTTCCCCTGCACCCACTCTTTAGCGTCCTGCAGAGGACTGAAGGAAATGAGCCCTAAGCTATACCACACAGCCCAGGTCACGTGAGGGACAGTCTGCGGGGTAGAGAAGAGCCTGCGCCTGTCTTAGCAGCCATCCTGCTCTCTCAGTCTTGGAGCCTGTGGATTCTGCATTCTCCTCAGAATTTCCTTAGATGGCCTCCAAAGGAAATTGGCTTTTTCTTGTTATCACCTTGTTCACACCCAAAAGGAGGCCCAGTGGGGAGGAGTCTGCTCTCTCAGCTATCTCTTCCTTCCCCCTCAGTGAAAAAAACAAAATAAAAAGAGGACATGGCTGATCCCAAGGGCTGAGATTTTTATTATAGATATAAGGGAGAAAACAGGCCGGGATAGAGACGGTCCAGAGACTAGACCGAGTCAGGTCATGAGGGGAGAGAGGAAGCAAGAGCAGAACCAGCAACCAAGAGGGGCAGCCTGGGCCAAGAGGGGCAGCCTGGGCCAAAAGACAGGTGTAACCAAAACGGCTGGGTTGTATGGGGGCCAGGGAAGTCGGGGGAAGAGAAGGCCCAGTCCAGTCCCTGGGCAGGAGAAATTTAGGGTACGGAAGGGCATGCCAGCTGGGAGGACCCTATAATAGGTAGGGACTGAGGGATGCTGGGAGAACCTGGTGGCCAGAGTCTACCTTGATAAGTTAACAGGCGTCTCAGCCAGTTGTCCTGGGTTTGAGACCCAACACTCCCATAACCTCAAATGTCAGTTTCCTGAAATATAAGATTTAGGGTAGTAGTGGCAGGAGGCGGCAGATCCCTAGTTTGGAGGCCACAGGTGTCTGTCCCTATGGTTCGTGTGCTTATTGCCGGTGGTGACTTCAATAGAAGCCTGAGCAGGGGCCCAGGATGAGCCTGTAGAGACCTTGTATAAACAGGACTTGGCTTATGGTCTCAGAAACTTGCTGCTGGAGGAAAGGGGTCCTGGTGAGCCCCACGGCTTACATGCTGCTCTGAGAATATTCCCTGCAGGCTATATAGAGGACTCATCGTGAAGAAACGAAAACACTACTTTGGATGTTTGAGAAAGAAAATAAGTGGTTTGTGCTGGAAGCTGGAGATAACCCCACTTGCAGGATGCCTCGAAACACATGCATTTGATCCATTTGGAGTTGTTATTTTCCCTCCAAATTAAGATGAGTTAAATCCATGTATATTGTGGTGTGGATTATCTCTTTTTTTTTTTTTACTGTTCAATCACCACAACTAATTATTAGTTCTGTCTGCAGTGAGGAATGGTCCATGTCCTTCCGCCTGAGGGACAGAACCCTGGGTGAAGATTGGGGGTTGGGTGCTGGTGGCCTGACCTTGGGGCTCAGGATGGGATGTCTGCTGGGTGGTCCAGACAGAGGTCATGCCTGGCTCTCCTCCTCATTACACTTGATGGGCTTCCTGATTTAAACCCTCCCAACAGATACAGCTAATCCTATACTGAATTGGGTCTTGAAAGTTCTCGGAGACGTTGAAGGACTTGCCACAGTCACACAGTGAGGGGGCGTCAGACCTGGTTGGCCTGGCTCGCTTGGGTCTTTAGGGAGAGGGAAGTCTGTCATTTGGCTGGCAGATTTGGGAGGCAGCAGGCAGTACCTCTCTTCTCCATCTGGGATGGCATTTGGATCCCACGCTGAAGTCTGGATGTAGCCAAAATCCTCAGGCCCCCAAAACTTGACCCTTGCCTGTGAAGGCTTTAGAAAGAGGCAGGTAGCAGACAAGAGATGGGGATATGAAGTGTGAATTTCCATGGGACTGGGGTGGAAAATTTTTTTTCCATTCATGAAAATGTTTTCTTTTGATTTTTATACTTATTGTTGCAGTTATTTGCAACCCCACAAATACAAATCATTGGTTTTATTTTGTGGAATTAAGGGTCGGAGCAAGTCTAGTTACTCACATCTGGGAGTCTCAGCCCTCTCTGAACAGGAAGAGCTCTGCCACCCTCCAGGATGGCCAATTTGCTGTTTTATTGACACTGTGTGTCTGAACACCCAGCCCCCTAGAGCAATAACTGTTGTTACAGGGCCACTCAGAGGACGGTGACCCTGGAAGAGCTGGCAGTGCCGCCACAGCCTCGGAGGCTTGTCTGAACTTAACTCTCATGATCCTGAGAGAGGACAGAGGGTTCTTTGCCAGCCACCACTGCCCAGTCCTGAGGCTTGGGGGCAATCATCTCCCAGAGAGGGTTCCTACTTCACTTGTGACAGCTCGTGAGCTGTAAAAACCAGAGCAGTGACGGGCTTGGCTTCAGTTCTGAGCAGCAGTCCAACATCTTACTAGACTTTACAAACACTGGTCTGTTCGAAGGGTATCCCCACCCCACCCTCCCTTTAGGGGGGGTTATCTTTATTTGCTAGATGGCATATTGGCCCATTCTTAGAGAAGCAGCTTGAGAAAGGAGGAGAGGGAAGAGAGAAAGAGAAACTTGGCTGGGGGGGGAAGGGGTGAGGGGAATTTAACCACATTCACTCTGTTACTGTTTTTGTTTGTTTGACAGTATTCAGCAGTTGACTAGAGCATTTATGTATGTATTATATATGTATGTATGTATGTATGTATGTGATAGGGTTAATTGATGCTGTTGTTGTTAGTCTTATACAAGACTGGGGGGATGTGTGTGCCCATGACCCTGCAAACAAGACCGCCTGGCCATTCATTCCTCCTGCCGCTCCCCACCCCCCACCCCCCACCCCCCACCCCCACCCGTTATCTTTTTGCGGGAGGTTGAGGCTTCCGTTGTTGTTGGGTTTTTAATTTAATGCACGCCTATTTCGTGTGTGCTGTGTGCCACGGGTTCCAAGGGCCTTGTAAAGATTAAGCCTCCATTTAATCTTACAAACACGTCCAGCAGGAGTTAACTTGAAGCCCACTTTACAGACGGGGAAAACAAGCACAGACGGGCCCTCCTTGAGTCTCGGTTCTGTCTGTTATCTCTGTCTGTTATCTCTGTCCTCCGAACGCACGCTGCAAATCAGCTACTACTTTCGTTTTTGTAGGAGAGGCAACATAAGGCAGCGTAGGGCCTAAGTCTGTGGGTGGTTCACGGAAACCTGGCTTCTGCTCCCTGCCCCGGAAGGACTCTTCCCTGGGCCATCTCCTCCTGCGGGACACAGTGGGTTTTAACTAAGTTAGGGCCTAAGTCTGTGGGTGGTTCACGGAAACCTGGCTTCTGCTCCCTGCCCCGGAAGGACTCTTCCCTGGGCCGTCTCCTCCTGCGGGACACAGTGGGTTTTAACTAAGTTAGGTACAGGCCTTTTGCTCCTAGCTGGGCTGTCTTCTGGAGGCCATTCTAGAGGAAGTGGGTCCCGGAGAACAGTGGCTCCACCTGTTCTGTACGTATCTGTGGTTATGTGTCCACTGCTGGCTGTGTCCCCCTACGACAGGATCATGTCCACTGCTGGCTGTGTCCCCCTACAACAGGATCGTAACCACCGGGTGCCCTCTGGCTCCAGGGAGAAGAGGGTCAGACTGGTGGGCGGGGATCTGAGACCTAGAAGGAGGAATATTCTTGTTGTGTGACCCCTGACTAGACCCAGTCCCTCTCTGGCTCCCCATCTTCTAAGCTAAAATATAAGAAGGGGTGTTAGGTGGGGGGGGATGGGGAGGTCCAGCAGTACTGGGAAGAGGACTGCTGTGAGGGAAAGGTCGGACCTCATGGTAAGCCTCAGACCTCGGGAGGCATCTGAGGCTTCCCACACAGAATACCTGGATCTGGATCCTCCAATCCTGGTGTAGACCTGTGGTAAGCTATTTAGATGTGTTTCCCAGGCCAGGGCAACCCCCCCCCCCCCCGCAGTCTAAACAAGACACACCTAAGGGTTTGTCTACATAGCTGTCGTCCATGGGCTACAGCCAGGGGGCAGTTTCCATGACATTCAGGTTGTTAGTGTGACCTTACAGGGACAGGGCAGCTGTGGGTATAGGGACCAGCCCTTAAATGCAGAGCCATGTAAAATGGCTACAGCCCAGGTGCCTGGGCTACACCCCAGAGGTGCCACAATTTAGTCCAGGTTAGTGTTCAGGAAGAATAAACCTGGTTTTCCTAGAACTGTCTGAGGGGCTTCCTTTCAGCTTTTCCAAGACAGACCAGATTTCTGGAGAGGGTAGGGGTCCAGTTAGGGACGGCCCTTGAGGTTAGAGGCTAGGTCTGGTCCTGGGTTTAGGGTGCTAGCAAGGGTCTGGATTCTTCTCCCTTAGAGAAGGAACAGGAGGTATCCTCCCTTAACCCTTTCCCACCTCCAGCAAATGGCTGGAAAACCTTCGCAGGGTCCTAGACTAGAACTAAGTTCTTTCTTGGAGTGGGAGCTGGGCCGGCCCCTCCCCCACCCGGGTTCAAAGCTAGCCAATTAAGGGACCCAAACAGTGCGGTCTTCCCTGCATCATTGGCTTGTAAAACTTTCCCTGCAAACCAGGCGACTTTATTCTCTGGGAAGGGGGAAAACGCATGTAATTTTCCTGACCTGGCCTTTGCTTTGGGGAAAATGGGAAAGAAAGTGATTTTCGTAAACAAGCGTCTGTCTGAGTCGCAACGGAGGTCGGGGTCTGTATACTGCAGTGCAGGGGTCTGGAAAGTGGCCCTTGGTTGTGGTAGTGGTCCCTAAGGTTTCAGAGTGTTTTGAGGCCTAAAGTGTGTGTGGGGGATTCTGGGGTGGGGATGGACATCAAAATCCTCCCCATTCGGACTTTGAACCTCCTCAGGCTCTTGCCACAAGGCAGCACTAATGCAATTTCCCCTGCGCCTGGAACGTGCAACTTGAAAGACTCATCTCCTTTCCCGCCTCCGGCCGCCTGCAGCCCCTCCCCCACCCGGCCTCTGGTCCTCCCCTAGACTCCAGAGAGAAGGGCGGGGGACTAGGCTCCTCGTCCTGGTCCACATGGTTTGCACCTTCAGACTCTGCCTTCTTGGAGGGCACTCGGAGGTTTGGGTCCACTGACACCAGTTCACTCACAGGAGAACACAATGGCCTCCCTTGGAGCCTGCCGCCCTGTGCTCTGTCCCGGCACTGGTCGCGATGTGCACCGCGACACCTTGGAGACTGCACCCGGGCCTCCCCGACTGCCGGTGACCGTCCCCCGGCCCGGCCGGGTCTGCTGGGGTCCAAAGCCGCGCAGCTTTCTTTCGGGCCTTGGGGACTCTCCAGGTCCTCCTCGGGCCATTCCTGCCCGCCCTCCCCCGCCGTGCACGTTGATTGCGCCCTGGGCGGGAGGCGAGCGGGCCCGGGCCATGCATAATTCCCGGGCTTAATGGAGCAGCTGCCCGCGCGGGGCGGGTGCAGGCGCAGCTGACCCTGCAGCCGTCTGGCCTCGCGGGGCAGGCGCGATCCTTTCTTCCCTGTCCGCTTCGGCCGGGGTCGGAGGAAGGGGGAAGGGGTGGGGGCTGGGCCAGCCGAAAGGCCACTCCTGGGGGGAGGGTCCGTCCTTCCAGTTTCCATTCTTTGCAACTTTTGCTAGCCGCTCGGACCGGCTCCTGCTGGAGTTTGCAGTGCGGGTTTCCGCAGAGCGCGCCGAAGTCCCAGACTCCCTTTTTTTTCTTCCTTCCCCCTTCTTCTTTTATGTGCCCCTTCCTCCGCCCCCACCTCCACCCCGGCACCTTGGCGGCCCCCAAGTCCAGCCACAGGCCAGCAAGCACGCCGCTGGCTCCACGCCAGCCCTCTTCCCGGGCTGCAGGAGAGGGATGGAGGCGGGGACCCAAGGTCAAGGGCGGGAAGGCCGCCCGCCTTGCGGGCCCTTTGTGCACAGGCCGCCCCTCCCCCACAGCCCCTCCCCTCTCTGCCCACCGTGCCTGCGCCAAGTCGAGTGACCCCCTGGTCGGCCAGGGGGACTTGTATTTCAGAAGCTGCTGGAAGCTGCCAGTGCCACCGCGAGGGGCAGACCTAACAGCCCTTGTGACTTTTGTCCTGGCTCCTGGGGCCACTCAGGGACGCCCCCGCCCCCCTCACCTCTGCAGATATCGCTCAGATGGGAATCTTAAGCTCACCTTGGCCTAAGGATCCAGGTGAGACTGGAAGGCAGGGGCCTGAGTTCCCTCCTGCAAACTTAGAGCCTCTGCAGAGCAGCCAGGCTTGCCCCGTAGTGGGAGAGCAGCACCTGCTGTTTCAGAGGGGGAGTCTTGGGGCTGTGACTTTGAAACACTCGGGGACAAAAGTTTTCTCAATGGTGCGGGAATGGAACCCGCCACTGGGGTCGGGCGGGAAGCATGGCCCCCTCCTCAGCCGTTGCCACTTCTCTTACCACACCCCTAGAGAGGATCTGTATGCAATGTCCCCTTGCTGGAATTCCAGTCCTGTATCTTAAAAATTGGCCTCGTGGTTGACGCTTTCCAAGAGCTGGAAAAAAGTGGTGAAGCATTCCTCCGGAGCTGGTGATCAAAAACCGTGTGCTGTTTGCCTGTGGCTGTCCCTTACCTGAGACATTTTTTGCAACATAGGATTGGGCCCAATTCTCTGTTCTCCATTATTCAGAAATAGGTCCGAGCTAGACTAAATCAACACATTAGAACATTAGGTAGGCAAGGTGGTTTAAAAACGTGTGTGCCCGCGTACTTAAGGTTTGGGCCTGATGTCTTCTGCCCTCTGGGTCCTGTGTCAACAACGCCTTCCTGGCATTTTGAGAGAAAGTTGATCTTCAAAAGGAAGGGGGAAAAAAAAAAAAGAAAGAAAGAAAAGAAAAACCAACAAAAAAACAAAACGCACAGGTTTAGCTAACCCAAACTTGGAGCAACTGGCTTTTCTGGTGGAGTCTGAAGGTACTTGTCAATTTATTTGTTGAAAAGCCTTGGGGAGCAGTCGGAAACCCGCCAGTCCTGGACAGGGAGGGTTTCTCTGTGCCTGAACTTGCTCCTGGATTTCTCAGACGTCCATTTATGACAGTTCCAACAAGACAGAAACTGCCCTTGGATATCTGTGAATACGGCTAGGCTAAAGATCACAACCCTGCCTTCGGGATGGGCTGGGAGGAAAGGCTCTCCGTCTGATTAATATTCATGTGCCTGGGTTCCTTTACAGAATGAAAGATGAAACACCGCATGTGTGTGTGTGTGTGTGTGTGTGTGTGTGTGTGTGAGAGAGAGAGTTTGTGTGTGAGTGTGTGTGTTTGTGTGTGTGTGAGAGTTTGTGAGTGTGTGAGTTTCTGTTTGTGTGAGTGTGTGTATTCACCTCCTAGGTCTTCCCAGTCAAGGGAGATGAGCATCCGGTGTCTTTGGAGGCTAGGTGTGTGAGAGGAGGGCTCACCGTTCCTGCTTAACGGCCGGCCACTGCCCCAAGGAGGAGGCCAGCTTAGCACTAGTGCTTTCCTGACTTTGACAACTCAAAAGTAATTTTAAAAATTACACATCATTCTCACCTCGATTTGGGTTAAGGCGGAAGGCTTCCTCTAGGGCCGGACGCCGCCCCTCCCGCCCCACTCCCCCGCCCCAGGTGCCATCCTTTGGGGTAAGGGGTGAGAGTGCATGCACCCGTCCTGCCTCAGAACCGCAGAGCCGGTGTTGGGGTGACAGTGCTGCCTGGCTCTGCGGTTCTGAGCCCAGAGCCGTGTCCTCGGGGCACAGGTGGCTTTGCTTGGCTTTGTTCCGGAGTGGGAGGTGTGCGGAGAAATGGAGCCCTCCGCCAGTCAGCGGCGTCTCCTGGCGGTTCAGCCGCTGGGGTCGGTCGCCGAGGCCGCGGAGGAACCCAGCAGCAGCGCCCGGCCCAGCATCCTCCCGTTTACCGCTGAGAAATCCCCGTGTTCTCGTAGCCTTTCCTACCACGCCGCTTCCCTTGACGGGGCCGCTTAGGCGTTTGATCGATATTTGTTGCTTTTGGAGCATCAGGTGCCATCTCCGGGCTTAGGCACTGGAGCGGAGACTCGGGTCGATGACACACACAGCCTGGCCAATCCATCCTCCAACAGTCCAGGGCCAGCCACTCGCCCAGCTGGTGCCCGTATCTGTAGAATGGGGCTGTGTCTTTTTCGCTAACCAGTCTCCATCTATATAGGAGCAGGAGCCAGTGGAGCGAACTCCGGCTGATTTCATAGACATCATACCAGCGAGAATGTTATTGTTTGGGCCCTGGGGGCGGGGTGACTAATTTGCAAAGAGGAAAAGGAATCCAACAGCTGTTTGTATAGGGTGTTGTTTTTAATGCAAAGAGGAAGCTTTTGGGGGCTTCGGGGAGGGGCTCACGGCGGCATACCACAAGGAGACGCCCCTCCCCCACCTCCATTCACTTCAGAGGCTCTTCTCTGCAGCCCCCCACCCCCGCCCCACCTCCAGCTCCTCATTTTTGGGGAACGTGATGTGATTCATTCATCTTAATACCTAGTGGTGTTGCCTTTACCCTTGGCCTGAACACCCCAGGAAATGTCCTTTCCCCTCCTGATAGATACTAGGTTCTGGCCAAGGAAGGGTAGGGGTGAGAGTTGGGGTTGAGGGTGAGGGTGTGTGTGTGTGTGGGGGGGATGGGATACAGACTTGAGGGAAATGTATACAGCAGGTAGCTCAAGGCAGGTGAAAAGGAACCCGGATCTTGCTTTCCTTTCTCTGCCTCCTCAAAGCTCTCAGAAATTAGTGTCTGTACCCATTGAGTTTGCAGCTGGTGGCTGTGAAATGGTCCCTCCTCCACTGGGGAGAAGCAGACCTCCAGTGGCCTGCAGGGGGCCAACGTTTTACCTTTGTCTTGTTGTTGCAATTTAAAATTTTTTTTTTTTTTTTTTTTTTTTAATTCAAAGAGGCTTGGTTTCTTTTCCCAATACAAACGCTGGGTGACCTGAATCCTTGTTTTAATAATAACCTCATGCTGGACCCAAAGGCTCCAGGTTAATCCTGCTCTTCAGGTATACTGATAATGACCTTGCTGTGTATCTGAAGTGTTTGTGAGCTTGGGTCTGGGATGAGATGGGATGAGTATGTGTGCACCCTCACGGTCTCTGCTCCACCCTCTGAACTGGAGGGGGGTGAGTGGGTGCGTGTGTGTGTGTGTGTGTGTGTGTGTGTGTGGTGATCGCAGAGAGGAGAAGTCTAGGTCTGTAGGGTGGGCTTGTAGCCAGGTGTGTGGCACCTGGAATTGAATACAGACCTGGGTTCCGCGTGAGCGTGCAAGGATGTGCGAGGGAGGTATTGAGGTTCTAGGCTCTCTCTGTGGCCGGAACTGGCGTGGAACCATCTCCCGACTCCATGGAGCCCCACGCAGTGTGTGGAGAAGCCAGCGAGCCCCGCAGAGATCCTCGAAGCCCTTGCATATTCTGTTTGCACGAGCCGGCGTTTGCATCTTTTGTTAGTGGCGGTTCCTTAATTAACCCGCAGATTAGGGCTGCCTTCTTTTGACACGCACATATATTTTGGGGTATAATATTCTTGTTCTCCTCAGACTCCAACCGGAACTGCTCAGGAGCCTCCCCAGGGAGCTATGGCCTCTTCTCTCCCTCTCGTCTTCCCCAGCTTTTCCCTTCCTGTTCCCTCCTACCCACCCTTCCCTAAACCCAAGTGGGCTTGTAGCTGCGTGGAGGACAGGCCTGTTACACACAGCTAAATAAATCATGTTTACGCTTGGCGTACTTGGTAGTGAAAAAGCTGCTGGCTGTTTCCACTTCCTTATTTCTCAGCGTTTGCTTCCTACCTGTTTTTGAGTCCATGCCCAGAAATAGTTTTGTCAAATGAGAGGATAATGCCAGCCAGCCTTTCCTGCTGCCAAAGAAGCTGCTGGATTTTGCAAAAACAGAGTGACTTTTTTTTTTTTTTTTAGTGACACTGATTCTCCCCTCCCCCCGAAGAAATTAGGGAGCGGTATAAGGGGTATTTAAAATGCACACGGAGAAAGGGAGGAGAAGGAAAAGCCTCCTGGCCACTTCTACTCTCGGCTCGGCTCGTAGCAGGCAAGGTTAGAAAGAAAAGGTCTGGGGTTTTGTCGTTCGATTCTCCCAGGGCGGCACCCACCCGTAGGAGGTGCAGAGACTGAGAGCCGAGCCGGAGAGCTGCGGCAAGCTCTTTGCAGTCCTAAGACTTCATTTTCTCAGATTTGGAGATACGGTGCAATAATTCTCTCTCTCTCTCTCTCTCTCTCTCTCTCTCTCTCTCCTCTCTCTCTCTTTCCTTCTGTTCAGTTTTGGGTCTATTCAGTTCCGGAGGCCTCCAGAATGCTGCTTGCTGCATTCTTTCTCCGAGGTGCCTGTTAGGATCGTCACCCCCTGGGCCCGATGGGGAGTCTGTCGGCACCCGACTGACAGTCAGTGGGTTCCCTACAGCACGAGCAGAGCAGGCCTCCCACCTCTGCCTTTAGCCCGTGATGCTGTTTGGGGGGCACGTGAGAAAGTCACTTGTGTGATGGGTCCTGTCTGCTAGCCTTCCTGGGTAAGCGCAGGCTTGAGGATTAAAAAAAAAAAAAATGTAAAGAACCGATTCTAAAAACAAGTAAGCGGCAGATAAACGCCCCACTCCTGGAGGAAGGTGGGACCTGTTTTCTCTGGAAGATTCCTGCAGGAGTTCTGTCCGTGGGTCGGGCACCCCATCCCTGCAGTAGAGATGGCCAGGAAAAAAACATTACAATAAAATCAAAGTAGGTATGCTGTGCTCTTCCACAATTTCTAAAGGAAATATCTTGTAGTAAAGCTGATATTTCCACTGAGGACTGTGCTGCCAGCATCTTTAATTACATTAAAGAGTGGTCCAAGCCTCAGCTGAATGTAACCCTCAGGTACTTCCGCTGCTGTGAGCTCGTTAGATTCACTCCTGAGCATCGGTGTTGCCGGGGTTAACGTGATAACCACGTCTATTAGATTAATCCCACGAAGTGTTAATTTTTACATATTTTGTTGTGCACACACCCCACATGACCTCTGGTGTGTTAGAAGATGAAAATGAATTTCACGCCAAAAAAAAATAATAATAATTAAAGAATTGGTTGTCAGACTGCTTGGTTCCCCCTTAAAAGGAAATGGGTGATTTTTATTTTTCATTTTTTTAAAAAAAATTATTTATCTATTTTATTGCCATCAGATGCTACGAGGCTGAAAAGCAGGCTCACAATATGTGCATTAAATACCATCCGCGTACAGAAAACTGAGGTAAAGAGCCGACTTGGTTGAAAGTAATTACAGGCCTGCTCCGTTCTTTCGTCGGTGACATTTCAGACCTAGCTTGGAAACATAAAGAGACAGAAAGAGCCTGCCCTTAAGGGGGGCAAAACGTCCAACCCACATTCTGTGTCCGTTCGAAAGAGGCACAGGGGGATGACAGGGTGGAAGTCAGCTAAGCCTAGAGGAGAGCTGGATTAAAAAAAATTACAATAGAGATCAATTGCTCATAACTGACTCACGCAATACAAACAGCGTGCCCTTGAGGGCTAGCCGGGAACCTCTTCTTAAAATTGATTTTTTTTCCCCCTTGAACTCTCTCTTTACCAAGTTTACTTCTATTCCATCTGAAACAAGAAGCCCCGCCTACCCAGAGGCTGGGGGATCACTTCTGTCTTGGTGGAGTTTTAGGGTCTGGTCTGTCGGAGGGTTGGCTGGGCTGACGTGCCTCACCCGGGGCCAGCTCCACGCCTGTGCACCTTCAGCGTGCGCCCTGCCCCGGGAGCGCTGCGGTAAACCCTCACTGGTCCTTTCCTGTCCTTCTGTTCCTTTTTATCGGCCTGCGCTGTTTTCTTTCCTAATTCTCCAAGATCCTCTCTCCTTGTTCTATGTTTTCCCCAAGCAGGAGCTAAGGTTGGGGCTCCTGGCCCTTTCTGATCATAACAGGTCCTGAACTCTGCAGCTTCCACACCTATTTTGTGGGGGTGTGTGTGTGTGTGTGTGTGTGTGTGTGTGTGTGTGTCAGACTTTTGACGAGAGACAAGGTCATTGTTTTCGGGTTACCGGTGTCGGGCCCCGTGGATGCTGTCGGGGAGGATAAAGGAGTCAGTCCTTCCTTTAAAACTCCCAGAAGGCCCCAAATCTGACAATTTATTTCCTGGGTTAGTGCCCTCTGGTCACGTGGCTTGTTTTCATTATGGATTCCTTCCCAACTCCACCCCCTGAGCTGTTTCCACCCCCACCTCCACACACCCCCTGCCCCCCCCCCGGAAACACGGGGATGTATAAGGGGCACGTGTCGTTGGGTCTGGTCCTAAGTTTTATTTGTGAAAGGACTGAAGGGTCCTGACCTGTAAGTCTCAGGTTCTTTTTCTTCTTGGAACGCAAACAATATACTTAGCTGTTGACTTCCACTTTGAGACACTATCTTCATGGGCTCTGAGCCCGTGCACACATGCGGTAAAACGTTTGTTCTGGAGGTAAAACCGAGATGAAGTTTCTGAGGTACTCGCCGAATCTGATAAGGGCTGATGCAGCCACACAGCTTTTGACTAAAAGACCTAAGGTGGGAAACAGGGGCTCGCTTGGCTAGGCACTGGCTATTTTTATAGGTAAGATTAGAGATGCTTGTCGGCCCCAGCTTGGTCCTGGCCCCTGTAGACAAGGTAGATATGCCTTGAGCCTGTCCACGTTTCTGACACAGATGTATGTGTATGTTCCTGGTGCATGCTGGCATCTAGCTTCTCTCCTCGTCACACATGTGCTCACCTGTGTTTCTCTAACTAGTTGAACACATGTCCCCCCCCCCCCCCCCATCCTCCGGGGTCTCTAGGCCATGTCATTCCCAGAATCCTGGACCATGGTTTGGTGGGGTATGCCTGCCAAGATCACAGTTGATGACCGCTAGCTATTTACTGTCCTGCCTGCAGCAGGCTGAAGTCCCAGCTGCCTCAGGCTCTAGCAGCAGGTGGATGTGGCTGGGTTCTGAGCCCTCCAGGCTCCTTCAAGAGAAGCAAAAGAAGAGGTTCTGCTTTCCAGTTTCCTCAGCAGGTGTCCATCTCGGGGGCTGGAACGCTGAGACTCAAAGGACTGACAGTCCGGCTCTTCCACCTCACCCTGGGTAGATCAGGAGATGCTTCAGGGCCATCTGACACCTTCATGACTTGTGGTCACGCTCTGCCCCTGGAGCCTTTGGAAGCGGTTGGAAGATTCTGGAACAGGTGGGGTAGCCTCGCCCATCTTTGGCTTTGGGTACAGAAAGGGGATCTGCTTGCCCCAGGGGATTTCAGCAGCTCCTTGTCGTGAGGAAGTTAGGACTGGCAACCATCGAAAGGTGGCAAGCTATGCCGCTGTGGACCAGCTTTGATGGCTAGACGCGGCTGCCCGAGAGGATGGTTTCTCTTCCACCACCGGCAGGAGGCAGGACTCAGGTCTTGGTGTGCTGTTGTCGGAGGGCATGACCCTTTCTTTGCACCCCTGAACCCCTCCCTGGAATGCCTGGCAGGGAGTTAAAACTGTGCTGGTCTTAGGCAGTTATGGGGATGTGCCGATGAGGGAGGAGCTTGGGGGAAGACTGCCTGGGTCAGGATCCAAAAGAATCGTGCTTGCTGCTTGTGCCTTTTCAAGCCTGCTGCGGGAAAGATGTCCAGCTGTGCGCGCGCACGGGAGCGCGGGGCTGTGAGTGGAGTCCCTGGTGGTCATTTCAGGAAGAGGCAGTGAGAGCAGTTTGAGGCTCAGCCTGTGGTTCTTGGGCTGTGGCTGGACATTTTCTTCACTGCCAGGGACACCCACAGAGGCCTTCTCCAAGTCCAGTCGCAAGCAGCGGATAATGGGGAGATAAGACAAACCCTTTCATGTGCATCCAACATTCGGTCACCCCCAGCCACCTGTAAGGCCACCGACTCTTGAGCAGGCAGTCCAGAGAAAGAGCATTGTGCGTTTGGATGTTTTATGTGTCCTATGAGAAGATTTGGGAGGAACTCTAATAAACACCTCTGGGAGACCCCATTTTCCCCTTGTGGCAAAGGACTCATGCACCCCACATTCCGGTCAGCCAGGGACTGGAGATTTGTGAGGGCCATCGCAAGCTGAGACAAGAGGAGGCATCTTGTGCAGGCCGAGGAGGTGTGGGAGCTGGGGAGCCCTCGGCCTTTTTAGAGTTTCTAGGTGGGGCCGTTGCTGTGGGGCTGTGAGTCCGGCGAGCGAGCCTTCCCCTGACTTGCTTTCTGGATCTGCCTTGGAGGCCTGGCCTGGCTTCTGGGTTTTCGTGGCAATAGATAACGTTTATTAGAGCCGTAGAGTGTCTCGGCTGCTCCGTTTTTTGTCACCGCTGTTTATTTCTTACCAACGAAAGAACAAAAGAATGTACTTGTTGAGTTTTGCTCCCCAGACCTGGGGCGCTTTGACAGTGAGTGACAGAGGGGCTTTCTTAGGATCATTGCTGTTCCTCCTGTCTCAGCTGCTTCTCCCCCTCCCTTCCCCTCCCCTCCAAGCAGAGTGGGAGAGAGGCTAGTGATGGCAGGCCCAGACCTTGTCTGGGGAGTCAGTCACCCAGGCCTGTCTCCGTTAAGGTGGCACCCCACCCCTTCGAAATAGGAAATTGCCAAAATGGATGTCATTGGCTGCTAATTAGGCGAATTTTAACTGCAGGATCATTTTCCCAGCTAATACCGTTATTATGTGCTTCCTTGTGAGCCTGTGGCGGAGCCCTTACAGTGCCAGCACAGCCTCTGCAGACATCTTTCAGGGCTGGTCGTGGAGGTTCTGCGTGGCCGCTGGCTTTCTCTGTTACTACTTTCTGTGGTTTACACCAGGGCCAGGGAGAGCAGACCCTGAGATGCCCAGGCTGTGGGCACCACGTGCTCCTCCTCTCCACGTGGCACGGTCCCCCAGTTTTGGGGCCTCTGGACTAGCCCAGTAGCTGCGTATTATGGCTTGTGCCTATCTCGGGTGGCACCAGCACGGGGGCGTCAGGCTCTGAGCAGGCTCCGGCTTCTCAAGGCTAATCGGCCCTCACCTCCATCTTCTTCTCTCTACCAAACCGGAAAAAGAATCTTAATTTCCTGTCGAGCTGGGAGGAGGCGGGCTACAGTCGGGGATAATGATTCTTAAATATGAGCAATGCATCTGGTTACATGTTATTTTTCCTCTACCCTCTTAATACACAGCATTTTTTTAAAAAAATATCATCCTTAAGACAAAGTAGCTGGCAAAATATTTAAGTGATCAGAAACAAATGTTTTTATTTGCCTGCGTGAGAGCTGCGTTATCTGCCTGTCTTGTTTACGAAATCCGGGGCTGCCTCCCCGCGCAGTATGGCCGCCTCTCGGATCTTCCTCCCCGCGCAGCACGGCCGCCTCTCGATCTTCCCCCACTCCCATTTCCATATTTCTGTGTACTTGTTCTTTGTTAATCACTTGGCAAGCGCTTATTTGAATATTAAAAATTTCTTTAATCATCAAACGCAGGAGCACAGTCTCATGAATATTCATATTCTCCCCCCCCCTCAGACTGGATTCTAGTTCATTACCCCGCAGTAAAAGCCAAACAGCCATCAATCGCTCTCATTACTGGCTCTGGCGTTTTGATTGGCTGCCTGCTGCCCATAGACTTTTTTTTTTTTTTTTTTTAAATTTCCCTTCTCCTATGAGCTGTCTTATACCTGCCAACAACTTAAAAAAAAATCAACAATGCAAGAATAAATTTCTCTGGTTGAAAATAACTTAGCAAACTTGTCAAACAACCCTTGTAGCTTGCTGGGCCCTCCCGGGACACCGGAACCACAAATCTCCCTCCTCAGTCCTTCTGGTCCACCCTAGTCCCACCAAAAAAACAACAAAAACAAAAACAAAAACAAAAAACAAAACAACCCCAAAAACAAGGAGAAAGAGGGGTAGGGAAGAGATAGAATTAAATAAATAAATAAGAAAAGAGAAACTTGAGCTCAGAGAGATGAATATTTGTCAAGAGAGTTGACGTAAGTTTCATTTGCATAATGACTTTGTACTTCTGCATTAATAAAATTTGCATATGAAGCCATGTTAATTACTCCTGATCATGCTTTTTGCATTCATGCATAGTAATTTTCTCCGACTTGTGAGAATTAATGTCTTGGCACGAGGGGGGGAAGGGGCGCGGGGACTGTCAGGTTCCCTCGCCAGAGTCCCTCGCTCGCACGCGCTGGCGTGGCTGTCTGTCTCCTTCTTTGATCTCTGACTCATTTCTGCGCTATCAGTAGGAGTTCTCGCCTTAAAAAAAATGTATCCGTTGAAAGGCACCAGTAGGGAGAAAAATAGACTTCTGTATGCTATGTGCCAGGCCACCTCTTGGGGTAGGAACATGGGATCTGCCACCTCCCGGTTGCCGTGTGGCGGCCCCGAGGATGCTGCACCCCCCGAAGGCTGCACCGGGAAGGCTTGGTTCCCTCAACCGGGGCTGGGCGGTTCCAGGCAGTTTTTGTGTCTACTTGCTCCTGGTGGTGGGCGTGTTGCTGCTTAGTGCGCATGTGCAGGGCATGGAGCCCAGCATCTGCAGGGACTGCTTGCAAGGGAGGTGGGCTTCTGACTCCCTCCGAGTGCCTCACCGCCAGGAAGGCTTCGGCAGTGAGCTTGTCCTCTGGACTTTAGTCATCATTCCAGAGGCCGGTTTGGGAGACTTTTTGGATATCCCTTCGTAGGTGGCTTAAATACCAAGAAGTCAGTCTGACCTTGACTTTGGAGCACCGTTTTCACATTTTTTTTTTTTTTTAAAAGAGGGGCAATATGTCCCCACCCCGTAAGAATACTTTATGCTTGCATGGCATAATACAAGTATCCTTTTTTAAAATTTCTTTTCCCCTAATTAGAATGGACTTTTATGAAAAAATTGAGGCAGCCAGGGTTTTGTTAAGCTGCTCGGATGCTACAGGAAGCTGAGAAAGCACCTGCATCCCTCCCCCACATACATACCTTGGCACATATGGGTCTGTTTGGACTGCCTTCGACTGCAAAAGAATGGTGTCCTTTAAAAGAAAGCCTACAATTGCACCGTGCATGTTATTACCGTGTCTGTGTGTGCGGTGGCTTGTGGCACAAGGCGAGGCTCAGGACAGTTTTGTGGGGTTAGTTCCACCTCTCCACCTTTAATCCGGTCCTGGGGATAAACCCTCAACTGCTGAGCCATCCCACAGGCCTGCGTCTTCTGATCATTATTTTGGAACTCTGAGGAACAAAACCCAAGTCCCCATGCATTCTAGGAAAGTTACTCTAAAGCTGACCCCAGAGAGCTTTTTTAAACAAGTGTCCTGCAGAAGGCTTATAGGGTCCCTTCCCTGCGGGAGCCGGCTTCAAGCTGTAAGGAGGACTGGGGAGGAGAGGACAGGAATTTCCAGGTCTGGAGATAAATTTGTGAATGAGGGTGGTAGTGGCCACATTGACTAGGCTCTGGCTGCATAGTGCCCTGACAGTCCCTTTAAAACCATGTCGACTGAGACAGGAAACGTGACCGCTTGAGGTCACAGGCTAAGAAATGGCCTAGGAGGAACGTGAACCCATTTTCCCGTCTCTGTCCCTGCCAGTCTTTCTGTCTTTGTCTCTGTGTCCGACTCGCACCCCTCCCCCAGGCTGACAACTCTCTGTGGGTCGGGCGCAGAGTCTGTTAGCAGATCAGGACCTGCCTGTTCTAGATCCAAGGCCCGGCCGGGCATGCCCTCCAGTGGAAGGCTGAGGCTGGGACGTGGGCAGGGACAGGCCTAGAGACCCCGTCCCCTCACCTCTGATTTCCTTTTAAATTAAGGTGCACATATTGCGAAAGCTTTATTTTAATTCGTTCCATTTGTGGCTTTGGATTTATGTACAGTCGTCGCTCCTGTTTAATTGATCACACCCTCAGAAAGACCACATAACCTATTGGCTCTCAGTCTCCCCTCCCCTCCCCACCCCCACCCCCAACCCCGCCCCTGGTAATTACTGCTCAGTCTCCTGATGTTTGGCTGCCCAGGAGCTCATCACGGCTTTATAGCATGGTGGCTTCTCATTCAGGTTTTGCCCGAGCTGGGTTTCAGGGGCCCTCTGTCTGCAGAGCTCGGAGATAGACTGGGTCTAGAGGGGACTTCTAGTGGGGCGGGGCTTGCTCTCAAAGCTCTACAGGGGCCCCACACCCTCCTGCCCTTGGAGCAGGTAGACACTAATGAGGTTATCATACCTGATGAGGGCCTGTGGCCACCTGTCTCGCCAGAGTGTCACCACCTGGTGCGGGTGTGTGACTTCATCTTGACAGCCCCCAGTTCGGCCCCAGGGGCATCCTTCCAGAAGGCCGTGGAGGCATGCAATTTCCTTTTTGATCCTCGGCCATTCTTTCTGTCAGCGTCAACTCTGAGGAGCTCCTGTGGGCATTCTCAGTCAGCCATGCAGCGTTATGGCCTTTTGTAGAATCAGAATCCTTTCGCCTTCACCAATGGGTGGGCCGAGGTCCAGGCTTCTCGTCTTCCCCCATTCCCACGTGGCCTTTGCATACAGGGTACCCTGGTCACTTTGCTCCAGCTGCAGCCTAAGAGGTGGGGACGGAGCAGGGCCAGGCTTCAGCGACACAGCCATGTTCATGTCCCAGAGTGCTTTGCGTCCTCTCGAGTCTCAGTTTCTCCCTGTGGAGTGGGAAGGAGGCGGTCCCTCCATGAACTATCTTATAGTTGGTGCAGGAACACCATGATGGCTTTCAAGGAGCCTGAGCGCCCCATGATCTAAAAGGACCACCCCCATAGGGGTTCAAGGTCAGTGGAGGGCCGGGGCCAAGTACAGTGTCTGATGCAGTGAGCTTTGAGGCAAGCACTGGCCTTGCATGGGAGCTTTGAGGTAAGTCTGGCCTCCGGCTGTACTGGCTTGAGGCCCGTAGAGAAGTGCGGTATGGCTTTCTGCTCTTGTTTGGGTACGGGAGCCATTCTTGGGCTTATTGACCAGGCCCTTTTGGGGCTGTGTGCCAGTGCAGAAACAACTGGTGCCTGTACAAATACACCACTGCCTCAGCAGGGGCCAGCGGTATCAGGGCTGACTGACACAGGCCCGAGCTCCAAACCCCGGGCGCTTCACAAATGCTCCGAGTACCCAGATCCTGGATTTACACTAAACTGCTACAGTGTGCTGCTTCCTGCAGTCCTGGCCTCTGTTGGAGTCTGTGCAATGGGTGTCCTATGTTCTTGTGTTCAGGGGCGTGCTAAGAGACCCGATCAGAGAAGACCGGACAGGCTCCCTGCTCTCCGGGGGCTTGCGTGGTTCTGTGGTGGTTCTGGGGGAGGCAGATCTGTCTGCAGGTGTCAGGAGGTGAGGCTCTGGCCTGCCCTGCAGAGCTGGCGAGGGTTAGCTGCCCTGCATCTTGTTGATGTATTTCTTTCTTTTTTTTGGTCTCTCTGATGCTTCTCTGCTCAGGGAATTTGGGCTTCTTTACTTGTGGTTTTGGCAAGGGCTTCACACAAATGTTTTGCCCTGGTGGTCTCTTAACCAACGTAAGATAAATGGCCAAATCAAACGCAGGCCTTGCTGGCAGTGGAGGCTCGGTGTGGGACAGGGGTGGGGTGGGTGGGGGCAAGGGAGCCCCCTCGCCGGCCATGTTCATTGCTGTCACCAAGCTGTCCGAGGAGGGCGGAGATGTGAAGACGGGTCTGGGCCGTGCTAGGTTTTCTTGTGGTAAGGGAGGGAGGAGGAAGGAGCTCAGGGCATCTTGCGAGCTTCCGGGACTTGGGTGCTGCTTGCCAGGGTCTGGAGAGAAGGCCGGGCGATCAGCTAGGCAGGAGGCTCTTCCTTCAGTGTCCAGACCCTTGGAGGTAGGCCTGAGATGGCACAGGCCTGTCGCAAGAACCTATACCGCCATAGTTTCCTGCCTCTTTCAAGGAGGGGTCGTTCATATTTTGAGAGAACAAATCCTCAAGTGAAGGCCGCTCCAGTTTGTGCCGAAAGACCCTTCTAGGGAATCTTAATCTGGGAATGGGGCCCTGACAGGAGGCCTTCTGTGCGCTAACCCTCTGCACCAGGGCCCCCAAAGGCAGCGCTCCCCCAGAAACGATCTGGCAGCCGCAGGTGTAGCCCCTGCTAATGTCCTCTGTGCACCCCTTCTCACTTGCCCCTGGACCCCAGTTGCCATCCCCGTAGGGCTGGTGTCCTCGGGGCCGAACCCTCTCGGAGGCTGTACTGTAGCCCTGTGACCCGGGCCCCCTCTCGTGCCTAAGTCCCTTGTTCCAGTCCAGGGCCCGACTGACCAGTCTTTTCTATTGTTTTTTCTCCAGGGCCGTGCAGGCCTGCCCAGCTGCCATCGATGGCCCCCATAGCTGTCTCCTCTTCCCACCCTCCCACCTCCGTGATTACTTCACCTCTGCGTGCCCTGGGCGTGCTCCCACCCTGTTTCCCGCTGCCTTGCTGTGGCGCACGCCCCATCTCGGGCGACGGGACTCAGGGTGAGGGTCAGATGGAGGCTCCCTTTGGATGCCAGTGTGAGTTGTCAGGTAACAGAGCCGCTGCGGTGGGGGAGGTGGGCTCCCGGGATGGCGGGCTGTATGTGTGCCCCAGGGCCGAGCCGGGGACCCAAGGTGGGGTCCCGGGAGGGGATGCACCCCCCCCACTCCAAAAGCGTTTCGGGGCGGGGGTGGCAGCAGAAGTGCCAAAGATGTCAACTGAACTGTAACCTGTGTCGGTTCCCAGGGGGTCAAGGGGCCGTCGCCCCGGTATATCACTCCCCCACCCTCGAATTCTGAGAGTCTCACTCCCAGAATGCACCGCCCGACCTCCAAATTTCATCTCTTTGGGCTGTTTAGCTAAAGTTTAATTGGATAACACTTAACATCTGAAGGTTTCTTCAGCCCTTGCCTCTGCCGCCCTGCCACCCACCCCAGACAAGGGTAGGAGAGGATTCCTGGGTTGTCTGTGTACAGGGCTGGAGCCGTTCAAAATGCTGAGTTTCTCTTTGGGACAATGTGTTGCCCATTAACTTAGAGGGAAGGAAAAAAAAAAGTTGTCTCAAAGAGGAGCCTTCTAAAAAAGCTGTGGCCACGGGTAGCCGTGAAAGATCGTGGGCGTCTGGGTCAGGGGGCTCTGAAGGTCTGTGGCCTCTGGGTGGACCCCAGGCTTGTCCCAGTGACCTTTGCTGTTGTTGGAGGTCCATGAAACCCTGTTACACAAAGGGCATCCCCAGCCAGGTGGTGACACAGCCTGCCCTGCCCCCCCCCACTCTGACTCCCCACAAACATAGACTCTGTGGCTCAGGGTCCCCACAAGGTCGAGAGCGGGCCCTCCCTGCAGCCTCATGGGGGGGCCTGGTTTGCAACACACTCTTGCTTCGGGATGCTGACACAGGCTCACGTGGCGAGCAGCTGTGGCCTGGTTTCCGTGGCCAGGGCCAGGAGAGAAGAGAGGGCGGCTGTGGCTGCGGCGCTGGGGTACATCCAGTTTGTCCCTGCTACACTGTTGCCAGGCACGTTGCAGGCTTTCTCTTGACTCAGGCTGTGAAAGGAGAAATATTTTTATTGGGCGAGTTTTGCTTTTCATTGACACAGTCTCAGCGACCTCGCTTATTGGAAGCTTTGGCTTTGCCTAAGACAAGTAGCCCCTGCTCCAGGGGGAGACCGCCCTGATCTTCCTGCCAGTAGGGCATTCTGCAGTCCCGGGCCCCATTCTCCTGTGATGACAGGGAGGAGCTCCCAAGACTGGGGGCTCTGGTTCCTTCCTGAACTTAGGTCTTGAGTGTATAAAGCCGAGACCAAAGTCACCCAGGAAGGAGTTGAATCAGCTAACGAGGAAGCTGGCTTCCCTTCCTGGTCAGCCCCCCGAGGTGACTGAAGCTTCCTGTAGCTTGGAAGAGCCTGTTCACCAAGCTTGGGGTACCTGCTGAGCTGGGCTGGGCAGCTGCCCTGTTCTCTGGCTTCCTATAATGGTTGCACTGCAACCCTGGAGCCCTGTACCCCCCGGTGCGGGGAGCCGCACTGTCGAAGATAAGCCTAAATGTGTATGGTTGGACTCCGCCAAGGTCTGCATGTAGAAACATGATCTCTTTGTCCCACAAGTCACCGGGGTAAGCTTAGCCTTCTGCTGGCCCTGTGTGTGTGTGTGTGTGTGTGTGTGTGTGTGTGTGTGGTGCTCCTGGTATCTTCTTGTCAAGTGCTGAACAGGAGTCTTTCCTGTGCCCATGAGTGGGAGGGGCAAAGACCGGGAAGCCATGGCTGAGCCCCTTTGGAGGACTGGGCTGAGGCCTGGCGGGGGGGAGGGGGGATAATTCATTTAGCCACACAGGCCCTGCCTAGGCCCAGCGGAGGACAGACAAGGTCTGCAGGGCCTTGGCAACCAGCAGAGTCCAGCATCAGTCTGTCCTCACAGCGGCTACTTGTGTTCTTGTAGAGTAGCTGTCTGTCCTGAGTAGGCAATGGTTGTGTGTTAAGGTTTCACTCCCACGTTACAGACGAGCCTCAGAGCCTGAGGTCTCACAGCTCAAACCTGCCCACCCCTCAGCTCGCCGCCGGTGGTCCTTAGGCACACACACAGTCTGTAGGCCACGTGTGGACACGGGCCGAGTGAGGCATGCGGGTCCCTCGACTACCTTGCAGCTCACAGTGTGGACTTTGGGGACCATGTCCTGAGGCTGATGGGAGGGGAGGGAAGAACTCAGAGAAGTGGCTCCTGTATCTGCAGTGCAGAGGCCGGCATGGAGTTCGGTGCTGGAGCTTTCTGCCCGTGTGTGGTGATTGTTGAGCGGGGAAGGTGAGGAGCACTGAGGGCCTGAGCCCTGGGACCTCTCTCTCTCGGAGCCGGAGGGACCTGCTGTCTTTCCTCTTCCGGCATCCAGTACCGTTCTCGGGTCATTATTCTGCCTTGTTAGCGACGCCTGCGTGAGGCTCCTCTCCTCCGCTGTGCTGTGTTTTCTGATAAATTTTGACACATTCAAGTATCCTCTTCCAGTGGGTTTTGTCCCTTTGGTTCTGTTCCTGGCACTGGGCTGTTTGCTGAAGTGTTTTTAGTGCCTGTTTAATTAGTAGCTGCAGAGGAGGCATAAAATCGCCAGGAACCCTCGAGGAAGGAGGAGCCGTAATGACGGAGCACTGTGGTACTCACTGCTTTGTCCCTCTTCTGATCAGGATGCTTTGAACCTATCTCTTCAAATTAACTCAGGAAGCCCGAGTTTCACACAGGTTAATTGCATGCCCATGAACACACTCTGGGTTATTTATAGAAGGGTGTGATTTCTTAGGAGAGAAAACTACCCAGACATGGCCAGGCCCTGCTAGGACCCTACGCCCGTGCTTCCTGCAGATGGTTACAGCTGGGAGAAGGGACACAGTGGCCTGGGGTGGGGGTGGGGGCATTGCTTATGGATTCCACAGAGATCCCTGGTGGTTTTGAGTCAGGTGCTCCAGACTAAAGGGTCTTCCCCTCAGATGTGTCAAGGTAGCTGTGTAAGCAAGAACACAGACGATTGCCCTGCCCTGTGCTATCTAAGGACCAGAGGCCTTGAGCAAGTCATTGTCCCTTTATAAGCCTCACCGCCCTTTCCTGTACAAAACCCATATGTATATATGCATGTGCGTGCATGCATGTGTACATATACATATTCATATATATGTATATGCACACCATATACATATATGCATATATACACATGTAATATGTATATATGCATATACATATGAATATGCATATGCATGTCTATCTGTGTATATATACGCATACACATACACATACATACACATACACACATATATAACATATGAATGTAATATTGCAAAGTAAGGCTCTGGGAGTGTATCTGTGGACTGGAACGGGTTAGGGAGTTGTGGGTCTGGGCCTGGCTCGGGCCCCAGGCCCCATCCTGTCCTTAACTCTTCCCAGCTTTGAGACATCATGATCAAAAAGTGGCCTTCAGAATATATCAGACTGCCTTCATGAGGGAAGCACGTGGGTAGGTGTGTGGCCCTCACCCAGGTCATCCATTCCTCATCCTTTCTCTTCCTCCGCTCTCTCATCTATGAGATGGACAGGAGGATCAGGCATGCTCTACGGTTGTCTGGAGGATTTTGCGTGAGGTCATTTAGGGCAGACATTCAGAACGATGCTCAGAGTGTAAGGAGCCCGCAGACGTTATGATTCATACGCAGGCAGTAGGGGTTTCGCAATCTGATGGCGTTTTGGATCTGGCACTGGGTGGGAGCTTCCCTTAAACCGCATCCCCGGTTTCCACGCTCAAAGGCGTTCAGCCTCTTGGCTGGCTCCCTCGTGCACGAGCACGAGGGGGTGGAGCGGGAACCGAGAGCCTTCATTGCATATTTAGAAGCTGTAAATGGTCATCAGCCACAGTGATTAATGCATGTGCTTGGCGAAGCTCAAGGTCTCACGCAAGAATACACAGCATCCAGGCTCGGGGAAGTGGAAGTGTTCGGATTTAATAGACGGAGTCACTTGCAGTCATTAGTATATGCTGGAATCACAGGGCAATCTTGTAAAGTTAAATTCAATTTACTTTTCTACTGAAATTGTGCTTGCTGTGTTATTTAACTAGTCTGGGGTTTCTTGGCATGGGTTAAAGGGACAATAAAGATAAAAGAATACCTGTAAGTAAATAATAGGGTTTAACGGGAGAATCTATCGTCTTCCCCTCCTCCAGTCTTATCCCGGTGTTCGCTTCGTGTGGATTTTTTTTATGCCCAGAGCCGTCCAATGGGATGCATCTGATCAGACCACCCTGGCTGTGGAGGCTTGATGCAATTAATACAGTCTGTCTGGAAAGTGGTCTTATTTCTGGAAGTTTTATGTTAATGATATGGTCTGCACGCTGCACATTTCATACCAGAATGAGGAGCGAGCTGGAGTTTCTTTCTGCACTGGGTTTGATTATCAGCAGAGCTCCCTGGGCAGCCGGCTCCCCCAGAGGACAGGGATTGGCGGTCCTCCCCAGTCCTGCCAGGGCACTGCTTGGTGGGTGTGGTGTACGGGGTGGTGGGGCGGGAAGGGGGGGGCTGTTCGAGCCTTCGTGGGGAAGGAGGGGCCGTGAGGGCGCAGTGGGGAGGTGCGTGTCGAAGCCTCTGGTGTGTGTGTGTGTGTGTGTGTGTGTGGTGTGACAGATGTACTTCTGAGTTCCTCTGCACTGTAATGCTTTTGGGGGGAGGGGTGCTTTCTGCGTTTACCAGGTCCCCGTGCCAATGGGGCTGGCTCAGTGGAATTATTAAAAATTTAGAGAGCCCTACTGGGAATGTAATTCAGTCGGCAGAGTGCTTGCCTAGCGTGCGGGACGCTCTGGGTTCAGACCTTAGTCTCACACTGGGTAAAGCAGGTGTGTGGTGCCGGCCAGTTACTCATACTTGGGAGACGAAAGCAGGGGGGATTAGAAGTTCAGGCTCAGCCTGTGCCACACGGCAAGTTCATAGGTCAGTCTGGGTTATGAGAGACCCTGTCTCAAAAAAAAAAAAAAAAATCAGTCATTAGTCATTTGTCCCTTTGCAGTGTCTATATAATAAAGGTATTGGTAGTCTGGCCCCCTGACTGAGTTTACGGCATGCTTGGAAATTTGGAAATTCCTGGAGCCTGGCTCCTAAGATTGACTCTCGTGTGTGTGTGTGTGTGTGTGTGTGTGTGTGTGTGTTTGTGTTATCGCAGGATGGTTCCATGGCTCCACCGTAGCTGCTTTCCTTCGGTGGCTGCCCGAGACCTGCCCAGCGTCCTCCCCAGCGTCCTCCCCAGCGTCCTCCCTGACTTGACACACGCCAGCAGAGAGCCGCCAGCCCCCCTGGAGGATGACAAGGATTCGGTGGATTCCAGAAAAAGGCCACTGGCCACTGGCCACTGTCCACGTAGCAAATCATACCTTTCTGTACCAACAGGGGCCAGGCCAGCTGCAGCGGGCTCAGGGGAGGGACTGCCGCTGGCCAGCAGGGCAGGACTCGGGGCTGGGGTGACAGCCTTCAGATGAGAGAGGTCCCAGCGACACAGGCGTTCCTACAGATACCACTTCGGCCCTCTGCCGGCCTTTCAGAAGGCAGAGCTAAATCAAAGGATTCTGTTCAAATCTGTACAAGATGTTGCTGTTTTTCTGCTCTGACAGGAGAGGCATTTGGAAAAGCAGTTTCTTCTTTCTCTTTCTTTCTTTCTTCCTTTTTTTTTTTTTTTATAGCTGTCTTAAAAAGGAGTTTGGCTGTTTAGCACAGCTGGTGCTCATTACGTTATGGACTGGCAATGAAATAGCATGTGTAATTAATTTTTAATGCAGCGCCGGGTGCAGCACTTTCAAGCAGTTAGTGGATGCGAGGGCCCCGCACTGGCTGCGGACATCAGAGACCTCAGAGCCAAGCAGCCACGGGCTCCTTTAAGGGGGATTTGACATTGGCAGAAGCGGCTGCTCACCACCCTCTGTGCCGCGGGTGGGGTGGGGTGGGGTGGGGTGGGGGGAGCTCATTCAGAAATGAGTTTGTTTTGGGTGACCCAAGGGTCACGCCAGCCCTCACTGAGCCAGGATTAGGGGGGGTCCCGATTAGACATCCCACCTGACCCTTTTGAGATCTGGACAGAGAAACTGAACTAGGCAGGAGGAAGACACCATAAGATACAAGTGGCCAGTACAGTCGACTTGGCTCTATGGCTCTCGGGCTCTGCCCACTGGACCGCACTGCCCTCTTTTTGAGATCGCAGCTTTTGTATCCCAGACTGACCTTGAACCCATATTTTTGTTTTATAACAGAAGATCTTCTGACCCTTGTAACAAAAGATCCTTGATCTTCTGATCCTTCTGTCTTAACTTGGAATGCTGGGATTTCAGGTCTATACCGCTATGCGCTATTCTATGTAGTGCTAAGGGCTGAACCCTGGGTCTCATGTGTGCTAGGCGAGCAGTCTACCACGGGTGCCACATCACTAGCCTACATCCTGATCCGTCTTGTGTCCACATGGAGAGCTAGAGAAGGACACCTGTTAGCCAAAGGAGATGCTTAAAAACCAATCTCTGTGCTGCCGCCAGGTTCGATGTCCTGTGCACCTGGGCTTGGCAGCAGGTAGCAGTTTTTGACAACAATGAACCCCAAATAAATGGTCCTGGGACTCTCATGAGGTTTTTGGCCTCTGCTGTGGGCCGTTCCCCTATGCATGCATGTTCCTGTTCTTAGGCTGCCCGTGGGCATGCCTGCATGGTTGCTGTCTGGTCTACCCTGGGAACTGCAGCATGGAGTCTTTGGATTAGACACTATGATTCACAGGTGCCAGCTCTGGGACCTCCCGGGTCCTGTTCTCTGGGCCACTGAGTGTGAACACACGACCCCAGGCTGCCCACGGATGCCTCCTCCTCCTCCTCCTCCTCTCTGTGCCTTGGTTTCTCCTCTTGTCAAAAGGGGCACAAGTAACCCCTTCGGGAAGGTACTGAGACACTTCTGTCAGGGTGTGCCAGGGCATGAGGGAGCAGGCTGGGTGACCTTGGCTACTGTGATGACCAGTCTGCCGACTCTGGGGACAGCCCTCACGTGGGAGTTTCTTAGCACGCATGAAAGGGGGGAGGGGCCGTTACTCCCACGGCTTTCAGAACTTGCCGCTGTTAATCCACAAAACCTACTATGTGCTAGCTCTGCCCCTTGCCTGACGTCCTATCCTTATCTTTCCTCCAAGAAGAGGTAACCCCTCAGGTGATCCCACTGGGGTGTCCTCTGCTTAGGGAGCACAGGCTACCCAACCGAGGTCACACAGCACCAAACCAGCAGAACTAAAGGCGCAGGCTGGGCTCTGCCGCCTCTGGTCTCCCCCCATGGTCTCCAAGCCCTGCTGCCTCTGTCTATCCCCTCTGCTCTCCCGTTGGGCTACAGTGGCTGCCGATACCTGCCTATCCGCTGTACAACATGCTGGCGGAATAGCAGCCGCCACCTAGACATGGTCCCTGGAAGGGTCCTCTGGGTTCTTCATTTCACTGACCACATTTGTATCCTACCCTGGCCACTGGGACCCTTGGGTGTGTGAGACGCAGTGTGGGCCAGTGAGTGACTCCTGAGGTAGGAGGCAGGGAAGGCTGCCCTTCAGTTCTGCTGGGCCTTCATGTATGACTGGACTTGAGGGGAACACGAGGAAGAAGACCATTGAAGAGATGGGGGGGGCAGATGGGAAGGGGATGTGCAAGACAGTTTTGGCAAATTGCCCTAAGACAATTTTTTTTGGGGGGGATTTCTGGTGTCTGAGTGGGAATCCAGTCTGCCCCAGCCAGGCCTCTCCCGTGTTTTGTGGTAGGGCCTGCACCTCGAGGAGTGCCGGACACTGGTGGGCATACTGGGCTCTGATCCGCGAGGAGCCCGTCCCTCTGCGCTGAGTTTGCTCTTGTGGGGTGGCCTGGGATGACACATTGATCATTGCCATACCACAAGGACACGATGAGGAGATTTCTAAAAGTCACAATTGTATGTAAGAATTGCAGTTTTGACCACATACCCACCCTTATTTCTAGAGACTGAACCCAGGGCTCGCTTAGCTGAGTAGAACGGCCGGCATTTTCTGAATCTGTGGCAAGGGGCAGGAGGGAGACTGTCTACTGGAGATGTTCAGCTGCCACTCCTGAGTAGCTGAAGCCATGAAATATGGTTTATCTAAGTCAAGACTGGCCAACTGAATCCAAAGAGGAATGAGAAAAGCCATAGGGTCTCTCCATGTGAGGTGTTCTGGCCCGCTTTAGATCTTCAAGGAACCGTGGCCTGGCTAGTTCCATGGTCCTCTCTCTGGACTTTATTTATTTATTTATTTTATTTATTTTTTATTTTTTATTTTTTTGGTTTTTCGAGACAGGGTTTCTCTGTGTAGTCCTGGCTGTCCTGGAACTCACTCTGTAGACCAGGCTGGCCTTGAACTCATCGAACTCAGAAATCCGCCTGCCTCTGCCTCCCAAGTGCTGGGATTACAGGCGTGCGCCACCACACCCGGCTGGACTTTATTTACTAAGTGTCAGGAAATGGCACATTACCTCAGTGCGTGGCCACAGGTGACAGGGGAGGCATCCTTGATTTCCTGTTCTCCTCCGGGTCCTTATGCCTAGCGGTGGGCCCACAGACACGGTCAGGCCGTTGTCTGCAATCTCACTGTGCATGAGGTTTTCAGCTCTGGCCCTCTGAGTCTTGAATTCAGACTGTCGTTGGGGGCGGGCATCCTGCAGAACCGCACAGCGTGTGACATTTCAGATGTCGCTTGATTGGTATTGAATGGCGTGTCTGGTGATGGCTTCCCTGACATGTCTGGGGGTCGATGCCCCTCTTACCAATGTCTACCTGGCAGGTGCCGGTAGGGAGAGGCACGCGTGAATTGTGACGCTCCTAAGGGGCCCTGGATGATCAGACCATCTGTGTTTTATCGTTCTTGTAGATGGGGTCAGAAGGCTCAGGACTTCTCCAAGGAGGTTAATGCAAAACTGAACTAGCTGTCTGCAGAAGCCGGCAGATGGGATTGGTTCATAAAACTGGACGTTAATTATTGCCTTTCTTAATAAGGTGATAACTGCTGATGGGGTGAGGCCTGCCCCACTGGGTAGGTGTGTGTGTCCGTGACTCGGGGTGAGTGTAGCCTGGACTTAGTTAATTCAGACTTGGTCTCCTTGCTCTGAATTTCCCTGGGTTTTTATCAGCTAGCTCATTTGTTCTGTATTTAATCATAAAAGAAATCATCGATGGATGGCCCGTGGTATGCCATGGCTTGTTTAAAAAAAAAAAACATAGCCCAGGTTAGCCTTGAACTCGCTGCTTCAATCTCCTTAGTGCTGGGTTTGTCCTCCCAAACCCAGTTTTTTGTGGTGCCGGGAATCAAACTCAGGGCATGCTAGGCAAACGATATTCCTAGCCCCTGTGGAATCGAGTGTCACAATGGTTCAAAGGTAGGATTAGGAAATGCTTTTTTTTTTTTTTTTTTTTAAATTATGGGTAAAATAGGCGTAAGATTTACAGTTTTGGTAGTTAGTCACTACTTTGTTGCTGCTGCTGCTGCTGCCGCCGCCGCTGCCACCGTGAGAGCCTTCATCTTGCTAGGGTGTGCCCTACCACTAAGCGACAACCCCAGCCTCGTTTTGAACCGTTTTTTTTTAAGTATGCGCGTGCTAAGCACACGGCTACTAAGTGGCCTTTCCCTCCTTTCATCTCTGGAACTGTGTCATCTCAAACAACTCGGTCTCTCATTAAACAATAACTCCGCTTCTCCTCTCCCAGCTCCTGGAAACTACCGTTCCACCAGCTGTTTCTTTGATTGCCACAGCTCCAGGGACTTCCTATGGGATGCGGTGTGCTGTATCCCTGTGTGTGTGTGTGTGTGTGTGTGTGTGTGTGTGTGTGTGCATGTGTGTGTTTGTGCATGCATGTGTGTGTGTGTGTGTGTGTGTGTGTGTGTGTGTGTGATGCACTTGGTTCATGCAAGGCATAGCAGGCATGAAGCTGCCTTTCCATGTTAGGACTGTGTTCTGTTCTCTTGTGGCTTCCACTGACCCGATCGCTCTGCCTTTCACCGTCAGTGGTCACCTGGGCAGCTTCTGTCTTTGTCTGTTGTCAGCACTACCGCTGTGATCCTGGGTGTGTGCATCAACTCAAAGGCCCGCTGTAAGCTCTTTTGGGTGCGTACCCAGATCACGGGATCGTAAGTGGCTCTGTGCTTACTGTTTATTTTGCTGTTGTTATTGTTTATCATTACTAGAGTGGGTCGCCTGGCTTTTCCACAGAGGCTGCCCTGTTTTTGTACCCTTGCTGGTTTTGCATCCGACTGCTTCCTTTTAGAGCTAGGGAAGCCATTCGTCAAGGACATGTGGACTGGCTGAAGGAACGTGACTAGCGCATCCTGGGTATGATCTGAGACCACACCCCACAGACTCAGGCTTAGCCCCACCCTGGATGACCTGCTTTAACTATCCCTGAGGGTCCCAGTCCCCTAGCCCCTCCCAGAACAACTTTGTCTTCTCAGTTAGCTGGTTTTAAACAGTCGGCTAAGCATTCACCCTGCATGAAGATTTGGGGGAAGAAACTTGGGCCAATGAGTGCTTTTCAGTGACATGGAGGAGTGCTGTGTTGAGAAGGGAAACCCATTGCTCTCTCTGAGCCTCAGGGATTTCTCTGTCTCAGAGGATGCTCTTGCTGGCCTTATGGTATCTAGGGACTGGCCTTGGGTCCTTTGTAGACTGGGACAGTAATTATGAATTCTGCAAAGATGGCTGCTCAGGGCTGCTCTGCGCCTTGTCCCCAATGCCTTTCGTGAGTGCTGTGCCTGGCCGTGGCTGGCTGTGGCTGGCTGTGGCTGGCTGTGGCTGGCTGTGGCAAACGAACCCAAACTGGGTGTTGAAGAAGCTACGGATTCACAGTCGCAGTGATACCTTTGGGCAGTAAACGACACTTTCAGAGTTGCCCAAGACCTTCTGAAAACACAGATATTTACATTATGATTCATAACATGACCAAATTACAGTTACAAAGTAGCAATGAGAATAATTAGATGGTTTCGGGTCACCACAACCTGAGAAGCCGTATCTATCAGAGGGTCTGATCATTAGGAAGGCTGGGAACCATTGCTTTAGACTCTGGCCTTCCTTGCTTCTTTTAGCTTCAGGTAACTCCAGGAGTCTCTTGCTTAACCTCTGGCCACAACGCCCCAATCCCTACCTTTTTGGACACATAGTACCCCCTGCGGTCTGCTGCCTCTTCTTCTACACAGCCGGCTAAGGGTGTACACCTAGACCGCCCAGGATGGCCTCCTATCACAACCCTTCATTTTATCCACACGACGCTGCACACAGCTTCCCCGTTTACTCACGGGCATGTATAACATTTTGGCTCTCACTAGCAACCCCCACCCCCCATGCGCCCCTTTGTTGCTGGACTGTAGGCCTCTCCAGGGAAGACCTGCTTTGGGGAGATCTGCTAAGGTCTGGGGCAGTTCTACATATACACTGTGTCACTGTGTGGTGTTCCCCTGCTGGACTCCAGAGTGGGTCCCCGACGAGATGGCCACAGGAATGTCACCATTCTCAGCTGCCTGACACCTCTGGCCAACTCTCCTCAGGCTCTGTGGCAGGCCGTGTGGCCACATCTGGCCACTTTTGGCCTCAACAGTCCAACCCATGTCAAGTCAAGAGTGTGTGTAGGGGGAGGGGTGGTTTTTCAAAAAGCCTGTAATGATTATGAGAAAAAAAATAACAGAGTTGAATAGAAGCTAAAAATAGCTGGACACACATTTGCCTATAATCTTTTTTTTTTTTTAAAGAAAACATAATTATTTTTGTAAACAGGCTCTGAGGAAACAGGAGTATTTTTAGCCCATGTCTTCTAGGATGCCGGGCATCGTCCTAGGAAGAGCATCTTAAAGCCCACCAGAGTGTGGTAATGTCAGCATGTCGGGTGGTAGCCCCCGGGGGAACAGCGTCTGAGGAGCCCCGTCCTTGGCCCTCCTTTGCTGAGAGAATGGTTTTTGAGAGTCATACTGTGGCTTCTATGGCTGACGACACCTGGGGACATCCTGGTCTCACCCGGACAGGTAGCTGTGGCACGGGCCAATTGATAGCTGGCTGAGCTCTGGTTTGGGCAAGGGGGGACTTGGGGTGAGACTGGCCCGGCCTGCCTCCTCAGCAGACCTGCAGGAGAGAGTCGGGCTTGAGGGAAAAGTGTTCCAAGCCCTCTCGTCGGGAGCCAAGCATTGCCTCATGCCATCTCCCCGTTTTCCCATTGACTCTGCCAGGGTCATTGGGCCTGGCATAATCTCAGTAAGAAAAAGCCGTGTGTGTGTGTGTGTGTGTGTGTGTGTGTGTGTGTGTCGATGTGTGTTTATGTTGGTGTTTGTTGTTTGTACGTGTACTTTGAGAGTGTGCTATGGAGAGACAGTATCTACTGAGGCCCCCCCTATTCCTTCTGTCTGGTACTGGATGATGTCTCTGGTACAGGCGTGTACTGACAGGGCAGGGCTTAGCATTGCAGACCGCTGTGGCCTTGGTGTGAGTGTGTCTCTGAAGATAGATTTTTCTTCCCAGTTCCCACTTGGGAAACTCACTGTCCCGAGGCCAAGACATCATGGTCAGTGGAGAGTGTGGCCACCCATGAGCGTACACAGGGAGACCGAAGGCTTTGAAGTGGGTGGTAGGTTCTCCCCTTGGCTGTGACGAGCTGTGATTGTGGGGTGGCCGAGCGAGCCCGTTTCCTCGTCTGAAAAATGGGAGCTGTGCCAACCGAGTGTCCCAGTCAGCCCTGACAGCAGGACACACCATCGGTTTTACGCTGGTACTCCTTGCCCACTTTACAGACGGAGAAACTGAGGCACAGTATCGCCAGACCTGTTCCTGTTGAGTCTTTCCCATTTGTGATAACACTCCCTGCCTCAAGCAGCAGCTGGCCTTGTGTCGCTGTTACATTTTATTGTTGTTATAACTATAATTATCATCCCCGAGATCATTAAGGCAGCCGTTTCCTGGGTGGAGATATTCCTCTGTCTCTGCTCCAGCCTGTCTTGACTTCTAGCCACGTTCTTCCTTTCTGGGCATCTCCTCTTTCGTCTACGGACTCCTTCGGCCGCTGTACCCGCTGCCCTTCCATTTTGGGCTTGTGCGGCTGTCTCAGGTCTCCGCCTTTCTGCTTTAATTGAGATAATGAAGGCAGTCCCCCCCCACCCTCCCACCCCCGCCCCCCAGTCCGAGCTGAAAGTCAAGCGCAAAGTGACTACGGTTGTTATTTGCCGACCTCCCCTTTCTCTCTCAGTACCCGTCTCTTTACGGAGGGATTGGCTGGATGCAAACAGCTAATAACCTATGGGTTTATGGAGGCAGCGCGAGCTGGCTTTATAAGCTCGCATACCTGCAGTCAGCGTCCTGTCTCTTTAAGCCGAGGCTCCGGCTTGCCCTGGTATTTTACAGAGCCTGGTTCCATTTATGCTGGAGCCAGACTTACTATGTGAGCGTCGTCCGCATGCTGGAATTAGTCTTAAGCTTGCTTCTGTGGCGTTGCCAAATTCCATGTTTGTGTTTTATTTAGAATTCTTTTCACGGCCAGCCGATTCTGTGCCGGCACACACAGGCACTGTTGCGCCCCATGGAGAAAATAAGCAAGCTTGCGTTTTCTTTGGCAGAGGCCGCGGCCACAATAGACTGTGGTCTCTGAAACATTTTTTAAAAGCTATTTTAACCCATAACAGATGCATAAAGTCGGCTCAGGCATGCCAGTTTTCTTAGTTTTAATTAAAAAATAATTACAGTCTAATGGGATGTTAGTGACACATTTGGATGAATGGTCGGTGACACTATCGGCAACTTATGAATTAGTGCCTCTCCCTTGGCTCGGCTGGGGCTGGGGAAGATTTGGGGAGGGACATTTGCATATCTGTTCTTAATTGCAGGGTGGGGGCTGGGAAGATAGTATCGCTGGGTTGGAGACTTAGGGGCCAGGACTGAGACCTTGGTCAGTGGCTCTGAGACCCAGTGTGTGTGTGTGACACAGGCATCTGGCACCCTCAGAGAAACTCACCTGCAAAGTCCCCACTTATGGAAATGGGGTGCCTGGGATACCTCTCTTCTTCAAGATGTCAGGAAATACCAACTAGGACCTGCTGGGTCCGAAGGCCCCCTGGCAAGGACTAGGGACAGAAAATATAACAGCATATTGCCAGGGGGAACAGAGGCTTGTGGGAAGCTGGTAGCCCACACAGCCCAGCTTTAGATGTTTGGGGAACCTTGTCACTCATGAGTCCCAGGAAAGGGGGTAGGTTTGAAGTTTGTGGGCTCTGGGGTCTCTGCAGATACCAGCTGGGAGCAGCCAGGACGGGTCTTGGCATTGCATCTGGGGTAGCTAATCTATGAATCCACGGGCCCAGCTTCCCTCCGCTCTCTGTGGGATCTGAGAGTCAGAGTCAGAGAGGCCGGTGTCCTGGGCTCAGTCTCTCTGTGGGTGCAGTTTCTGCTCACCCTGCCCTCCTGGGTGGAACAGTTCCAGACAGCTACGGTGTATAGCTTGTCTCTCTTCCGTAGCTGTGGGGAGCTGTGTCACCCTACCCTTGGAGATCAGAAGAGAGCTTCGCTTTAGCTGTGCCTATGTGCTTAGTCATGTAGGCTGCTTCTTTGGGGACTATTCCAGGGGCCCCTTTGCCTTGGTACTGGGCTTCTTCCATAGGTACCACCCAATGTGTTCTAGAGAGGGGGAATAGGACTTGCCCCAGGCCACCGGGCTGAGCCAGGACCTGCCTGCTAGACTTAACTCCTCACTTTCCCACTGAAAACTGCACTGACCACACCCTGTGGCTCCCGACGAGGTCTGGAAGACTGGCTCAGAGTCTTCATTTTGACTTTCTTGGGGTGGGGTGGGTGAGGATAGGGCGGGGCGGGGGGGGCAGGGTGGTGTTGGTGTTGGTGGTGGCGTTTCCTGTTGTCCGGGGTCTAAAATGAGTGTTTCTTAGACAATGTTTCCCTGAGCCCAAATTCCTCCCGAGTAAAATTAAGTTCTTCTATTAAAAGCATGAGTCACACCAGCCCAGATGAGAGTGGTTTTGACGTTCCTCGAATTTTTTTGGAAAGGAAACATCACATTCATGCTAATCCTTGCAATTAAACCTCATTGCCGGGTAATCCACCAGACGCTTGGTACCCTAGCTCTCTGCCACCCATGTATGGTGCCTTCCTCTCCTTTGCTGTTGGCTGCCCAGAATTTCTTCTTCTGTTCTGGCCTCCTCAGGTTCTCCGTGCATGGTCTTGGGTATCTAATTGTCACAGATGATTAATGTCTGGTTGATAAAAAGGTTCCATGTCTGACTGTTGATAGGAATTGTAAGGATTTGGGAGTCTATGTCTGTTAGAACTGGGGGGTTTGCTCCCTCCCCCAGGGGTTTTCTGCTCAGATGGGGTAGGGGTGGACCCCAGACATCTCTGATGATCAAGAGAGGGACATATGTAGAGAGGAGTCACTGGGGGTGGGTTTGGACCTGCTTTGGGGGAAATGTAGCCAGGCTGGTGAGGAATTGGATAATATCGCGGCCATGATATCAGCTTTCCCGAGTTTCTCGTTTCTCCAGTTCCATGACCTCTCAGGTTCACGCTCAGCTTTTGCTAAAGATCGTGGTAGGGTCCTTTCCCGGTGTGCTCCTGGTACTGCCGATGAGATGGCCTGTGGAACAACCTGGCTTGTTTCTGGTTCTCATGTGTCTAGGTCAATGTTTGGCTGCAGTGGGCTGTGCCTGATTGCTTCTTAAGCGCTGGTCAAAGCAGAGACCCAGAGGGACAGACAGCCTAGGTCAGATGCAGTGGGGAGTCTGTTTCCTATGGTATTGGCTCCCTGATCTCCTCCTGGAACACTGGCAAGTTAGCAGTGTTGTAGAACACTGACCCCTGGAAACGCAGCTCTCAGATGGACCTGACTCCCCAGCTCTCGGTGCAGTCTTTGAGTTTTGGAGACTAGGGGGACGCCTTGCTTTGATGTCACTTTATTCCGAGGGCTGTCCCATCTCACCTGCTGCTCACGTGAACCCTTGGGTAGGAGGGGGTTCTGGTGTCTGGCACCTAGGGGAGCCAGGGGTGGAGAGGGTGGGGGTAGAAGCCGGTGGCAGCGGAGAGAAAGGCTTTGGGTTTGGAATGGGGCGGAGTGTGGTTTCTGAGTTTGGAATAACGCTTCTCTTTGGGATGTGGGGAGCGGGGTGGGCAGGGATTCAAGTTCATTTAGTCGTATTAAGCTGAAGCTTCCTCTCGTCACGACCAAGAAGCAAAAGCCCGAGAAAGTGATGAGAAACACAGCCTGGAAAGGCAGTTCGTTTACTCATTAAATCTTCCATAAAATAAATAAGGATTTAGAACGAAGGGCCCAGCTGCAGGGCGTTCTGGGAGGGAGGGGACAAGTCCGACGTGAACCTCAGAGTGGGAATGGACCCGCAGGCCAGCGCCATGTGTTTTCTGTTCCAGAGGCCAGGTGTTGGCCATGGAAGTAAGGGCGATGGGTGTGAGTGTCCAAGAGGTGTGTGTGTGTGTGTGTGTGTGTGTGTACGTACATACATGTGTGTAAGCTTGTGGGTACACTAGCAGTCCACACATGAACATATAACATGTGAACATGTGTGGACATGCATTTATGCATATGTATATGAACAAGCAGGCATGTACGTGAGCACATGTATAAAACATGTAGGTACATGGGTGTACAAGCATGTTCACGTGCATGAGCATACAGGCATAGACGCATACATGTGTTCCTGTTCATTTGTTAATCTGTATATGTGTGTACATGCAGGTGTAGGTGCATGTATGTGCTCACATGGATCTGTGTTTGTACACACGTGCGCACATGCACACACACACAAGGTGTGCACATGTGCAGTCAGGTGCAAGTGAGGTCTGTCTGTGTGTTTGTATGCTTTCATGCACAATGTGTGTGTGTGTGTGTGTGTGTGTGTGTGTGTGTGTGTGGAATGTCTTCACTTAACCTCTGGGGATCAGTTTGAGATCAGCTGCTGTAGTACTTCAAGAGGGGACCCAGAGCCAGAAATGCATAGAATCAGAAGGAAGTGAGATGTAGGGACACCACCCAGATGTACAGCCTGCTGTGGTTCAGTGGAGTTTAGATGTGGCCTGGGTGGGTGTCCACACCCCTCGATGCGCTCACGCCTGAGGCGGAGTGGAGTCCGGAGAGCGCTGAGGGAGAAAAAGACGAGCCTTGGTCTGACCCGAGCCTCCCGGCTTTGCCCCCTTATAGCTGGGTGACTCTTCACTCTCATGTTCCAGCCTGTTTCCTTCCCTGCTTAGAAGGAATCGTCTACATACAGTGCTCAGGGTAGGGCTGACGTGTGAGGGGCTCCAGCAAGGCAGGCTATGATTGATCTTGCTGTTTGGTAAATGTCCGCAGGGTGACGGTGTCTTGTCCATAATAATCTGAGAGGCCTGCAGCAACCCTGAAGCTGGGGCATGATGGGAAGGGGGCGGGGACCCTGGGCTCGGCTAGGTCTGGGCACCTTTTCCCCAATGGTGTTCTTGTGCCCCAGTGGTAAGGCCTACCCTCCCTCTCTCCATCCAGCCAGAGTGAGGCCCTCCCTAAGCTGCTCCTCAGTTTTGTCAGGCTCTCTCCAAACCAGGGCAGGGAGGAGCCTCGTCATGGTTGACTTGAGGTGGTAGGCTTCTCCCCCCTTGGCGTAAGTTGCTTGGCCTCTTCAGGGAGCCTCTCAGACCCAGACATAGCTGGGCAACGCACAAGAAGGTGGATTGGATGGATCATGAGGTCCGGTAATGGTTTCTCTCAGAAGATGTGGACAGTAAGCACGTCTGCAGGCAAGATGTCTAGGAAAGCTGCAGGCTCGCCCTGGGCCCCGGAGAGCCCGGGCAGCTGCTGGGTATCTAGCCCTCCCGCCCCCCTCTGTTGGTGGTTTCAGGCATTCTTTTGGAACAGCGCAACAGCCTTCCTGTTTTTACAGTCCCGGCCTCCTCTCTTTCTTTCTCTTGAAAGGAGCAGGGTGCTGTTGTCCCGGGTGCATTCGGGCATGGTGAGCACATAGCAATCGTGTCTGAGTGGCTCCTTCTTGCACCATGGCAGACATTGCTAGGTGATCACCACCTTCCCTGACCTGGATAACTCAAGATGAGAGGCGGGCAGGCAGTAGTAATTGATTGTACTGGCCAGGAGTTGAAGCCTGTCTTCTGTCCTGGTGGGGCTTTCCTGAACGGAGGGAGGGCCTCTTTAGATAATGGCTTCCCCGGTGAGAGCCAGTGTGTGCTGGAGTCAGAGCCACAGCCTTGGGGAGATCATAGAAAGGAAGGGTTTGACCCGAGGTCCCACACCTTGGATCAGACAGCATGGCGGATCAGCCAGTACCACCCCAGGGATCTCATCTCTCACAGCGCCAGGGGTGCAGCTCTCCAGGTGGCTCTTGGCTGCTTCGGAAGTAGGCACTGGCTCGCTGAGGCTCTCCCCAGCCTGGGAGCAGGCGCCCAGGCATCTCGCTGAGATGGTGGTCTGGCACGTTGCCTGTTCTTCCCTTGGGGTCCCACGTGTTCCCGGGTGCTCTATTGGAATTACATCCAGGGTAGGGCCTGTCCTCATACTGCCCTAACCCTGGCTGTGCCTTGTTCTGTCACATGGCCTCTGTGGTCTCTGTGGGTTTCCACCCCAGGGCCATGGCCTGTTCTCCAGTCACCCAAGAATTCTCTGCTGATGTCAGCAGAGGCTGTGTGTCAACAAGGAGTCTTAGGGTCCACTAGGAATGTGAGGAGAGAGGGAGAGAGAGGGAGAGAGAGAGAGAGAGAGAGAGAGAGAGAGAGAGAGAGAGAGAAAGAGAAAGAGAACTGAGAACCTCCTTCCTCCAGGAGTTCAGCCATTTCCTTTCTCCTCTTCAGGTCCTGCTGAGGTGAAGCCTACTTCTATCTTAGAGATGAGTTCCCGTAGTGAGTGTGCCTGATATGGGGAGGCCGAGAGCCGGGGCAGCTGCTCTGTTGTTATGTGAACTAGAATGACTTCCATAGTAAGGGGGATAGACGTTTCACGCTTTATGAAGCATTAGAAGCACCAATGAAAGGACTAGAATGGATTAAAAGAGGTGACAGCGGGAGGGGGAGGCTTCATGATGGAGGTAAGAGAGGAAGGGGTTGGGAGTAGGGCCAGAATGTGTTATGTATGTGTATGAAATGATTGTAATCTACATTAATTATTTTAAGGAGAGAGAGGCTGGAGATGGCTCAGTGTTTAAAGGCACTAGTTGTTCTCGCAGTGCCTGCCTGGGTTAGCTTCCCAGGACCCCACAGGGTAACCCCCAACTGTCCATAACTCCTGTTCCAGCCAAGTCCAGCGCCTTCTTCTGGCCTCTGCTGGCCCTGAGCGCACATGTGGCGGGCAGACATACACCCAGGCAAGATACCGGTACATATAAAATAAAGATAAATCTTAAAGTGGAAATTCGGCCTTGGCAGGGGATGGCTTAGTCGGTCAAGTGTGTGTGGCACTTGAACGCCGACTTGGCGTTCTATCCCCAGCACCCACGTAAACTTCAGGCCCAGCGAGCAGATCTGTCTTCCCAGGGCTGCGGAGCTGGAGATGTGATCCCTGGGGTGGGGCGGCCGGCCAGCCTGAACCTGTGCTCCAAGTTCATTGAGAGGTATCACAAAACATAAACACACACACACACACACACACACACACACACACACATATGGAAGGGACGGGAGTGGAAATCACACCGTCAAGCCATGGGAAAGGTTGGCCCCCCGTAGCCTGCTCTGTAGTGGATGTAGATTCTTCCTGACAGCCATGGCAAAATGGGAAACCTGGCTGGCTCTGGAGGGAGATTCTTCTATCAGCCTAAAGCGCAGGAGATTTCATCCTAGGGCTTTAATAAGGAAGGAAGGAAGGGTCTCTGTCTGAGACAAAGATCCAGAGAGTTTGTACTTCAGACTCCAGGCTGAGGCCTGGACTGTAGTGTGAGAGTCTCTACTGCTTCTAACATGGGTACTGCCGAGGCCTCTGTCTCTCTGTCTCTCTGTCTCTGTCTCTCTGTCTGTCTGTCTCTGTTTCTGTCTCTCTCTGTCACTGTCTCTGTCTCTCTCTCTCTCACACATACACACACACAGAGACAGACACACACACACACACACACACACACACACACACACACACACAGACACAGACAACTGTGACATTTGTCACTCGGGTCTGGGACCTGAGCTGCTCTGGGAATAGAGGAGGAGGACCTCGGTCTCCTTTGCTGCAGGGGAGTCCGACTGTAGGGCAGGGAGCTGCGGGCTCCGTCTTCTCTCGTAATTCCATCCTTCCACCCTCCCGCCCTCACTCGACAGCTAGAAGAGGAGCAGCCATGCCAAACTCTCCTGGGAGCCTGCGCCATTCCTCCTTGGGACAGGAAGCCCCGAGCTCCTGGAGCTGCTCAGGAAAGCCAGGGCCGCTGAAGGGCCTTTCTACTCATGTTCCTTCTCCCTGGGGGCGGCGATGGCCAGCCTGGCTGTCAGCGGCACTTGACTGGTGTACAGCCATTGGGTGGCATGCAGACCTTAACTGTACAGACCAGTCCACCCTCTTGCCAACACGAAAGGGCATTCTCTCGGGCAAAACTTTCCCGGGAGCCACAAAATTGAGTTATAAGAAAAACCACACTCACAAAAAAAATCTCATTTTTTTGTTTGTTTTTTGTTTTTTGAGACAAGGTTTCTCTATATAGCCCTGGCTATCCTGGGACTCTACATAGATCAGGCTAGCTTTGAACTCAGAGATCCATCTGCCTCTGCCTCCCAAGTGCTGGGATTAAAGGCGTGCATCGCCACACCCTGCATAAGTCTTATAATATTTTAAGCTCAGAATGCTTTGTTTGGGTTGGGCGGCATTCATAACAAACGACCCTTGGTCCCACGCTACCCAAGGGTCTTGGGTTGCACACACCTGCTAGAACCTAGAACGTGGGGACCCCTAAAGTGAAGGCGACTCAGTCGCCAGAGGTCCCGGAAGTTGATTGTTAGGGGTTGAGATCCTCTAGGCACCCTGCTTTGAAGACCTAGCCCAGGATCAAAGCACAGTCACAGCTAGCTTCATGGCTCCCTGGGCCACCAGCATGGGTCCTGGGAGACTTTCTGGATTGCCTGGGATTCACTCTGTCCCTGCCTGGAGAGGAGCAGCTGGAATTGAGTCAGAATATTATCTGCCTGCAGAGGTCACGTGACCAGACCCATGGGCGGGTGCTCTGGGGCCTGGCACACCTGTCCAAGCATACTCTTGGTGAGGGCAGAAGCTACACCACCCTGACCACACACGATGGGCTTCCTCTAGGCTCTGTATGTGGAAACTGTGCTTGTCTCACGTGGCCATAGGTGGCGAGGTTCTGGGGGTTCCTCTCGACTTTGACATTTTGGATGTGCAATGCTGGCACACCTCCCTGGCCATCACCGGGGACCCTCTGGACCCCAGCTCTGTTTAAAGTATTCCTTTAGGGCTCTGCCTGTGTGTGACAGAACAAGAGAAGCTTCTAGACCCTTGTCAAGTTCTGGACTGCCTGGTACTATCCCTGGCAGTTGAGGGATTTACTCAACTGTCTGGGCTAGGCAGCGGGTGGTGGGCCCCTGCGTTATGCTGGCAGAGTGTCCCGGGAGCACTGACCGTGGGACTGTGCATTCTGTGCGGGTAGGCTGAGGTCCGAGGTCCCCCCTTCTTGCGCCTTCCCTCTGGTTAGCCCACCTCACTCGCGGCTATCAGGTTCTGCAGACAGGCTGAGAGCTCAGAGGTGGCCAGTCAGAGGGGGAGGTGACGGTCACAGGATTTCCCGCCTCCCTGCCATCTCCCTTCATTTCAGACTACTGTACCCTTCAGCCCTGGGATGGCTAGCCACCTTGGACAACTGTTTTCTGGGTCCAGGACTCTGCCCCTCCGCTGAAGCCCGGAGCCATTCATTGTATGAGAGTCAGCCCCTTCCCCTGGAAGGCAGGTTCTTCCTGACCCAGGAGGCCTGAGAAGATCCATGCTTTGGGGCTGGGCAGGGTCTAGAAGCCCCTAGGAAAGAGGGCTTTCCATCTGTAGAGGTGAGTGACAGGAAGGCTTTCTGGATGCTGCTGACAGCCCAGCCGGGGTCCTGACCGTGCTCAAGTGGGGTTAGTTACCCAGCAGGCTGTGCCTGCTTCCTTCTTTGCCCGTAGCTTTCTATCCTTTCTATCTTAGTGTCTCAGAGGTGCCTTGTTTGGGCGTGTTCCCTTTCCTAATGCACCCCCCACCCCCAATTCATTGCCCGATCCAAAGACGCAGCCAGCAGACACGTGTGCAGGAGCCAGTAGTGGACACGCACTGCATGGGTGGATGAACCGCTGTGTCGGGGTCTTCCCTTGTGTCCCCCAGTGCCCAGGGCAGAGTGGGTGCCTGGGAAACCCTTGTTCAAAGAATGTGCCAGCAAAGACCCCATCTTCCTTTGCCTTGGTCCTCTGGGTTCCCGGGTGCACACCCTCTCCTATCCACCTCATTGACCCAAACTTTAAGAAAGAAACCCAAGGAACCTGCAGTCTTGTCCTAGACCCACATTATCAGCTGCTAGAAAGGCATCTGTGATCCGGGAAGAGCTCATCCTTGGAGCTTGGAGCTCTGTCAAGGCTGAGCCTGTTGCCCTCTAAGGCCGCAGACACAAGAACAGAGCCTGTGGAGACAGGGGAGTGGTTCGTGGGATAACGCATGGCTGGACCCAGCTTCACACTGTTCCTGGCATAGCAGGGGCTTGAAGAGGCTGCAGTTCATTCTGTCAGAGCAGGGCAGGCATTGGCCAGTGAGCGTGGAGGTGATCAGGAGCGCGCCCTGCCTGGGAACAGCTTCTCAGCAGCTTCCCTGTCCCCAGAGCGCTTGGGTGGAAGGTGCTGGCTCGGGGTGCATTAAGGCTCTGGCCTGCCTTCCTCCCTCACGAGAGCCCAGGCCCAGCATTGAGACCCAGGCTTGTCCTCCTGCTAAGCTCTAGACCGATGGTTGTCTTCAACCGTGAGGTAAACTACATCAGTAGGCTCAGTCGCCTTTTGCCCATAAGTGCTGATAGACTTGGGTTCCAGTCACTTAGAGGCAACCTCTCCCTTTTCCTCAGGCCTCTTGAGCTACGTGGGCCTGGAAGAGACTGGCCCTTGCCGTCCTGCCTAGTGAACACCTGGCCTTCCCCTGGTGCCCTCTTAGGCTCCTCGGACGGACGGACGGATGGACGGAGCTGTTAACATTGGCGTCTTCCCTGTGCAGGCCTAAGCTTGCCCTCTCCTCTACTCTGAAGTATGCTTTAGGCAGAACTCTAGATTACCACCCATAGCTTTCTCTGCTGGAAACCCCAGCAGGTGGTCAGCGGAGACCAGAGACTGCTGCCCCTCCTTTCCAGATGAGTTTACCACAGAGGGAAAATTAACAATAGAAATTCCCCCTGGGTTCCCACCTTGATAAAAGGGATCACAAGGTATCATGGTTTGTCCCTGTCAGGTAGGCCATGGCTGCTGTCACCTAGGACAGCCACACCTCTGGTTGTGCCTGAGAGTGTTTTCAGAGAGGGCTCAGTTGGGAGGGAAGACCCACCTAGAATTCCGCAGCACTGGTCTGTGGGCTGGGCCACAGAGTGAATGAAACAGGAAAGGAGCCGAGAGAGAGCCTCGTCCATCTCTGCCTCCTGACTGAGTGTCGTATCACCATGCCTTTCTGCTGTGGTGGACTGAAGGCCTCTGACCACGAGCCAAAATAAACTCCCGTCGCTTTACTTCACTGTGGGGTGTTTCCTCAGCATAAGGAAAGAATCTCATGTAAGGCCGAGCAAGGGGCCCTGGCGTGTGCGGCTGAGGCCACCGCTTCTCCCGGCATCTGCTCGGGACCTTTGTCCATGAGTAGGTCCTGGCGGACAGGGTGCTGTGCCTAGCAGCAGCCTGGATGTCAGGAGGTCTGCTGATGTCAGAGCCTCACACTGGCGGGGACAGAGACCTCTCCCACCCCACAAAGCACCGCAGAGGAGACGCCAGGGCACGGAGCTCAAGGGAGAGAGTCCTGAGACCCGTCATCAACAGTGATGCTCATTCTTCCGGTGCCTAGGACAGAATGCAGGGACTGGGGCTGGGGGTGGGGGTGGGGTGAGTGAGGGTGAGGGTGAGGGTGAGGGTGAGGGTGAGGGTGTCCAACTGGCCGCCAGCACCATCTAAAGGCAAACACAGCGCTGTAGAGTGGCGGTTCTCAAACTGTGGGTCGCGACCTTTTTCGGGTCTCGTATCAGATATTTACATTATGATTCATGACTACCAAGATTATAATTATAAAGTAACAATGATTTTTACGGTGGGGGTCGCCATAGCATGAGGGACCGTATTGAAAGGTCTCAGCATCAGGAAGGTTAAGAAGCACTGGGCTGGGCTAAGAGTGGCTTTCTCATTTCCCAGGGAACAGACCATTAGTAACAACCCGGCGGTTTCCAGCTGTGTGGTCTTGGGGACATCACTTCACCTGGGCCCTAGAGGTTCCTCATCTCTAACTGGGAAAGGCACATCTCGTATGGACCGTGGGGTGGAGAGTGGCGGCGGCAGTGCATTCTTTAGCTCGTTGCCAGGCTTGGATCTGGATGTGTGTGTACCCGATGCTGTTTGCCGACCAGTGTGATCTCCTGGCCTTCTTCTGAGCTAGCCCGGCTCTTGCTTTAGGGTAGAAATCCCTGGCCGGAATTATTCCTTCCCCCTGTAGATAGATATATTGGCACAGACCCCTGGCCACCTGCTCAGGGACTGAGTGTTCTCTGGCCTCATGTTGGGGAGCCTGGGGTGGCATGCGTCCCTTCTGGCCTGCCTTACCTCAGTGTTCTGCCTTCTCCATGCTTACTGGAGGTAGCTGAGACCGTGGTCCTGTATGGTCATATATGGTCTAGGAGGCGTCTGCATCTTCTATAGCCCATGCTTCCCTATTATTTTTTTTGGGGGGGGTCATTATTATTTGGGTCAACAGTATGCTCTGTGCCAGCCTGGGAGACCCCAGATTGGAGGTCAGTGGAGCACACTTTCTGGACGCTCCAGGCTTACTGGCTGTTTATGGTCTGCTCTAAGGTAAGCCAACAACTGCCACACCAGCCTGTTGCCCTAGGCTAGGGACGTATGGCCCTGAGGGTGTGGAGGGAGGTTACAGCTTAGGTCTTGGAGCAGGATTGTAGGGATCTGGGGCTTTGGCTGTGACTCTGAGCACATGGGTGATGGGATACTATTTCATTGCCTTGGCTGTACTGGGCCTAAATGGAGGCTTCCTCTTCTGTTTTGGGGATACAGGCTCAGACCTTCAGCAAGGGTGAAGACTTACAGAGGGTCTACATCTGTGCTTAGGGTCTTGGGTACAGCTCTTGTACCCTGGGTTGGGCAGTGGGTTCTGGTTTTGGGCACTTAGCAGTGGTGGGGAGCACGGGGCTTCTGACCACTGGGTCCCCTCTGTGCCCACCAGGGAATCTGTTGTCTCATTAGCTCTGACCAGGCCTGGTCTTCATTGCCTGGACCATGGGTTCTTCTCCCGGCTACAGGCTCCTATTCACCACATCTGGATTTCCACATACTGTTGGTGGTAGGCTCTTGGGTTTTTACCATCCATCTGCGCCTTGTGTTAATAGCAGTACTGTTTTCAAAAGACAAGAGTCCCTGTCCGTGGTAGAATTCCTTGCCTTCGAAGCAAGGGATGGAGAAGTCAGGGGGAGCTGTTACACAAGAAATAGACTGTGTCGTAGCTTGCAGTTTGGGGAAGCAGAACTGGCAGGGTTTTTTATTTATTTATTTTTCTTTCCTTCTCAGGCACTTTGTATTATTAAGATACTCTGTCTTATAGGGGATGCTGGGTAATTAATCCTGGGGAGAGGTAAGAGCAATAGGCATTCAAAGAGTATATTTAAATAATGAAGAAGTTCCTTAGTGCAGACCAGGAAAATTCCTGTGGGCTTGTGCCATGAGTAAGTGAAAGGTCCATCTGTATGTGCTGACACGTATTTTCCCTTCAGAAAATGGGGTCGTGTACATGCAGACACATGTGCATGCATACATACACACACACATGCCACATACAGGGACACATGTGCATGCACACACAGACACCTCCCCACACACAGACACACATATACAAAGATACACACAGACACATATATACACAGACACACATATACAAACATATATACACAGACACACACATATACAGACACATATATACACAGACACATACAGATACAGACACATATACACAGACACATATATACACAGACACATACAGATACAGATACATATATACACAGACACACACAGATACAGACACATATATACACAGACACACAGATACAGACACATATATACACAGACACACACAGATACAGATACATATATACACAGACACACACAGATACAGACACATATATACACAGACACACACAGATACAGACACATATATACACAGACACACACAGATACAGACACATATATACACAGACACACACAGATACAGACATACACAGACACACACAGATATATACACATATACACACATATATACAGATATGCACACATGCACATGCACACACACAGACACATACACATGTACACAGACATGCACACATATACACACATAGTTATAGACACATAAATACACACATACACAGATACAGTTACCCATATACACACACACATACATATACACAGACATTCATACACAGATACACACGTACAGATACAGACAAACAGATACACAGAGGTACAGATCATCACACATATACACATACTCACACATATACACAGTTATACATACACACAGATATACATATACACAGACATACACATGCACACATAGACACACACATAGACATACACAGGTACATGCACACACACACACACACACACACACACACACACACACGAGCATGGAGCCAGAACCCTGCTAAGTCTTCTCTCTTTTCAGTAGAAAAGAACCAATTATGCCTTGTGGTCGATTTCCAAAACCCACTTTTGATTGTGTGATTCAGTTGCACTGGAGAGCGCTCCAATCAGCCCCTCAGACATGAGAAGGGAGACTAAAACCCCACCAAATATCTGGGCGCGACTCTCAGCGGCGAGATTATTGACAGCAATCATGATTCTGCGGCTGTTGAAACTTCGTCTCTAATTGAACTAGGAAAGGTAAACCCGGATTCAGGGCTCTGCACGCTATAATTGCAATAATTTAATTTAGCTATTTAACCTGTAATTCAGTGGTCTTTATTAAGGAGCATGGGAGAAAATGAGGCCATTAGGAGCCAGAGATGAATACATTGAGATGAAAATGAACACTTCTAACTGCCAGTTGACCCTCGGTTTGTAGCAGTTTTTATTAGGCTGGTCACGGTAATTACCAGGACGTGAATCAGGGAGGAAAAGTGAATAATTCAGTAATGAACATTTTTATTCATTATCTCACATTTCCAGGAAGTGCAAGGGATTGGGAAAGTACCAGCCACGCTCTTTCTGTTTGTTTTTCAAAACATGATTGTTTGTGGACAAAGCATTGTTTTGTGACTTGGGAGCCTGAGGGAGGTGTCTAGGCATGTCGCTGGGGCTAGCTTCTGGAGTGTACCCTGAGAGATGGCGCCGTGCCTGGCAGGAACGTGGAGAGGCCACCGCCCCCTGGCCCTAGATGGGCGATGTTTTTCCATGGTAGTTTGTGTCACGATGGGAATTTTTTCCTAGCGTGCTGATCTCTGTTACGTGGAGGCTGGATCCCTGGTGCCTGGGGGTGGGTGTCCTGAGCATGTGGCGAGAGCACTCAGTCCCATTGTCTTAGTGATGCTGCTTCCAGGACACCATGAAGACTGACCATAGGGGCGCAGGGGGACTCCCGTGACGTTCCTGTGACAGCGGGAAGCCGGAAGGGCGTGGATTCCCATAGGAGGAGAACAGGGAAAGCAGGCCCAGGAAGGAACATTACATTGCAGGTGAAAATGCCAATATCACAGGCATTTCCAGGAATGGGGCAAGTGCCAAGAGGAACAGGATGGATTCAGAGTCTGCAACATACGTGACAGGGTGGCTGGTATAGGTCTGACAGGAAAAGAAAATAGCGGCTCCCTGTTCTAACAGACCGTACTCTAGCATTTACGTTTTCTTCCAGATCCTTGTCTATATCTTTTGCATGTCAAGACAAATTTGACCTTTGAGAAGCAGAAAACTCAGTGACCCCCAAGCCCCAAAGTTCCAGTGACTTTTGCTGATGGGAAAAGAAAGTTTCTGCCTGGCACCCTGTGCCAGCAGCCTGTGCCAAGGCTGTGGTTTCATTAGCTCTTGCCTTTCTCTTCCCAGAAAAACCATTCCGCCCTTAGATGTAATGGGATGTGCTCAAGATACCAGTGTCAGTGGGCTGTGATTGATCGATTCCCAACACAGTTCCGCGCCCCTGAGTCCTGGGAGACACCTTCTGCTTAGTGGCGTTATTTGCATGCTCTGCCGGGGACTCCAGATGGGGAGGCGGGACCCTCAGACCCTCATATCCCAGGGTGGGGGACGTGTGGGAGGTGACTCTATGTGAGGATGGGTCTCTCCATGCTGCTGGTAAGTTGATGGCTTCTCAGTCTCCTCCACAGAACTGTCCCCCAGCCTCTGACTGTGGTCACTGACACTCAGATAGATGTGGTAATAATCCTATTCCGTGCATGGGGCTGGGTGGGGGTGAGAGCGGCTGGGCCTCTCCCTCCGTGTTACCAGAAGAAGCTCACTAGATATGCAGGTGATCTCCCCCCCCCCCCGGGAGGTCTTCATTTCCTTCTAGAATGCCCCTCGACACCTCCTGACACCCAGAGGGGCTAGAGTCTTGTCATATAAAGAAAAAATTACTTTCTTTCCAATTTCCCATCTCACACACTCACTCATTTTCTTTATTAGGTGCGCTATGGATATTAGAGAGAGAGAGAAAATGACATTTCTGCCGCGAATTCAAAGCGCAGGCCCCTGCGCCGCACAGTGGCTTCTACTGATTGGCAGGAGGGGCCACTGGGTCTGGAGCGTGCAGGGTTCTGCTTGGTACTTGCTGGGTCCCTGATGCTGTGTGTTCTCTCTGGGACTCTTTTCTTCCTACATACCCTCTCCTTGCTCCTGGTTCTGTCACCTGTCATCTGTCTAGACAGTGCTTTAGGACTCAGTGACCAGGGAGGCAGAAGGGCGGGCCCATGGCTTCTGGCTCTGGTTTGGGGGTCTCAGTTCTTCCAGCTGTGAACAACACAACACAGAGATAAGTTGACTTCCAGGCACGAGAGTAAATCCTCAAGCGTAAGAGAGAGACATTTGAGTGAAGTTCCCAGCGCACAGTAGGCTCTTTTTCTATCTACGACTTCTAGCCTAGGTTTCAATAGCACCACAGTTAGTGTGGTAGGATCTCTTCTCTAAGGGGTGGGGCCTGAACACCCCCCAAAATGCCTGGCAGGTGAGATACGAAAGTAAACAGTAGGTGTTGGGTTTCTGGGACGTCTCCTCCCATCCTGATGTTTTTTTTCAGAGTTGCAGGTGTGCACTCCGCCATCTTCAGGGCTCAGTTTCCCTTCGTATCTTCCCACTTCACGGGACACGCACATGCGCTCTGACAGGGCGGGCGTTTCCCTCGAGTGCTGTCAGACTTCCAGCTCACCTTGAGGGTGGGCACTGGCCTGTTGCCACAGCCGGGGCCTAGCGTGGAGGGAGGGTTCGGGGAGGGCAGCTGCTGCCGAGGGGGACTGTTCTGGAAAGACAGTGTCCTGGGCCTGACACTGCAAGACGTTTGAGAGCCAGCTGTGGGTGATGGCCTTTGGGGAGGACCGCAGGTTGCAGAATGGGTCAGCCCACCTGGTGGGGGCACGGGAGGGCGGGGTGGGGGGAGGTCTTGGGAGGTGTTGAGGTGTTTAAATGCTGCCCCAGCCCCGGTTTGTAAGATCTGGAAATGATATTTGCAGCCAGTAGCACGGTGCAAAGGACTCGACCATCCTCCCTTGCTTGTGTAGAGGAACTTGGGAACCTTTCTTCCCCCTGGTTGCCTGGTTACAAGATCATCTGTCACGTGTTCCCGGAGAAGGGTGCTTGGCTGGGGAGATGTGGTGGGCGGTGGGGGGGGAGGGGGAGAGCGGGGGACGCGCCAGGAGATAGTGTCTGCCGTGGGGATCAATGAACACCTTCGATCATATCACGATCTCATTCCTATTACCCCGGACAGCCCCACTGCCCAGCTGCCCTCTCAAAGCCTCGGACCGCTGGGGCTGTTTTGATGCATGAATGAAGACTGGGAATTGGGCCAGGACTTGGCTCCTGGGTTTCTTCATCATTTATTAGCTTCTAGTTTTAATTGTTTCTCGACTTCTTTCCAGATATTTATCTAGGAGGAATTGTCAGCCCTTGCCGCGCGTGGTGCGGACACGCAGGGCGGGTGCCGACTGCAGAATCGGAACAGCCTCTCAGATGAGTCCGGCTGGAATTGCCTGCGTACCTACTGTGTGCTGTGTCCTGATAGGGTTTCAGGGATGAGTGGGGGGGGGCAGGCTCCTGAGGGACCAGTCTTCCTGGGCGTGCAGACAAAGGAATAGTATTGTGGTTGTGTTTTGAGTGTTGCCGAGGCTGAGCTCCTGGGATAGGGGTAGACTCTGTGGTCTTTGGAAGGTCGCCTTATGTCTTGGGGCTTTGCCGTCTCGGACTGGAATCTAGAGTGGCCGGACCTTACACGGGATTGCTAAAGGTTCTCGGAACTGTTCAGCAAGCGGGGAGGTGGGGTGCAGAATATTGAGGGTGTTGAGCCCAGAGAAGTCTCCAGGGGCAGAGCAGGGCCAGGTGAGGATTCTGGGAGTTCTAGCAACACTGGGAGACAGAAGTATAGTGGGGGATACCACAGAGGAAGCCAGGGGGATGTTGGGGGGCGTGCACTGAAGGCCTTTTCCCTTCTTTCTATGAACTAAGCTGTGTGTGGGTCAGAGTGGATGCTGTCGGTATCTATGGTTGTTTTGCTGAGCAGGTCTCAGGTGTAAGCCGGGGAGCCCAGGCTGGCTCGCTCTGCACACCCCAGGAGACATCTGCACGTACTTGGCAGACAGAGAACTCCTTTCACCCCGGAGGAGGAGGACTCTAGGGCCTGAGACCTAGATCGGCCATCTTGGAAGTCATCTTGAATTAGGTAGTGTCAGTTTCCCCTTCTGCACCCTCCAGGGAGAGATTTTGAGCCTCGGCCAGCTAGAGAGGGAAGGGCGGGCTCCAGCCCACTGGAAGGCCTGTCGGTGGGGTCGTAAATAAATAAGCTACACTCTGGTGCTTTGGCTCCACCGCACCCCTCGGGAACCACGGTAAGATGGGATGGTCACGTGAGCAGGGGGCGGGGCCTCATCTTCACGGCTGGCTATTAGTTGCCACTGAAGGCAGCGCACCCGTGGTTAAAAGGCTGACTCGTGCGTACACCCTCCAGGCCTGAACCTAGCTGCCCCATCATTTCCTCTAGCTCCCAGAAACCCTTTGCATCTCTCTCCCTTCCCCCCGCCCCAGGATCCTTTATAGACAAGGAATTTCACAACCAGGGGCAGACTAAGAAGTTAAGCGTGTTGCCCAGGTCACTGAGCTATGGCGTCAAATTCTTCACAGGTCACAGGGGCTGGGGCCCTAAGTGGCTCAGAGGGCAGAAATAGGATGACTGACAATGATGAGCTGACCACACCCACCAAGCCCCTTCCTGGTGCCACTGTCACAAGTCTGTCCTACCATGCCGGCACGGGGAAACTAGAGAGTCAGGTCTGCAGCTGGGCCTCTGCAGAGGGGAGACTGAGGCATGCTAGCAGCGGGCTCTAAGACCCGTGTCCCCTCCACACTTGGCACTTGTTCAGATTGTCGTGAGCTTGGCCACATGGGAAGTATTTTTTTTACAGTGTGTAAGTGCGTTGGGGGAGGTCACCCCTTTGCTTCTTTCCCGCCATGTTTGGGAGAGCCACCGTGCGCCCCAGATGCATTGTGGGCCAGGTGTATGCTCGGCTCTCACGAAACCCCCATCCTTTGGGGACCGTCAGATTCCCAGGTTGCCCTGAGACCATGTCGATGGCCAGAGACCATCATGCACTCTGGTGCTTGAAGTTGCATCAATCAACATCAGGACAGATGAAGTGGATGTATCTGGGGGCGGGAAGAAGGATTTGGAGTGATGGGGCGGGGGAAGGGGGAGAAAGGGAGGAAAATGACCCACCCACCGGCTTCTCTGAGAGTCGGCTCAAATCCAGTCCGGCTTGGGAGACAGGGCTCTTCTGGAATTTGAACTCAAATTATTTAAAAGAGACTCTCCAGGAATGAACACGGGATGCCAGCAATTAAGGACTACTCCCGTGGCCTCGCGCTTCTGCTAGCAGCGGGGCTCTAAGACCCCTGTGTGCCCTGTTGTCCCCTCCTCACTCGACACTTGTTCCAATTGTCCTGGGCCTGGCCACAGTCACTTGCTTTACATCCGTGGAAGGGAAGTATTTTTCCAGCGTGTAAGTGCATTGGGGCAGGTCACCCCTCTGCTGCCGGAACCTGTGTTCCAGGCGCATTGTGCCAAGCGGTGGTTATTATTTCTCCTAGAATAATGTCCTCCCCCCACCCCTCTTGCTTTTAACAGTCTGCCCTTGGCATCTGTTCCAGGCATTGTGGACGAACGGAGACTGTGTTCTGACAATGGGTTAAAGCAAGCTCTTATTGAAAAGCATTCTCTACTTAATTACGTTTCCTTCTTCTGGAAGCTATTTTAATTTTTTTTTTTATAATCACATGTTAATTGTGTATTAGCGGGGCCTTTCTGATTAGTTGAAAACATAATGAAACCTTTGTAAACAACACAGAGAGAGAGGAAGAAAAGGGAATGTGTGAAACAGAGCGGGTAGAGACGAGCCAGCCCCGAGAGGTCCAGAGAGCGGTGTTTCTTGGTGCTGCAGAAGGGTGGAAATTGTACCTGCAAGTCCTGCTTTGAACGGCAGCTCCCGGTTGCAGGGCTGGGAGGGGCGAGCAGGCCAGTGGTGGAGAGAGAGAGAGGGGTTCAGGGAGTTTGCTTGCCAGGAGTTGTGAGATGGGACCCAGCAGTCCTGCCTCGGGTCTACATCCGCACACGCTTAGCCATTCACATGGCCAGTCACTATTTTACTCTGACTGGTTCACTCACTCTCTCAATCATTCATTCATTCATTCATTCACTCATTCACTTACAATCAGTCACTCACTCCATGGTAGTCTGAAGGCAGGAGCTTGTGCCTCCAGAGCACTGATCGGATGCAATCCCTCACGTGCCTTTTCTGGCATCTTCCTTACATCTTCAATACAGGTGTTAGTCGCATCATGGCCGATGAGACTTGAGCCCACTCATTCAGATTCAGCTAAGGCAAGGGAGCTAGAGAGTCAGGTCTGTCCACCCCAAGTGATTGGGGATCCTGGCATCTGTCAGGGGAGCACAATGCTCTAACGAGCCAGTGTGTGTGTGTGTGTGTGTGTGTGTGTGTGTGTGTGTAGATGAGAGTTAGCCTGTGCCTGTCACCAGAAAGTTTACTGGTATTGTTTTGTTTTCTGCTTTTAATGGGAGGCCTTGTTTCTGGCCAGAAGGCCTGAACCTAAGTCCCTGTTGTGACGAGCTGGCCCCAGAGCCCTGCTCTGTTCCCCATTTAAAAGGGCTGGGCTCATGGGCGGGGTTTTTTTTTTTTTTTCAGTTCCCAGGCTGTTATTAGGGAAGCGTGGCTGGGGCGCTTCAAATGAAAGTGCTACTGTGTGTGTGAGCCAGGTTCACCGTGCGCACTCCAAGGAACGGCTGCCAAGACAGTCTTATGAACAGTCGCCAAGAAAAACACGCGTGCTCCGTCCAGAGGAGCCAGCTCACTTCTGCAAATAGAGGAAAAATTGACTTTCTGATTTGGAGTGTTTTTACAACTAAGAAGACTCACTTCAGTGATTGTTCTAAAAATAGCCCAGGAGCAGCGTACTCTGGAAGGCCCCGGGATGGTGAACGTCCTGTAATTGTGCTTTTTATGTAATCTCTCTAGATCATTTTTTTTTTTAAAATCACTTTTGCTTGCGTGGTCATCCCCCACCTTCCCATATGCAACCGGGGACGAAGCGAGAGTGGTCTACGCGGCAGAAACCGTATTTTTATCTTTTCGACTTCAGGAAGTGTATTTGGGTTGTCGTCTCCTCCGGCAGCCGCTGTACGGCTCTGCCAAATCTAGGACAGCTCCACCGTCCTGCCCCCGGGGGTGGCCGAGCTCTGAGGGGTGGCATCCCTCACACACAGGCACGCTCGGTGGCAGCGTCGCTGACGCCGGGTCAGGATCTCGGCCTGCTTTCACTGTTCAAGCCACAGGCACCTTTCCAAAGCACGGGGGGCTCCCAGGTTGCCACAGCCCCAAGCTTTGTCACCAAAGGGGAGATGATGTGGTCCCCTCTGCGACGTCTTCCCCTGCCGCCCGCCCCTTCTCTTCTCTCTCCTCCTCACCTCTGCCTTCATTTTTCTTCTGCACTCTGTTCTGCTAGGTGTGGGGGCCGGTATCGAGGCTGAGGAGTCCAGCCCAGGACTGCCTGCCCACCAGGGCGCCACTCTGCATGTGTGGGAGGAATGGTCTGTGCATCATCATAGCTTCCGAGGCCTGTGTCCAAGAGGCGCCTGAATTCAGCCCCCCTCAAGTTCTTTGTGGACATGACAATCAAAATGTCTCCAGATTAAGGCCTGGTTGGGGGAGGGCATGTAATATTGAACACTGGTGGTCTAGCCTGTCCTCCAAGAATAGAGAAAGGACCAGGAGTGTGAAGATCCTTATTCATGTTGCAAAATAGCAACAGGAAGAAATATACGGGTGTGTGTGTGTGTGTGTGTGTGTGTGTGTGTGGCCTTGGACATCGAGATTGAGTTCTACTGCCAGAGTTTGCATCTAATTTTAACATGTAATATGATTAACCCCAGCTTAAGGGTGACTTTGATGTGTCGCATTCAGGCAGTAGGGTTCCCAGGCGACAAGCTGGCTGTCACAGGCGTTGCCTCTGAACGTGTGTGGTCAGTAGGCCAGGCCTTTATACCCAAGCTGGGTTTCTCTGCCACTTTCCGTTCGAGCCCCTAAGACAACGCTGGGAGAATTGGTTCTCTTTCTTTTTCAGCATGGGGTGGGGGGTTGGGGGGGGCAAGACAAAGTCACTTTAAACCAGGCTACCCTAGAACTTACGATGTAGCCTAAGCTGCCCTTTAATTCCTTTAATTCACAGTAGTCCCCCTGCCTCCCAGTGCTGGGATCACGTCAGGAGCCAGCTGTCTTGATGAGGAGACTTTGTAGGGCTGTAGAATGTTCTCTGGGACTCTCTTGGTCCCTCCCTTCCCCACTTCCTTTTCCTTCTCTACTTCCCTCCTTCCTTGGAGACCCCCCACCCCCCATTCTTATGAGTCAGACTCTGCCTGCCCCCCAAGAAAAGCATGTTCTAATGACCCATCCGGTAACCACCTCTAGGAATCATGTTCTATGTCTTTAAGTTGATTCGTCACTGTGAGGCTGGTCAGGGCCCGGTGTCACTGCCTCCCTCTGGGGGATCATCTAAAAGAAACCTAGAATTGGGTGGTCAGTGGGTTTTGTGCCCAGCTTCTTTGGAATGCCATATGACTACACAAGAGTGATTTCCCAGTCCCAGCCAGAACTGGCTTCCACTGGCTGCTCTCAGCCAGCTGGCCAGCCAGCCAGCCTGAGGCTCTGTAGACATGTGGAATCCACAGGACCCCACATGCCCCAGGGTCTGGGCTTAACGGTTTCCGGTTCTCTGATACAGCATCCAGGTCCAGGGGCCTTCTGACCTCAGACCTCTGAGTCCAGGCTCTGATTCCACAGCCCCGCCCCTTCCAACCTCCTTCTCTGTCACTGGGCCAACCCTCCTGACTGCCTGCGTATATTCCTCCTGTCCTAGGGTGGTGGACAGAATGCTGGGCGGACAAGTGGGCACAGCTGGTGTGGGTCACAGGCTATGGCTGGACATAGATGCTAGGCTACCCAGCAACCATAACTGGGGCTGTTAGCGTTTGGAGGAGGATCTGTTATAAGCATAGCTGTAGTCACTGTGTGACATTAATTTCTTTCCTTGTTAGTGCCTGTGTCTGTGTGTGTGTCCCCATGTATGATGTGTGTGTGTGTCTGTGTGTATGTGTCCGTGTGTGATGTATGTGTGTGCGCGCATGCGCGTGCATGTGTGCATGCATACGTGTGTCTGTCTGTGTCCATGTGTGATGTGTATGTGTCCATGTGTAATGTATGTGTGTGTGCATGCATGTGTGCGTGTGTGTGTGTGTGTGTGTGTGTGTGTCTGTGTGTCCATGTGTGATGTGTATCTGTGTCCGTGTGTGATGTGTGTCTTTGTCCATGTGTTATATGTGTGTATCTCTGTGTGTGTGTCCATGTGTGATGTGTATGTGTCTGTGTCCATGTGTGATGTGTATGTGTCTGCGTGCGTGCGTGCGTGCGTGCGTGCGTGTGTGTGTGTGTGTGTGTGTGTGTGTGTGTTGTAACTTCTCACATCCACCCCCCCCTTCTTTTTTTATGTGAGCATGCGCTTAACTCCTGTCTCCACGGTGGCGATGTTGGCCTGCATCCGAGCCCTCTGATTTTCTAATGGCTCATCTGGGCACCCGGAAACCCCAGTGCTGTCGGGCTGTGCCTGGTGAGGATGACCACAGCCCGGCTGCCGGCCGCGGGCTGGAGGAAGCTTGGCACGGAGGCAGAGGGAAAGCTGTGTGGAAGAGCCGCAGGTTTTTCATATGGAAATGTGAAATAATGGGGTGATTAAATAGAGCTGTATATTAAAGTACATCTGACATCAGAATTACCATAATGTGCTGTAGCCTTAGGCTGACTACTTTATTTGCCATCTGCGTCGGCCCAAAATCCCCCGGGGAAGCGCTAAAATATTCTGAATAAACTCAGCTCCAGTTCTTATTGAGAGTAAAATACCATTTGTGGCACGTCGTATTGATTCGTCTTAATTGTGGTGCAAAAAAAGAGCAGTCACTGGCTGATGACTTTTGTGCTCGGTGACAAGCCGGCTAGAGTTACTCTTACACTGTAGTTGGTTAACCTGGGGAGACTGGCAGCCAGGACCAGGTGGGTACCTGGGCTACGCGGCAGAGAGCCACAACGCCACCCCTGTCCCCGCCCCAGGCTGTGGGCACAGCTGGGGCTCTCTGCCAACCCCCTCCCGAGGGAGGGAAGGGAAGATGGCGGAAGTGGGGGGGGGAGGAAATTCACCCTGTCCTCTCAACCTCCTCCTCACACCCAGCCTGTCATCTCCTGAGCCACACAGCAGTGCCGACACCAGCTCTGAGAGGAGCCGCGTGCCTCAGCTTCCATGGGGGTTAGAGAGACACACTGCATACCGAAGGAAGGAAGCCAAACTGGAGGAGGGGGGCACCTACCCCAAGTGGAGCTGGTCCCTGCTCCGTGGCTCTGGAATGTGGCGTGTACCTCAGCCCTTGTGGGAGCGGGAGCGGGGGAGAGGGGAGGCGGTGGCAGTGCTTACAAACCGCTTTAAAGATAAAAAGAGTCGTGGCAGGGGCTTGTGGGGGAGCATTCTGTGATCCCACACGGTGCTCCCCCATTCACAAGGTCCAGTTTTTACCCTATAATTGCCTATCATTATACACAATTTAAATATTCAAACATTCTCCACAAACCCTGGGCTAGCATGTTTTTATTACAAATTCAGAACAAGGGAATAACCTTTAACTTCAGAGACAAATGAGACAAATTTACAAGTGCGTATCTGCTGTTTTCTCCCGCTTTATCAATCCCCGCGGACCGGAACACTTTCACTGTACCACCACTCAGAACAATATACATATATTACGACTTGTTTGCAGTGTGTCGGTAATGAGTCCCCTCTGCATTCCTAACCTATGTAACTCGGCGTTGAGGCTCTCCATAACGCCAATTATCTCCTCACAGCTAAACGTACACTCCATTAAAACGAGATTTACTGCCCTGGCCATACTTCTTGGGGTAGAAAGTGGAGATTTTTGTGGATTTAAGGAAAGGAAGGAAGGAAGGATGGAGAGTTTCCTGGGATGGAAGCCATGACACATGAGACATCCTGCATCTCCTAGGATAGAAAGCCGCACGGGGTGAGGTTGGTTCTGAAGACGGGGTGTGAGAAGACGGGGTGCAGATGCGGAGGCTCCCACACACCTACAGGGGTGTCCCTGCATCTCCGTTTGCTCCCCGAATTCACTGCGTTTTGGCCATCGAGTGATAAGCATGGTTTACCTGTTTCTGGCACATTCTCGGTACAACTCCTGCTCCAGAGTTCTTGAAAAACCCACGCCAGGGGTGTGGGTGGCAGGGGATGACACAACCACTCAGGCGAATTTGTCCATCAGCACCTCAGACCTCACAGGAGGGGCCTGGGGAGACGGCACAGTTGATGGATGCAAGCCGAGGACCTGCCGTTGATCCCTAGAACCTATGTTAAAATAAAACAAACGAACGAGCACACCAGGCACGGTGGCACGAACCCGTGATGTCAGGGCTGAGGAGGCCGAGACAGGCGCTCCCTGGAATGCTTTAGTCAGCCAGTCCAGCCTCTTCAGTAAAGTCTAGGCCCTGTCTTGAAAGGAGAAAATCCAAATCCAAGATGGCCGTCTCCTGAGGAACAGCACCGTGGGTTGTCCTGTGGCCTCTGTACAGACAGCCTTCGACCACCTCACCACTACACACTTGCACACACATACCCACACACATAAAGAGAAACCCACTGGAGAAGCGTGGGTGTGGTTCAGAGAGGCCTGCCATGTGCAGGTTCCAAGGGATCTGCCTATGGCGGAGGCCTGAGGTGATCTCCCATGGACTTGAAGATTTCACAGGAGGCCAGGGCTCTGAGGGGGACCAACTAGTCGTAGGCATTCAGGGGAGCTGTCATTTGTAAGATCACCTGTGACCTTTGCTCTGTGCCCCCACCCCCATGTCTGTGACAAACACCTCTGTCTTCACCCTGCATCTTGGTCAGCGATTTCTCTTTGTTCTGGAGCCGGGGTGGGGGGTGGGGCTGCCTCTCCCGGCCTGACCTTGCACACCTGGTCTGACCACAAAGCTGAACGGTTGAAAGGAAGACAGTTTTGGCATGGTGCCCACAGCTGAACTTCTCCACTTCGTTTAGCCCACCCTGCTCCTGAAGGTTCATGGTTCTTGGCTGTCAAATGAGAGCTTTGCCGTGATAACCAGCCTGCTTGAGAGGCAGATAGAGGGCTACCTCCTGCACTACAGGCCTTCCTGGATTGGCGCCGTGTTTGTTTTGATTGTGCTGTTGACATTTGTGAAAGCGGTGGTAATGGTTGTTGTTGTTGGTGGTGGTGGTGGTGGTGGTGATGATGATGATGGTGGAGGTGATACTGGTGGTGGTGGTGGTGGGGTGGGGCATCGTCCAGCTGGAAACTGTCCTCGGGTTTTCTTTACCTGTACCCTTTGCTGGAGTGAGATTTTGCTAAGACAAAACAGTTCTTGTCTTGAATGGGCTTGGAATTATTATTATTATTATTATTATTTTCTTTTTTAGAAAGTGCAATTTGTTTTATATTTGGTCAGCTAAGTAATTTTCTTTTCCACACACTTTCGGCCGTTCCTCAGACAGGCTCCTAACCCGATCTCAAGTCCTGCCTCCATGGCTTCCCCTCTGCACGGAGGACCCCCCTACCCTCATCTCCGAGCTCTGGGCATGTCCTCTCCTCCGCTAGCCTGTCCTTTCTCTCCTTTCTAGAGTGTTCTCTGAGGACCCTCCCTGGGGCTCCCCAGGTGCAGGGGCTCGTCTTTCTTTATGGGCCAGATCCTTGAACCCTTGCTGGAGATCACGTGATCTCCAGTGTCTCGCTGGACACTGGCTCCCCGTGCTCAGTGGTCCTGGCTCCCACTGCTGCATTAGTCTGTGGAATGGAGACAGAGAGATGAGAGAGAGAGAGAGAGAGAGAGAGAGAGAGAGAGAGAGAGAGAGAGGCGGGTGGCCACACAAGGATAAAGGGCACTGGGAAGGTGCTGGGAACATTTGTCACGAAGGGACAGTTCTCCTTTCCAGACACCGTGTGACCTTGGAGGAGGAACTCCTGGGAACAGACTGATCCTTGACAGTTCAGCATTTGGTTTAGTTTGGGAGGCTGAGTGGGTGGGCGGGGCCAGCCCTCCATCCAGGGCTCTGGAATGCAAAACTTCTGGATTCTGTGGGGTGGCTGTGGCATCGCCTGCATGCCTCTCCTGCTGGCCTCTCCTGCAGGCCTCTCCTGCATGCCTCTCCTGCAGGCCTCTCCTGCAGGCCTCTCCTCCTGGCCTCTCCTGCACACCTCTCCTGCAGGCCTCTCCTGCAGGCCTCTCCTGCAGGCCTCTCCTGTAGGCCTCTCCTGCAGGCCTCTCCTGCTGGCCTCTCCTGCAGGCCTCTCCTGCAGGCCTCTCCTGCTGGCCTCTCCTGCAGGCCTCTCCTGCAGGCCTCTCCTGCATGCCTCTCCTGCAGGCCTCTCCTGCAGGCCTCTCCTGCAGCAGGCAGAGCTGTGTCTTCCATCAGGGCTCCCTGCCCTGCACCCAGGTGCCTTCAGAAAGTCTCCCTTGCAGGCCTGCCTTTTCCTTTCAGGCCTGCCTCTGTCTTTCGGGCCTGCCCCTGCCTTGCTGTCCCGGCTCTCTCTCCTCACCTCTGCTTGCTTCATGTTCAGTTCGACTATAACCCCCCCAGCCCCGCCCCCAATCCGTCTGCTTCTTCCCTTGGTGTTTCTGAAGTCCACGAATCGCTTTGGCCCAGCCCAACAATATTATGGGTCTAATGTGTGACTGGACCCCATGCCCACACCTCAGCCCATGGCCTCCTGGAGGTGAGGGAAGCAAGAGTCTCTGACATTTCCAGTGAGACTTGTCTGTTGGGGGGGACTCTGGCGGTTGGTTTGCCAGTGCGGTGAAGGTGGTAAGTACAGGGTCTCCCAGGGCGAGTTAACGCTTGGCAGATGAAGCCACGTGGCCATCTGTGTGGCGCTGGTCCCACACAGGGCAAGAGAATGAGCTTTTCTCAATGTTACATCCGCATCACCATTTCCTGTACTTGAACTCAACTGCCTGGCTTCTCTGCCTGACCAGCTCTCTGCTGTCCACAGGGGCAGGTGGGCAGACGCGCATTGCCCCGTCCAAGCCCCCTTTAGGGCCAGTGGCAGAGTCAACACTTCCTTTGTGACGGGGGTGGGGGTGTAGCTATCTGAGCCAGATTGGGCAGGTCTGAATATGAATCCTGGGTTTTCCAGTTACCAAGCTGTGGGGATTGTGAGGCCCACTCACCTGGGAGGGGACTCGATTACCTTTTCCTAAGAAGTCTGAAAAAACTTCTTCCTCGCGTGGTTCAGAGATAAAAAGACCAAGGTCAGAGGATGGCGATCCAGCACTAAAAGGGCCTCAGAGTGTGGAGGATCAGGCAGGGAGAAGGAGACAGGTATTCTATGAAAGCTGGTGGTGGCGCTGTCTCTGACACACACCGTGGGAAAGAAAGCCCACTGAACATGGTGTACGTTTTCTGTGTCCCCTGAGTCACCTGCTGTGTACTCAGGAAGTAGAGCACAGGGGACCCCATCTTGGGCAATTTACCACAACAAACAACCCAGGAAGGCCTACCCCTTCCGAGTGAGAGGCCCAAGCTCCTTTGCTGTCCAGCAGCATGACTGCAGTGTCAAGTCTGAAGGGAACAGAAGTGTCTGCTTGCAAAAGCTAAGGAGACGTCCCAGGCCGCATCGAGCTGCAGGCCCACAGGACAGAAACATTAGAGCATACCCACGATCCTCACCGCCATGGGGGCTGCAGTCCCAGTGCTTGACAAGATCAGCTCGGAATCCGGCCACAAGATGGGAGTCTGAACAGAGAGTCCAAGTCCAGTCAGTCTGGCCTGCAATACCGCCATCTTCTTCTGTACATGGTTGGGGGGTGCAGTTATGGGGGTTAGGTCAGAAGTCCGTCTCATGCAGATTCTAATCCCCAACGTGGCTAAACCCTTGGATCTTCAGTGATTCACCCTAAATTTTCCCTCAGCACCGCTCATACAACTGTGTGTGTGTTAGTGTGTGTGTTAGTGTGTGTGTGTGTGTGTGTGTATTTAGGTGCCATGTGTGCGTGCGAGCATGCGTATGTGTGTGTGTTCATGTGCGTGCACACGAATGTGTGTGCGTGCATGTGTGTGGGCACACATGTGTACGTGCGAGTGCGTACGTGTGTTCGTGTGCATGTGGGTGTACATGAATGTGTGTGCGTGCTTGTGTGTGCAGGCAGGCGCGCGCGTGTGTGTGTGTGTGTGTGTGTGTGTGCATGGTGGAGTAGAGGCGCATATGTGTTAGAGGCCAGAGGACACCCTCAGATGTTACTCACTTCTCTAAGTTTTCTTGAGGAGCTCAGAAACTGCCAGGAGGCTAGTCTAGCTGGCCAACAGGATCCTGAGATCCTCTGACTCCGCCCCCACCCCAGCACTGGGTTTCCTAACGTGTGCCTCGATTTAAAAAAAGAAAGCATCCGGGACTTGAACTCAGACCTTTGAAGGCGAGCACTTCACTGGCTGGGCTGTCAGCCCCCCCCCCCCCCCCCCCGTCCATCCGTCCGTCCGCTCATCCTTTTAACTAAATAACTATGAGGTGACCTCCGGCCCCCCTGGACTGTGAACTGTGTGCATCCAGCCTCCTGAGGAGCACAAGCACTTAAGGGTACCCCCGCGTGATCTGATGTAGGTCCACGATGACATGGAGAACCTACAGGTTCATTCGGTCCTTTCTGTTCCGGTTCCCGCTGCATGCGCATGCGCGCGGACGGGGGCCACGGACCGCAGGGAGGCCCAGGCTCCCTGTATTTGCTCAAGGGTCTCTGAAGCAGAGAGCAGAGAGGATTCCGAGGTTTGCAGGGAGAGTAAATGGGTAGATGGTCTGTTAGACGGAGGCCAGCTGAGCGCATCACCAAGTGTCAACGATCCCACGTGGCATCCCCACAGCCACCGGCAGAGCCACCACGCGCTCACAGCCTTCTGTGGATCTACCCTGTCCTCCAGAGCTGGTTGGCACGGATTCAATTACCACAGGTCTAGCCTAAAGCAACTCATCGTGACTTTTTTCCTTCACGCTGAGATGGAAGGAAGGTCAAACACCAAGACACACGTTCTTGTCCCCGTTCCAGGCCCTTGAGCCGCAGACACTTGTCCCTTGAACAACCTTTCTCCTTACAGTGTACCACATAGACACTGCCACTGTGGGACATCGGGCAGTTCTCCGCATCTCTTCCAGCCCTCAGTTTTCTCATCTGTAAAATGGAACTGGTAGCAGCTGCACTTTCTGAGCTGTCGGGGTGTTGCGTGAGGCCTGTGGCGTACTTAGCCCATCCCTGCTCATGGATGTCTGTTGCTACCGCTGTTGTTTCCCAGCTCTGCATCCTGCCTCCCAGGGCTGAGGGCTGAGTGAATGCACTGGGAGCCAGCAGGATGCTATAGGTTTGTAGATGACTGTAAGTACTCAAGGAGCCCGCTGACGCTTTCTCTGTGACAACGTGAAAGATGTTTTTATATTTTATTTTATTTTATTTTATTTTATTTTATTTTATTTTATTTTATTTTATTTTATTTTATTTTATTTTTGAGTGCTGGAAGGTATGGGGATTGGCAAATACTCTACCACTGTAACACCGAATTACACCTCCAGCCAGGGGTGGGGAAGTTTTAATTGTATTTTTAGATTCATTTTTATTTTATTTTGTGCCGATGGGTGTTTCGCCTGTCTGTGTGTCTGTGCAGCGTGTGTGTACAGCGCCCACAGAATCCAGAAGAAGGCAATAGGTCCCCTGGAACTGGAGTTAGAGACAACTGTGAACTGCCACGTGGATGCTGGGAATCGAACCAGGGTCCTATGAAAGAGCTATCCGTGCTCTCAACCGCTGAGCCACCTCTCCAGCCCCGTGGGGGGCAGTTCTTCAATGAACACGAGATCGACCTGTCACCTGATTAATGGCTACACTTGCCATTGTGGAACTGTGGAGATGGCACTCTTAGCAGTTAGAGGTTGTGTGTGTGTGTGTGTGTGTGTGTGTGTGTGTGTGTGTCTTGGGAGTCAGGGTAGGATTTAAGTGATGAACTAAGACCAGCCTCCTGCTTGGGTTCGGGATGAGGAGGATCACCGTGAGCCACCCAGGGGGACCAATTCCTGCCCAAGGTTCAGCCGCCTTACTACCATGCGGTCCCTTCACTAGGCCTCCCGAGTAGCAGATGCTTGCTGGCTCTGTAAAACGACTCCCGTATGCCACCCTAGGGTGATTGCCTGCCACAGGGTAGACCTAATGAGGGACTGTCCAGGGACAATCAGTGAGTGAGTGGCCTTCTATGAGAGGGCACTGCCAGTGTGGAACCACTGACAATGTGACACATGCAGAGATGGTGACAGACCCTGGGGTTGGCAGGTGTGTGCAGGGAGGCCACCGGGATCCTGTTCAGGGCCTGGGAAGGTGGCGAGGGCACAGCGATTCTCCAGACTGCACGGCCGCGTGGTCTAGCGTGAGCTTGTGAGCGTGACCCTCGCTTGGCTTCCCTCAGAAGCGTTAGCGAACAAGGGTGACATGAGGTGGGGCAGCGGTGATGCTGAGCGAATCGCGGGGTGCGTTGTGGCTTACTGGGGAGCCTGGGAAGCCCAGACCAGTCCCCCTGCTTGACCAGAAGTGTCCTCCACCATGTGCTGCTTTTGAGGCAAGCCACATTACCATTCGTCCAGGTCTTAAACCAAAGGGCATCCCAGAAACACTCATAGCCGTGTAGAAGGATGGGTAACAAACCCACAGTATATAATGCCTACCGCCACGTTTGCATAGCAGTGGGCGTTTTATAGAGGCAAGACCTCACTGTCCCCAGGCCGAGTAGGAAGCAAGGCTCGGAGAGGTGACAGCTCTTGTTTGGCTATACCCTTTAGTGAGCACGTCCCAAGTGTTTGGTGATGCTCCCGTGTGTGGGGGTGGGGTGGGGTGGGGCGGGGAGGGCGCTCTTGCCAGAGAGATCCGGGGTAAGATTCTGTGTTTGAAAATCCTCAGACAACATACTGGAAGAACAAAGAAGGCTCAGCGTGTGCTCTAAAGATCTATGAAAGAGCGGAGAAAGCAAGAAAAGATCCATAGCGGGAGCCCTGGGTTCTGAGCTGCCCCGAGTGATTTAGTGAGACCAAGGCAGCCGACATTTCCGGGTCTGTAGGCCGGGATTGGCGCTCCTGAAGTCATCCGGACCCAGCGGTCAGGGTCATTAGCAGCAGCCACAGCAGCAGCGTGAGAGGCCGGTGGACCCTGTCCCAGCCGTTAGCAAAGTAGCCACCACCTACTGCAGGGCATCCGTCAGAGCACCTGTGTGCAGGTAACTCTGAGTCTGATGCAGCAAGGAAGAGTTTGGGAAGAGCGAGGGCCAGCCCTGAGTCAGCAGCGACCTGCCGTTTAAGGCTCTTCTTGTCTGAAAGCGAGCCATCTGTGTCTGTGCTGTGTCTATAAAATACTTATTCAGTTCCCGAATAGAAAGATGTTCCAAGTGGCTCGTCAAAAGACTCTCTGACATTGTTCAGTTCTTAAAAGCTAGCAGCCCCAATGCTCAGGGCTATTTGTAGGCAGGAGAGAGCCATGAGGTCATCATATGTAAATGAACATTTTATTTTAAAAAAAGAAGGGGGTGGCTGGAAAGAGTTGTCTAGGGAGGGCCTTCAAGGGCTGGGAGACTTTTTTTTTCCTTTCTGTCAGGTACTGGGGGAGGCTGCTTGCCAACAATAAGTGAATCCCAGAGTTCTGCAGAGGGACACTTAGGGGCTCTGATAAAGAGAGCTCTCACCCTGGGGTGACGAGTGGCCCTGAAATCTGACTGGACAAGTAATCAGCCCCCTTTCTCCTCACAGTTTAACTCCGGAGGTGGCATCTGGGTTCTAGAACCTGCAGTTCAGAACCTGTGTGTCCTTTTCTCTGCTTTTCTACAACATGGAGTCAGTTGTTTTGGCTACCTAGTTACCTAGTCCGCTTTGGACTTCTGTATTCGTTGGATAGAACAGTCTAGAGGAGGAAAAAAAAAAGTGTGGTCTCCAGATAAAGAGACAGGAAGTACTTCAGAGCTACTCAAGGAAATGGAGATGCTGAGAAGAGATGGGCCCCGGCTTAAGAACACCCCAGATCTCAGCAGCCACGAGCCATAAATCCATTACTTAGAGTGGCTGTGGCCCAGGGAAGGGTACAGAAACACCCTTTAATTTGCTATGTGACCTCCTAGGACATGGTACCTCATTTGTGTTAGTAGCTCCAATGTGTCTGAAATGGACTTATATTTACCTTCTTATCACACACACACACACACACACACACACACACACACACACGATATGAGGGAAAGTCTAAACTTGTCTTCTGACCAGCTCTGTAAGTTACCTGGGACAAGTCACTGTTCCCCAAGCCCATTAGCCGAGTATGGAGTAGTCAGGGCTCTGGAGACTCACGGCTCCTGTCAGCCTAACGGTCTGATCACAACATCATGGCTGCCCAGACTTTGTGAAACCAGGCTAGGACAGAAGATTCTCCTTAGAGGTCTCCTTGCCCAATCCAGACCCAATCCAGACAGGCTGGGACAGCAGGAGAGAGCAATGGCCTCTGTTCCCCCAGACTGCTTTTGTTAGTTATTTTGTTTTTGCCTGTTTGTTTTGTTTAGTTCTGCTGGAGGGTCTGAGGGTTAGGTTTGTGCCAAGGGCCTCATATGCTAGGCAGGCACAGAACCATTGGACTGTATCTGCAGCTCTCCTGTGGCAGTTTAAAAATGGAGCGAGGCCTGGAGTGAGGGCTCTCCGTAAAGGAATGCCATGCAGATCTGAGAATTGGAGTTCAATCCCAGGATGCCCATAAGTAACAAGAAATGGTGTCAATCACTTCTAGTCTCAGGGCGGGGGTGGTGGGAGAGGACCTAGCCAGCCGGTCCAGCCTCGTCTGTGAGCCCCAGGTCCCAGCGAGAGACCCTGTCTCCAAAAAGAGAAGGTGGTGCCCGCTGGGAAACAACACCGGAAGTTGTTCTCTAACTTCCTCATGTATGTACAAACAAGCACATGCATTCATGCCTATACACGTGAACACACACGTACAGCGGGATGAGGCTGGACTTTCGGGACTCTTTAATTTCCCTCCTTCTCTACTTTACTGCCTCCATACCAAACCCACAGACATAGTATCAGGGGATGGCGGGAAAGTCCCTGGCTTGCAAGAGCGTGTCTTTTATTTCCAGGGCTGCTTGCCCTGGGCTCGCTGGTCCAAGGGAATCCCGATGCTGCCCCACACCGGCACGGTACTTTTCTGTGGGTCCTGGCCAGCTCGAAAACCTAACTTAGAGAGGTGCACGCTGTTAACAGAGGCTTCTGAACGTGTACACACTGTGTGTGTGTGTGTGTGTGTGTGTGTGTGTGTGCGTGTATATACAGTCTCCTACGAAGTGTCATTTGCTAGCAGGAAGTGAAGATGCTGTCTCCCCAGGATTGTGGAAGACCCAGATGATGTTGGTGGTATGGCAAAGGTGGTGGCTTCTCAGGTCCATTCCACAGCCCTGTCTACAGTAGGGTATGGCCACAGCATTCATGCTTGGCTTTGCCAGGGAGTTTGGAGTGTGTTGCTATCTGTTTGAGAGAGAGGCAAGTTTAAACAGAGGAGATGGGCTTTTCAAGACTGAGGCTGCCATACTGTGTGTCAGGTCTGAAATAGGAGACCCGTTCTTAACCGCTTCGGAGGTGGTTTCATCCCATGATGGCGGACGGGCCCGTCCAAGCCTGTCTTGCTCCTCTAACGCATTAGGAAGGTTCTGGCGAGCAGAACGTGGCCCCACATCAAGGTCAACAGTTCCAGATGAGAGATTCAGCTTCCATCTTGCGACCGGCCCTGATTGACTGACAAATATGTAGCATGCTGGCTCAGGGCCACCAGCGTCCACTGTGATTTAATACCGATGTTACCCGAGCCAGTTGTAACAGATCAACACGTGCAGCTGCCCGTCCCGACCGCTGTCACGTTCGGTGACCGCCTCTCGTCGCTTTGCGCTCTCACAGAAGACACCAGGCCACTCTTTTAGGCTGGAGTCCCATCCCCCACCCCCTGCCCTGCTTGGGGGACTGGGACGCTGATTTCCACCGTGTGGGTGCGTGAGGCCGTTGCTAAGGGTGGGGAGCAGGCTTTTACACTGTGCCTATCTTGCTGCCCCTGTCTGGGTTTCTATCGGACAGTATTTTCTGCACAACACTGGAATTTCCTGTGGCTAAAAAATCTCCGACGTAGGCAAGGTAGCATAGGGCTGTGTGAATGTCTGTCTTTCGCAGTCCTGGGGATAGAGCTTGAGTCCTGACCCATGCTGGGCAGGCGTTCCACCACCTCGGAGCCTCAGAGCAATTTCTGTTAAGTTTTTATTTTATTTTATTTTTTATTTTTTAAGTTTGCAAAGCAACAGAGTCAGTAGTTCCCGAGGGGAGGATGCGGTGGAGCGATTTTTATCCCAGAGGAGACATTTCATGACGAGCATACTTTTCTGTCTGCACCACTAGAGGGTGGGGACATTGGCATTGTCTCTGCGAATGCTCTGCACCCCCTTTTACCCCAGCAATGAATTATGAGGGTGGGGTCTCCATGTCAACAGTCACTGAGTCAAAAACCCAGTATTACGTGGTGTGGGGGATGAAGCTTATTATCCTGTCTCTTACGTAACGTAGACACTGTCACTGTCTCCCTTCCGGCCCCCAAAATGATGAAAATAACACTTACAGGGGACACGGGATCTCTTAAATGAAAGCTACTCCTGGGTGACGTGGAGTCTGCTCATAGATCCCATTGTCCCCTGCCATCTGGGTGGTCGGGTGAGGCTTGTCTACCCTTCTGTTGCACAAGTGACTCCAAGGATTCCCCGGGCCCCGCTCGTAAGATCTTGTTTTCTCTGCATCCTGGGTGGATGCGGCGAAGCCTGTCCCCCTCTATGGCCACCCCGGCTCTCCCGCAATAACCGCTCACGCTCTGCCTCTCTTCTTCATGTTTCCCCAGGTAAAGACGAGCCTTCCAGCTACATTTGCACAACATGCAAGCAGCCCTTCAACAGCGCCTGGTTCCTGCTGCAGCACGCGCAGAACACACATGGCTTCCGCATCTACCTGGAACCCGGGCCGGCCAGCACCTCGCTCACGCCCAGGCTCACCATCCCGCCGCCGCTCGGGCCGGAGGCCGTGGCACAGTCCCCACTCATGAATTTCCTGGGGGACAGCAATCCTTTCAACCTGCTGCGCATGACGGGTCCCATCCTGCGGGACCACCCCGGCTTCGGCGAGGGCCGCCTGCCCGGTACACCGCCGCTCTTCAGCCCACCGCCACGCCATCACTTGGACCCACACCGCCTCAGTGCAGAGGAGATGGGGCTCGTGGCCCAGCACCCCAGTGCCTTCGACCGAGTCATGCGCCTGAACCCCATGGCCATAGACTCTCCCGCCATGGACTTCTCCCGGCGGCTGCGAGAACTGGCCGGCAACAGCTCCACGCCGCCTCCCGTGTCCCCAGGCCGTGGCAACCCTATGCACCGGCTGCTGAACCCTTTCCAGCCCAGCCCCAAGTCCCCGTTCCTCAGCACGCCACCGCTGCCACCCATGCCCGCGGGCACGCCGCCACCGCAGCCGCCTGCCAAGAGCAAGTCCTGTGAATTCTGCGGCAAGACCTTCAAATTCCAGAGCAATCTCATCGTGCACAGGCGCAGCCACACGGGCGAGAAGCCCTACAAGTGTCAGCTGTGCGACCACGCGTGCTCGCAGGCGAGCAAGCTCAAGCGCCACATGAAGACGCACATGCACAAGGCGGGCTCGCTGGCTGGCCGCTCGGACGACGGGCTCTCGGCTGCCAGCTCTCCCGAGCCGGGCACCAGCGAGCTGCCAGGTGACCTCAAAGCTGCCGATGGCGACTTCCGCCACCACGAGAGCGACCCATCCCTGGGCCCCGAGCCTGAGGACGACGAGGACGAGGAGGAGGAAGAAGAGGAGCTGCTGTTGGAGAACGAGAGCCGGCCTGAGTCGAGCTTCAGCATGGACTCGGAGCTGGGCCGTGGTCGCGAGAACGGGGGTGGCGTGCCACCGGGGGTGGCGGGCGCGGGGGCAGCAGCTGCGGCTCTGGCGGATGAGAAGGCGCTGGCACTGGGCAAGGTGATGGAGGACGCAGGGCTGGGCGCGCTGCCGCAGTACGGGGAGAAGCGAGGCGCCTTCCTGAAGCGTGCAGGCGACACGGGTGACACCGGAGCTGGTGGCTGCGGGGACGCGGGAGCACCAGGCGCAGTGAACGGGCGTGGCGGGGCCTTCGCGCCAGGCGCAGAGCCCTTTCCAGCCCTCTTCCCACGCAAGCCCGCCCCGCTGCCCAGCCCGGGGCTCGGCGGTCCCGCACTGCACGCGGCCAAGCGCATCAAGGTGGAGAAAGACCTGGAGCTGCCACCTGCCGCCCTCATCCCGTCCGAGAACGTGTACTCGCAGTGGCTCGTGGGCTACGCAGCGTCGCGCCACTTCATGAAGGACCCGTTCCTGGGCTTCACGGATGCGCGCCAGTCGCCCTTCGCCACGTCGTCGGAACATTCCTCCGAGAACGGCAGCCTGCGCTTCTCCACGCCCCCCGGGGACCTGCTGGACGGCGGGCTGTCCGGGCGCAGTGGCACGGCGAGCGGGGGCAGCACGCCTCACCTGGGTGGCCCGGGTCCCGGGCGGCCGAGCTCCAAGGAGGGCCGCCGCAGCGACACGTGCGAGTACTGCGGCAAGGTCTTCAAGAACTGTAGCAACCTGACGGTGCACCGCAGGAGCCACACCGGCGAGCGGCCTTACAAGTGCGAGCTGTGCAACTACGCGTGCGCGCAGAGCAGCAAGCTCACGCGCCACATGAAGACGCACGGGCAGATCGGCAAGGAGGTGTACCGCTGCGACATCTGCCAGATGCCCTTCAGCGTCTACAGCACCCTGGAGAAACACATGAAAAAGTGGCACGGTGAACACTTGCTGACTAATGATGTCAAAATCGAGCAGGCCGAGAGGAGCTAAGCGCGCACGTGGGGGGGACACTGCGTGCGTGCGTCTTGTACAGCGTGACCATCGCCAACCTTCGCCAACGGGACCGGTGACAGGACTGGCCTCTGCATCCCCGGGGCCCAGGGAGGCGGCAGTCCAACCTAACCTGTGTCTGCGAAGTCCTATGGAAACCTGAGGGTTGATTAAGGCAGTAAAAAATTAAAAAAAAAAAATTGTGGAGCCTTTTAACTGTGCAATAATTTCTGTATTTATTGGGTTTTGTAATTTTTTTGGCATGTACGTGCAGGTACCTATTATTATTATTATTTCTGTTTAAATTCCTTTAAAAGATTTTGTTGAGTATCCATCCCTTCATTTTTTAATAACCCAGTAGTAGTCTGAGCAATGACTCGCAAGTGATGTAGAGGGAAGCTATCTTTTAAATTATAATTTTTGTGTGTGTGTGGGGGGGGGTGCTGCTTTTTTGAAATTTAAGCTAAGCATGTGTAATTTCTTGTCAAGAAGCCAACACTTAAATGACTTTTAAAGTTGTTTGCGTTTTCATCATTTACTTTGTCCTGATATGAAAAGTGGCATGTGGGATTTTTTTTTTCTGGGGGAGGGGTGGCTTTCAAAACCTTTTTTTTTTCTTCCTTTTGGGAGGTGGATGTACAGCGGATTACAATCTTTAAAATTGTAGCACTTTGTTTTAGCATTGCATTGGAGAGGTAGCACTAATGTCCCCCTGAGCTGCAGAGGCTCCTCTGTGTGGAATTCAACTTTCATACTGTGGAAGGAAAATGTTGAGGGGGCGTGACAAACGAGCCTCTCCTCCACTCGGGACCCCGAGAATCTTTTCCAGGGTGACTCTAGAACAGCCCCCACATCCCGCAATAGTGCATTACCAGGAGATAACGATACTGTCCTTTTCTGAGGCTTGGCGTATTCTGGGAAGCCACCTCTGCCCTTTGCTGTAGATTTGGCGGAAGGGACCCACTGGGTAGACAGCAGTGGTCTGTAGTGGCAGGAAGGAAGAGACTTAACAATGTTCTCTCAGGCTTCTCCTGACGCGATGGCTCCTCCTTTCAGCCCCCAGGATACAGGTAAATCCCAGGTGTCCATTGCTACAGTAGTAATTGACGGTGTCCTAAGCAGGCAGCTGGCCCCGATGGTGGGACTGGAGAAGTTAGCTGCCGGGTCTCGGGTCTCACGCTGATAGGCACTGTAGGGCAGGGGGATCTCGCCTGTTCTCTCTTCCTGGAGGAGCTGGGAAGAGTTCTGTCCAAGGTGCCGGACGCTGCTTCTGCTTCCATTTCTGTGTTCTGTCTTTTCCTTCCTCCAATTAGTTGGGGCATACTATACATTGGACTTGTTGGGATTTGATGTTTGAATTCTGTTGACCCGCACTTTAAAGCTTTTGTTTGCATCTAAATTAAATGGCTTCTAAACAAGAAATTGCAGCATATTCTTGTCTTTGGCCCAGAGGTGGGTTAAACTGTAAGGGACAGCTGAGATTGAGTGTCGGTGTTGCTAAGCATGGCATTCACAATACTGGCACTATAAAGAGCAAAATTAAATAATTTATTGGACAGTTTCTCTACTGCCATTCAATTTGACGTGCGTGCCTTGAAAACTGATCTTCCTATTTGAGTCTCTTGAGACAAATGCAAAACTCTTTTTTCTTTTGAGATGAAAAAAAAAAAGACTTTTTTAAAAAGCAAACAAGAGAAGTACATTCTTTAGAAACAAAGCCACACTTACTTTAAATTAAAAAAAAAAATCCTGGTTGAAGAGAGAGAATGGGAAAACGCCATAAGACCCAGTCAAATGAAGAAATAAACCCAGCACAGCCCTGGACGTCCACTAGCAGAATCGTTTTCAGAGCCCCCCTCCCCTATTTTGGGGCAACGCTGCTTAGATATGGAGTGGAGGTGACTTACTGCTGAATTAAAACTCATGTGACACAAGCCGATATTGTTGAATGAAAAACAAACAAACAACAACAACAACAAAAAAACAATTCAGGAACAATGGCTGATTTTTTTTTCCTAAATTTAAATTTAGTGCACTCTGTCTTAAAAATACGTTTACAGTATTGGATACATACAAGGGTAAAAATAAATCGTGTGTGTGTGTGTGTGTGTGTGTGTGTGTGCGCGCGCGCGTGTGTGTGTTGGAGCGATCTTTTATTTTATTTTCAAAGTTTGCTTAATAGGTTATACAGAAATGCCACAACGGCTAGGTGTATATTGTTTTCTTTTGGTGACGGGGTTTTAGTATACATTATATATATTGAAATTTCTTGATTACTGTCAAAGTGGACCAGTATTTGTAATAATTGAGACTGCCTGGGCATTTTACAAAATGAGAAGAAAAAAAAAAGTCCTTTTTCTTTTCCTTGAAACCGTTACAGTAAGTTTTAAATGGTGGGTCTATAAAATCTGTTCTGTCACAGTAACCTGTAAAGTCGGAGTTTTAGTACATTTTTTTCTGCCTTGGGTGTTGAATTTTTATTTTGAAAACAAAATGTATAGAAACTTGTATTTGGGGTTTAAAGGGGGATTGCTACAATGTGTAGAAAAAGTATGTAGAGAAAGTGCTTAATATTGTTACTGCTTTGCAGAAGAAGAAAAAAAAAATCACACTTTTGATCTGTACTTATTTTTCTCTCCCACCTCCCTCTGGAATGGATATATTGGTGGTTCATATGATGTAGGCTCTCGCTGTATTTTTACTGGAGCTTGTAATTTTTTAACTGTAAGCTTGTCCTTTTAAAGGGATTTAATGTACCTTTTTGTTAGTGAATTTGGAAATAAAAAGAGAAAAAAAAAACAAAAACAAACAGGCTGCCATAATATATTTTTTTAATTTGGCAGGATAAAACATTACAAAAACAAAACAAAACAAACAACAAACAAAACTCTCACCCACATTTGTGTGTTAAGTCCTCTTGTATAGGAGGGGGGGAAGGGGTTGTTTGACAGCCTTCAAGAGAAAAAGGCACAGACAGAGAGACGCTCTGAGTCACAAGTCATTTTAGTTGTATATAGTCTGTTCGAATTGGCCTAGTCAAAAGAACTGCTGGCTTTGGGCTTTCATTCGACTGCCCAAACTTTGCATCAGGCCTCCTCGGTGAGGCCACAGCCGACTTGATGACTTGACGGCAAGTCCTTACTTGTGTTGGGTGGAGCAAAGGCCCTTCCTCCAAGAGGCCATCTATAATATGATAGCGCGGCGAGCGAGCAAGCGACGTTCCCTTCTCGCTGTGGCTACTGCGGCTACCCCTCCACCCCCTGACCACCCTCAGGAGCAGAGAGTGAAATCCGCAGCCGCTTTCGCCCTTGAGTAAACCTGGATGGAGCAGCGAAGCTTCCAGAAGGAGCAGCTGGGCCCAGGGGAGCCTCTGACACTGAGACTGGTGCAGGTGGGACGGAGGAGGGCCTCACACGCAGGTCCTGGTCCTCCGAGAGTGTCTGCTCGATTTCCCTCAGTTTCCCTGCGTTTTCTCTGCAGTTCCATCCGTTTCAGAACGGTGAGGCCTGGGATGAAGGGAGTCTGTGCCTTTCCAGCTGTTCCTCCGCCTTTCCAGCTGTTCCTCCGCCCTCCCCAGTCTCTGCCTACTGTCTATGGACTCATCTTTAATTTTCTCCCTCCTCTTTGCCCCATCTCTCCAGACCCTCTTTTCTCTTCCTTTCTTCTCTCATTTTTTTTGTAAAGCCAAGTAGCTTTAAGATAATAAAGTGGTTGTTTATTGGACGAGGGAATAAAAATATACTTCACAAGTACCTATATCAGGAAGCCATTTTTTTTTATTAATTTCAGGAAATGTAAGAAACCATCGTTTCAGGTTATGGAAGCATGATCGTGCATCTTTCCAGGCAGATTTTTAACTAAATGCAGAGTCTGTCTCACTGTTTCCCATTTGACACTCGCCTTTGCACAGTTAAAGAATGGGGCCTAGTGGGAGGCCGGGCCTACGTCTCAGTGACTGTCTGGTGTGCCTGGCCCGAAGCCCCAGGGTCACCCTACCCTTTTGCCACCCTGCCTCTCTGCTACCTGGGAGCCTCTGTTCTCCTGTGCTCATAAAACTAGCCAGGGCTCACCAGCTCACCTGTCACCAGAATGCCAGGACTAAGCCATCTTCAAGCACAAGGAGTGTCTCTGTCAGCTGCAGAGAGAAGAGAGTTTTGCTTCTCTCATGAAAGAGAAAACCAACCAACCAACCAACCAACCAACCTACCCGAAGCAGGTGACCCAGCCAAAGGGCTCTCGCGTGGGTGACCCAGCTGACCTCACATCGGGTTCCACACTGCCACAACTTTACCTAAAGTTGCCCCCCCTATTGGAACCTGCCACTTGCCATTGGAGGGTCATGGGGGAGGGGGGAGGGGGGGAGAGGAGACCTGGCCCTTCTGAGGTTTGATTCTGTGATTTTGGTGCTCTCTGTGTCTGCCCTGCATAGCAAAGGCACATTGATTTCAGCTGTTAGCTTTTGTACTGGCGAGGCAAAATATTTTTATTACCTTTTTCTATTACTTATCGTATGAGCTTTTGTTGTTTGCCTAGAAGGTTTGTCTCTTACAAGTTTGGAGCTATTTATTATTGCTTGGTATTTGTGCTCTGCTTTTCAGAATGGGCACTTGTTTTTTTTTTTTTTTTTTAATTATGGATAAAATGTTGAGATGACAGAAGGTCATTTCAATATGGCTTAGTAAAAATATTTATTGTTCCTTTTCTTCTCTGTACAAGATTTTGGGCCTCTTTCCCCCCCCTTAATGTCACAATGTTGAGTTCAGCATGTGTCTGCCATTTCATTTGTTCAAAACCAAGTTTGTTCTGGTTTCAAGTTATGAAAATAAATTGGGACATTTAACTTGATCTCCAAACCTTGTCCTTTTCTGTGTCTGTTAAAGGTGGGGGAATGGACAGCTTATTTCTAAGAGGGAATTGTAAGTCTTTCTATGTCCCTTCTGACTCACACTTTAAGCCCGTGGCCAGGAGGAGAGAAAACACTTCCAGGGAGCAGAGAGGTTTGGAAAGGTTCTTAGCCCCAGCTATACACCATGTGAACTCACAGCAAGGCCTCGTCTCAAGAACGAAGAGGGGAAATGGCTATGAAAAGCAGTTCAGGATGACCCAGGAGAACCCTGATCTTCACGGACCTTCCATGGCTATAATCGCTACCCAGTCATGGTCAAGCAAGCACTCTGCGGTGGGTTTAGTAGATGCTGCTTCCAGATCCTGAGCTCAGTTTGATTCCGGGTTGGACCACAAGAAACCACTTATTTATGTTTTGCCTGGGGGTGAGGCGGGGGTGGGTGGGGGGGTGGGGGATGGGGGGTGGGTGGGGGTGGGGAGGTGGGGGTGGGGATACAGTGGGGGGTGGGGGGGTGGGGAATACAGTGGTGGCTTCACTGGTTGTAGTCACTAGACTTCATTCTGGAAGCAGCAGCCAGGTCTCAAGTTCGAGGCCAACCTGACTTCTAATAATGGGTTCCAGGCCAGCTTGGGGTGTATAGCAAGAACCTGTGTGTGTGTGTGTGTGTGTGTGTGTGTGTGTGAGAGAGAGAGAGAGAGAGAGAGAGAGAGAGAGAGAGAGAAGGAAAGAGAGATGGGGAAGAAGGTAAAGAAGACAGGAAGGAGGGAAGGAAGGAAGGAAAAGCAGTGGGCAGACACTCAGAACTGGAAACCACTGTCTAGGGGCCCTGCCAACTGCTCTGTGCACTTGGGCTTAGCTTTCCCGTCCCGTCCCTTCTACCCTTCACAACAGGGGCAGTGTGTCCCTCTCCATCCCATCTTTAGCCCAAACAAGACAATGTCCTCCCAAGAAGCTGTCACAGGACTGAACAGGAAGAGCAATCTGAACTGCTGCACCGGAAGTGGGGTGGAGCAGGGCTTGCACCGGAAGTGGGGTGGAGCAGGGCTTGCATCGGAAGTGGAGTGGAGCATGGCCTGGTAATGGGGAGCAGGAGAGTGGGGCAGTGCTTTCTAGAGCCCAAGGACAAGAATTCCCAGGGAAGACATTTTGTTCCGTTTTGCTTATGTTTTTTTTCCCCCACAGCCTTTCCCTCAGTTGGCTCAGAAACACAGGCTTTGCGCCTTTGTACTTCCTACCCAGAGAAATAGCGGAGCGAAAATGTTACAGTCTCTTACTATAAGAACGCAGAGAATAAGCTCTTCTTGGGGGGAGGGGGAGGCACACTCCTCTTTAAGCTGAGGGAACAAATGCTTAGGGTTGAGTCGTGGAAACTGTTCAGATGATCAAATTACTGAATGCCCAGGCTTACAACAAACTGAGGGCCATGGGGGGCAAACTGGGGACAAGGTTGGGTCCCGACCGGTTTCCTAGGTAACTGGTTTTAAGACCTCAGACCAGTCTCTTCACTTTGCTGGGCCTCCCTCTCCTTAGTCGCAAAGCAAAGGGTTAAGGCAACAGGGCCCAACCATTTTGCCCTCAGATCCTAAAGGTGATACCAGCTGCTTGGGCTCCACCAACCTAGGAGGAGCTTTGAGAACAGGACGGTTGAAGGTTTCCCCCGTGATATAAATCCTGGGATCTCCGCAGTTTCCAAACATCCCGTTGTGGTTTGGGGCATCTCTGAAGTTTCTGGACAGCTTGAGTCACCCCCATTCTGAGCTGCAAGGTCCAGCAATTAAAATGAGAAAATTTCCCTTGTCTGCTTTGGAGATATAACTAGATGAATAGGACTTTTTATGTTAATGTGATGGAGATACATAATGAGTCTCATGTAACTTTCAAGCCAGGGAGGATGAAAACGCTGACGCTCTCCGCACAGGTGATGCCTTCGCCACTAATTGCCTGCCCTGAATAGTCTTCAAAACCGCTCCATCGGATTCTGATTGCAGACCATCTAGGACGCTTAAAAGACGTCTAAACAGGCTGAACCTGGAAACCAATTTAACTCCCAAGGCAAGGACTGAGCTGAATGTCACAAGCGTGAACGCAGGGAGGGCTCAGCCTGGCTTCTCGCTCCCAAGAGGAGAAACAGGAGAGGCGGGGGTTCTCCGGGCTAGGTGGGCAGCAAAGGGGTGAAGGGGGGGGAGTAGTAGGCCATCCAGGTGGAAGAAAGGCCGGGGAAAGGGTGCTGTTCCTTCAAAGATGACTGGGGATTCACCAGGAAGATGAGAACTGAGGGAGAGATGGTGTCTCTCACAGAGGGCATGAGAGAGAAACTCCACATGCTTGGGAGAGCCGAGTCAATTTCGTACAGAAGCAGAGTCGGCCGGCATCCTTAAAATTCATTTAGTATATTCCTAGCTAACGGGTGGAATAGGACTCCACCCCTCCCAAGCCCCAAGGCACCTCAACGCAATCACTGATTCTTAAGTACAACCACACGTGCATGCATTCATCCCTACCACCATCCATCCACGCAATCACCCACCTACCCGCTCACCAACCTATCCATCCATTCATCCAGCCGTCCACCCACCTACCCACTCGCTCATTCAAACATCTACTCACCCACCCACCCACACGCTTCTTCCCTTCACAAACATCAAAGACCCGTGCTGTGTCTCTGACACTGATGGAAGTTCGGGGTAAGCAGAATTCTCATCGCCTTTTGGGAATTTCCGTTTCAGCCGGCAGAGCAAATTATCTACACATCCACTCATCCACCTACCTATGTGTTCCTTTCAGCCTCTCGAGTTCCCACCTCTGGCCCCCACTTGCGGGTCTGGAAGTCACAGAGTTACTCCATTTTAGCTGGGAATGCTACAAGGGAACAAGAAAGTGGGACTTGGTGTATGTTGACCTATAGGCTCCACTGGGAGGTTGGACTGAGGGTTCTCTATACCCTCTTTACTATGTTTTATTTTTCAGATCATACTGAAAAGGAAATTGTGTTCTTGTAATCTCTTATAATTAAAAACAATGAACAAAAATAGGAGCTGTCTGGTTCAGGACACAGGGCAGCTTGTGATCCTTGGAGCCCCATCTAGAACAAGGAGAGGGACGTTTATCTGTTCAAATAAATCCCAAGTGGTAGTGGTGCTGTTGTGTAGCTCTTGGTCCAGACTATGGAGAGTTTTGGGCTCAGAATGCACTGAAGGCTGCAGTCTCCAAAGGCTTGGCTAGCATCTCAGCCAATGAAGGAGCCCTGGCTTAGGAACAATGCCGCCTCTTCCTCTATTATCACTGAGACCCTGCCAAGGGCCTGCTCAAGTCCTCTGCACCATGGAGGGGAATGCAGAACTGCTGGGTTCACAGTGAACCTAGGAAGCCAAGGGGTAGTCAGCAAGTGTCATGCCGCCCAAACACCTTACGCACTGGGCATGGCCCTGCCCTTTACCTGTGTCGGGACTACGATTGTGTATTAGTCTTCTAGCTCAAAGTTCCAGAGTCCTGCCACAGTCCTCCCCAAAGCATGGTCAGGTTGTCACAGGAATACCCCACTATGCTGGTACCAATTTGTCTTGTCAGGGGCTCTATTCCTGCACAAATATCATGACCAAGAAGCAAGTTGGGGAGGAAAGGGTTTATTCAGCTTACAGGTCCACGTTGCTGTTCATCACCAAAGGAAGTCAGGACTGGAACCCAAGCAGGTCAGGAAGCAGGAGCTGATGCAGAGGCCATGGAGGGATGTTTCTTACTGGCTTGCTTCCCCTGGCTTGTTCAGCCTGCTCTCTTATAGAACCCAAGAATACCAGCCCAGGGATGGCTCCACCCACAAGGAGCCCTCCCCCTCCTTGATCACTAATTGAGAAAATGATCCACAGCTGGATCTCATGAAGGCACTTCCTCACCTGAAGCTCCTTTCTCTGTGATAAGGCCAGCCTGTGTTAAGTTGACACACAAACCCAGCCAGGACAGATTGTGAGTTGACTTTGACATCTGTATCATGTTTCAAGCCCATGTCCCTCTCCTCCTGGGAAGGTTCTGAGCTATATCAAGAACCTCAATGATATTCTGAGTGTTTGATCTAGTGACGTCATTTTTGAAAACTGAGAGTGCTAATTAGTGATTCCCAGACAAAGGAAAAAGCTAGGAGCCTGGATGGCCACTTCAGAACAGTGGTTTATTAACAGTTGGTGTCCGTCCTTGATCCACAAGGGTCTGAGCCGACCAGTAGGAATCATACAAGACACATAAGCGACAAAACATTAGGATCTGAGATCCTAAAAGATAAAGTGCATGTGCACATTCACAAATATAGAGCGGTCTACTTAAACCATAAATTGAATGTAAGCTTCCTGGCAGCCCAAGGGAAAAAGGAAACATAACCATAGTCTTTTTTTTTTTTTTTTTTTTTTTTGGTTTTTCGAGACAGGGTTTCTCTGTGTAGTTCTGGCTGTCCTGGAACTCACTCTGTAGACCAGGCTGGCCTCGAACTCAGAAATCCGCCTGCCTCTGCCTCCCAAGTGCTGGGGTTACAGCCGTGCACCACCACGCCCGGCGTCTTTTTTTTTTTAAGCATGGGAAGAGAATACTTGTTATTTGTGGCATGTGTGATGGCAGAGTTTTGCAGGCAGCCTCCCGCTTTGGGAACAGAGGAGTAAAAGGATGCAGAAGAGCTTCCTCATTAGGAAATATTTACCTCCACCCGGACGGACGGAGGGGACTGGAGACTTTGTAAACTGTATAGGATGTTAACTTTTAAAAGGCTAGAAAAGCGCACCCAAGAGAGGGCTCAATGATGAAGAGCACACACAGTTCTTGCAAGAGGAACCAAATTTAGTTCCCAAAACCCACGGAGAGAGATTCACAACTGCCTACAACTCTAGCTCCTTGGCTTGCAATGCCCTCTTTTGGCCTCTGCCAGTACTGCACCTACACATGCACATACCCATACACAGACATACATGACACACATAATTAAAGATAAAATAAGCATTACCAAGAGGGAGAGGACAGGGTGGTGGCTGTACTCAAATCAATAGAGGTGAGATCTGGTTTAAACTCTCTTTGGGGATAGGTGAAAAGCTGCTAGGATCTGCCACTGGATTGTGTGTGTGTGTGTGTGTGTGTGTGTGTGTGGTGTTGTTGATGTTTGTTTATTGTTGTCAACTTGACACACTAAGGTCCCTGGGAAGGAATGCCTCAGTTGAGAAAATACCTCCATCTTATTGGCTTATAGACAAGTCTGTCAGGCATATTTTGTTTTGTTTTGCTTTCCGAGACAGGGTTTCTCTGTGTAGTTCCGGCTGTCCTGGAACTCACTCTGTAGACCAGGCTGGCCTCGAACTCAGAAATCCGCCTGCCTCTGCCTCCCAAGTGCTGGGATTAAAGGCGTGCGCCACCACTGCCCAATGTCAGGCATATTTTGATTCATGGTTTATGTGGGAGGACCCTGCCCCCTCTGGGTGGTGTCATCCCTAGGATAGTGGTCTTGGGGGGGTGTCTATAAAAACGCAGGCTGCATAAGCCATGAGGAGCAAGCCAGTGAACAGTTTCTCCATGGCCTCTGCTTCGGTTCCTGCCTCCAGGCTCCCCTTCACGGTGGGCTGTCAGATAAAATAAACCCTTCCCCAAGTTGCTTCTGGTCATGGCGTATAAAACAGCCGTAGGAAGCAAGCCGAGGCGGTGTGGGAGTGGACAGGCAGCAGGGTTAAGTAGTTCACTATGGACACAGGAGAAGCTTGGAGGTGACAGGAAATCAGGGAAGAGAATCCAGAGTCCTCTGTGAGAGCATCCATAGTTAAAGGCTGACAAAATCATCTTCACAGACTCACTGGGGAATTCAGGAGTCTCTCTGTCTGCCAAGCAACAGTGCATGGGTTCTGCTAACAAAGGCATGCTGGGAGCGAGAGGCATGCTGGGAGCGAGAAGCATGCTGGGAGCGAGAGGCATGCTGGGAGCCCACTATCCTGGCTTAGGCTGTGCCCCGATCTTGCACTGTGAGCTCAAAATCCAATCATGCTACCTGTTTTTGTCTCAGTTTCCTCATTTATACAATGGGGAGATAGCAATCCAGATTGCATAATCTTTGCTTGGTCCACGTAAATAAACATGTAAAAAGAAGGTTCACTATACTGCTCTGGTTTTTATCTGTGGCTGACAGGTCATTCCAGAAAAATTCTTGCCATCCAGCTGTTCTTTTGACCTGACCATGGGGACAAGAAGAAAGCTTGCTGTGCATGGAACATGGTTCTACAGTCTCGTTCAGTGCGTTCCGTCACCCATATCCCCTCGGAGGCTTTTCTCCTCTGAGGATTCTCATTGATCTGACTCTTATAGGTTGTAATTTCAGACTTGTGAGCTCATCTTTGCAGATTCTTCCCAAGCACATCTGCAGTGTCCTGACTAGGAAAACAGCCCTGGAAGCTTCGGTGCGTTTCATGGCTCTGTCTGGGACTGTCTAGGGACTTTAGCTGGGAGCCTAACATCGTGATTTGAATAGGAAACGCTCCCAGTGAGTGCACTTGGTTCTTAACCTTGGGGAGGGCCTTGAGGTGGAGCCTTGCTGAGAGAAGTGGGTCACTGGGTTACACGTGCAACGCGACCAGCTGCCACGCCTTTTCAGCCATGATGGACTGTAGTCCGAGGAGCCAAAAATAACCCTTCTCCGGGAAGCTGCTGCTTCTCAAGCCTTTGATCACAGAAACAAAAGAGTAATTAATACAGGAAGAGACTGTTCTGGTGGATCCCACACACTCATGGTCCCAAAGTTTGAGTTCCCAAATAGGACTGAGGTGGGCAACACACTTCCTTCACTGCCTCCTGATGACCGAGACTTTTCCAGTTTTGATGATGGATTAACTTCCAAAAACCAAAGCGTGTGCCGAAGGATCTACACATGCAGTCACACATGGACTTTAGAGCTCAATGTCCCGACTTCCCTTTCTGGGTCTGAAACTTACACTGCAGAATCAATTTCTTAGCATTCTTACTTTTCATTTCTCTGGCTTTCATGTATCCTAGAGTTCATGAATTGGATATATGCACACAGATGTATTGTTATATATGTGTGTGTGTGATATCACTCATACATATGCACTTATATTTTGTATAAATGCATACTTATATAAATAGAGCAGGATGGGAAGTATTTAGAACATATTATCGTTCGGTAAGGACTTAGCAGTGAGAAATAGGTCCCTCCTTAAGGTTTTAATGTTTCATTTTGTATTCAAATTCACGAAACTAACTGTACCTTACAATTTGCCACCACTGTCAGGAAGCTCAGTGTTAAATCTAATACTCAATCGAAATATCAGAATCACTCATTTCAGGTTAAAAAAAATTTCCTCTTTCTATATTCTTTTTGGTGCAGCATTTTGATAAGATTCTTCTCTGTGTAATTTTATTGCAACCTCATGAATATTGAAGATGCTCTTATAAAGAATTATTAATAAGTAAAGAGATGGTGCCCAGTGCCCCACAGAGCCATCCTAGATGCTGTCCTCGCCGTCTGCTCCCATCCAAGCCCCTGATGCATTTGCCATCTGAACTTCTGCAGCAGGGGTGGGTCCCAACTCTGATAACTGCTAAACCGCACCGCTTCCAAACTCCATTCATCGCTCTTGGTGTCATCAAGACCTGAGAAACGTGAGAGCAGACACAGCCAAACAGCAGCCGGGTGGCCCACACGTGGCTGAGGATATGGCTATGAATTCAGCTCAGCATAAAATCATAAACTGACTTATGGTTTTATGAGGCTCGCCTCTGCAAGCTTTTTGTAACGTGATTATGTTCCTCTCCAGTGTGAACATTCATGTCAGACAGACACATCTGTGGGGAAGGAACTGGAATTTGTTTATTTTGTGTGTGTATTGTGTGGGGGGGTCTATGCATGTTGCAAGTACACACACACACACACACACACACACACACACACGGTGGGTGTGGGTACACATGTCCATGCATAGTCACAGAGTCCCAAGGAGCATGCTGGGTCTCTGCTCATCCTGATAGCCACCCGTGCTCCCCTCGAGACAGGGTCTCTCACCGGGCCTGAGCGAGGCTGCTGACCAGCAATGCTCCCGTCTCCTTTCCCCACAGCGCTGAGTTTGTAGTCATGCGTGTGGTCATGCCTACTGTTATTTCTTGGTTCCGGGACCCATGTCCTCGGGCGTGTCCAGGAAGTGCTCATACTCACTGGGCCACCACTTCAGCCCCAGGAATAAGCAGTTTAAAACTCAGCAGCCCTGACTTTTAGTAGGAATCTTATCTTTGCCCCTTGCCCTTTAACCAAGTAGCGGAGGGCTGGATTCTCTCTGCCTTTGTTTTCCTATATGCAAAGTGGGGATAAGGATGCCTATAGAACCCCTGTGAGAGCCAGGCAGGTGGAGACAGGGTAGATGGTACATGGGAAATACCCAACAACACCCACTGTGTTTCCTTCTCTTGTTAGTCCCTAGAAAGTTCCCAACCTACTCCAGGCAGCCTCGGTCCCCTCTGCTTTACACACTCACTGGTCCGCTGTAGAGGACCAGAGTCCTTCATCACTTGTTGATGTCCCTGGTGTCTGCAGCCATCCGTGCCCCACGTTCATGTGCACCTTCAAGGAACCTCTCCTAGCAGAGAGGTACCCACTTGGCACAACCCTGATACCTGGCAACTGGGTAGAGACTGGTGAGCATGTGGGGGAGGGGGCCAAGGGGCTACCTCTAGGGGTTGCTGCCAATCTGTCCACTTGTTCCTCAGTCTCAGAGGGTTGGAAGACCTGGAGTTAGGGGCCACGCCTGTATGTATAGCTCCCTTATATCCCCTCCCCTCTCCCCTTCACTCCTTTACTCCAGTTAGAACTCCACAGCCTCTGTTCTAGCCTGGTCTCCCTGGCCCTTTCTGGGCTTTGCCCGATGTTATCCCCCAACCCCGTCTCTTCCAGATCCTCTGTGGCTCCTCCATGCAGGATGCCCGATGCACAGATTCTTGTGTACCATCACGAGTTTGCTTGTCTCTGGCAGCAGCCTGATCCTCACCCCCACCCCAACTCCAGTCATTTTCGGAACTCCAGGAACGGTCACGCCCCTGTCCAGAGGCCCTGCTGCCACTGGGAGAAAGCCCGCAGGAGTCCTGACTATGCAGGACTAGAGCACAAAACTCATCCTGCAGTTCTCACACCCAAACTAGACAGATCTTCTGTGAAGTTTGTGAGAATGTAGACGCCTGGTTTCCCTGCTCAGGACGTAAAGGCCCAGCACGAAGTATTTGTATCTTCAAACATGAGCTCTGCAAGGTTCTGGGGCAGGGAATGTTTAGGGGCCACGAGGAAGAACCCCATTGCATGTTCAATACACACCAGTCTTCAGGACCTGCCTGTCCTACCCCATGACCTGGTTAGCATGAGTCCCTTCGCTCTTTCTAAGGCCTGGTTCCCAGGATAGAGACTGGAGAAAGGAGGTGGGGGAGGGCCCTGGGTGGGCCCTGGGCTCAGGCTCAGGGCAGCTGTAATGTAGCTAGCAAGGCTTGGAACTTGGGATCCTTAGCCCATCATAGAGTGCAGGCTCTGCTATTCCTGTCGCCTGGGTGACCTTGGCCTGACCCCCTTACCTCTTAGTCTGTCCCTTTCTCTACAAAATCGTTGAGGGGACAATCTGTCTGCATAGCACAGTGGGCAGGATTGATGACGTCACGCACGATGAAGAATTCATGTCTGTAACATCAGACAATGATGACATACTAAACAAACCGCCAAAGTGGGGGTTCCCCACATTTGACACCTCACCCGCGTGAGCCCCATAGACTTCCCCTCGCTGACTCCAACCCCTGGAAAAGCCTTTCTCTTCCCACACAACTGCTGCTCCTGTTATTCAATATTGGGCTCCCCTGCGCTGGCTACTGGACCACTCCACACCCAGGCTGTGTGGTGCTTCCCCATCCAGGCACCTGTGGTGGCTTGAATGGAAATGGTCCCATAGACTCGTGTGTTTGGATGCTTGGCTCATAGGGAGTGGCACTATTAGGGGGCGTGGCCTTGTTGGAGTGGGTGTGGCCTTGTTGGAGGAAGTGTGTCATTATGGGGGTGTGGCTTTTGAGGTCTCCTATGCTCAAGCTCCATCCAGTGTGGCACCGTCTCCCTTCTGCTACCTGTGGATCAAGATGTAGAACTCTCAGCTCCTTCTTTAGCCTCCGTGATGATGATGACGGATGAAACCTCTGAGAACTGTGGCCAGCCCCTATGAAATGTTTTCCCTTTATGAGACTTGCCGTGGCCATGGTCTTCACAGCAATGGAACCCTACCTAAGACGGCACCTTTCCCTCATGCAACATCCTGCAGCCTTTAGCACAATGGCTCCCGGAGGGCCAGTGAGTCTGGGGCGCTCTCCTGTGCCTGCTGGCAGGAATATCTGCCTGAAGGGTCACAGCCTGGAGAATCTGGTCTTCTGGGAGCTCAGACCCCGCTAGTGAGGCTGCAGACGTTTTTCAACAACAGGGAGTTAAAAGCCCCAGAGCCTGCACTGGGTGCCTGGCGCCTTACTGAACCCTCTCTGAGATGACCTCAGGTTACAGAGCTCTGGGGGCTCACGCCTACTGTTTTTCCACTCTGGATGCCTTCGAGAGCGTGGGCTGTAGCGACAGATCAACTTGGGTGAGAATTCCGCTAACTCTCTTCCAATCTCTCTAAGCACCCTGTGCCTCTTTTACACATGGTGGTTGATAATAGGGCCTGCCTGCTTTGGCTGTTGCGATAACTAAAGAAGCCATGGTGGGTGAGTGCCACGCCTCATGACACTCAGCTTGGTCCAGGATAGGTCTCTTTCTTGCTAATTCACGCTCCTATCCAGCGGGTTAGTTAGGAGACAGCCCTGCACGTGGTGCCTAGGCAGCTCTTTCTACCTTGTTCAATATGGAAACTATTATTCATATTTAATTTAGTTAAAAGTCACCACAGGGGGCTGGAGAGATGGCTCGGTGGTTAAGAGCTCTTCCAGAGGTCCCGAGTTCAATTCCCAGCAACCACATGGTGACTCACAACTATCTAGAAATGGGATCTGATGCCTTCTTCTGGTGTGTGTCTGAAGACAGCTATAATTGTACTTATATACATTAAATAAATAAATAAATCTTTTAAAAAAAACTCACCATAGTTAAGCCTTCGGTTCCTCTGCTGCTCTAGCTGCGTGTCAAGTGCTCCACAGTATGGCTGCTGACTGGGACAGGCGCACACACATGACATACTTCCGTCAAGGCAGAAGCTCCTGGATAGTATTGACTGGGAATCCTCTGCCTTGAGCCATTCGTGGTGGAAGACAACAGCTGGTTTTCAGGGGCCCTTCCTTATGGCCCAGGCTTGGGAGCCACGACTCCCAACGCTTCCGTCTCTTCCTGATTGACCAGGAGACAGCAGTGTGCCTCCACCTTGATATCGGGAACTCTGTAGAAGTTCATCTCGGGACTAAATCCATCCTGCTGGACTCAGTGTACCCAGTCTGATCCCACAACTCCCGTCAGCCCATTCTTGCTCCTATATTCTTCATCCGTATCGAACGTATCAGGGCACCAATCGCTGGAATTCCCTCAAATCTCTCAGGGAGACCTGAAGCTTCCGGCCATCCTCTTCTCGTATCTCATTGGCCAGGGTCAAACCAGTCACGTGGCTGGAAGGAGCCCACCAACCAACTGCGCATGGCATGGCTGCTGTTCAGGTGCAAAGAGGAGGAGAATTAGGTGCAGACCACAGCGCGCACAACACTGCCCCGCCCCACGTGTACTGTTCTGCTAGGGACGGGGTGTGCATACATGTGGGAATTCAGAGACCTGTGTGCAATCTCACCTGTAAACAAACAAGCCCCAGTACCTGGTTCGTCACATAGGCCTGGACCGTGCTTCAGGACACGTCACTGACTTGCACAGTGTCTGCAAGTCTTTCCCATGGTCTCGCAGCCGCTCCTGGTTAAAGTCAGGCTGCCTGCCACTTGGACTGTGGTCCTTCTCACATTACTGGATAATTCAGATTGTCCAAAGGGGCAGGAAGGAGCCTTCCCTGACTATCCACAGTTTTCTCCATCTTCTTCTGAGTTCCCTGGCCTCCCTGCCTCTGCTCCACCCAGCTTGACAGCACTCGCTTCTGTCCTCTACCTGGCCTGAAGCATGCTGGGTATTTTTTTTCATACCTTTCCCCCATAACACATGCAGAGCACATTATTTATTTATTTATTTAGTCAGAAGCGCCCAAGCATTTAGCAGTTACCAATGATCAAGAGTACATTTTGCAAACAAGTAATAAATTTTAACAGCAATTTGTCCATGAATTGTGGCCTTTGGATGATATATTTGATTTTCCCCCAGAAGCTGAACTTCTTTGTCATCTAGCTTTGATTCATATTTTAATTTTTTTAAAAGCAAATGGTGTGTATAACACATTGCAACATCGAGCTGATTGCAAATGCTATTTGGGTTGGAGTCAATATTTTTAATTTATGCTGTTCGAGATACACAGGGAGCCCCCGGCCCACTCTGCTAACAGCTGCGAATCCACACATCTCTGCCCCTGACATTTTATACTCTCTAGTTTTCTTAATGTTGTATGGATTTTTTTTAAAGAGGAAGAATAATTTATGCCGGTGCCTTTTAATGACGCACCTTTACCCAAAGATGAAACACGTCCCTGCTTCCCGAGCCCCCACCCTTTCCGCCCAGGTTTCGAGGACCACATTTTCTTATGGGGGAAGAAAAAACCGCCATCTCTTTGCACCCCACAACTGGTGCATTACTTTGTGTTAATTACCTCAGGAAGGGAGAGTGCTTCAGATGCAATCATCTTTGTTTGTTAACACACCCTGGCCGCAGCAACACTCCCCATAAATAAAACATAACCGAGATTACAATGTCATGTTTGCCGTTGACTCCAGACCTCGAGAACGGCTCCAGTAGAATTCACAAATGGTCTCCCAGCAGCCGAGCTCCTTGGAGATGCGCTATGGTCAGTCAGAGAGGCTTCTCAGCCTCAGCCATCCTTGTGCCCACCAGCCTGGCTTCGTCCATAAGGTCCCTTCTGAATACCTCTCTGCTAGGAAGGCCGGCACAAACTGGGAGATGTAGTCGATGAGGAAGAACCCTCACCAGTCAACGAAAGAAGACAATGCCACAAAGAATAGGTCAAAGGTGTGAAATCTGCTACAGTACAGGCGTTCCACGGATGTTAAATACATAGATGAAGGATGATCATCACCACGGGGGCATTGGTGAAAGGCAAATTGCAAAGAGAAGGAGAAACTGTAGCCACTGTCTGCTGATGTTAAAAGACAGACAGTTACCGGTCCCGGGGAAGGTGAGAAGCAACACAAACTCAAGGGTCCCCACCCCCCAAACCCCGGCACTGAAAAAAAGGCACAGAGTTCTAGAAGATGACTTGATAGATTCGTAGGAAGCTAACCATACCTTTACCATAGGAACCAGCGATTGCATTCCTCAGCATTTGCTGAAGGGAAATAAAAGCAAAAACTTTCATTCAAAACTAACAAACAACACGGAACGACACCTCCCTCCTGAGGAAAGTCCAAATGTCCGTCTGTAGTTAACTGCACTAACAGGATGGAATTCCAGTCAGCGATGAAAAGTGAGGGGTCCTTTATTCTTGCAGGACCACTGGTGACTCTCAAAGGTGACTCTCAGCATTCTGCGAAAGATGCTGATGTGAGAGAGGGAGGGAGGGAGGGAGAGAGAGAGAGAGAGAGAGAGAGGCAGAAACAGAGACACAGAAAGACAGAGACAGACACAGAGAGACAGAGAGAGATTCAGAGACATGGAGACACAGAGAGATAGAGACACAGAGAGAGAGACAGAGAGAACGCAACAATAGTCTTTTCCTGCTTGTAATAGCATGCTGGGTAGGGTAGGGTGAATTTTTTAGATAAGGCCCAGAGAGAGAGAGAGACAGACAGACAGACATAGAGAGACACACAGAGAGACAGAGAGATAGAGACATGCACAGAGACACAGAGAGACAGAAAGAGACAGAGAGTGAGTGAGTGAGAGACAAAGACAGAGAGACAGAGACAGACAGAGAACTCCATAAAGGGTGACATGCTCTTTTATTCCTGCTAGAACTCTGCCTCTGAGCTTCCTAGCTGCTAAAGCAAAGAGAGAGATTGATATTGGTATATCAGACTGTTGCCTGAAACAAAGTCCATTATAAAAATCCTACTTCACTAAACACCATTTCCCAGGGGCAGGCCAGGGCTGCAGGGGGTGGGGTAGGGGGTGGGGGTTGTGAAGATTGAGGGGTCAGGGATGGGGGTGAGGGAAGGGCTAGTGGGCTTGGGGGGATGGGGGCTAAACTAGGACCCAGGTTTGCATAGTGGCTGTAGCAGCTCTCTATCCCAAGCTGTCCTTGAACTCATAGCAATCCCCCTGCCTCAGTGATAAGATAGATTACAGGCATGAGCCAATGTGCCCACCACCTTCGGGTTTCTCCAAATCTGGGACCCTCTCCAGGGACCGGACTACACATGGTTGAAGGAAGACGACTGTACTGGCTGGTTTTGTGTATCAACTTGACACAGGCTGGACTTATCACAGAGAAAGGAGCTTCAGTTGGGGAAGGGCCTCCATGAGATCCAGCTGTGGAGCATTTTCTCAATTAATGATCAAGCATGGAGGGCCCCTTGTGGGTGGTGCCATCCCTGGGCTGGCAGTCTTGGGTTCTATAAGAGAGCAGGCTGAGCAAGCCAGGGGAAGCAAGCCAGTGAGAAACATCCCTCCATGGCCTCTGCATCAACTCCTGCTTCCTGACCTGCTTGAGTTCCAGTCTTGGCTTCCTTAGTGATGAACAGCAATGTGGAAGTGTAAGCTCAATAAACCCTTTCCTCCCCAACTTGCTTCTTGGTCATGATGTTTTGTGCATGAATAGATACCCTGACTGGGACAATGACCATGCTGTAGTCCAACAGAGGACAAGAATCACAAAGGCTGGTCTCAAACCAATGTCCCTACTAGAACTGGAGATAGCATCCCTGAGGCTCGCTGATGGTGGCCGCACCAGACACGGGGTTCAAGGGTGGCATAGACCTCTTAGAAAAGGTGAAGAGGTTTCAGAAAGAGAATCGGGTAGGGTCATAGGAAAAAAAAAAAAGGCCTCCTAGCTACCTGCTTTCTCAGGGCAGGACCTGGAGTTTGAAAGTGTCTGCGTCCCCCAAGGATTGTAGACCAAGGTTTCTACCTTGTTGACTATTGCTATTGGTATATGAGACAACCCCACACCCCAGCACAAGCTCTCGTAGTGAATGCTTGGTCCCTAGACGTTGACAATTGACAAGCGATTGGCTCCAAAGGGCTCTGATCTAATCTGTACACTCCATTGATGGAACCATAATATGATGGCGTGACTGGGAGGTGGGAGGAAGGGTCTCAGGTAGAGCCTAGCTGGAGAAAGAGTATTTATCATCTCTGGCCCATGAGACAATCAGCCTCACTGCGCATGAGCGGAGAAGCCACAAAGCCACTGAACCAAGTCACCATGACCAAAGCACCTAAAACTCTGAGCCAGAAGGGACCTTTCTCCCCCTAAATGTACTCTGTCACAGGGATGGAAGTGAACCCGTCAGGAGGTGCTGCCCGGGGTTCCCACTAAGCTCCCTCCACCCTCTACCGCACATTGGATAGGACCAAGAACAGTTTCCAGCATGTTCGAAGGGCTCTTTGAGTCACGGTCAGCTTTAGTGGTCAGCGTGGCACACCTGCGAATTACCTCCATTGGACTGGGCTGGGGGCACATCTGTGGGCCATCTTCATGGTTAGTGATTGATATGGGAGAGCCCACCCACTGTGGGCGGTACCGGCGCCTGGGCAGGTGGACTTGGGTTGTAGGAGGAAGCAGGCTGAGCGAGGAAATGGAAGAGCAAGCTAGACAGCAGCCGTGACCTCTGCTTCAGTTCCTGCCTCCAGGTTCTCGCTGAGGCGTCCCTCAGGGACTGAGACAGGTAAGTCTAATCAATCCTTTCCCCCCACACTCAGTCAGGGCGACTCTTACTGTGATGAGACACTCTGACCCAAAGCAACGTGGGGAAGAAAGGATTTATTCTTCTTACGACACCTCCAAAACACTGTTTTTCATCAAAGGGTCTGAGCAGGAAGCTCACGCAGGGCAGGAACCTGGAGGCGGGAGCTGATGCTGAGCCCGTGGAGGGGTGCTGCTCACTGGCTTGCTCCCCCTGGCTTGTTCAGCCTGCTTTCTTTCCCGGGTAGCATCCAGGACCACCAGCCCAGCGTGGCTCCATCCCAACAGGCTGGACATTCCTCCGCCGGTCACAAATTTTAAAACTGCCCCACAAATTTGCCTACCCACAGCCCAACCTTACGGAGACGTTTCTTTTCTCTATTGAGGTTTTATTTTCTCAGGCGACTTCAGTTTGTCATAAAACCAGCCAGGACACTCCCCAAGTGGAACTTGGTCATGGTGTTTATCACAGAGACAGAAAGCAAACTACTTTGGTAGCAAACCAAACTGCTTTTTTATTTTTTCTTTCTGGTATGTGCAGATGCAGCTGATGTGGAAAGCAACAAGTTCATTCTGAAAGTTTATTGATTTGTATATTTTCTCAGTCCAGGGACACTAGAGGGGAAGAGGTTATTTTGCAGGAACTTGGGAGATTTGAGGGAATTATGACATTCGTGGCTGAGAGCCACTGGTCATGGACTTTGTATCCGTGTCACGATGCTTGTCTGTTTGTAGCCAGACATTTAAACACTGGGATGCTCACAGATCTTGTGACATTTCCAACCCCAGGATAAGAGCACTCCACATGACAGACTGATTAGAAGTCCTTTGGTGACAGGGACCAAATTAAACTCAAGGGGTCTGGACCGAAGAAGGCTTTCTGCAAAGTCTTCGGCAAAGTCTGCAAGTTCAGGTGACCGCGTGACCTCAAGCGTTTCTATGGGGCAATGGTCGCATCTTGAATCTCGTGGTTCCATTGGTCTCTGTTGGCAGCTAAGATGGTTCTGGTATCTTGGAGACATTCCTCAGACGTCTCAAGCTTAGCAGGGGCCTGACTGTCTTTTTTCTGGCTCCTCTGTCCATCTTAGACAAGCTGTCATGACTAGGGCAGGGTGCTCTGACAGCCTGGCTACTGTGATGGGTGGGAGACAGGGTCTGATTGTCGCACCAGTACCACATGGAGTTGGAACACCCTCCGAGGAACCAGAGGTGTGGGTAGAAAGGGAGCGTGATGTTCACATGGTACCTACCGGCTTACAACTATCACTGCCTACTCCAAAGGCTTGGGTGAGCCTCAGTGATGGCTAGAAGCAGGATCCTGAGGTGGCATGGCGCTGGGCAGAACGGTGTGGTGAGGGTAGGCACAAGGCCGGGCCCTGAGGAAGTCCCGGGGACCCCGTGCTCTACTGGGTGTGCAAGCAGTTACAGCTAGACAGGGGCTCAGACCTGTCGATATGGGTTAACTTGCAGGGCCAGAGCCAAAGGCATGGGTGGTTAAGAGTAGGAGACTGAGGTCTAGATTGTCACCTAGTGACAAAGTAGAGTCTCTGTGTACAACGCTGAATATATGTGACAGGGTAGGGGGTGACGACTTGGTTGCATTTGTACAGTGGCTTACAAGTTCAGAGGCAGGGTCTGGTAGCCCGCACTGTGAGTCTCCACTGGCAAGCCACCCATGGTGTCTCTGGTCTTAGCTACCCATGAATCCTACATTCTGTTGGACTCCACTAAGCGGGCCTCTCGGGAGCTCTGGGAGACCAGCTATCCCGCTGGCTTTAGAAGCTTCTCTAGCATCACAGAAGGTGTCCCCAAGTGTTTCTTACACTCCAGGGACCACACAGGGAAACCCACACTTGCAGCCCAGCCCCGGACCCAGGCCTGTCTGGGAACTCACAACCCCCATTCTCCCCCCCTCCCTGTGGGGCTTATCTTCCCCAGCTGCGAGCAGAGAAGGGGGCCTGGGTAGGACCCCCGAGTCCCTGGGTGGGAAATTATGCCACTTTCTGTCTGCCTAATCAAAAGCATGCTCTGGGGAAGGGAGGAGAAGGCAATTTCATGATTGGTTTCAATTAAAGATTTGCTACTATTTGATTAAGATGTATTATTGATTTGGGATTGTTCCAAGCTAGCCCAGGCCTGCTTCCTGAGGGGGAGGGGTTTGGGAATTGATTGGCGCCAGGCGGACTGGGAGCTGTGGGGGCCAGCTGCATCCCGCCTTGCTTTCCTTTGGAAAGTCTAGTGGGACCATGTCACAGCTCTGGTCAGAGGCCTGTCACCAACTTGAGAGGGGACCTGCTTGATTCAGCATGACCGTGGATGGATATCTCTTCCGTGTCCGGCTCTGGCCTCCCCATCCTGGCTGGGTAGCATCCATCCCTACCCTTCCCCAGGCAATACCCTAGTTGGCTGTCTTTGTACACATTTTCTTGCTTGCTATGTAGGTCAAGCCCAGCCCTGTCCCTGCTCCTTTGTGGAGGCCCCGATGTTCCCCAGACAGCCTGTGTGTGGCCTCTGTTCTCCAAGGCCCGGATGTAGCCACGCCTGTGGAATTCCAGGCAGTGGGCAGGCCACGCTGTGTAAGTGAGAGCTCAGGCCGTTTTAGCCTTGGGCACAGTGGCAGAGGGGGCAGAGGGCTGCTTGGGTGGGAGAGCCTGATCCCAGCTGGCTGGACCACCCACCGGCCTGTGCTGATCCCTGGAGCTCAGCCGTCCCTGCACATGGTCCTGCTCCACTCCGGGCCAGTGTCATTTGATGCTAATTTTTCTCATGCCAAAAGCAGCAGCGGACTGCTGGAATGTGGTTGCGCCAACAACGGATACGAACTCAGGTGACCGGTGAGAGTGGTGGTTTCCAAGCTCAAAGCTGGGCCCTGGATCTGTCCACTGGAAGCAGCTGTGGGAGCTTACCTGTGGTCTGCTGTTCTCCAGCTACGGACTGCTGATAGATGGTTTTCTGTTCTGTGCTTCTAGAGCCATGTTTGGTACGAGCATGGCCCCTGGGTTTCTGCGTTTCTCCCAGCCCTCAGATAAGTAGGGGACTTTGATGTGGCTTCTGCCATCTTCTCCCAACAGTGGGCATCTGCCCGTGGTACATCATGTGTCTGGCCTCCCGGTAATGAAGCCTCCACCATCCCCCTCCCAAAAGAGCAACAGCTTTCCTGTGGAGGTAAGAGGTAGCAGGTCTCCAGGGCAGTTGGGGTTCTGGTTTATAGAGGATTCCTTTCAGAAGCCATTGGGGAGATGTCTGGGTGTTGGAGGTTCCCATGAAGCCACAGAAGGAACTACCCCAAATACTCATTTTCATTTTTCCGCAATGGGATTGCTCAGCCAGGCTCTGTGGATTATTAGCCCTAGCCTTCCCACAGAACCACGTGCCCTCTCTTTACACAAACCATCTGCAAGTCATGTGCTAAAGTGTCACTCGGGACTCTTGGATGTGACTTCACCCTGTCTTGTGTCCATATCCAAGCCCTGGAACCTTTACGTATTTCAGCCTCCTAGGCTGCTGGCTGTTCTCTGACCACATTCTTCAACCTTCCAGTGGAACTATTGGCTTAAGTTTACCCATCTGATCAATATTTGACAGCCTGCATCCCTGCAGACTGTTTTAGTCTCCACTGTGTACCCAGCACACGTCCCTGAGCCTGCTATAAGCCAGCCAGCCCTCAACCAACAGCATTGTGTGACAGGCCAGTTCACCACGGAGCAAAACTTAGAGCTTCCTCCTCACTCTCAGTTCCCACTTCAGTTTCCATGGTCTTCGGCAGTGGGCGGAACAATCTGAGAGCATGATCAATGCCCCCCTCCCCTCTTCCAGGAAAGTAGCCTCTGGGCCCTTTTACCCACTCCCCATCCTCAGGTCCAGGGTTAAGATTAAAGGCCTTGATCTAAATGCCCAGGTTCCCTTTAGCCCCACTGACATCTCTTGATCTTTCTGGCAGTGTTTAGTTCAGAGCAGAATGGGCCCCTGCTGTGGCCCAGCAGAGGGACCGGAGTGGGAAGGAGCAGACAGGGTTGGCAAACAGATCTGAGGAATCCCAGAGCAGAGACCTCTGCTGACAGAGGGGAGCACTATAAAGGCTTCCTTGGAGAGCTGGGCCTCGCCTTTTCAGTGTGGACTGTCACCTTCTCACTCTCCTCTGCTCCTGAACCTCACTGGTTCCTGTGAGGCTCCCTGGGTGCTGTGTCTAGAGAACAGAGTCCCTCAGGTCTTATAGTGGGTGGGACCCTTTGACGTCACCTGGCCAAGCTACTTCTGAACACAGGTAGACAAACGGTGTGGGACCTCGGAGAGCAGATGGTGACGACCAGGAAGATCATAGCCCAAGCAGTCCCCGGCTCTGACCCCGAGGGAGGATGTTCTGGAGCAGCAGCAGTCCGGGTGTCTGAGGACTCGGCACGGTGGTACATTGTAAAGGCTACTCAGTGGGGCCTCTATAGCCGGTGTGTCCACCCGGCTTCACTCAGTGTGGGGTGAGTCACAACCAGGGTTAGGGAGGTACCACTGACTCCGTATGTATGTATGTATGTATGTATGTATGTATTATGTATGTATGTATGTGTATGTATGTATGTGTGTGTATGTATGTATGTATATATGTGTGTATATGTATGTATGTGTGTATGTATGTATGTGTGTGTATATATGTATGTATATATATACACATACATACACACACACACACACCACACACGCGCACACACACACACACACACACACACACATATATATATATATATATACATATATATATATATATATATATATATATATATATACTGATAGTAATATTGGATGGATTTTAATCTGGGGACTTAGTGGAAGTGGCCCATGGGTAGGCAGAATTTGACCAAATCACATCTCACTTGAGAGACAGCAAAGGGGGGTTAGACAGAGGCTCCTGGCCAATCCTACTAAGGGGCCAGGGAGGGAGGCTTAGGGAAATTTCTCCAGGCTGTCAGGTCAGCTCCTGCTGCTTCTGCTTAGACTACTGGCCAGGGTCCATGCTGACACCTTACTTAGCTTTGTGCCCCGAAGCTGCCTTAGTAAGTTCTCTTTGCTTTGTCTTGTGCACAGCAGATGGAGGCAGGGTTAAATGTTGCTGTAGACTCTGTCTCTCACCCCTGAGGGGCTCTAGCCCTTAAGTGTGGAGGTTCGCTTGCAATGTATAATAAGCCCTCCCTTTGACAGAAGGACGCATCCCTTTGATTTCTTGCTGGGGATTCCGGTTGGAAACGTGATCCCACTGAGTACAGACAGGGCCATGCTACTTTCTGTGTAACGCTTTGAAATGTCCCCCCAGGAACAGCAGGCCAGGAGTAGCTTAGGGCCTAGGCTGTCTTAGTACTTCAGGTTCAACCCTGGGACGGCTCCCAGACACTCTGTAAACTGTATCCAGACGTGAATGTTCTGGGCAACAGCTGGCCTTGGAGGGCTGAACAGTGAGTATGGACTACATCAGGTGGGCTCCCAGGGCCAAGGAGAGGCTCCTGGGAGGGAAGACGCAGGACACCTGGAAGACAGGATGTTTTGTAGACATGAGGATGTGCCTGGCACTGGTTGCGAGGTGGTGGCTGGCAGCTGGGTGTCCTTCCCTGATTGAGATCATGTGGAATCTCACTGGGCCCCTCCTGGGAACTGCTGTCCCAGTTCCACTGTGGGCCTCCCTTGCCACCCCCTCCGGCTTCCTTCCAAGAGGTCTGGTCTGTGAGAAGTTGGCCCTGGCTCTGCTGTCTTCACCCAGAGAGAAAACTGTCATTCCTGAAACAGGGCCTCTTAGACCTGCGGCGGAGACAGGACAGAGGGCTGGCGGGGAGGCTACGGCCTGACAGGGAGATCCGCTTTCCCTAGAGAGAAGCCCCTTCGTAGGAGACCAGGAACACGTGCCCAGGGGAAAAGAGTCTTCAACTCAGCTGCCATCTGTGGTGATGCCAAGGCTGCTGCTGGAGCCTCGCCTTGTTCTCGGTATGAACACGCTCTTACGGCAGAAATGTGACAAGTCCCTTTCCTCTCCCAGAACAGCTTATGCAGATCCAATCAGAGTCAAGGAGGAGGTTTCTGGACATGGAGCCACTTTGGGAAGACACAGAGGACTGCCTCATCCTTTGATGCCACCCCCACCCTAACCCACAACTCCCCACTCCTTGTGCCCACCCCCACCCCCCACCCCCGCTTCCCCAGTGCCTGCTAAATGTGGCTGATACCATATCCCCCCGACTCCCAACCTGCAGCCCCTGCTTCCCGGTGCCTTCTGATTGTGACTCTTTGGTTTTCTCTGGAGATTTGCAGCTCTGACTGGGGCAAGTGAGGGAGCCATGGATGCTTTAGGGCTGCAGCCCCTGCTGTTCTCAGGAAAGAAGGAAGAAGGCAAACGCAGGACTCTGTTAGCTAGGAGTGAGCGAGTTAGGGTTGGCTAGGGCTTTCCCTGTAGTGTGAAGAGGGCTTCCTGACCCGTGGCCTTGTTAGGATTATTTCGTGCACATTTTTCCAGGAAAAGGAAGTAGAGGTGGGAATTACTTTGATTTTCAAAGCCAAGAGAATGAGGTAGACTGCTACCCTGTGGGCTGTGGACACGGCCTCTGTTTCCCCATCTTAGGAATAAACCCAGGGCTCCAGATTCTCTGGGATGCTGTCCACATGAAATAGAATATATGCTGAGACACTGTTTGGACAGCGGGTCACTAGTCTCTGTCTGTCATGGGTCCCCGTGATGCTCTAAGATACGGACTCAATGCCCAGCATGTCTCCTTGGTCAGAGGCTTATTCTGATGTGGGCAGTCTTTGATCAACCTTGGGTCTGGGTCCTGAATTTCTCAGAAGGGGCCGCGTGAGCCAGGTAGAGGTGGACCTCGGCTCAGAGCGTCGCCTGGCTCGGCCTGCCATCAGGACCCACCCGTTTACAGAGTTTACACATCCCGCCGGCCTGCCCAGGTAAGTGGGCAGGGCTCCGAGCTGACCCCTCTGTAGACGGCGTTTGCTCTTGCTGTCAATCACACCACTGACGCTTTGCATTAGCCCATATCCCAGAGGAGGAAGAAAGGACAGGGCTCAGTGCTGGAATTTTAGAAACATGTCCTTATGGCTCAGACTCATAGGGCCGAGTGGTAGAAGAGGAGAACCCACAGTTTTCTGAGCCTCCAGGAGAGCTCTCCCACGCTCCTGCCAGAGCCACTTGATGTCCCCAAGCCCCAGGACTGATCAGCCCTCTCATATCCCCTACCTAGACCTGATTACTGGCTGTGGTGCCTGGACCACCCGACAACCTCCGGGAAGGGAATGCTCGTGACATTACTGCTGACCTCTGACCTCTGCTGCCTGGTCTCAGGTTACCCACCCTGCAAAGGGGAAGCCTGAGCTAGCTCCCTCCCAGTGCACTCCAGTTGCAACTAGAAAGTGTGGGAACCATGGGCCCTCGGGGCACGTGCTCTGAGCCTCCTAGCTCTCCCGTGACAGCGCTCCAGTCTCTGCTTGTTTCCCACGATGGGGAGCTTGTAACTTTCCAAGGTAGCCAATGACGTGTCTGGACAGTTCACAGAGCTACAATAATCTCATTTGTAAATTTATATATGCCTTAAATATTGTATAGATTCATGACATAAGCTATGTGCATTTATAAACTATGTCACATATAAATTTATGTGTATTTTATGTTATTAAATATATATCACATACAAAACTAACAGGAGTTATATTGATATATGTTATGTATTCTTATTTATGCTGTAGATATATACTGTATTAACATATATATTATATGTTTATAACTTTATATGCTTGAACCCTATTAGCTGTGTGTCTCTGAAAAAAATTTAGCATTTCTGTGCTTAGCAAACTATCAGGTATAGTTAATATAAAAGTTCTTTTAAAACATACTTGAAAAGATTTTTTTTAAAGATTTATGAAGTACATTATAGCTGGCTTCAGACACTCCAGAAGAGGGTGTCAGATCTCGTTATGGATAGTTGTGAGCCACCATGTGGTTGCTGGGATTTGAACTCAGGACCTCTGGAAGAGCTCTTAACCCCTGAGCCATCTCTCCAGCCCCCTGAAAGATTTTTTATAATGTGCATTTTAATTTTTTAATTTAAATCAAAAATCTTGATTTTGTTGATTTAATCTTATTTTTCATTTTCTTATGTTGAGATGGTGTATGTGTGTGTGTGTGTGTGTGTGTGTGTGTGTGTGTGTGTGTGTATGAATGTCTCGCTCTGTAGTCCAGGCTGGTCTTGAACTCACGATCCTCTGATCTTTAGCCTCCTGAATGCTGGCTCACAGGCATGTGCCACCACACTCCACAGTGTTCATCTGCTGCTGCTGTCCCCCCTCAAAGTCCCCCCCCTCAGGACACGCTGATGCTTGTCCCCTCTCTCTTTCTCTCTGCAACCCTTGAGCTTGTGGGCCACCTGCTCTTTCCTAGTTGGTGGCTATTTAAATTGTGCCAAGTTTGAAGGCAAGTAGGCAAAGAAGGGTCTCTCTGTTCCATGGTAAAGGTTTTCTTTCTAGAACTGTCTACCAGCCCGTCCTTCTTTCCAGCCCAGATGGGCTCCAGCCCGGCTCTGTCTGGAGAAGCGGGACTAAGAACAGCTGGGGGACAAGTTGGCATTCCGGACGCCCTGTGATTAGGAAGATCAGGGTAGGGAGGAGCCAGGAGGCTGAGCTGGGAGAAGAGCGGGGTGGGGCACAGCACAGTATCCTGACTCCTGTCCGTAGGGTCCTGATCAGCCCACAGTCTGGGCCCTGAAGTCCGCTCCGAGGCTCTTTTATGTGTATCACCTCAGTGGTCCTCCTGAGAGCCTGATGAGAAAGACTGTCTCCCGGAGGTCAGAGGTCAGTGATCTGTGGTGGTCAGAGGTTGGGTGGGTGGAGCCTGGCTCTGAAGCTGAGGGTGTTGCCTTCTAGCCCTTGTGTGGTCCGATGGAGGAAGCTCCTCCAGGGGAGGGGAGCTGGAGAGGTGAGAGCAGGACACTGGAAGTGAGCACACGAGTCTGAAGCTGGAGAGGAGGAAGACCCAGGGCACGAATAGACACCACGACCAAGGCTGGCTCACAGGTTCAAAGACTCAGTCCACTATCAAGTTGGGAGCATGGTGGCTTCCAGGCAGGCATGGTGCAGGAAGAACTGAGAGTTCTGCATCTTCATCCGAAGGCTGCTAGCAGAAGACTGGCTTCCAGGCAGCTAGGACAAAACCCATGTTCACAGTGACACACCTGCTCCAATAAGGCCACACCTCCTAATAATGCCATTCCCTGGGCCAAGCGTATACACGCAATCATATTCCACTTTCTGGCCCTCATAGGCTTGTCCAAACCCATGAGTCTGTGGGGGCCATACCTACCCATAGCATAATAAAAAATACATTTAGTCAGGCAATGGTGGCGCATGTTTTTTGTTTTGTTTTGTTTTTGTTTTTTGTTTTTCGAGACAGGGTTTCTCTGTATAGCCCTGGCTGTCCTGGAACTCACTCTGTAGACCAGACTGGTCTCGAACTCAGAGATCTGCCTGCCTCTGCCTCCCAAGTGCTGGGATTAAAAGCGTGCACCACCGCCGCCCAGCTGAGAACTTCCAAACCCCCCATAGTCCATAGCAGTCTCAACAATGTTGAAAGTCCAAAGTTCAAGGTCTCTTCTGAGATTCATCCACTCATGTAACTGTAATCCCCAAAGCAAGACAGGAAACCAGCTGGGCAAACTCCAAACTCTGCATCTCCATGTCTGATGACAAAGAGGTCTTCAGATCTCCAACTTCTCTTACATCTTTGTTGATGCAACAGACATCTTTCTCCTGGGCTGGTTCCACACTCCCTGTTAGCAGCTTTCCTCAGCAGGTCACCCACGGCTCTGGCATCTCGAACATCATGAGGTCTCCAGTACAACTTCAATGTTACAGCTTCTTGTTCTAATGTCCAGGATCCATACATGATCTTCTGGACTTCTCCAAAGGGCTGGCGTCACTTTTTCCAGCTCTGCCCTCTGTAGCAGTCTAAGCTCAGGTTGATCCACTCCACTGGTGCTGCTGTTCTTGGTGATAATCCTATGGTACTGGCATCTCCAATACTCTGGGGTCTTCTGATGCAACTAGGCTGCACCAACTAGGCTGAGCCTCTCATAGGCTCTCCTGTCTTCATGGTGCCAAGCCTCAACTCCTTCGCATGACCCCTTCAGTCCTGGGCCATCAACTGCAACTGGAGCTGCACCTTCACCAATGGCCTTCCATGGCCTCTCTCAGGGCCCACCCTCGGCTGCTCTTCATGACACCTTCATGCCTTCAAAACCAGCACCACCTGGGTGACTCTTACACATTAGCAAGTACAACTACAGCACCAAGTACACCCTTGGCTATCTCTGGAACACAGCTTCTTTGTGTTCTCAAAAACACTTCCCAGATTTCACCTCAGTGATGCTGGTCTCTTCTTAACTATTGCTAATTTCTTAGCTCCAGCTAACCAGCATCAATTGTCCCAGTAGTCCTTTCTGTTCTGGACTCTAAAGCCAGAGCCATGTGGCCAATGCTCCTGAGTTCTGTCGCTTGCTGGCGCTGGAACATGGCCCCCTTGTTCTATTACATTATCTCCAGCTTTTTGTTTTCCAACTCCTTCACTGCCTAAGCTTGGCTGTCCTGGAACTTGCTCTGTAGATTGACCTTGAACTCAGAGATCCTCATGTCTCTGTCTCCTAGGATTAAAGCTGTGTACCACCATGCCTAGACCTAAACTTTGCTGGGAGAGATATTGCCCCAAAGTCCCACTCCCTTAATCTGTTAACTCCCAGAACATTGGATTCAGCTCCATTCCACTTCCTAGTGCCCTTTTATACTTGGACCATATATTTTGTATTTTTCCTTTCTTAGCTTGCTCCTTTTCACTAAAATGCTTAGTAACCACACAACAGAATTTATACCAGGCTGTTTTGAGACTTTCTTTCTCAAAGCAATTACTCTAAATCTCTTCACCTTAGCCTCAGGCAGACTTTTGGACAATGGCAAAAAGCAGTCTCATTCTTCACCAAAATACCACAGAAACAGTCTCTAGGCCACACACTGAAATTCTTCTCCACTGAAACCTCTTGGGCCAGGTCTGCACAATTCAAATCACCTTCACCAACAAGGTCTTCCATATTTCTACTAAGATGGCCCATTAAGTCCCATTTAAAGCATTCCATTGCTTTTCAAATCCAAAGTCCTTATATCCACATTCTTCCAAACAAAAAAGCATGGTCAGGCCTATCACAGCAATACCCCAGTCCCTGGTACCAACTTCTGTATTAGTTAGGGTTTCACTGCTGTGAACAGACACCATGACCAAGGTAACTCTCATAAGGATGACATTTAATTGGGGCTGGCTTACAGGTTCAGAGGTTTAGTTCATTATCATCAAGGCTGGAGAACCTGGCAGCTCCAGCAGTCATGGTGCAGGAGGAGCTGAGAGTTCTACATCGTCATCTGAAGGCTGCTAGCAAAATACTGACTTCCAGGCAAGTAGGACAAAGCCCATGCCCACAGTGACACACCTACTTCAACAAGGCCACACCTCCTAATAGTGCCACTCCTTAATAGGGCCAAGCATATACAAACTACCATTGGGCATAGGTAGCTGAAGCTGCCTTGAAGATGGAGAGGAAGACTCAGAGAGGAGGGGGAGAGAGAGGGAGAGGAAGAGGGAGAGGAAGAGGGAGAGGGAGAGACAGAGGAGAGACAGAGACAGAGAGACATATATAGAAACAGACATGCAGAGAGTAACAGAGGTAGGGGAGGGGAGGGAGAGAGTAAGAGAGGGAGAGGGGGAGAGGAAGAGGGAGAGATAGACAGATACAGAGAGCATACAGAGATAGACAGAGACACACAGAGAGAGACAGAGAAAAAGAAGTGGGAGAGGGAGAGTAGTTGCGGAATGCAGAGTGAGAGAGACAGACATTCAGAGAGACAGAGAGAGAAAGAGACAGACAAATGCAGACACACACACACACACACAGAGAGAAACAGGTGGGAGAGAGAGAAAAAGAGACAGATACAGGGAGACATACAGATACAGAGACACACAGAAAGAAACAGAGACAGAGAAACAAAGGTGGGAGAGGGAGGGAGGGAGGGAGGGAGGGAGAGAGAGAGAGAGAGAGAGAGAGAGAGAGAGAGAGAGAGAGAGAGAGAGTCAGAGTCTGTGGGAAAGAATAAAAAGCTGAGGTAGAGAGCCAGAGGTCAGAGGCAGAGGCAGACTCTGAGAAGGACCCATGTTTCTCCCTTCAGCTACCTCAACTCCTCTGCAGGGGGCTTCTGTGCCCTCAAAAAACCCCAACTTGTGTATGTGGTAGCCTCTCAGTGAGACTGCCAGCCAAAACCAGACTGGGATGCAGAGGGTCCTGTCTAGGTCCAGGCTGCGTTCAGGCGCCCATCTCAGCAGGCCTTGGATGGCCTGGGTGCTGGCCACCACTCAGCCTAAACGGAGAAGGAAAATCAGCCACATAAGCGTTCGTAAAGAGGGGGACCGTGGGCATGCTTTGCAGGCAACCCTCTGCACAGATTTAATTAACCCAGATGTAACAGCTGACCCGTCACGTGCAGCCGCCACACCGAAAGCTCTGTTCTTCTCACGCCCCTCAGTGGCTGTGGGTCTGACTGTCCCCTCACCTGCCCAGCTCTTAGGGACACGGGGCACAGTGGATACTTTCTATAATGCCATGGAATAATCTCTGTTCAGAACCAATAAGATACTCCCAGCCTGCACTGGCTGAGCTGCTCTTCTCCCACAGGCATCGCCCTGTAGGACAGGCTGGCCTCCACCTCGTGGGCCCTGTAGCTCGGTCCCAGTATGCAGTCCGGTGTGATGGAGCCCAGCGTGGTTACAGAATGCATTCAGCAGGGACAAGGACAATGACTTCCTCACCACGACAAATTGGTCACCTTCTCCAGTATGGCTTTATCTCTTGGGCACAAAAGAGCCATGGGGGAGGCTCAGGGCTTTTCTGTCTATGGCGTTTAGGGAAAGACAAGCTGGAAGGAAATTTTAGTGGGAATTCACTCAGAGAAAGCATCTGTGCAGTGCGTCCAGTTCTCAGAAGCACTGTTCCGTGGGGGAGGCATGTGGCATTCCCCCACCCCCATCCCCACCCCGGCTCACGAACATCCACGATAGGCTCCTTCATAGACACACTATTTTAGCACACGCATGCACAAGCATGCACGGCGTGAAAGAGAAAATACACATCATTTTCACAGGCTGTGGGAGGGGCCCGGCAGGACAAGCTTTCTGTTGATCTTGGAACAGGCTGGAGTTAGCAAATTACCCCTCCTCGGGGCAGCCTGGGCATTCCTGGCCTGCGTGCTGGGAAGAAAGGGATGAAGGATTAGTTTTCTATCCTCTGACGGGGCAGTGGGGAGGCAAGCCGTGGCGGCGAGCGAGCGTGTGTGTGCGTGTGTCTGTCCCGTAAGATGGGGGTGGGGTGGGGCTGGGTTTGGCAGGAAACTCCAGTGGCTGCCATTCATCTTTGGAGGTCTTTGTTGATGGTTTCTACATCGACGGGGCGTGCTTTGGGGTTGGTTTTGCAAACCCCAGTCTCCTTTATGTGCGGATCATACCACTGCCGCACTGTGCCAGGGGCAGGGACCCTCCATGTGCCCCAGGAGAAAGCAGACGGCCCACCAAAGTCAGGCTGGAATCCCCAGGCAGGCTGATCCTGTCCTGTGCCCACTTCTACTACTGGTAGCCACGACCCTGATCATATAGAGCTCGTCTGTCTGGACAGTGGCAAAGAATGGGGACATCACCAGTTGCCTGGGCTGACCCCTCACCCCTCACAGCAGCAGCTGTGAAACCTGGGCCGGTCCTTCAGTTCTTAGTGTCTGCTTCCTCCTGTGGAAAACAAGGATGGTAAAGAATGAAGCCTGGACAGACAGGAAAGGTCAGCTCTCCACTGAGTCTAAGAAGCCTTGGTTCTTAATACAACTCAAGGTAAGACAACACTACACCACCACACCACACCACACCACACCACACCACACCACACCACACCACACCACACCACACCACACCACACACCACACCACGCACTCAGTGCCCAACCGTCTCTAGATATTTTCCCTGTAAGGTGCTGGGAGGGCTTTATATCATTCCTATACAGGCCATGTGTGTTGACCAGGTACTGGATGGTTATGGGCCAGAACTTGATGACGCCAGTAAGTTCCTTGCCGAGGCAGGGGAGTCACCGCCTGAGGTCACTCCCTCCCTTTGCCTTGTAGTTTGGAGCAGGGGGTGGGCCAGTGGCCGGTGACCTTTTGAAATTCACTGGTTTTTATGTAAACAGGAGGAAGGATGGAGCTCGTGTCCCTAGGTAATAGTGAGGGGGGGGGAGCTCCTTAGGGCGTGGCGGGTAATCAATTAATAGGTTCACAGCATTTTGAAACAGATGGTCTTCTAGCACCGCTTGCCCCGTGCGGCATGGCGGCGTGTGCGAGGACACGGACGTGGGAGACAGGGCCTGCTAACTGAATTTGTAAAGTGGTGTGAGAGTAATGTGCTTATGTAAAACCAGTGGACCAAAAATACAGAGTAAGAAAACCCAAAGGCCGCACAATTAGTAATAGAGAACAAACATGCTATTTTCCCTCATTTCTTCTCTTGACATTGCTGTGGAGGGTTTCCTCTCATTCATCAGAGGCGAGAGCCTGCTGACAGTCTCCAGGAGCTTGGCTGGCAGGCTGGGGGTGGTGCCAGGGGCCCAGGGACTCCCTAGCCCCATGCCTGGCTCCTGGCCTGGCTTGTTGGATTTGAACTCTGGCTTTTCAAGTTGAATCTCTCCTGTGCAGGGAATTACAACACACCGCCCCTCCAGCTACGCCCTAGAGGATTCCAGAAGGAGTCAGGCACTGTAGCCTGGCGAGCGGGGAGCTCTCAGCAGGACTAGGACTTCTGTGTCTAGCCACGAGTTTTTTCCTGGCCTACCTTCTCCCCATCACCTACCGTGTGAGGATTCACCCACGAATCTGAGCATCCCCGTATATCCAATGACACAGCACAAACCCAGTACAGGTGAGAAGGTGGCTGCACATTTGACCCGAGTGACCCTTTCTGAGCCAGGATCTTCCCCCTGTACAGTAAGGAACGGTCCCTCATTCCAGGGCCCCCACCTTGGCTGACTGCCTTCTCTCCCCTTGGAAATTGAGGTCACCCACGTAGACCTGGCCTACTTCAATGGTGGAGAAAAGGGCGCACGCCACTGTAGAACAGATGCGATGTGTATGCCATCTCTAAACATTTCCATCTAGCGAGGTATTGCCATAGGGTACCTGCTTAGCATTCACGGAGAAGACGCTAGTTCTAGCTGCTATCACATGGACGTGGCTTGTCTCCATCAAAACTCCCTTTGAAATGCGGCCGCCAGGGCATGCCTATAATCCCGGCATTTGGGAAACTGAGGCAGCAGGATTATGAATTCCAGGCTGTCCAGGGCTACACGGACCCATCTTAAGAAGAGGAGAAATGGACTTGTTAGTGTTTCGATAGGGAGCCGGGAGGACCAAAGGGGAAAAACGAGTCTCTCTGAGACTAGACTCCTGAACATGGGTCTGATAGTCGACATTGGATGTTAGCGTGCTGACAGCTAGCGTTACCTGGGAGATAAACCTCTGGCTGAGTCTGTGAGGAAGTTTCTAGATTGGGTTAGCAGAGGCACGAAGACACACCTTAATTGTAGGTGGTATCGCTCTCAAGCTGGGGTCCCAGACTGTACAGAAGGGGGGCAAGCGAGCCCAGGGACCCATACCTCTCTGCTTCCTGAGTGCAGATGCTGCGGTGTGATCAGCTTTCTGCTGCCCCGTCCCCCTCCCCCGCCCCCTCCCTCGCCCTGCCCCCGCCCCTGCCCCAACCCCTTCCCTCCCCCTTCTCTCCCTTCCCCTCCCCTCCCCTCCCCCTCCCCTTTCCCCGCCCCTACCCCCTCCCTCTCCACCATTCCTGGTTCTCCTCTGCAGGCAGCCTCGCAGTACTTCTACTTCCTGCCCGGAACAGGAAGCTGCATGCGATCCTTACCTGAAGCCGTGCAGATGATACAGGACACCTCCCACCTTCAAAGGCTCCTGCCAAACTTGGCTTTCTTTCTGCATTATCTTTTCTGCATTATTTCAGAAAACAGGCTGGGATATTGTTTTTTGTTTGTTTGTTTGTTTGATCTCTGCTGATTTTAGCGTCCTAGGAAACCTAGGTAGCCTTCATTGCTACCTAGACTGCACAGAGTACAATCAGGTGGCCAAATTACGAGGAAGGGGCGAAGGGGAAAGGGGAGGGGGCGGGGAGGGGGGAGGGGAGGCAATAGACCTGTTCAAGGCTGTGGCTGAGCTGGATTTACAGCCCGCCAGCCGCCTCTCCCAAGGACCTGAGCCGTGTATGTGAAGCCTATGCTTTTGCCCCGTTTTAATAGTGCGTACTCTTCTGCACGGACTTGTTCATTAATACTGTCTGGGTGACCGAGTGCTATACAGGACTCCTTTAGATTCGGGCTCTGGCAAAGTTGATTTTTGCTGAAAATTACCCATTTTTTTAACATTTAAAATGTTATCGAGCCATGTGGCCACTGCTGTCTTGGGCAGAAAACATCTTGGATGAATTTGCATTTTTAATTCTTGGCATTTTTATTTTGCTTCGGTTCCCAAAGAGTGGGTTCCCCCCCCCCTTCTCTGAAAAAAAAAATTAAAGAAAGAAGGCATCCCGAGGCAGGGCAGGAGTGCCAATCCAGCACAATCCTAGTAGTAATGTGCGTTACTCACTGATAATTGCACCAAGTTTTACAATGTATTCCTGGAGCAGAGCCTGCCCGCTACTCTCCAGACCTCCCACAGTCACTTAAAGGTGTGACACGTGGCTCCTCTCCGTGGTGGCTTCGGGAAGACGGATCCTGACCAGAGCGTGGGTGCAGCACCTTGGGCCCGGTCCTCCATGACAAGTCACTGTCTTGTGCTCTCTGGTCACCTGTTCCACTGCCGAACACTCTGGGCTCTTTGCGTGGCCAGAAAAAAAATGACGCCAAATGGTGTTGGAGCTGCATAGGGCTGTTAAGAACAGTTCTAAATGGGGAAACTGAGGCTGAGATAAACAAAGGGGAATGCCAAGTGATTTAAAATAAAACCTGTCAGGGGCAAGCAGCAGGGAAGTTGGACATGGCTCCATCTTAATCTTGAGGTTGGGCCAATTATGAACAGAGAATTCTCCCCTAGAGTATGTGCTAAGCGAGGACTTCTGGTTTCCAGGTCAATCTACCTGGGTGTTCCCGCCTCCTTTCACAATTCAGGGATCTGAGGTCCAGACGCAGTCCAAAGTACACTGGTATGCAAATGCTTGCATGCTGGTGCACCCAGGATGGACAGGCAAATGCCCTGTGGTCATCAGGCCCCGTGCTAGACACCAGGGTCCATGGGTAAGTAAGTGGGAGCAGCCCTCTTTATTTGGAAATGGCATTTTGGTGAGGGCACCATAAAAAATGAATACAGGTAACAGTTCCATAGCCAATGGAAACATAGAGAAGAAAATACAAAAGGGTAAGCGAAAGGGAGGGTCGGAAAATAGTCACTAACAAGGTTCTAGAAATCCACCAGGTGGTACTGGACAGGACCCGGCTCGACCGGCATCTGCCATTGCTTGCCGTGTCGCCACAAGCGAGTTTCTCAGTCTTTTCTCCATCTATCTAATGGAATGGCGGTGGTCAATACCACATGACGCGGTTGTGTAAACGACAGGAAGCACACACATGATCTACGTGCCGTGTGCCACCCTCAGCCAAGCGCCTGACAGAATACCCCTCGGCGTGCGCCGGGTGCTAGTCGGCACCTAGTGCCAGTGCACAGATCACACATTTCGTCAGCTCCTCCCCGCCTCCAGCGACTCCGCGGGATCTCAGTCAGCCTGCTTCACGACGTGAGGAAGCTGCATTTGGATTTGTTAAAAAAAACCAAAAAAACAAAAACACACACACACACACACAAAACAAAAAAACAACAAAAGCCCCAAACCAAACAAACACTGCTCGACGCGGGACGCTGTTTCCTTCAGCCGGCGTCTTCCGCAATATGGTGTGACGAGCCGGGGAAGCTCGGCCACAGATGGCGTGCTTGGGACCAGCCCTGTTTTCTAAATAACTGGCTCCCGGGTGTAAATGGCGCTGCTCAGACACATGGTGCTCCAGGCTCCCGGGAGGGAGGCTTCCTCAGGAGCATGCTTCTTGGACCACGGCCCCAGGTCCAGCCCTCCTCCTCCAGATGGCGGCCATCCTGATCTTCCATAAGGTAGAACATAGGTGCTGGGGTAAGCGCTCCTCTTGCCAAGACCCCCCCCCCCCCCCGCAGGTGCTATTCCTGGTTGTCAACTTGACTGCATCTGGAATGAACTCTGACCTGGATCTCGGCATGGAGATCCTGAGGCAAAGTGGCTACCAATCCCAGAAGATTAAGACAGGGAGATCTCTGAGTTCAAGGTCATCTGGGACAAAGCAAGTCCCAGATCCAGGCATGGTGGCACACACCTTTAATCTGGGCCACACCTTCTGCTGGAGACCTACATAAGGACATTGGAAGAAGGAAGATTCACTCTCTCTTCTTTGCTTCTGTGCCTTGTGGGACTGAGCAACTGCTAGATCCTTGGACTTCCATCCATAGCTGCTGCTGACCATTGTTGTAAGTCATCAACAAATTCCCTTACTATATAGAGACTACCCGTAAGCTCTAAGTCTAAAGAACCCTGACTAATACACCCCTTTTGAGACTTGCTCCCCAACCTGTGGTCTCTCAGCATGACCCCTGGAGCAGTGTGTTTGAGCACCTGTGGGGAACCCTGGAATGACATCGCGTCTACTGTCACAGATGAGTCTGGGACTTGAACCTGGTTCTTCTGGATGTGGTTTTGAGGCTCCTGTTCCTTTCAGGGACTGTGTGCCTTCTTGGGAGGAGTACAGAGCGCCCCATCAAGGCAGAGAGGGGCCTTGGAAGGTGGGATGAGCATCTGTCTGTGGACAAAGCCTCCCTTCTGATACTTGCGAGCTGAGATAGCCCATCGGGCTTGGCAGCTTATCTTCGACCCTCAGTTCTTGTCCTCTCTCTGTCTCTCTCTGTCTGTCTCTGTCTCTCTCTCTCTGTCTCTGTCTCTCTGTCTCTCTCTCATATAGATAGTGTCTTTCCTTGAACCAAAGGTCATGTATTTGGCTAGGTCATCTGCCAGCTAGCCTCAGAGAACCACGTGACTCCCCCCCCAGCCCCCCCTCCCGCCCCGTCCCTAATGCTGGCTTATGAATACATACTACCATGCCAGGCTGTGGGCTTCTTTTTGCTTATTTTCTTTCTTTTTTTTAAAAATTAGATATTTGCTTTATTTACATTTCAAATGGTATCCTCTTTCCAAGTCAGCCCCCTCCCCCTGCTTCTCCCGCCCCTCAATTTTCTGACTTGCATTCCCTTATTCTGGGGAATTGAGTGAGCCTTCATAGGACAAATGGCCTCTCCTCTCATTGATGTCTGAAATGGTCATCTTCTGCTACATATGTGGCTGGAGCCATGGGTCCCTCCATGTGTACTCATTGGTTGCTGGTTTAGTCCCTGGGAGCTCTGGGGGTACGGGTTGGTACATATTATTGTTCCTCCTGCAGGGCTGCAAACCTCTTCAGCTCCTTGGGTCCTGTCTCTAGCTGCTCCATTCTAATGCTTGGCTGTGAGCTATGGGTATTTTGATCCACTTCCCAATAAGGATCAAAGTATCCACACTTTGGTCTTCCTTCTTCTTGAGGTTCATGTGGTCTGTGAGTTGTATCTTGGATATTCTGAGCTTTTGGGCTAATATCCACTTATCAGCGAGCGCATACTATGTGTGTTCTTTTGTGATTGGGTTACCTCACTCAGGATGATATTTTCTAGCTCCATCTATTTGCCTAAGAATTTCATTGATTTTAATAGCTGAGTAGTACTCCATTGTGTAAATGTACCACACTTTCTATATCCACTCCTCTGTTGAGGGACATCTGGATTCTTTCCAGCTTCTGGCTATTATAAATAGGGCTTCTGTGAACATAGTGGAGCATGTGTCCTTATTACATGTTGAAGCATCTTCTGGGGTATATGCCCAGGAGTGGTATAGCTGGGTCCTCAGGTAGTAGTACTATGTCCAATTTTCTGAGGAATCACCAAACTGATTTCCAGAGTGGTTGTACCAGCTTGCAATCCCACCAGCAATGGAGGAGTGTTCCTCTTTCTCCATATTCTCTCCGGCATTTTCTGTCTGTTGAGTTTTTGGTCTTGGCCATTCTGACTGGTGTGAACTGGAATCTTAGGGTTGTTTCGATTTGCATTTTCCTGATGATTAAGGATGTTGAACATTTCTTTAGGTGTTTCTCAGCCATCCGGTATTCCTCAGTTGAGAATTCTTTGTTAAGCTCTGTACCCCATTTTTTAATAGGGTTATATGGTTCTCTGGAGTCTAACTTCTTGAGTTCTTTGTATATATTTGATATTAACCCTCTATCGGATGTAGGATTGGTAAAGATCTTTTCCCAATCTGTTGGTTGCCTTTTGTCCTATTGACAGTGTCCTTTGCCTTAGAGAAACTCTGTAATTTTATGAGGTCCCATTTTTCAATTCTTGATCTTAGAGCATAAACTATTGGTGTTCTATTCAGGAAATTTTCCCCTGTGCCCATGTGCTCCAGGTTCTTCCCTGCTTTCTCTTCTATTAGAGTCAGTGTATCTGGTTTTATGTAGAGGTCCTTGATCCAGTTGGATTTAAGCTTTGTACAGGGAGATAAGAATGGATCAGTTTACATCCTTCTACATGTTGACTGCCAGCTGACCCAGCATCATTTGTTGAAAAGGCTATCTCTTTTCCACTGGATGGCTTTAACTCCTTTGTCAAAGATCAAGTGATCATAGATAGGTGTGTGGACTCAATTCTGGGTCTTCAGTTCTATTTCATGGATCTTCCTGTCTGTCTCTGTACCAATACCATACAGTTTTTAATCACTATTGTTCAGTAGTAGAGCTTGAGGTCAGGGGTGGTGATTCCACTAGAAGTTCTTTTATCGTTGAGAATAGTTTTCGCTATCCTGGGTTTTTTGTTATTCCAGATAAATTTGGAAATTGCTCTTTCTAACTCTATGAAGAATTGAGTTGGAATTTTGATGGGGATTGCATTGAATCTGTAGATTGCTTTTGGCAAGATGGCCATTTTTACTATATTAACCCTGCCAATCCATGAGCATGGGAGATCTTTTTATCTTCTGAGATCTTCTTCAATTTCTTTCTTCAGAGACTTGAAGTTCTTACATATAGATTAACTTGCTTGGTTAGAGTCACACTAAGGTATTTTATATTATTTGTGACTATTGTGACATTTCTCTAATTTCTTTCTCAGCCTCTTTATCCTTTGAGTAGAGGAAGGCTACTGATTTGTTTGAGTTTATTTTGTATCCAGCCACTTTGCTGAAGTTGCTTATCAGGTTTAAGAGTTCTCCGATGGATTTTTTGGGGTCACTTAAGTATACTATCATACCATCTGCAAATAGTGATATGTTGACTTCTTCCTTTCCGATTTGAATCCCTTTGACCCCCTTTTGTTGTCTAATTGCTCTGACTAGGACTTTGAGTACTATATTGAACAGGTAGGGAGAGAGTGGACAGCCTTGTCTAATCTCTGATTTCAGTGGGATTGCTTCAAGTTTCTCTCCATTTAGTTTGATGTTGGCTACTGGTTTGCTGTATATTGCTTTTACTGTGTTTAGGTATGGGCCTTGAGTTCCTGATCTTTCCAAGACTTTTATCATGAAGAGGTGTTGGACTTTTTGCTTATTTTCAGCCTGGGGGTGAGGGATTGAACTCAGACCACCTCTATGCTTGTACAGTAGACACTTGACTGAGCAAACTCCCCACTTGCCAAAGCCCAGCATTTATTTTAGAGGACAGAGGTCATGTACACTGATCAGGACCCGAGAAACAGCCCATCTACAGGGTCCAGTGCCTGCAAGGAACTTACAAGATGAACCCCAGCCACAGTAAGCTGAGCTTTTATTCGGACACACCTGGGTACCTTTGAACAGTGCCAGGCAATGGATTTTTTCCCCCTCTGAAATGGTCTTTTCTGGTCCTAACATTTGAGATCATTGCTGTACCTATTCGTAAGTCTAATAAGCTAACTTCTAGCCCTATCTATGTTCACATATCAAACCCCAACCTTTCAGCCCATGCTGTATCTGGATAATTTACACCGTTTGGCCTCAGCATGTGTGAACTCAGCTACAGGCATCCATTTGGGGAATAAATTCATAATAGCCTGGCCTACTCTGGACCCTTGCTTTACTGGAGCATTCTGTGTTTTAACAGTAGATGGGAAATATAATACTCATCTTTAGCCAGTAACTGGAAGAGCACACAGACAAAACGTTGAGTATCTCTGACTCCATGACATGGGACAAAGGGCACAAGAGCCCGAGGGCAGCGTGGCTAAAACAACATGGGGGCTATTTTTCACCTGGAAACATGGCCTCTTCAGTTGTTGGTTTGAGTCTCAGCTTCCCCATTGGGTGGGTGAGTAGTTCCTTGAAGTCTTGACTCCATTTCTGAAAAGTGAAGACCCTATGGGGGTCCAGTGGGTTCACCTGGTTTGGGCTCCTTCTGCTGGGGTTGACCCGGTCCCACTCAGCTGTTGACTCCAGGCCTCTCACCTCTCTCCTGACTTCTACTCTTTTGGAGGCTTCACTCAGTTTTGGTTTCTGAAGACCCATTCTTCCAGAAGGCATAATCTTTCTTCCCATAGTAACCCGAGGAATGGCTTTCTAGACAAGAGTTAATGACATCATGTATATACAACAGCTGTGGTAGAAACATTGCAGTGTGTCTATGTTAACAAATTGGGGGGTGGTGGTTCTGACACAGGCAGGAGCCTTGGGATCACACCAGGGAGTGGGAAAAACCCAAGATGGGATGTGATCCAGGAAGGGCCTGGAAGGGAACACAGCACAGCATGTTGACTCAAGACCCAAATCCCACAAGGCACCACTGATGAGCTGGGGCAGGGCTTGGTCTTCCCAGATGGACGGTGGGCCTTTTGGCTTCTGAAGCAGGAGATGTTGCATGGAACCACTCCAGGGGCCGCACTGAGGGCTGACTTCCTCTTTCAGTCTATCTGCTTCCAGAAGAAGGTGGAGTGCAAACTCAGCAGATACACCAGTGGCTCTCTCTCCTGCTCAGTGGTGAAGGTCACCGCCAGAACTCTGTTTTGCATGCTAAGTAAACCTATATTTAAAGCTTATACTGTACCATGGATTGAATGGCACTCCTCACCTCTTTCTCTTTTAAATGCTAAGTAGAGTTCTTGGAGGTCTGCATCAGAACCCTGATTTTCAGAGAGACCGTGGAGATCTATGCTTCCGGTAGGACTACTCATGGCTATACTTCAGAGTCTTGGTGTAACAAGCCAAAGACATCAGGGGCAGGAGAAGATCCAGGGCTCTTCTAGTCCATTACTTAGTGTGCCAGGATAGGAACTCAAGGCAGGAACCTGGAGGTAGAAACCATGGATGAGTTTTGCTTCCTGGCTTGCTGAATCACTCTGGCTCATGCTGCTTTTCTTACGTAGCCCAGGAACCTCTGCCTAAGGGATGGTGCCGCCCACAGTGGGCTGGCTCCTCCATCAATCAAGACAGTCTCTTAGAGACATGGCCACAGGCCAATGTGATCTGGAAAATGCCTCAGTTGAAGTTCCCTCTTCCCAAGTTATTTTAAGTTTTGTCAGGTTGATAACAAAGCTAACCAGAACAAGGGCTGATGTAGCTGAAGGAGGGATCTGTGTATCAAAATCCAGTGGGGCCTTCTAGGGAAAAGAATTTCTGCGGTTCCTACAATCCTATGTCACTGTGATCAGGACTTATGTTTATGGAGGGAGTGTGGGTTTCCTGGGTGCTTGGCCTAGGTGGTACTCTCAAGCTGTGATGGCTATTCTTGGTTGTCAATCTGACTACATCTGGAATTAACTAAAATAACTGGGCACACCTGTAAAGGATCTTTCCTAATTAAATAATTTGAAATGGGAAGACCCACTTTTAATTGGGATCTTTGAAGTGGGTCACGCCTTCTGCTGGCAGCCTGTATAAAGGCCATGGAAGAAGAAAGCTTCTCTCTTTGCCTGTTTGCTCTCACCTTGCTAGCAAGTGCAATCCTTCTGTGGTAGAGCAGACTTCTTTGGGATTCCAGCACATACCAAAGACCAGCTAAGACACCGAGCCTTATGGAACAACTACTGGATACTTGGACCTTCTGTTGGTAGATAGTCATTATTGGACTAGTTAGACCCCAGCCTGTAAACCACTCTAATAAATCACACACACACACACACACACACACACACACACACACACACACTGTATATATGTATATATACAGTGTGTGTGTTTTTGTATATATGATGTATATGTGATTTATATGATGTGTATGGTATATATGGTGTATCTGATGTGTATGATGTGTATGTTGTATATGGTATATATGATGTACATATGATGTATATGATGTATATGATATGTATGGTGTATATGATGTATGATGTATTTGATGTATATGTATATGATGTATAAGTATATTATGCACATGTATATGATGTATATGATATATTTGTATATGTGTATATATGAGTATATGTATATGATATATGATATATGTATATGTATAATTTTCCACTAGTGAACCTGACTGATACGCAAGCCCACTCTTTTCAGTGCTGGCATCACTGATCTTCCTCCCGAGGCCTGACCTGGATTTAATGCTCTGCTCATGCAGTACTGAAATTCTTAACCTTTTTGAGCAAGAGACCCCCACAGTCTCATTTTGTTTTGGGAACCACAGATGACCTGCCTGCCATGCTTTAGAATGAGAGGGTGCAAAACACTTTGGTCGACAGTTGTCCACAGTCTGTCATACACTGGGTACTCTGTGCAGCCTTGTTCTTGTTGGCCCAGCATGCCAACACCCTTTCCCCATGTATACCCTTTCCCCTTAAATTTTTTCTACACAATTTCCACACTGGAAGCAATCTGTGGATCTTGACCTACTGACATTAAAAAAAAAAAAAGCACTCACCACGTAGAATCTAGATAGTGTTCCAGTAACTTTTAATATCATCTCTTTACCCATAAATATGTCATGCAAATGATAGATATTCTGTGTGTTCTACAAAGGGGTTGGAGAAAAGCAACAGTTGAGATTAAAAAACAAAGAGAGATAGAGAGAGAAATAGCTGGGTGTCATGGTGCCTATAATCCTGACTCTCAGGAGGCAGAGGCAGGTGGATTCCTGTGAATTTGAGACCAGCTTGGACTACATATCAAATTCCAGAGTCACAGAAGAAGACCCTGGATCAAGCAAATGAGCAAGCAAGCAGACAGTGTACTGTGGAAATACATAACGGTGAGATGCTTTCACACGAGGACTCCTACAAACCCGCATACCTGCATTGAGGTTAAAAATGGGCATTGAAATATGTGCTGGTTAGTGTCTTTGTGAACTTGCCATGGGACACTAGGAAGAGGGAACCTAATTGAGAAAATGCTTTCATTTTATTGGCTTGTAGGCAAGCCTGTGGCACATTTTCTCATTTAACGATTGATAAGGGAGGGCCAGCCATTGAGGGTGGTGCCACCCCTGGGCAGGTAGATGGTCCTGAGTTGCATAAGAAAGAAAGTTGAGCAAGTTATGGGGAGCAGGCTAGTAAGCAGCACTCCTTCATGGCCTCTGCATCAGTTCCTACCTCCAGGTTTCTGCTGACGTAAGTCCTTTTGTTTCCAAGTTGGTTTTGGTCACAGCATATATGACAGCAATAGATAACTAGGACAAAATAGAAAGGAAGTATAACCGTTAAGAGAAGCCAAGTGGTCAGCCAGACATGACTGAGAGAAGAACAAATTAATTAAGACAGAGAGCCTTCCCAAGTCTAGGACAAACTTGAAAACATAAATGGTTAAAGCCATGACTTCTGAGGCTGAGGCAGGAGGATCACATGTTCAAGCCCAGCCTGAGCCACACAGTGAGACCTTTCTCAAAAAATCAAAAACAAAACAATTCTGAGATATAGAGTGGGGGCAGAGCTGGTGTCAAAATGTACCCGAGGCTCTGATTTCAATCCTTAGTGTAAAAAATGATTAAACACATAGAAAAAAAAAAGCAGAACTTTAGAAAAGTTGAGGTCAAAATGAATTATTTCAACATATAGAATAGACAGTTAACAGAAATAGCAACTTTGAATGAAATACAGAGCTGTTTGAATATAGAATGAGCATGGCAGGAAAAAATATTGGAGTAGAAATCAAATATAAAAGAATTCACACACATACACACACACATGGATTAAGGGCAGTGAGGTGATATATAAAGTTGTAAGAGCTGAGAACTTTTCAGAGGACACAATAATCTGCACTTAGTCACCTCTAGCAAAACTTCAGAGTAACACTGGTAAAGAGAAAGTCACCAGGGCTCCAGAGAAAGAAATACATGCTATCTGTAGCAGAATAGCTGTCAGCCTGCCAACCAGTGTTTCAAGAACAACAACACGTGCCAGAGAGAAACAGAAATACGTCTTTGAGGTTGAGAGAAAAATAACTGTGAATATACAATTCCATTCTAATCAAACTCTTATTTGGAAGGCACGATGACATAAAGATATCTTTAGATAGCCAGAACACGGGATAGAAACTATACACACATGTCCCCCAACATAATTATTACATAAAATGCTTAAGCAAGCAAAATATTTCAGAAGGACAGACAGAATGAGATATGAAAGTATTAAAACAGAGAGATAGTTAATGGAGTGACTCAGAGGGTAACTTTTAAATCAGCAGTGGAAAACAAATGGCTATAGAAAACTTGATTTATCGACAGAAGAAATAAAAAGGGAAAACACAGCAAAAAGACAAAAGGTAATTAGGAAGTGCTGCCTGCACCCCTGCGTTGTTTGGTCGAAGAGGTTGTCTGATATTGTGTATGAAGCAGGAGTATGAAGCAGGAGTTAAGTGGCCCCAGAGTCCTCAGACACAAGATACTACAAGAAGTTCAGCAGATGTGTAAACTGTCGCCCTGATTTGGACTTCCTCAGGCTGAGGCAGGAGAATCCCAAGTGCAAGGCCTGCCTGGCCACCGGGAGAATTCAAGAACTGTTTGATCAGCTAATTGATCCGTTTCAAAATACAAATGCATTGGCATCATTAACAAGGCGTGCTAAGGCATAGTGCTTGCCTAGCACGTGAGGAGCCCTGGGTTTAAACCCCACAGGGGTTGGAGCTACTGACAAGTTACCTTGACAATCTTGGTGGTCATTTGTTAGAAAATGTTTGTTTGTATTTTATATGTATGTTTGGCCTGCATGTATTGAAAGGATGAGGGTTGCAGGCTGGAAATCCCCCATGCCTGAGTCTTGGGTGACCCCCAAAAGCAGAAGTTTAGCCCACTCTTTGTTAGCCCAGGAACACCCACCTCCAGGGTCCAGCTGCGATCTGCAGGCTGGGAAGGTCCCTAGCATCCTTTCCTGCTTCGCCTCCTGCGGAGCAGCTGAGGCTAGGGCAGATGCCGCTTGGGTCGGCAGGGTCACTGTGGCAGATGCACCAGCCCCATAACAGGAAATGCGTAACAGGAAACGCCTGCGTGACCCTGTGCGTGGTGGCCATATAAGTGGAAATGACTTAACTAGTTTATCCGGCCTCTATAGGAAACTGATTGGTTCTCAGAGAGCGTGGGCTCAGATAATTTAAACTGATTGGCTTAGAAGCCATGGCGTGGGTTGTGTTAGGCGGGTTCTGTTAGAAGCCTATAAAAGCTACCCTGATTCTGCATGTGTTGCTCACACTCTTTTACCTTGCATGGTAAGACTGTGACCCCAGAGACTCTGGAATTAAAATCCTCCTGCTATTGCATCAAGACTATTTCTCGTGAGTGATTGGGGTGACGCCTTCCAAGGCGTGGGGTGCTGGGGTGCCCCTGTTTTTCTTTTGGGTCTTACAGTATGTGTGTGTGCCTGGTGCCTGCTGAAGCCAGAAAAAGGTATCAGACCTCTTGGAACTGTAGTTACAGATGGACTTTAGGCAGCATGTGGGTGCTGGGAACTAAACCAGGGTCTGTGGCAAGAGCAGCCGATGCTCTGAACTGCCGAGTCATCTCTCCAATACATTTAAATAACTTATATGAAAGGGACAAATTCTTTGAAATGTGTAACTTGCTAGAATAGATGTAAACAAACAAAGGTATCAACAAATCATAATTTTATACCTAACTGGTTCAATGGGAAAATTTGATTAAATATCTAAGTAAGAAATACTGATATTAGCATGTAAACATTTTCATGAGACAGAAGAAAAAGCCATTGATGTGACTACATTGTACCATGAACCAATATAAAGAAAATATAAGGGAAGTTCAGAGCTGTTTACCTCATGAATATGGAGGGAAACTAGTTATAGTATGTTGTCATGTCGGGAACATGACTGAGATATTGTTAACAGGCAGGCTTGTTTTGACCTCGAAAAGCAGTCAACACCCTTTCCCAATATTCCCAGCAAAGTTACAGAACATCATATGATTATTTTAATAGATGCATAAAATCACTTGACAATGTTTGGCACACATAAAATAGTAAAGATTGTAGAAAACTGGGAAGAGAAGAAAAAAAACAACACAAAGGCTTCAGAAGAAACCATGTATCAATACCATGCTTGGTAATGAAAATGCCAGGGTCAGTATCAGGCCAGGATGGCCACACTCAGTGTGTCCTTTTGCAACCGGAGGTGCCGGACAATGTGATAAGGCAAGAAAAAGAAGCAAAAAGGCACAAAGAGAAAAGAAATAAGTCATCTTTATTCAAAGATAACAGGGATGTGGACATATAAATGCTGGGTCTGTCAAAATGGTACGAGGTGAATAAATCCTTTCCTGGTAGGAAACCAACATAGAGAATCCACTGTATTTCTGGTCCAGCTGTCTCTCAGTATCTAGGAGACACTGGTTCCGGGACCTCTCATAGAATCTACGTCGTTCAAGTCCCTTAGTGAATGATGGTTCCGATTTATATATGTCTTTCACACGCCTTTCCACTTCCTTACATCAACTTTAAATGACTAATAATACCGACAAAATATCAACACTCCCGCAAAGAGCTAACACAATTCTAAGGAATCTTGTTAAAGGGAAAATTGTCTGTCCAGCATGAATCTTTTTCTCTACATTTTGGACTGAATTAGCAAATGGCACAGGCACCTGTGTCAGCCAGGATGATTACACATGTATACTGCTTAGGCACGAATTGAGGTGTCAAACCCACACAATACCACCGAAGGAAGCTAATTCCCAAAGGCATGGGATAGCGCACCAGACAGGTACAGTGACAAGGCCAAGGCAGACAGGTAAGGTCCTAGAGGGGCTTTGTCCGTCTCTGACGAGACCCTCAGAGCGTTCGTGGGACGCTCAACCTCTGCCCTCATGTCTGACAGCTGGATTCTCCCCGAGTATAGATAAGAACCGCGTTTTGTCTTCCTCTTCTTGACTAGATGACATGTGCATGCAGCCTGTATCTTCAAGGGCCTCCTCCGTCTGAAGGGTGAGCTGCACTGATTCCAACGTCATCGATGGGTCTTTGCCTTTAAATCTAGAATCAGATTTTGACCAACCAGTGAAATCGCCCACTTTTAGACATCTTAGTGGTGGCCCACGCACTCTAACTGCTGTGAAGTCTGAAATAGAGAATGATAAGGTGTTAGATACATTTTGGGGATCCAGGAGGAGAAACGAAGGCGCCTCCTTTTGTACCAGCATGTCCCCCATGGGGTTAGCTGGCTCCTGGAATCTTGTGACCTGCATGTTCCTGTAAGGGTCAGATGGGTGTCTCTGGGGCAGGGTACCTGCCAAGACTATACAGTAGAAGCTTCATGGGTTGAGTAGCTGCCCGGCACTCTGTGAGCGATGGCCCTCTCCCCTTTCCCCATCCCTGAAATCGTGGCTCCGTCTCAACTTTCAGGTCTCTACGAACATGCTATTTTGTCAGCGTGTCCTTGGTAGATGACTCTGCCCGAAGAGGGGTTCTTTAAGTTCCTTTTTCGCCAGGAGGCTGTTGGTCTCATCAGACATATTTGTTGGGTCTAACCCTCTCCTTGCTCTCTCTATGAAGAGGAACAAACCGGAAAATAGACTCTCATCAACACCGCCCTGCACATCTCTGCGTTCCTTGCCCCCCCCCCCCTGAGACCTGGAGAGCCTCTTGAATGCAGACTCTTAACATCTGTGGACCCGGTGAACAAGTGAACAAGGACGTGCCCGTGGTCACATCCCACCGAGGCAGCAAAACCAGGTTGGCTCCCCTCAAAACTGGGCTCTACCTGGAGTGCACAGGCATGTGCAGAGTCCTGAAAGGACAGACACACACAGAGTACAATTTCAGTCAGATGAGGCGATTGCCATTTATGTCTTGAAAGCGAGTAATGTATGGATGACTGCAGAGGAGTGGGTTAAAGCAGAAAACAAATAAGTATAAAGAAGGTTAAGAACATCAGGGAGTTAGCAAAATGTAAAAAAGACAGCCCCCCTCCTCCTTCCCTTCCTTCCCCCTCCTCCTCCCCTTACTTCCCCCCTTCTCCTCCTCCTTCCCCTCCTCCATCTCCTCCTCCCCTCCTCCTCTCTTTCTCCCCTCCCTCCTCCATTTCCTCCTCCCCTCCTCCTCTCCTCCTTCCCTCCCTCCTCTTCACCCTCCTCCCCTCCCTCCTCTTCACCCTCCTCCTCCTTTCTTCCTCCCCTTCCTCCTTCTCCCCCTCCTCCCCCTCCTCCTCTCCTCCACCCCTTCCTCCTTCTTCTCCTCCTTCCCCTCCTCCATCTCCTCCTCCCCCTCCTCCTCTCTTTCTCCCCTCCCTCCTCCATTTCCTCCTCCCCTCCTCCTCTCCTCCTCCCCTCCCCCCTCTTCACCCTCCTCCCCTCCCTCCTCTTCACCCTCCTCTTCCTTTCTTCCTCCCCTTCCTCCTTCTCCCCCTCCTCCCCCTCCTTCTCTCCTCCACCCCTCCCTCCTTCTTCTCCTCCTCCTCCCCCTCCTTCTCCCCTTCTCCTCCTCCTCCCCCCTCCTTCTTCAGCCCCACTCAACTTTGCCATCTGCAGTGCCATCTCTAAGGCTGATGGGAGAGTCCTAAAAGGAAATTAGGAAAGCTTGCCTACAGAAGCCTGGAATCCTGGGATCCTGGTATTTCTTCTGTTTTCACCCAAGTCCGCGGCCACTGCCACTCCCCTCTCGCCCCGCGGGTGGATAATAAGCCCCCTTCTCAGGCATCAAACTGCTCTTATACATTTTAATGTGACCTTAGACGGCGCTTTTCAGAAATCAGAGGCCCATCTGACTGCACTTGAGTTTGAATTGAGCTAATGGTATTCACCTCATCTTTAGATGCAAAATTGGAAGATAAAAGACCTTGATGTGAAAGGGGGGGGCATGAGCAGTGGGGGCTGGATGGGTGGCAGGGGGCAGGAGGAGAAGCAGATTAGAGATACTGCTTAAAAAATCATGTGATTGCACGTTGATAACAAACGTCTCCTCTTTGCCCAGTTCCCCACGGGCTCCGGGGAGGTCCTTAATGCTTTTTAGTTTTAATGATAGAATCTCTTTATTCCTGGACCAAGAAAAAAATGTTTCTGCATATGTGTCTGGGAGATATGCTGACCTTTATCAAATCTTACTTTAAAAAAAAAAATCAGACGCAACAGTTATTGTAATATACCAGGTTCACAAGACAGAAAAAGAAAAAAAGAAAAGGAGGTGGGAAAGGAGGAGGGAGGGAGAAGAATCCAATGTGGCTTAACTTTAATAAAGAACTGTGGTCGTCTTTAAGGTTTATAAGGGGCGCCTGGGTGGTGGGGCACCCTTGTGGTGTCTTCTTAAGACCAGCGATAAAGGCTTCTGAATGAGAGAGAGCACACTCGGCTGCTGTCTGTGCCTCACTGATTCAGCCCCAGCCCTCACAGGGCACCAGATACACCAAGGCCCCTCAGAAGCACCAGTGGGTGTGACCGGATCAGCCTCCCCTTAAGGAAGAAGTCAGGAGGGATCCCCTGCAACTCAAAGAAAAACAAACGCGTGTCCTCTGGAGACAGGCTGCCTGATTCCAGTTTTGACCTGCCTGCTGCCTGTCAAAGGCCACAAGAATGCTTCCCGCCACTAAGATTCAGCCACCCCAGGGATGGAGGAGGCCAGGTGGGCCATCCATCAGGAGCACACCTGGTCTGCCTAAAGGAGACAGAGGCAGGGAGGGGCTGTGGACACCAGTGGGACCCCAGGGCACCTCGGAGAGCAGATCCAAATTTGGATTGCTCAGACAGGACCCAGGCCTCTGGGTACACACATGCAGGGCATGTTTATACGGATTCGTCCCAGGAGATGGAGTGGTGGGCTGGGCTGGGCTAACCTCTGGACTCCATAGCAGCTGCCTGCACGTGGTGGAGGGGTGCTGAGGGCCTGCAAGTCCTGAGTGTGTGTGTGTCTGATTTCCGTGGTGGGCATGTTAGCTCAGATCCAACAGTGAAGGTGCTAGAGAGAGGCTTTGACTTTTAATATGCTTGTGTGTGTGTGTGTGTGTGTGTGTGTGTACGTGTGTGTGTGTGTGTGTGTGTGTGTACCGTATATGTATGTGTATGTGCCTGAGTGTGTATGTGTGTGTGCATGTACATATATATGTATGTGTGTGTTTCTGTGTGGATGCATGTGTGTGCCTGTATATGTATGAGTACATGCCTGAGTGTGCATGTGTGTGTGCCTGTACATATGTGTGTGTGTGTACTTGTGTGTGTGCTCCTATGTATATGCATGTGTGTGTCTATATATGTATGTATATGTGTATGTGCCTGAGTGTGTATGTCTGTGTGCCTGTGTGTGTGCATGTGCCTGAGTGTGCATGTAGGTGTGCCTGTACATACATGTGTGGATATGCTTGTGTGTGTTTGTATGTTCCTGTGTGTATGCATATGTGTGTCTGTATATGTGTGTGTATGTGCCTGAGTGTGTATGTCTATGTGCCTCTGTGTGTGTGTGTGTGTGTGTGTGTGTGTGTGTGTGTGTGTATGCACTGATGCATCCATGCCTGGGGTCACACATGCACATGTGTGCTTCTGTGTGTAGAAACCATCTTGGCTGTTGATCTTCAGGTACTGTCTACCTTCTTTCTTTAAGACAGGGCCTCTCACTGGCCTGGAACTCTCCAAATAGGCTAGGCTAGCAAGACTCAGGGATCTGCCTGCCTCAGTCTCTCCGGAAGCACTGGTACTACAATTGCACGCCACCACATCTGGCTTTTTAAAAATGGACCCTAGATATTGAACTCAGGCTCTTTGCAGCAGGACAAGGACCAAACTTATTGATTTATCTGCCCAGCCCCTTAATAATTTTATTTTATTTTTTAAAGGCATGGATAGACTGCTTGTTCCCACGCACCGTGGCCACTCTGTTTGGGGACCCCTATCCTCCCTGAGAGTGACCATGTGCTGAATGGCTTCAGACAGGCTGAACCTAACCAGCAGGACTTCTGAGGTCTACTTCCAGCAGAACTTCCTGGCAGCCCTGGCTTGGGATAGTCAGGTGGCAATACAGAGAGACTATAGCTCATGGCGTTTGTGTAGTGGCCACAAGTGGACATGTGACAAGTCCACCTGAGGCTGGGATTTACAAGTGTCCAAAATTTACTCACACTGGGTCCTCTGGACTAATACATACACACACACACATACATACATACATACATACATACAAACACCGATGTATATATACATATGTGTGCATATACATATATGCATACATGTACATGTACAACATATACATAGATATGTATACATATGTATGTATATATGCATGTGCATACATATGCACATATGTATACAGGTATACACATCACACATAATATATGTATATACACATGTCATATATACATGCATATGTATATATGTGCATATATGTATGCACATACACACACATATACATAATTACTGATAATTTGCCTCTGGCTCGTGGTTTCTTTACACTTCAGGAGGCCCACAAGAATAATGGTGAATGTTTACTATGTTTGCAAGCAAATGAATGAGTGACATGGGTCCCATCGGAGTGAGTGGAGGGGGACCACAGGACAGGTGAAGCCAGACATGGAAGCAGACGTCAGTGCTTGGTGAGTTGGCCAGCCAGCCAGAGACATCCTTATGTCCCAGGCATGAAGCAGGCCCAGCTTTGGGGCACCTGGAATGGCATGTGTACAGGCTATCTATCTCTTTTACCTACAGTCAGCTCAGGGGCAGACAGCTGAGGTGAGGTTCCTTCCTATTCTGAAGGGATGAAGTCTTATAGGATCATCAGGGACAGGGCCAAGCCTAAGGCAGACTCTCACATTCCAAGTTCCTGTGTGCTGGGACATTCCACTGTCCTTTTTGGAGGCCTTGTCCCCAGGGCGTGGCCCCGTGGAAGGACAGGCTGGCTCCTTTCCTGAAAGGCACACCTGTGAGTGCGTGGCCTGGCTTGTGCTGGGAATTCTCCTGGTGTAGGGAGGTTCCCGCCCCCAGGGCCTGGGAACTTTCTTCCCGTTGCTTACCCTAGGCCTGAGGGGAACTGGCTCTGCTTCCTCTATCCTTGTCCTGACCAGTCCTCAAAAAATGCAGTCTTGGAGGGTGGTGGCTGGGGAAGGGCCACCTGGTCAACCCTTTGGACCAGCGCCACCTTGTCTGAAAAATTCTTCAGGCTTGCACATCCCTGCCAGGGCCTCCAAGATCCAGGCCTAAGTTCCCCCAACCTGGTCTGGCTACCTTAGAGAGAGGTGAGGGTGAGGCAGGTGTTGGGTGGGGCTCGGCTGTGTCACCTGCGGGGGCTGGCTTCTCCCACCCCAGGAATGTGCTGACAATGTTGGTTTCAGCGTCTCCCCCGCCCTCACCCCCAACCTCCAAACCTCAAGGGCACTTGCTCAGAAGGACTAAGGATTTGTGTCCCGCAGCTGGCTGTGATTTGGACTTCTATGGCTGTCCGGGGAGGGAGATGAGTGCACTGGACAAACTGCTTCCGATCGAAGCTCCCAGTAAGCTGGGAAAGGCTGGTGGCCACTTGGGCCTCACTTGGGTTCAGATCGGAGGAAAACAAAGCTGTGGGTCTTCAGAGGATGATGGGGGACAGGGGCGTGGCCGTTGAGGAAGAACCACAGACAGCTTTGTCAGGGCTGGAGGTGGCTGTTGCTGGCTCTTCCTTTCCACCAGTAGGAACGGGCTATCAGAGTTGGTTTATTGTAGATCGCTTGGCGGTGGTTATGCCACAGCAAAGCCAAATTTCTCCATACACTCACCACAGGTGAGGGATTCTTGCTTAGTGAACTGCTTTATTCACTGGGCTGGGGGCACAGAGGGGGAAAAATCACCCCATGGAAGGGCTCCCACTTAGCTGGGTTAGGCGTAAAGACTTGATGGAGTGGGTGGGTACCTGGGCAGAGCGCCATATCCAGGGGATCTGATTCACCCCCAGAGGACATGACTATCTAATATTCATGCATCAGGAAGACCTCCTCCAAAGCAGGCCTGGAGAGAAGACGCTCTGTATTTTGCCATAAATATTTGGAGTGGAAATTGTCTTTGAAGATAAATGGGTTTGGCAAGAAGCAAAGCCTGCCCTGTGCTGTTGCTGTGTGGGGACCGGGGATGGGAGGGGCAAGGAGTGAGTGACAGGAGGCTGACTGGGGGCGGGGTGGGGTGGAAAGGATCTGAGAACTGTGGGGAGACCTGCCAGGTCTGGCCCTCAGTGGCTGGGGAAGGAGGCTGGTTCTAGCGGCCATGAAGATGGAAGTTTCTGGGTTGCCAGAAGGCAGAACTTTGGTATTATAGCTGCGTCAGTCCGTGTCCTGCAAGCCGGAACTAGTAACTTTACGTTCTCAGAGCCTCATTTCCTCTCTGCAAAACGTGAGGAACAAGAAACCTCCCAGTGTAGAGGTCAGGTTTAACTAACTTACAATAGGAAGCAATGGATGTCTCCTTGTGATTTTAAGAACAGATTTATTGAGAAGTAATTCCCACACCACACAATGTCCATTACAGTTTACAGTTTAATGGGGTTTGGCATTCAATGACACATTCGAGCCTTACCACAGTCAATTCTAGAACGTTTCCTTCCATCAGCTCTTCACAAATGCTTTCACATCAACTCCCAGTTCCCCCCTCCTTCCAGCTCCCAACAACCACTAATCTGCCTTTTACGCTGAAGGATTTTCCTGTTCTAGACTTCTGAAATGCACAGGGTTGTATAATGCTCTTCTCTCCTCATGGCCGGCTTCCTTCATGTGGCAAAATGGTCTTAAGGCCCAGCTGTGCTGCTGTGTCCTCCTCTCTGGATATGGCTTCTTTTATTTACCTATTTACCAGTCACCTGGCTTTCGTGTTGGTTGTGTCTACATAGATTCTGAAGATATGAGCATCCACATACGGCTTTTGTGGAGATCGTTTTTTTATTTCTCCAAGAGCAGAACTGTTGGGTCTTACGGTCCCTCCACTGGGTTCTACACCCTCTCCATGTTGAATTATCTGAGGGAATGAGAGGGCTGGGTTCCCATTGGTCTTCCTGCTTAGAGTACATGAGAGTCTCTACACAGCCTCCAGGTAAGACCCTCTGTACCTGGCAACTCCTGACAATCCCACACAGAGGCCAGCAAGTCCTTGCTTCTTCACAATATTGTTGGGCCGGCTGGAGCACCTCCCGACTCGACCTTCCAGGACCTCTTTCATGGCCAGACTTCCTTCCTCCTGTCTCTCACAAGTCCCTTCCTTCCTCCTCTGGACTTGGCACATCTGTCTATCACCTGGCCTGCCCCTTACAGGTATTCTGGAAATGCCCCAACTACCCCAAGGATGGCTTACCTGTCCGGCCTCCCACGGCACATGTATAGGTTGCCATAGAACCTGTTTGGAGAACTGGGTTTCGGCTCAGATGGCCTCAACCTCTGACTTTGTCACTTGTTTGCACTCTTCAGTGTCTCTCAGTATGATACAAGATGTTTGTAGAACGTGGAGAGCTGGGAGGAGCATGGTTGCATGCTGGGCGCTCACTGTCCCCCGGGGAGCTGCAGTTAGTGTGGCCTGTGTGGTCTTGGATGTATGTCTTTCATTCTGGTGGACAACTAGGTGGGTGCAACTTAGAGCACCCATGTCATAGAGGTCAAACTGAGGCTTCAAGAACTTCAGCTGCCAAGACTTTGCACACCTATAAGAAGAGCTTAGGACAATTCTTGCAGGGCCAGCCATACACGCTTTACAAAGTGTAAAGGTCACACTTCCCAAATGTGTCCTTGAAAACATACCCGTAAGGCAGCACATGGGACAGGGACTGGACTTTACTCCTTCTTAGAACTTCCCACAGTCACACCTGTGCAAAGGAGAAACAGGTAGAAGGCAGCTGTGGACTCTTGTCTGTGCTCTTGTTTTTACGTACTAGAATTGTTCTTGGCCAGGAAAGAGCTAGCTTGTTTTTGGAAGACAGTAGAGAGGTCCCTAGGGAACTCTTACCTGGCAGATGACCCTGAGACAGGTCCAGGGATGGGACCCTTCGGCCTGCTGGTCGACCTTCCTCTATCTGACGGAGCTCTTAGGTCTCAATGGTTCCACTTCTCTCAAAGCAGGCCCTCACTGCCATAGTGTAGCAGGACAGTTCTTTCTCCTCTGCCTCAATGCCACCCTGGTCACAGAATCATGCAGTCTATGTAAAGGAGAGATCAAGACCTTTACTCTGCCTATCAGGGGAGACCAAGGTCTTATTCATGATCTTGCCAACCTCAGCTTCAGCGAAGCCTCCTCTTGGTTCCCAAGATAATGTATGACACTTTTAGGCGTGACAGAAGGAACGTGCAGGTCATATCAGTCCCTCTACATGTGACTCCCCACAAGCCAGGTTTACTCAGGGCAAAGGTTTCAATTCTCAGGAGAGATTTAGTGAGACCTTGTGACCTTGGCATCACTGGGATCTGTGTCTCCTCGACCCAGGGAAGCAGAAGTGAGGCCAGGCCTCCCCCCTTCCACGCCTCCAGGGGCTCATTTCCTATTTCCCTGTAGAGTTCTTTTGCATTCCTAATGGCCTTCTTGTGGGGCCCTGTCTCAGCCTCCTCTACAGCTACATAAATATGTGAACCTGAGAGCTAACATCGGAAGTTTAGATTAGAATAAAAACTGTGTTTTCCTCAGCCAGCTATCAGGGGAAATGGAGAGTACTTGGCAAAAGATGGTAGCCAAGAGAACTGACGTAGCTTGTGAATTCATTGTGATCCGGTACGTGCCAATGTTGTAGAAAGATGCGAATATACCCATTTATGTTTCTGACATAATATGCTCAAGATAACATTTCCATCATACACAACAGAAACTCTGTCCCCAGTCATGACAGCTATCCTGCCCCTCCTAGCCTCTGGTGGCCAATTCTTTAGTGTACCAGTGTCTTCCCACCCTTCTACCATGTGACCTTTGGGAATATATAAAAATAAATCCTTCAGTACACTAAGAGCACTGAGCTCAAGGCCTGGGCAACCTCACAGGCTGAGGGCCTCTTAGGGAGCGGGAGGAAAGGAAGACGCCAGTGCACTTATCCCAGTTCCTTGGCCGAGTCCACCAGTTCCAATGGGTGTGGGTTGCCGTGGGGACAGAGACCGGGACAACGGGGATTTTAAGTCTGTCTCCCTCCTTTCCTTCCTTCCTTTATTTAGAGACAGGTTCATGCTGTATTCCAGGCCGGCTTCAGACTTGTGCCAGGTCCCCTGCCTTCCTCACAAATGCTGAGTTTATAAGTAGGAGCCGTCATGCTTGCCGAGAAAATGTCTTTTGGTGATATCTTGGCTGCACTTGGCCTCTCGGCTACCTTGGACACCAGGTGGTTGGGCTGCCTTCTTTCTTTTCCAGTCAGGCTGTAAGCTGCGCTCAGTCCCTCTGGGTCCCTTTCAGTAACCTCTGGGGCCCACGATCAATCCCCTATTCTGGCTGAGGCTCTGATGACAGCCATGTTTGACATGGGGTGGGAAAGAGAACAGAGGGCAGAGGCGGGGGCTGGCAAGTTTGTTGATTTTGTATCTAGGCAGAAATTTGGCTAAAAGTGAAGAAAGAGAAGGCTTTAAATACCAACATCTGGCCTCAAATACCAAGCAACAGGAAGAAGTGTACGGGGCCTGGGAGTCAAGACCTGGATTTGAGCCTTAGCTTTCTGTTCATCACTTGAAACAGGTTCCAAATCTACTTTCATGGCTCAGTTTCTAAATTGGAAAGAGGATAATGGCGTAGGTTGCCAACCCCTCTCTGCAGCAGGAATTCCACACCACGGTCCTCTGCAGGGCCAGCCTTATGAATGGAATGGGTGCTGGGCACCTGGGAAGTACTCTGGTGAGTAATTTCATGTGGCTACAGAACACTCCAGAACCAGAAAGTTCCAGCCTGTGGCGCCCCTTGTCTGCTGAGGGAAGCTCAGCTAGCTATGGGGGGCTACTCTCTAATCCTACCTGAACATCCTCTTTTCATCTGAAAACCGCCATCCGTCATTCTAGTGTCAAGACTGCTCTTCTATAGACTCCTACATTGCCCTATAATTACACAGAGTAGAGAGATATGCTTAGCCATCTCATATCCCTGGGGACCCTCTGAGCATCTCTGTGCACAGGTGAATCTCCCACCATGCACGTAGATCATCAGAAGTTATCATTTGAAGATGGCTACTGTAAATAGAGATTTGGCCTCTTTCCAGCCTTGAGATAGATTCTCTGGTGAGGGCATAACTGTCAGTCAATTACAAGAAGGATTTCTATTGATTAGTAGACCTAAGAGGCCCATAGGAAAGGACACTATGTAATATGACCCAAGCTAGAAGTGCTGTGGTGTTTATCATCATCAGCAGGCCTGCCTGTGTCACCACAGCAGAGACAGTGTGGCTGGGGAACCATGACTGCTCTTTTGTCTTAGGTCATTCAGTATAGGCTGTCTGTACAGGCTCTAGGATGTACGGCCCAGGATATCCGTATATCTGTAGGATGTATGTGTTAAGGGGATACAAGCTATAGGCTGGGTACTTGTCAGTGTAAATAAAGTTTTATTGGGCATAAAAACAAACATGCAAACAAACTCCTCTTCTATGAGGTAAACCAAAGGACCTCAGGTAATTTCTATGAATTTCAGGATCAAAATCTGTTCTGTAATCAATATTTCTCTCCTCTCCCGAGCCATGGCTATGTCCAGGACACAAAAGGTGCCTGGTAAACCTGAGGTCCAGTTTGAGTTCTGGTATCCGTAAAGTCTATGTCCTACAGATGTTGGGGCCCACGGTTAGGAGGAGAGTCATATGGTGTTCTTAGGCAGGGGCCATAGGGCTGAGGGACAAAGCTGCCCTTCCATGAATAACACTCACCTCCCAAGGACCTCAAAGAATCTTCTGTTTGCAATGACCTTGGCAGGCAAGCCCTGGGTTGTTTCCAGTTTCTCAAATGGAAGGGTGCTGTGCTCTCCCAGAATTCAGAGTATCTGCGCTGTGTGGAAGGCAGCTCCCCCCCCAACAGCAGGCTTCAAGTACCACGGGGGCCACCCCTCTCTCCTGCTTAGGACCTGGCTTGCCTAGCTCAAGATCTGTGTGTAAAAAAATAATTATTTGCTTAAAACACGTGAAGTGTTCCTGTAATTTTAATCGGTTTAATTTAAATTTTAAACGACAGATCTTCACCCTCTAATCACTTTGAAACTGAAGAGCTGTTCAGTAAATGTGAAGAGTTGTGGGGATGGAGATGATTATGTGTGGGGCATTGTGGGGAGGAGATGGAGAAAGGAAGAGTCGGGGGGGGGAGAAAGAGAGAAAGTGACTCAGGCTGGGGCGGGAAACCCTCCCTTGGCCACCGCCGGGGCAAGCTGCAGCCGTTTAGCAGAGACAATGGTGCCCATGGTGGCAATGGTGGCGAATGGCAGGTCTAGGTTTATTTTTTAAATTGGCTTAAGACTTAGATTCATAGATACAGTCACTTATCGGGGTTTTCAACTGCAAAATCCTGATAACTCTTGTATTGTGTTTGTCTTGTCATCTGTACCAACGTGTGTGTGTGTGTGTGTGTGTGTGTGTGCATGTGTGCATGTGCGCGTGTGCGCACGTGCATGTGAGCATATGTGTACGTGTCTAGAGTCAGTCTTAGTCATGTGACTACTCTGCTAGCTAGGTCAGCCAGCACTGGCTGTAAAGTAGTCTTGACAGTTGGGCAGAAGGGTTAAGTGATGAGCGTTGTTGGTTTGGAAATTTGATCTTGGCTTATTAAAGCACTCAAGAGCTAGGAGACCCCGCTGGAGGGTGTGGTTCTACCACAAGGTTTCACGGCACTTGGGCTTGTGTGGGCATTTGCACATGCATGTGTGTATATACACACCTGTACACGTGGGATTTTATGCACGTGTATGTACATGTGATTGTGTACATGTTTGTACACATATGCATATGCACATGATTGTGAGCATATGCCTTTATGCATATGAGCATGTATACCTTCGCGTGTATATTCCTGCATATATTCACTCAATGTGAGAGTCCCTGTTGATCACTGGGAATGCCTGGTGAGCCTAGTCTGTACTGGAAAACATGGCTTCCATGTGGGTGCAAGACACCATGGCACCAGGAATCTCTAGCCTTCAGATTCAGAGTCCCCTGTCTGCTGTGGACAGGCTGCCTGTGGCTGCTGCCCAGACTTTTCTGCTGCTTCCCTCTCTCTCTCTTCATAGGAATGCTGAAAGAGCTGGAGGATCTAGACTTGTCTCTCACAGGTTTGGCTTCCAATTTTACTCCCGTTACTCTCCTCTGTGAGTAATGCTGGGCTGGCTACCATGGTGTTCTGCAGTATGGTTTTGCTGTTTTGAAACTAGAAATATGTGAATGGGGGCTGGGGCCCTCTTAGTGGGAGGGAGAGGAGGGGTGCTTCCTTAGCTTTTGAGTCCTGGCTTCACCAGCCTTGCTCTGGCCCCACATTGGCCCTGTGCTCTCAACCTCTAGGGACACTAATCCAGGAGTCCTCTGGCAGGGCCCCCCAGCTGCCTGTGCACTCTTTATGGAGAACCTGAATTAGGTGGACCCCCGGGTCCCTTCCACCTACCAAAGGGCCAGGAGGAGAGTATAGCTCAAATTGGAGGAGGCTTTTGGAAGGGAAGGAAGCAGTCAGAGACAGGCTAGACAGACAAGGATTCTGTTCCAAGCATTGCCATTTATAGAAGAAGAAGAAGAAGAAGAAGAAGAAGAAGAAGAAGAAGAAGAAGAAGAAGAAGAAGAAGAAGAAAAAGAAGAAGAAGAAGAAGAAGAAGAAGAAGAAAAAGAAGAAGAAGAAAAGAAGAAAAGAAGAAGAAGAAGAAGAAGAGGAGGAGGAGGAAGAGGAAGAGGAAAAGGAAGAGGAAGAGGAAAAGGAAGAGGAAGAAGAGGACAACAAAACAAACAAAACAACAACAACAACAAAAAACCCAAAAATATATTCACCAGTCAGCCTTCATTTCATATTGCAAAAACAACAGTAGTCTGTGTGACCCCAGGTAAGGACCAAGGCCTAACAGGGAGAAGGAAAACACTGATGTCATTTGGTCACACCACAGTAGTTTTCTATTTTAATGATGCCACCATGAAAGAAGCTTGAAGGTGCGAATGGAGAGACGGACAGGTGAAGAGTGTGAATCCAGAAAAGGGGGAAGAGCTGCCGTTTCCTGCACCAGCATGTTATTCTTCCATTCCTCACAGAGAGACACATGGGTTTTGCAGATGTGGACACATTGATTATATAGTATCAGGATTACACCACCTATGTCGGCATTGACTTCACCAGAGATTCTTAAAATACCGAGTGATATAAACTCCTGATGGCCAAGACAGGTTTTCTAAAAATTCTAGTTTTTATTGAAATCTCACTTTATATGATGGGATTAACAGTTCCTGTGATTTCTTTCGTTAAAGTGACGTGTTTACTCTGCCCAGTTTCTAAAGCACATCTCCCATGTATCTCCATTTGAATGGATGCAGGTTACCCAGCATTGATTCTTGTCAGTGAATCAGTATTGGATGGTGAGGTGCCTTGTTTAAATCCCCCTGTGGTAACCATTTTATTTCAGGATGGGGTGGCCATACTTGGTGCCTGTGCCCATCTCGTCACGCCAAATAGCAGGTGACCCCAGGTCTAGGAGAAGATTTAATACAAATCGATTCTCCTGCTGGTTTCATTGAGGAAGGTCGAGTGAAATAGTGTTCTTCATTTTCTTCCATGCAAACGACCAACAATGAGGCTTCTTTCCGTAGCTGGGATTCAAACTCAGACTCCAGCAGTGTGAGGCTCGCAGCCGGTAAAATGTCAACAGAGGAAAAGAGTCACATAGCACTTTACCGAGGTTACAAAAAGAGTTTTGCTCCATATTTTCTTAACTCCTTACCCAGGGATTTTCTTCTTCTTTTTCTTTTTGTTAAAAAAAATTGTCATTATCACCCTTCACAATAGCCACAAACAATATAAAGTATCTTGGTGTGACTCTAACCAAACAAGTGAAAGATCTGCATGACAAGAACTTCAGGTCTCTGAAGAAGGAAATTGAAGAAAACCTCAGAAAATGGAAAAATCTGCCATGCTCGTGGATTGGCAGGATTAATATAGTAAAATTGGCCATCTTGCCAAAAGCAATATATAGATTCAACGTAATCCCCATCAAAATCCCAACTCAGTTCCTTATAAAGTTAGAAAGAGCAATTCTCAAATTCATCTGGAATAACAAAAAACCTAGGATAGCTAAAACTATTCTCAACAATAAAAGAACTTCTGGGGGAATCAGTATCCCGGAACTCAAGCAGTACTACAGAGCAATAGTGTTAAAAACTGCATGGTATTGGTACAGTGACAGGCAGGTAGATCAATGGAATAGGATTGAAGACCCAGAAATGAACCCACACACCCATGGTCACTTGATCTTTGACAAAGGAGCTAAAACCATCCAGTGGGAAAAAATAGCCTTTTCAACAAATGGTGCTGGTTCGCCTGGAGGTCAGCAAGCAGAAGAATGCAAATTGATCCATTCTTATCTCCTTGTACTAAGCTCAACTCCAAGTGGATCAAGGACCTCCACATAAAACCAGACACACTGAAACTAATAGAAAAGAAACTGGGGAAGACCCTTGAGGGCACGGGCACAGGGAAAAAGTTCCTAAACAGAACACCAATAGCTTATGCTCTAAGATCAAGAATTGACAAATGGGACCTCATAAAATTACAAAGTTTCTGAAAGGCAAAAGACACTGCCAATCTGACAAAACGGCAACCAACAAATTGGGAAAAGATCTTCACCAACTCTATATCCAACAGAGGGCTAATATCCAATATATACAAAGAACTCAAGAAGTTAGACTCCAGAGAGCCAAATAACCCTATTAAAAATGGGGTACAGAGCTAAAGAAAGAATTTTCACCTGAAGAATTTCAAATGGCTGAGAGGCACCTTAAGAAATGTTTAACATCATTAGTCATCAGGGAAATGCAAATCAAAACAACCCTGAGATTTCACCTCACACCAGTCAGAATGACTAATATTAAAAACTCAGGAGATGGCAGGTGTTGGTGAGGATGTGGAGAAAGAGGAACACTTCTCTACTGCTGGTGGGGTTGCAAGCTGGTACAACCACTCTGGAAATAGTCTGGCGGTTCCTCAGAAAACTGGGCATGACAGGTCTGGAGGACCCTGTTATACCACTCCTGGGCATATACCCAGAGGATTCCCCATCGTGCAATAAGGACACATGCTCCACTATGTTCATAGCAACCTTATTATAGCCAGAAGCTGGAAAGAACCCAGGTGTCCCTCAAAGGAGGAATGGATACAGAAAATGTGGTATATATACACAATGGAGTACTATTCAGCCATTAAAAACAATGAATTCATGCAATTCTTAGGCAAATGGAACTGGAAAATATCATCCTAAGTGAGGAAACCCAATCACAAAAGAACACACATGCAATGCAGTCACTGATAAGTGGATATTAGCCCAGAATCTCTGAATACCCAAGACACAATTCACATATTAAATGATTCCCAAGAAGAAGGAAGGAGAGGGCCCTGGTCCTGGAAAGTCTTGATGCAGCTTTGTAGGGGGTTACCAGGACAGAGAAGTGGGAGGGGTTTGATTGGGGAACGGGCGGAGGGAAGAGGGCTTATGGGACTTATGGGGAGGGGGGAACCAGGAAAGGGGAAATCATTTGGAATGTAAACAAAGAATGTAGAAAATAAAAAAAATAAAGAGGATACTTTTCTTTAAAAAAAAACATTATCAACATATGTGTGTGCATGTGTATGTTTGTGTATGTGCACATGTGTGCACCATGGTGTGTTTGTGGAGGGCAGAAGAGAACTTGATGGAGTCACTTCTGTTCTTCTTTGTTTATGTGTGTTCTGGGATCTCTCTTGAACTCAGGTCTCTAGCCTTGTACAACAAGCACTTTACCTGCCGAGCCTTCCAGCTGGCCCTTGATTTTCCTCCTCTTTCCTCTCCTCCTCTTCCTCTTCCCTTTCCTCTTCCTATTCTTTCTCCCTTTCCCCTCCTCTTCCTCCTCTTCCCCTTCTTCTTTCCTCTCCTCTTCCTCCTCCTCTTCCTCCTCCTCTTCTTCCTCTTCCTTCTCCTCTTCCTCTTCATCCTCACTCTCCTCCTCTTCCTCTTTCCTCCTCCTCTTCTTCCTTCTCCTCTTCCTCCTCTTCCCTCTCCTCTTCCTTTTCCCTCTCCTCCTCATCTTTTCTCTCCTCTTCCTCTTCTTCCTCCCTCTCCTCCTCCTCTTCCTCTTTCCTCTCCTCTTCCTCTTTCCTCTCTTCTTCTTCTTCTTCTTCTTCTTCTTCTTCTTCTTCTTCTTCTTCTTCTTCTTCTTCTTCTTCCTCCTTTTCCTCTTCCTCCTCTTCTCTCCCCTCTTCCTCCTCCTCGATACAGGATTATTTCTAGGCTTGGGCACTCTTATTTTCTTCATTTCGTTTCCCAGCTATGTTCTGGTTCCCTGCCCTCTCTGTCCCTTCTGTGGTCTGAGGCAGCAGCTGACATCACTGTTTATGTCCCACTGGTCACATGTGCTGACCCGAGCATCCACCTTTTGGCCATTTGCACGCCTTCGTACACTCATTTCCAAGCCTCCCCCTGTAGGGTATCCCCCTGCTCCATCTCCTTCAGTGTGGATTCGCCACTTTCAGTATTAAAGGATCTTCTCGCTGGAGAATTCCACGTTCACAAGTCGTCTTTGGATGCCTTGTAGATTATTTTCTATTGTCTGGCTTTAAAAAAGTCGGATGTCAGGGTTGAAGACTGTCTTTTTACTTATTTTTTCTCAGTTTTAATACTTTTTCTTTGTCTCTGATTTCTGTTGCTTTAGCCTAATTTAACTTGGAGGCCCTTTGTAGTCATAAACTATTTCTGAAAATTCTCTCAATATATGTGTTGCTTTTTGAAAGCTCTCAACCATTGTCTTTTTAGGTCCCTCTCATTCTCACTCTCTATCCTGTTTTCAAGATTCCAGATCTACAGACACCTAGCTTTCTCATGGGACCTTAGGATTTCTACAATTTCTCCCCCCTCTTTTTTTTTAGTATCATTTGAGAGATTTTCTTCTGATATATCTCTCAGTTTCCCGATGATCTCTTCAGCTACATTCATGTATTAAATATACCCATTGGGGTTTTAATTTCAATTGCTTTAAGTTTTCTAGTCTTAGAATTTGCATTTGATTAATTTTAATAGGTTCTGGAAGATTATAAGACATAATCGTCCAATCTTTCCTTTTGAGTGCCCTGGGTTAGTCACTTTTGAAGTCCGGATCAGCAGTTTCCTCCATCAGGAGTCGGGTGGGGATTCCTAATATCACGTGCCTTTATTTTCTTCCCTTTTCCTTTGTTTCCTTGCTTGCCTGGTTTTGATTGAATATTGGAAAAACCCTGAAGATAAACCAAGGGCCAGGACATTTGTAATTTGTCTAGAGAGGCTTAGTGTTTGATCCTGAGAAGAACAACAATGACGACACCACCAACAACGTCAATTTTAAATCCATCTAGAGATGGCAGTGTCTTGAATTGGGTTTTGGTCTCTCTGAAGGACAGAGCATTTCCACTTTGCCTTTACTGCTAGGGTGGGATCCCCTTAATAACAGTTAAGAATGAAGCACATGGAAATTGCTGGAAGCTGATAGCTTAGTGGGACTGTCGGTGTTGGTTGGAAGAAGACCAGGGAAGGCTGTACTATCTCACAGGGTGCGTGGTGGCCAGCTCACATCAACCATAAAACTGCCAATTGTTCTCCTCTTTTGACTTCCCTGGTAGGGGGAAAGAAGTGTCTATGTGCTTTGGAAATCTGTGATGTGAAAATCTGGGTCCTGGGCTACTAAAGCTTACACTGCAGCAGGGCAACAGTCAGTAGACCATCCCCCCTGCCCCTCAAGTAGGGAGTTTGTGTGTATATGTTCGCCTTTGCATCGTGTACACATGTGTATGCATTTGTGTATGCATGTGTGAGTGTGTGTTAGGTACTCTTGGGCTAACACCGCTGGGTCCTCCAGCTGTTACAGAGCTGTGCGCAGAAGGAAGTCACCGCATTCTGCCTATTGTTCATCTAGAATCTTCTATCACTTGGCACTGCTCCCCGCTCTTCCAGAGGCCTTTATAGTGCTGTGGCTACCCACCCTCTACCTCCTCTGGATCCAAGCCTGAGCCTATTATTCCTTCTTGGCATAGGACCCTTCCTTCCTTCAGGGTCCTAGGTCTGGAAAGAGAGCACCCGTGTCTGGTGCCTTGCTTCTAGTCTGTGGGGAGCCTGCTTTGTGGGGTGAGGGCTCATCAGCATGGAAGGCCAGTTCTGCTTTGGAGTCCCATCAAGAGTCACGAATGTCTTCAAGCAGAATTAGTCTCTCCTTATGCCCTTATGGGTGGTAATGGGTGGTGAGAAAGAGGAGGAGTGGGGGAGCAAGCATTATTTTATCCCCTTACTCAGCAAGTCTGAGTTTATTGAGCATGTACTTCGTACAGCTAACCAGAGTCTGAGAGCAGATTCAGATCCAGATCTGCCTAGATGCTGCCTCCTGTGTGACCACTCCCGCCACCTAAGATAATGCCCGCCTCAGAGGAGTCAGGAAGAAGCCTCACACTCCACACAGCAGGACTAAGTGGGTGCCTGGCATTTAAGAACTGAGTGGTCTGCTGATGTCTCTCTACGAACAAAAAGACATCTTAAAAGGAAGTGGAAATCTGTTGCCTTGGAGAAGTTTGAGACAGTGTGTGGGCAGGACCTCACTCAGTCTAGGAAGCCACGGCAGGTCCTGGTGGGCTCTCACTCCCTTGTCCCCTACGGATGGGGCATTGGCCTACCTCATCCACTCTGATTTCCCCCACTTTCTCCGAGTGGATGGGCATTTGTCCTGGACAGACGGCAGTGGGTTGGTATCTTTTTCTGGCAGATGCTGTGGCCCGGAGCCTTATCATCCACTTACTGAGACTATGTTCCCAGGAAGGGCTGCACACCCAGCAGATCGCTCCTCACCCTGGAGGCCGTACTTACCACACTTCTTGTGGTTTGGATCCATTTGAGAGAGAAGAAGGCAGGGGGGGGTTCTTTGTGAAGAAAACAGTTTTTTTTTATCTGACTTGTCATTATAGAACACCATCATGTATTCAGCCCACTGTGTAGAATCAATGCTGACAGCATCCTTAGCAACGCCTCCTCCTTCTCTTCCCCCGGCAGAGGCAGCCCTCGGAGCTAACTGCCCTGAGGACACGGGTCTCCCCCTTGCTGCAGGAGCACCCTGATGTCAGGTCTGCTTCCTCAGTGGTTTGTCCCTTCGCAACTCTGAGCTTTGGTCTTTCACCCCTAATGGGAGCCTCTAAGCCACAGGTTCTCAACTGTCCTAATGCTGCAACCCTTTAATATGTAGTTCCTCATGCTGTGGCGACGCCATCCATACATTTATTCTTGTGGCCACTTTATAGCTCTAAGTTTGCTACTGTTATGAATGGTAATGTAAAAAACCTGATCTGCAGGGTATCTGATATATGACCTCCCTGCGCAAAGGTCATTGGACTCCATCAGGGTCTTGAGCCACAAGGTTAGAACCAGTGCTCGACGCTCTCCTGTCTGGCTCAGCTGGGCTCAGGTAAGTCCTTCTATGAGGTGATGGTCAACTGAGCTTGGCAACCCTCAGTGTTTCTTCTCTTGTGTGAATTCCTCCTAGAGGTTGCTGGCTGTTGGCTGGGCTTGCAGGACAGCCGGGCCATCAACACGTGGCTTCCTCATATGCCTTGGGCGTACTTACAGCGGTGCTTGTGACTGACACGTAGAAGTCCCACGGCTTTGCATCACTGCTCTTCACCGTTAGCCGTCATCGAGTCCATCCAGGATCAGCAGTGGGGGCACAGAGTCTCTGGGACAGAGAAGACTTTTGGTGAATATACTTGGCCATCCCTAGCATAAGGACAGTTGGTGTTAGGGTCCCTGAGAGAATTAATGAAATGGCCTCGATGGGGAGTGGGGTCTAGGAGGGAAATCCAAACTCGTTGGTCCTCTTTCTGATGCCAGAGTTGTCCCCTTTCAAGGTGAGCGGGGCAGGTTCTGGTGGGTTCCATATCCCAGGGAGCCCTCTGAGGTTTGGTGGTGGGCACGGAAGGCTGTGTTGGTGGGTATCTGTCAAAAATGGCATCCTGTGAGCAAGCCTGGCCTTCTATGTAGGATGCCCACATTAAGTGAAGGACGGTGTGTCCCAGACTACAGATCACAAGGGATCTCCCACCACCCTTTGCTTTCGGTTGACTGAGGAGTTTGCTCACACCCGGCTCTCATTCGCCACAGCTTAGACAAAAGAAATAATGTGGACGGTCCAAGGATGTGGATTATATGACACATGGGCTAGCATGGACTCACATGGGCTAGCACGGACTCAGGGTGGTGGCTTTGACATTCGTGAACTGGGTACCTAAGGGAAGTCAGGGCCTGACTCTGAGCACCTTGTTTATGTCTGTGAGAATATGCTATTGGATATTCTATGACGGTGGAGGGTTTTTTATTTTTTGTTTTTGTGTTTTGTTTTGTTTTGTTTTTGTGCCAGACTACACAGACGGTGAGCTGGGGGTATGCCTGGCATTGTCTGAGTGACTTCATGGCCCCTACTAGGCAAAACTGTTACGAAAAGGGGGCTAGAGAGAAGAGGGTCAACATGTGCCAGGGAGATCTTTGGCAAAGGTGGTTCCCTACCAGCTTCTTGGGCATCTTCCTAGAGAGCAGTAGGAGGACCCCACCCACTCAGCATGCCAGGCAGACCCCTCCTCACATGCTAGAGGTCCCCACGTGGGGGAGGGGATGAGATGAGGATGCCTCATTCAGAGCTCAGCATTCCCCAGCCTCATACCCTGCACATCAGTACTAATCACCATTGACTACAAAAACCTTCTCTGGTGAGGGCTGGGGATGGACCGGTCCATGGGTGTGAAGGTCAGAGCCCCAGGGTCAGTGTATTACTATATCTATCTCATGGGCTAATATATTAGATCCCCTCTAGGGCCTATGACCTCTCCAGCCATGGGTTCTTCAGCCCAGTGTATGCTCCCAGTCGTTGTTAGTGTGGGAAAAATCCTACTTAGGTCCTGGTGGGAAACAGGGCGTCCTCAGATGAGGCTGGGAAAAGCCAATGGAGTAGATAGGCCACCTGCAGGGGGGAGGACAGGGAGGGAGGGGAGGACCTGGGACTCCTCAGCTGGGTCCCTGGGGTCTGAAGTGGAGAGAGCCAGGAGGGGAGTCTGGATGGCGTTGGAGGTGCGCTGGACGAAGGGGACAGCAGCAGCTTGATGGGACCTGGCTGGTGCTCGGAACGGGGTGCCTTGACCATCATCTGGCTTTCTTCCCTCCTTCTGGCCATCTCCGAGGGAAGGTCCAGGATTTGGGGGTGCACAAAACTGTTTGTTGGACCCAAGAGGAGCCTTCAAGGAGACTCCCTGGAGGCAGAAGGGATGTAAGCAGAGCCACGGAGATCATCCTGAGGGTTTAGGGTGGGTTTCTCTGACCCCCACATGGCCACCACAGCTCATTCACTGACGGGCAGGCAGAGTCAGCCTGTGCTGAGGCAGTGTGGGTGGCCAGGACAGTTTCCTGAGTTCTAGTCAGTTACCAATCCCCCAACCTCCTACCCCTGTCCCCCCACTTCCTACCCCTGTCCTCAGCCTCCTACCCCTGTCCCCCCACCTCCTACCCCTGTCCTCCCACCTCCTACCCCTGTCCTCCCACCTCCTACCCCTGTCCTCAGCCTCCTACCCCTGTCCCCCCACCTCCTACCCCTGTCCTCAGCCTCCTACCCTGTCCTCAGCCTCCTACCCCTGTCCCCACCTCCTACCCCTGTCCTCAGCCTCCTACCCCTGTCCCCAGCCTCCTACCCCTGTCCCCAGCCTCCTACCCTGTCCCCAGCCTCCTACCCCTACCCCAGCCTCCTATCCCTGTCCCCAGCCTCCTACCCCTGTCCCCACCTCCTACCCCTGTCCCCCCACCTCCTACCCCTACCCCAGCCTCCTATCCCTGTCCCCCCACCTCCTACTCCTGTCCCCACCTCCTACCCCTGTCCCCAACCTCCTACCCTGTCCCCAACTTCCTACTCCTGTCCCCAACCTCCTACTCCTGTCCCCGGCCTCCTACCCCTGTCCCCCCACCTCCTACCCCTGTCCCCAGCCTCCTACCCTGTCCCCAGCCTCCTACCCCTACCCCAGCCTCCTACCCCTGTCCCCAGCCTCCTACCCCTGTCCCCAGCCTCCTACCCCTGGCCCCCCAGCCTCCTACCCCTGTCCTCCCCACCTCCTACCCCTGCAAAAGGCCTTATAGATCTTGGGTGAGGTGTAAGGTTTAGCAGTGATCCAGATGAAACTGGCTGTTGTCCCTGTCACTTGTGGTGGCTTTGAGACCTCGGCCAGCTGCCCATTTACCCTGAGCCTCGTTTTGTCCATCTGAAAAATGGGAACCGTGACACCTGCCTCCTAGCCCAGCTGTGCTAAGGGAGTGAGCTGAAGTCTGTGTAGCAGAGCACTGCTTTAATTAGTACTGGCTGGCTGAGGACTGAGTCCTCGGGAGCCATTCCTGGGTCCATGAGCATAAGTAAGCTTGTGGGGGGAAGTGGTGCTGTCCACTAAGTCGATGGGCGAGTGAGCATCCGGGTTTGTGTGTGGGGGATAGAGAGGGTCACACGGGGGCTGGAGGTGTGCTGTGGGGCAACGCTCACTCTCTGGAAGTGGGGCGTGAGATGATAGGGTGTGGGGAGGGAGGGAACAGACTTGGAACACTCAGGGAAAGAATGCTAGATGGTGGGGGTGGGGGGGAGAGGGAGGGGGAGTGGGAGGGGAAGGGGGGCCATGGGAGACCCCCACAAGATCAAACAGACAAAAGGGAGATGGAGGGGTCACACAGTTGAGTGGAGGAACGGGGCCAGGCAGACCTGGACTTGCAGGCTGTCACCAGTAAGTTAACTTGAAGTATCTGAGAGACAGGAAGCCCGGGGTGTGGGGAGTCAGGACATGCCCTGTCCTTCCCTCATGGTTTCCCCGCTTTTCAACAGCTGAAAAGCAAAACCCTTTAAGTAAACTTTTCGTTTCCCCCACTTACCGTTCTCTCCATTCAAGGACACAGTGAAATGATTTTGTTCTTACCCAGGGTGTTTAGAAGCAGCCCGGCATTCTGGCTTCCCTCCTGACCACAGCTCCGGAGACCCTCATCACAGCCCCCACGAGTGACCTGTCCAGGGCTCACCGTGCACGGCTTCACGTAGCTTACAGCAGGGGTAGACAGGACTCATACCCGGGCTGGCCGGGGTCCAGACATTCTCTTGACGCCAGCCCGGGGTGTGTGTGTGGGGGGGACTCTGGTCCCGGAATCTTGTCAGCTGAGGGTCTTCCTCTCTGCTTTCCTGCGCCCTCTAGCATCGGCCGTGCGAGGGAGGCTGAGCACTGTGGGAGACACAGGCGCTCCCATCACCTGGCAGCCTTGACGGGGCCGAGGGAATTTCTTTTCCAGATGATGGACATAATTAATTTAGAAGAGACGTCGCCTCATTGCTGCCGGCCCCACGTGAAAGCGAGGAGGGAGAGCTAGCTGTACACCTGGTGAGGAATCCTCAGGAGATGGCTAACACGCGGGACCGTTGCTCTCAGTGACGTCCCCAGTGGGTATCATCCTCAGCAGTAAGCAAAGTGCTAAGCTATGAGGGTAACGGAGGTGAGACTGGCCTGGGCTATGGAGACTGAATGCCAATATCAGGCAGGCATGGACATTTCTAGAACTCGGCACTATGTGTTTTGTCATTAGTAGGATTCAAACCTTCAGGGTCGGTGGACATCACTTGGAAGTTTCTCCCTCTCAGGTCCAGCTTCCTCGGCCGCACTCCCAGAAACCCTGTTTCACGCTAAGGTAGCTGGTGTCCTTTGAAGGGGAAGCATCGCCCATGGGCTCATGGCCTGACACTCGGTCTCCAGTTGGTAGGACTGTTCAGGAAGGTTGCAGAAGGTCTGGGAGGTGCATCCTCGCTGGAGACATATGTCACGTGGGGCCTTGAGGGACTTATAACCCCATGCCACTCCTGGCTCCCTCTTTCTGCTTCCTAGAAGGAGAAAGACAAAGTGGTCAGTCAGCTTCCTGCTTCTGCCTGCTGCCACGCCCCCTCCGCTGCCGTGGGAACTCCGTGCCTCTGGAAGCACACAGGGAAATCAACTCTTCCTTCCCTAACTTGCTTTTGGTCGCAGTGTTTTATCACAGCCACAGAAAAGGGACCAATACAGTTTCCTTTCACGGTCCTTCCAGAGGGAACAGGAAGGCTGGGGAAAGTGAGTACAAGACTTTTGAGCATAGCTTTAAATCACTATGGGTGTGATATTGCTATAACCCCCCACCCAAGGTATAGCCTCTTGGCTTTGGCTCCCTCCGTGTGATAATGGGCCTTTATATCATGCTCAGAGGAGGAGGATGTCCACGATCTTACATCTAAAACCCCTGAATTCTGTGTTTACAAACTGCATGGGAGGTTCAGTTCCCATGGTAGAGGGCCAGCTGGTGAACATGAACCCCGGAGGCCTGGAAGTGGGGTTGCAGGTCTTGAACTTGTAGAGTCGGTAGTTGCTTGTTTGATAGGTGGGAGTGTGGCGTGTTAGGGGCAGGTTTCCTAGCTTGTGCACATGTGTCTGTGTGTGCCTGTCTGTCTGTCTGTTTGATTCTTCTACGCTTATGGCACGGTGAAGGAAAGGTAGGTGGGCCCTTGGGATGTCAAAGAAAGCCTGGGAAGGCTTCAGATCATGACAGTCTTTCTTGGCCCTGCTGCGGCTTCTACTGGAGATGTTGGGGGCGGCTCTTCGGAGACTTTGGACTTCAGAAGACCTCATCAGCTGCGGGGTGGAAGCTAGAGTCAGGGAAAACAGTGGTGGGGGCTTCAGAATTCTCTTGGGGAGAGATGCAGAGGTGGGCCCTTGTGGTAGGAATTGGATGGAGAGGAGGTGGACATCATATTTTAGACCATTTCCTCAACTTTTCTCTGTGGCCCTCCCCCATGCCCCCTCCTCAGGACAGCAAGCAATCTGCTGTGTCCTCTTATGGTACCCAGAGTCTCCTAAAAGCCTGAGGTGCCTCCATCAGCTTGACACATTACAAAGCTCACTAATTGCACACTGGCTAATTGCACAATGCGGTTATCCGCCTAGTGGATTGTGGCCCGAACGCTCCTCCACGCAGGATAATTATGCTGGGTAAGTGAATGACTGGCATGGTGACAAGATTCTGTCCCTTGGTCGATCTCCTTTCTCAGAAGACAGCCGCTGTGTGGGGTAAAACATAAGACAGAAAATATCTCTGGGGCTTGTGCAACATGGCGACAGGCAAGCTTGTGGTGTTTCAGAGAGGAACATGCAAAATATTAAGTTTGGATAAAAAAGAGCATACAACTGTTCCGTCCTTGACGTGCATATGTTCTGCCCGATGATTGGCAGGACTCAGTTTGCTCTTGCCTGCTTCCAGCTGAGCAGCGTTTCTCATTTTCAGCTCAGGCCCGTGCATGCTGTGAACCCCATATGAGCTTGGGCGTTGGTCCACACGTGGTTCCAGGGGGTGTGGGCTGGGTCCCCGGGCCTGCTGGATCACTTTTGGGACCCCTTTGGGGGAAGTCTCAGAGGTAGGACAGGTGACGCAAGGGGCCGAGATGGTCCCCATCCCTTCTTGTTGTCTCTGATAGGCCCAGCGACAGCTCAGTGCTGGGCGTAGGTAGGTCTCCCAGAAGATGGCGGACACTCTCTTTTGCATTCACTCGTTGTCCTGGTTATCACCAGCTGATCACCTGACACAGCGTAGAATCACCTGAAAGAGGAGTCTCAGTTGAGTAATGTCTTGATTGCGTTGGCCGTGTCTGTGAGGGATTGTCTTGATTATTAGTCGATGCAGAGGTGCCCAGCCCACCGTGGGTGGGACCATTCCCTTGGCGTGTTAGCCTGACCTATGTAAGGAAAGCAGCTGACACGAGCCTGAATGAGCTCCCGGCCACTGTTCCGCCATGGCTTTTGCATTAAGTTCCTGCCTTGAGTTCCTGCCTTGACTTTTCTCAATGACAGATCATAACCTGAAAATGCAAATGGACTTGGTGTGTCTGGGCCCCCAGGCCACTGAAGGAATAAAAGACAGGTACTGCGAGACAATGTCTTAGGGACCAGGTAGTGGTTATTCCTGGTTGTCAACTTGACTATGTCTGGAATGAACTACAGTCTAGAATTGGAAGGCTCACCTAATCTGGAGGCTCAGAGATATAAGTTTCTGACCTGAATCTTGGCATGGAGATCTTGAAGCATAGTGGCTATGAATTCAAGAAGATTAAGACAAGGAAATCTCCGAGTTCAAGATCATCTGGGATTAAAGGCATGGAGATACACGCCTTTAATCTGGGCCACACCCTCTGCTGGATATATATATATATATATATATATATATATATATATATATGGACATTGGAAGAAGGAAGACTCATTCTTCCTTGCCTGCTTGCCTCCCCTGACTGAGCAACTGCTAGATCCTTGGACTTCCATCCACAGCTGCTGCTGACCATTGTTGGGGAGTTGGACTACAGGCTATAAGTCATCGACAAATTCCCTAACTATATAGAGACTGCCCGTACGTTCTGTGACTCTAGAGAACCCAGACTAATACAGACAACTATAGCTTTGAGTGGTGCTTCTGTTTCCATGTTTCTTAGAAGGCATCTGAGGCTCAGCGAGGCTGCACATTGTTCCTCAGAACCCACATCTCACACAACAGGAGGCATCCAAAGTTCATTCTCCAGGGTGCAGGAGACAATGGTCATATTTGGTTGTGGTGGGAGGTATCACCACCAGCTCCCTGCCATGGGCATCTCCCATTTCAAGACCTTCCTTGCCCAGTGGGTCCCTGTTCTCTTGTGGGGTTAGCCTATCAGTATGATTCTCAGCAGGCTTTGGTAGGGAAGAGCTTTCTGGATCCAATAGCACTGAAAGGAAAGACTCCTGAGTGGGTTGTAGACTAGGACAGAGTCCTGGGCAGGGGTCCTGGTCTGCACTAACCACCTCCCACTAGAACATCTTTAGATAAGTCCTGGATCCTTGTTCCCCAGTGTTTCCACTTGTCCAATGGGCACACATCGTATCCTTGTTGGTAAGGATGAAACAGGACAGTGGATTCGGAATGGGTGCGACTGTGCCTGTTTTCCGGCATGTGGTCTATCTCAGGCACATTGTCATTACGGTCAGGGTTCTTGTCCCTATCATGTTGTATGGTGTGGAGCTTGGCGCCGTCAGAGTCCAGTGGATTTCAAAGCACAAACTCCAATTTGTCTTGCCTCTTTTTAGGTGTCTGGCAGCTGCTCCATCTCCCAGGGAGACCTGGGTGGGGAAAGGAGGAGGCTGAGGTCTCAGGGTAAGTCTGAGTGTCATGCCCAGGGTTCTCTGAGGGTCAGTGTCACTGGTGTTTGATGAGCTGTCACCTGTGCAGGTGCAGAAGATGAGCTGAGTTCTCACTGGCTTGATGTCCGTGTGAGTGTGTGCAGCCAGTGACCTTTGATGCAGTGTGGAGAGAAGCCCAAGCTTCCAGGCCTAGGAGCGCCTGCTGCACTGTGGCCCCGGCCTTCCCATGCATCAAGACGTGGCCTTTCCACCTTTACCTGACTCTGTTGCCCCTGGCCACCCTTTCCCTGTGAATCTTAGCCTTGCAACCCCAGCAGCCTGCTGTGGCTCAAGTTTGTCCTGTGTGCTTGGCCTGGCGTCCTCAGCTTCCTTCGAGGCTGTGCTGGCTGGTGGGTAGGGCTCAGTGGATACAGGTCTATTGTCCCTTGTACTACACCCAGTACTTGCCCAGACAGGGAACACAGTGGACTTGGGACATCTATGCTGAGTCACTGTCCTTGTCTTGTGGGGAGGGGTCTTCCTGTACTTGTTCTGCTCAGCCCCCACCACAACCTGTCACCTAGCAGAACTCAAGGCTGATCCTGGAACTAGTGAAGGACATGCCACCTCCTCCTGATGTCCCCTAGACAAGGAATATTTTTGATCGGAAACTTGATGTGGAGGAGAGAGGGAGCGAGGCAGAGAGGGAGGAGGAGGAGGGAAAGAGGGAAGAAGGGGGGGGAGAGACGTGTCCTATGGGGTTCTGTGGGTTTCTGTGGGCATGTTAAGTCTCAACAGACTGTACAGTTTGAAAATGTTATAGATGGCATCACAGAAGACAAAGTCATGTGAAACTTGAGATGAAGAAACTTGAGGGTGAAAAACTCTTCTGTTTGAATGCTTTGTGCATCTGTGTCGTGGTAGTTCTGTGGAAGCCTATTCTGGATCCATGGGTGGGGGTGGGGGTGGCTGCTATCTTGCCTCCCATCTCTCTTTGCAAGAATGTGTTTAGAAACCACTGGCCTGGAGAGGTCTGAACGCCCCTGGTGATTCTGACTCCAGAAAGTGGGTCCACATGCTGTTCTTTCTGGGGTCTGTTCACAGGATATCTGTACCTCAGACATGGGCCCTGGAATACAAATTCAAGAAGCCTTGTCCTGGAGGCTGCAAACCCAAGGTGGAGGCGATTGCGTGGGCTGGCAGCGGGCTGGTGCCCCTCTTGTGATAGGGTGAGTCTCTAGGCCTCTCTCATTGGCTGGCCAATGGCTTTTTTTTTTTTTTTTAATCCTCACACTGTCTTCTTCTATGTAAATCTTTGTGTAGACTGTACCATATAAGGCCTCCAGCCGTAAATAGATCAGGGCTCACCCTGAGGTCATTTTGACCGAACGACTTCCTCGAGTCTTCTAAATATCCAAACATGGCTGCATTCTGGGGTCCCTGTGGGGAGACAATCAGGTCGGAACGCTGGGACCCTGAGGCTCAGAGGAGCCCACTCAGAGTCCACTGTGAGGAGCTGGACCAACGGCACCTTGGAGGCACTTGGAGGCCTTGGCGCCGAGTTGGCTTAGATGGATCTGGAAACTTTGACAGGCGGCAGGTAGGCAGGTGGGAGGGCAGGGCAGGGCAGGGCAGGCCAGGAGCTTAGTGAGCTGTCCCCGTGGGTGGATGTAGGGCAAGTCTCGGGCCTCCTCATGCTGAGCTCAGGGAGCGCTGCCTGCAGGCAGGACTGCCATGGTGCCCAGGTGCCCGTCTCATGAACGTTGGGGAGCAGAGGGTGCACAGAGGGCAGGGCTACCTTGGGGCTCCGATCTGAAGACTATGGCCACTCTGAGGTCAGGGACAAGGCCAAACGGACTTCTCTGGGTTCACGCTCACCTTTGATCATTTGTGCCCTTACTGGGCACACTCAGACCTGTAAAGGACCTTCAGCTTGGGGGGATCATTCTGTAAATGACAATCCCACTGACTTTGATCGTATTTTTTTTTAACCCCTCTGGGTCTTGTTTTCTCTACTGTAGGAAGGGGACATGTCTGCTAAGACGTTGGGGGAAAGTGAGGTGAGGTAGGAGGCACAGTGGTGCTCAATCCAGATCAGCTTTGCCGGCATCTGTGGTGTCAACACGGCCAGTTTCAAGACACTGAAAGATGCCACAGAGTGCGGATCGGGGAAGGCATAGGTACCCACCAGAACGGCTCATGTTGGCTGTACTCGGCATGCATGGACGGGCGTCACGTTTACTGTCACTGTGGAAGAAGACTGAGAACGATTCGTAGATCTGTCAGATGGAGGACACCGGCCAGCATGTCAGAAAGCAGGTAGAGGGCTTGCTGATCCCCGCTGAGGTGCTGAGATCCCGGCTCTGCCCTCTGTGTCCCGGGCTGGCCTCATACCTGACTCCACAGTCCTTGCCACAGGGAATGAAGAAAGAAGCTCAGAGGGGCCAAGGTCCTCTGCTTCCGGGACCCGATCTCAGGGAGGAGAAAGGAGGGAAGATGGCTGGCAGGTGGCACGGAAGGGAGAATTTTGGGGAAAGTTCTCTGTGTTCTGGGAGACTCTGGGGGAAGCTGAGGCAGCTGGAGCTAGTGGGCTGCGTGCTACTGTGTGCCCACTGGAACTTCCGCCCAGCTGAGTCTGCTCCTACAAAGGCAGGCAGTGAGGAGTAGCTGTTTGTGAAGGCAGGCCTGAGGAGGCCTGTGTGGGGGAAGGCCAGTAGCACAGGCCTCTGGGGCGCGCGAGTACACACACACACACACACACACACACACACACACGGGAGGGTTGGGGCGGGGGGATCCTGGTATCTATAAGTGACTCACCATCCGGCTCAGAGCCTCAGACTGTCTACCTATAAAGGAGGCAGGCGGGACAGTGTACTGTGGTCTGTGAGGAGGGGAGGGATACAGAGGCAGTGCTCAGCAAGTGATAGCTTTAGTTCCCTTCCCACTGCCTTAAGAACTCGGTGGTATGCACTAGGCCCTCAGCGAGTGACGGTTTTAGTCTTCTTTTTCTTGAGGGTGCATGGCGAACGCTCTGTGATGCTTTTGATCCGTCTCCCATGCCTCTTTGTAAATAGCAGCTGCCCCCCCCCCCTGGCATTCATTCTGGCTCCTCCTGTACCCCAGGGTGAGGTGTTGACAAGGGCCCCTGGCTGGCCCCTCCTGGGAAGACTGGGTGTGTTCCCAGTTGAGGACGGAACTGCCTTCCCTACTGCCTCCCTAGCAAGCTGGAAAATCTCTGCCGCGAACTGAACGTGGGCCTGAGCTGCCTGGGGCTCTGTAGACTCTGGCTCAGAGCAGCCAGGACAAAGCCCCAGTGTGTGCTGGCGCTCACCCTCCTGTCTGCTGTGTGAACCTGCCGACCCGGCCCGCCCCAGCCCACGGAGGGCTGGAGCTCTGTTCTGCCTGTTATTGTTCCCACAGAGGGAGGGAGGTCACCCGAGGTGATGCTGCCCAGAGGTGGTGGCCTTTGTGGGTGCAGGTGGTGAGTACCTCTTGTGGGGACCGGCTGGGGTCCTGGTGGTGGGCGCTGGTGGGGCTGTCTGAGGGTGGTGAGTGCACTTGACAGGAGGCGGCCACCAGAGCCGTGGCGAGCTGCGGGCCGGGAAGCAGGTCCCAGGCTTTATTTCCAAGTTGGAAGTAGGTGTGCTGCCGAGTAGGGGTGGACAGCGTTCATGTGCGGTGAGTAAATATTTGCGGAGAGCCCACGAGACGGGCTCAGGCAAGGCTCTAACTAGGTTGGCTTGGGCGGTGCTTGTCTTGCAAGGCCTCTCTCAAGACCTTACTGCCCCTTGCTGTCTTCCCAGGTTCTATAAACCACCAGTCACTTGCTCGCTCGAGAGCCAGCATGACCTCTGCCATCTCTCTCCCTCCTACCCTCTCCTCCTCCTCCTCCATCCTTCCCTTCTTTCCCTTCCTTCTTCCTTCTAACCTTCCCTCTCTTCATTTATTTATTCACCCCTAACTCCCTCTGTCCCTCCCCCTTCTCTTTCCTCCGCTGTTCCTCCCTCTCCCCCACCCCCCATTATTCTCACTCACCAAGCAAGACCTACAGCAAATCATTCCCCAGTGCGGTCATCAGAATGTCTGATACATACCAGCCCACAACAGGTCTGGAGACTGGCTTCACACACCTACTGGTGCCGCCAGGTACCACGAGGCAAAGGATGGCTCACAGGTGGGCATCATGGTTTCCAAAAGAGACCCCACAGCCTCAACCAGTTCCCCGGAGACCTCCAAAGTCCACCCTGTTCTTCCTAGTTTGTCGTAGCTCTGAGTGAGGCTTTTGTGTTCCTCGATGGGTGGCTGGCTGAGGTTTTGTGGCACCCACTGTCCCCCCCTCCTGCCACCTCAGAGTTGAGACACCCCCTCCCTATTCAGGTATAGCATCTCAGGTGGGCTAGGTGGTATAACAGGTAGAGAGGCAGGAAGGGTTCCCCCAGAAACACAATGTGGAGAGGACCCCGTAGTGGCTACTGGTACCCTCACATTGGAGCCCAGCCCCGCCGATTCTCAGATGCACTCCATCTTCCTTAGCACTTCATCATTCAAGGTCAAAAATCACACTCGCGGATCTATTTTAGTGGTCACCCCAACCAGATCCTTTATTTCTGGGCTGGGAGGAACAGAAGCTCAGGAAGGATATCACACAGTTTTCTTGATAACCGTCAAGGGATGGTATTCAGTCCGTGCTCAGAGCTCCAGCTGTGGACTTGGAGAGGCAGTGGAACTAGGGGTTCCTTAGCTTGCAGATCAGATGTGTCCTTCCTCGGTGCCCCTTGGACTTTAGGATGTACAGAGGTTGGAGGGACACTCTAACAGTACCGTCTGCTTCCCACTGAGGGGATATGCCAAGGTAAGGACAGGGCCTCTCAGTTGGGGAACCTGCTAAGTGTACTGCGTCAATTTTGACTGGAAAAAAGGTTTGACTCAGGCAGCTTGTCTGCTAGACCCCAACACCTGCCTGCAACATGAGAACACCCTCTCCAGCACCCTAGTTCCAGTGCTCGCCCTGGCTCCCAGGGGTGCAGAGGAAAGAGTCCTCTGGGAAGCACCCATGGCCAGAGCCTCAGACTGTGCTGGGGCCCGTGGAGTGTTTCTTTTTTTTTTTTCCGAGACAGGGTTTCTCTGTGTAGCCCTGGCTGTCCTGGAACTCACTCTGTAGACCAGGCTGGCCTCGAACTCAGAAATCCACCTGCCTCTGCCTCCCAAGTGCTGGGACTACAGGCGTGCGCCACCACGCCCGGCTTGTGTGGAGCGTTTCTTATCTGTGAGAAATAGGATTTCTACATTCCACTTTCTGTGCCCACTGCCACAATATACCTTGGACAGCTAAGTTCTCTTAAAGGAGCCGCTTCTACTTCCTGCTGTGACCGAGGACCTGGGTGGGTCTTTCAGGTTTTGTCCTTCAAACCTGCCCTTTAGACCATCTCTGGACAATTAAGACAAGAATAGCATACATCCACTTCATCTAGAGCAATGGTTCTCCACCTTCCTAATGCTGTGACCCTTTAATACAGGACTTCATGTTGGGGTGACCCCCAACCATAAAATTATTTTGTTGCTACTTCGTAACTGTGATTTTTTTTTTTTTTTTTTTTTTTTTTTGGTGACTGTTAATGAATCATAATGTAAATATCCGGTATGCAGGATTTCTGATTTGTGACTCCCAAAGAGTCGAGACCCAGAGGTTGAGAACTGCTGATCTAGACCAAGCCACAAAGACTTCAGAGAAAACATGGTTGGGTGTGGGGGCGTGGCTTACAACAGGGCAAGATGCACTTTCAGATGGTCAAATATGGTCTACGGCATGTATGTCTGCTGAAACTACTGCTGGCAGCCATCTTGGGACATACTGGGCTGACACCCTGACTGCTAAGATCCTTAACTTGTCATTGTAGGCCGAGGTGCTGGCCTGTGCTTGAGGTCACGGCCCGTGTGGTTTTATAAGTGTCAGTGTGCATTAATTCTGAGATGGCTGAGGCACTTCCTGACGCTGCATGTGCTGCTGGAGAGCTAGCTCCTGCTAACCACGGCTGAACGAGCCTTGAAGCTTACACACTGAGGGATGTCCTAGACATTGTCTCAATGGATTCGTTAGCGGGAGATGGACACTTGTTCATCTGTTTCTGGGTTTAAAGGAGTGAAACGGTTGTCCTGACGCCACACAGCTGGCTACTCTGGCCACCATGATTGGCCACCATGATTCTAAGTCCTCTACAATGCTAGGAGAGCCACAGGACAGGTTCACCACTAACAGCGCCGCACCCTCCAACCCACCTCTCCTCCCCATGCCTTTCTACACATCTGGGTTAGTCTTCACAACAACCGATGGCCTTGATTTTCGTTCTTGTCTCAGACCATCAGTAGCTGTGCTTCACACAGCCACAGCCGAGTGAGTGGCTTTTAGAGGACAGTACTGGGGAACACGCAGACTTTCAAACTTCTGGTTGGTTCCCCCCTCGCAAGGCCATAAGCAATCCCCGCTTTTTTTTTTTTTTTTTTTTTTTAGTGCCTTGCGTTTTTGGTGACAGTTTTGCAAATTGCGGGTAAAGAACCTAAATGTCTAATTAGGCCCCAAAGATGCACAGGAGTTTGAAGCAAATGATTGATGCTCACGGAGGTGCGGCTGTGTGACGGGGCCTCCTGACAGGGACCGCGGAAGCCGCGCGGCACTGACGGTTTGTTGTGATCCGCCTTGTCATTTTTTCATTACTGATTAAAATTAAAAATCTGCTTGGCAAATCCATTGTAAAAATCCCCTTCATGAGCACCGACGGGTACAAATTATTTTGTCAATCGTCTGGCAATCAAAATGGGGCTGGAGACGATTTCTAGCCCACACTTTTCTATCCCCCTCTCCCTCACGCCACTGACTTTTCATAACAAAGTTTTAAAAAGCGTAGGTAGCAGTCTTGGCAGCGCTTGAAAAAAAAATCAAAAGATTCATCTGTATTTTTTTTTTTTTAATGAAATGTTCTGTTTGTGTGCGCCCCCTTCAGCCCCCTGCCGAGAGCGGAGGGAAGGTTCTCGGAGGGAGAGCCGGTCTGTGCTCCGTAATTGTCTAATGCTGTGTAATGACAGGTGGATAACGGTAATAAAAGCCTTTATTAGGATAAAAATCTGTTTTGAGAATGGAAGCGTAAATTGTCTCAAACTGCAAAGCAGAAAAGAAGTCTTGCTAGCCAGCAAACCAAGTGGAAGATATGCACAGGCTCTCCACTGAGATGGCTTTCCGTCAGATACTCACATGTCACGTGGAAGACAGGGGAGGAAGGTGGGGGAGAGCCTGCATGTGGGCGGGAGCTCTGCATTAGGTCCTGGGGGTTAGTGGTCCTACCGCGTGACTCTGAACCAGCCACATGCCCTCTCTGGTGACAATTTTCTCTTTAACAAAGTGAAATGATGGCCGCTTCAGCCAGTGCAAACGCCCGGTGCATTCCCTGCCCTGCTTGTTTACCCAAAGCTTGAGAGTCAGTGAGGGACCCCCAAATAATTTTCTAATGTAGATCATGAGATAGATAAGAAACCAACCCTGGGTTGGGAGCTCAAAGCACTGGCACGAATCCTGGGCAGTGTGAGTGAGCTGTATATATCTTAAGAAATAGACCCACATCTCTGAGCCTCTGTCCCCCGAATCTGTGCCCAGGGTTCCATGAGTTATCATTTGAAGATCACTTGGAAAAGTGCCTGCCTTGTGATTTCCTGTCCTGAGTCTGGGGGTGTGGGGTACTCACAGTCGTGGGTTCAAGAAACCTTTGCTGGCCTTTGAGAAAGAAAGACTTCTGTTAGTCAACAGTCTATAGTAGTGCTATCTGTAACCCTGGTTCCCAGGGGACTGAGGCAGGAGGGTCTCAAGTCTAAGACCGGCCTACCCAACATAGCAAGATCCTGCCTTCAATAGTATAAACCAAACCCAAAAGCCAAAATGAATATTTTTAAATGAAAGAAATGAAGGAGGATTCTTTGTCCACATGTTGCCGCCCAGGTCTCTGAACCCCAAGTTCTACAGAGAGTTTCAGCATGCTCCCAGACCCCTCATCATTGAAAATGGGGTATCCCAAGGAGGCAGTGCATGGATCTGAGGGCCCCGAAGCACCCAGGTCTGCTACTATAACCACCACATTGAACTTTCGGGAAGATTCCAGTCTCTGAGGAGTTGCAAGACTCTGGGACACGGGGACAGGTGGAGCTGTGAAGGTGACTTCCGGTAACTTCTTTGACCTCTAACTTAGACCTGAACAATACTTCTCTCTGTCTCCAGATGTTTGTCCACAGTGTGTATTCTTTACTCTTCTCACTTTTGTTTTCTCTTTGCAGACTTGTGAAGGCTCCCAGTCTTCTGAAGGACGAGCGTGGGGTGTACTTGTTAAAAGACGGAGTGACAGGGGCAGCCTACTGAGAGGCAGCCTGTCCTTTTTGTCTGCAGGCCCAGCTGCTTGTTTACTCTCCTGGAGTGCACACACACACACACACACACACACACACACACAGAGAGAGAGAGAGAGAGAGAGAGAGAGAGAGAGAGAGAGAGAGAGAGAGAGAGAGAGACCTCTGAAATCTGAAGGGTTCCTGTCCAGCCTAGTTTCCTTTCTGACCAAGCTGAAATATCTCTCTTCACACACATTTAGCACAGAAGTCTTGTACAGAGAGAACAGAGCTACCAAAAATGCAAACACTTCTGTATTCTTTATCTGTCTGTGGCTCAGGAACAGGACTCCAAAGAATCAAGGTCATGGAAATTTGAATCTCAAAAACAAAATAAAACAAAATACCAACCCCCCCAAAACCCCAAAAAACAAAATCCCTAAACCAAACCAACAACAACAACGATGACAATGACAACAACAACCCCCAAAACAAAAGGAAAAACAAAACACTTTGTGATTGGACAATTGTCTTTTGGAAAGGGGGCTGTTCTATCCTATTTTGAAGGATAATTTCCCCCACACCTATGTTTTGTGGATAACGTGTTAATGTGCCAAACCCCAGCTGGAAAAGGCGGTCATGGCACCCTCCCTCCCCGTGTGGTATAAGCACCACCCACGGTGTGGAGGAGTCTTGCCCGGCTCTCTTCTTCACTGTGGGATGGTGGGGGAGTGTTTTCTGAGACTTGTGTCCGTTTGCATGTCCGCCCACCCACCTTATGGACCCATTGCCGCACCATATTTAGTTAAGCTAATGTTCCCCACAAGCACCCCCAAGGACCTTGGGCTGTGTGTGCTGCTGGGGGCTCTGGGAAGGAACTTGAAGTAGTCTTCTCCCTAGAGGGCAGAACCCACCTAGCCGGAGGGGAGACAAAGGTAGATCAGAGAGAGGGGCTGGCTAGAGAGGTATTGGCAGCAGGATGTCAGCTTCATCCTTGTAAAATTTTTCAAAAAACCCAGCAACTCTAATGGAGGTGGATGTGGAATGATCTAAGGCCTGGGTGAGCCGCCAGTTGCAGTCCTACCTTGGAGGCAGACATGACCAATCAGTCACAGATAACACCTTTGCTGCTTGAGCTCGGGGCCACCGTCACCATCACCATCTGTCGGAGCTGGCCCAGGGGCGGCCAACCCAGAAGCTAATTGCAGTGTGGTCCCTGGGGAGGAGGAAGTCAGGAGTTAAACCTGCTGGGGACTCTCTGGATGAGACTAGTCATTGGGGGTAAAGTAGGCACGCTGGTTATCTGTAACTCAGGACTAGTTTAGGTTAGCACACACTGTCCGAGGGCTTGCCTTGTGCTGGGCCAGAAGCTATGGCCGGCAAGGGTGGATGGATACCCGAATAACCTGTTCGAGCATCAGCTGGAGGGTGGGAGAAACAATATGGTTTGGTGAGAGGTTTGGAATGGTAAAGGGAGATCAAACACAGAGAGGACTCAGACCGCTACCCCGGGTCGCCGGTCTGCAATCTGGGTCTCCTTGGAACCAGAGAAGATTGTAAAGGTGGCTTTGTTGGTGTGTGAAGGTCACCTGATTTCTATTTCTCTCTCATCCAGCCTCCATGTCTATATCTGTGAGGCCGGGACCATGCCAAGGACCTTTCAGCAGATCAGTCAAGGCAGACAGATGTTGGACTCAGGCCTGGAAGCAAGAGTTTTATGCAAAGGGCCATGGACATCATTCTTTCCTTCATTAGCTCATTCAGGGAATGGCAGTCGGGGGCCCGCTGTATGTTGGACCCCAGTGAACCCCCGTGATAAGGAAGCCAATGGAGAGATGACATTCTTCCATCCAAAAAGTCTGTCTGGTGAGGGTTGTTGATGTGTTCAGGTCACTTCCAGCTGAGTTTAGAAGTCAAATAAATGATCCGACATAGGGCTTCAGTCTCCAGGAGGGCAGCTTTGCTTTCCCGGAGTCCCCCGGTCCCCACTGCTGCAAACCGATTTGTTCTGTGGTGGGAATACAAGAGCGGAAACTCAGCAGGTAGCTCCTCAGACTCCCGTGTGGAGTGGACCTGAACTGCAGGGGACTGGAATCCCAGCCTCCCATCTTAACCACAGAGTTTCCCACCACTGGATCCTCTCCGGAGAGCTCATGTGGGATCCCTCCGTAGATTCTAGAACTAGGGGTTGTCAACGTGTCTGTCCTAAGGTCGCACAGCACATGCGTGACAGGGGCTGCCACAGCCCCAGGGAGTCTGATTGAAAAGATCTCATTCCAGTCCCACCACACTGAAACCACCAGCCCTTCTCATAGATTGCAATGCGCTTAGCTCTGTCTACGTGGGTTTGGGTTTAGAATGACCCCCACCAATGTTTTTACTTGCCCCTCTATGGGTGGTGTGGCTGTGGTCATAGAAACCTGCTGACCCTCAGTTTGTCATCTTCAGGGTGCAGCGACAGACGGAAGGAGCAGGGAAAGGGACTGGCCATGAGCACCAGGCGGCGGGAGTTTATTATCGCCTATGACCGTGTCATACGCAACCTTCCAGTGGGTGCCTTGGCCTCCAGGGAGAGGCCCTGGGCCATTTTGTAATCCACCCTCAAGCTGCCACACCAGGCCCTGATCACTCACACACACTGGTTGTCCTGAAATACTCTCTGTCTCTGTCGATGCTGATACATATTGTCGTGGGCGGTGTTCCCACTATCAGGCATTTGGTGGCATCCTAAAAACCCACTCCCACCCTGCCTAATACATTTTCATGTCTCTTTCTTGACAGGCCTGGGTGTGTGGGATCTGGGAAGGGGCTCTCAGTCTTTGATCCCATACTTTGGGGGTTGCTTGAGCATGTGTGGTGTTTAAGGACTGTCCAGGCAGGAAGCTGGGGCCTCTGAGGTCATCTCTGCTGCCACAGATATCAAGGGAAGGGCGAGCCCAGGGTGTCGCCACCATGGCATACCTGCTATTCTTCTTGTAGCTCCTGGGTCCCTGAGGCTGTTTCACAGTAAGTGTTCAGGTTTGCCCTGCTTGGAACCGTGAGCTTACGGCTAATACCCCCGAGCCTCGTTTAAACTAAAACAGGAATAATAAAAACCCACCCATGCTGTTATATGATTGGATGGCACTATGCAGGAAAACATTTGTACCCAAAGCCTCCTCATGAGGTGTCTTGGTTGGGGTTTGACTGCTGTGAAGAGACACCATGACCAAGGCAACTCTTATAAAGGAAACCATTTCATTGGGGCTGGCTTGCAGTTTCAGAGGTTTCAGTCCATTATCGTCATGGCGGGAAGCATGGCAGTGTGCTGAAGGAGCTGAGAGATCTACGTCTTGATGGGCAGGCAGCGGAAGGGGACCGTGTCACTGGACATAGCTTGAGCAGCAGAGACCTCAAAGCCCACCTCACAGCGACATGCTTCTTCCAACAAGGGCACACCGACTCCGACAAGGTCACACGTCCTAACAGTGTCATTCTCATGAGCCAAGCATTACAACACACAAGCCTAAGTGGACCAGTCCTATCCACACCACCAGATGGCGAGAAGCCTGGACAGTGATGCTGAGGCATCTGCAGACACATGTAGAGCCACCTGTCATTGGAGGCTTCCCTATGTTTTAAGATCTAAGAAGTTCATGGTAACTTGGGGTGTGTGTGTGTGTGTGTGTGTGTGTGTGTGTGTGTGTGTGACGCTAGGTATTCTTAGCTTATTTTTGCTTACAGAAACCAAGGTTCTGGGAGAGGATGCACAGCCAGATGAAGCTGAGGAAGTTTGCATAATGGGCCCATGTTTTTCTCCCTGCCTCACCGGCTTGAGTCAGGTTCAAAGCCTGTGAGAGCATCCTGGGTCAAGTAGCATGTTAAAGTTGGGTAGGAGGAAGCTTGGGCTCTCGCTGAAAGGTTGGCCCATTGGCAGCTCAGTTGGGTGATCTAAGCCCGTGTGTCAGTCATCTGTGCCTCAGGTTTTGCTAGTGGCACCTCCCTCTGTAGGTACAAGCACATTGGTCTGTGACTGGACACATCAAACACACACAGTGCTCAAACCTCAAGTCGGGCTTTTCAGCTGTGGCTTTTCTGGCAGGGAAAGCCATTAATTTTTTTCCAAGCCAAGTGGTGGATTGAATGTACCAGCTCCAACCTGCCATTAGCTACTCTCGCTATTGCGAGCTGTGGTCTGTGAGGAGGCTCTGGGGGGCGGGGTTCAGTGGGTGGTGGAATCATGTGATTTATTCTCTTTCAGTTTGGAGCTCTTGCATCCATTTTGATGGCACCTTCTCAGGACATAACTAGGTAGAGAATGCCTCAGCTGTTTGAGGATGGGACCTCCTCACTCGGTAGACCATACAGAGTCCTTGGGAGCCCATGCAAGGCTTCTGCAGTGGACTGTGCTTGTCTAGAGATTGGTCTCCTCCTCAGGCAGAGGTGCCAGGTCTCCTCATTCTCCAGCCAGCACTAGTTTCAGCGTTTCCAAGCTCTGCTTTTGGAAACTTAAGCCCAGCTCCTTTCCACAATAACCGTTGTGTGTGCGTAGGGCTGGACCCGGAGCTCTTCAGTGATTCTCACTGGCTGTCTCCATGAATGTTTCTGTCCATCTCCAGAATTGATTCTCTAGACAGAAGGCACTCCTGTGGCACTCTAGCGGACAGATGAATGGATGAGAGGGTGGGTTGGTGTGTGGGTGAATGAGTGCCTAGACGGCTAGATGGGTGGATGGACGGATGGGTGGCTGATGTCTTTGCTGTGATGAAGCACCATGGTGAAAAGCAATTTGGGGAGAAAGGGCTTACTTCGCTTATGCCTCCACATTGTTGTTCATCATGGAAGGAAATCAGGACAGGAACCTAAACGTGGCAGGGCCCTGGAGGCAGGAGCTGAGGCAGAGGCCACGGAGGAGTGCTGATCACTGGCTTGCTCTTCATGGCTTGCTCAGCCTGCTTTCTTATAGAACCCAAGACCACCACCGTGGAGATGGCATCACTGACAATGGGCTGGGCCCTCCCTCCCTCATACAACACCAATTTTAAAAATGCCCTTCAGTCTGATTGCATGAAGGCATTTTCTTAAGCGAGGCTCCCTCTTCTCAGGTGGCTTTAGCTTGCCTTAAATTGACATAAAACTAGCCAGCACAGGTAGGTAGGGGGGATGGATGACTGGGTGAGGGGTAGATGCTTGGGTATATGGGTTCATGAGTAGATGGGTGAATGAGTGGATGAATGAAATGGATGTGTGTGTGTGTGTGTGTGTGTGTGTGTGTGTGGGTGTGTGTGTGTGTGTGGTGGTGAATAGCAGATGTTTGGATGAGTGTATAGATGATGGATGGGTCCATCATTGGGTGGGTGGATCTGTGGGTGGGTGGAGGAATGATGATGGATGAATGGGTGTTTGGGTGGATGGAGGAATTGGTCGTTAAATGAATGAGTGGGTGGATAGGTGAGCAGATGGATGGGATAACTGACAGATGGAAAGATGGACACATGGATGGGTAGATGGGCAGATGGGTAAGTCAATGGATAGGTGCGTTAGTGGATGGATAGATGGTTGGGTGGATGCATGGGTGGATGGATCAATTAATGCTTGGAGGATTTAACTTTAACTGGGGTATATTTTAACAGAACCACCACCCATTCTGTGTCCTGGTGAATGATATAAGCTCTTGTGCTTACCACCTGCTTTATCAAAGATTTGGACCTGCTTAGTCTCCATATAAAAGCTTCTCCAGGCCAGCATTTCACCTTTCCACAATTAAGAATTGACACAAGGTCTAGAATAGTAGGTGTTGGTTCACAGTCATCGAGAGGAATCACTGGTACGGATTTTACCTTTAAGCAAGGGATTCTGTCATTCTCACTTTGGTCCCCGTGACCCATCTCAGGAGGCCCTGCATTTAATGACCATTTAGGATCCTGGGTGTGGAGAAATGATGCCAGAGACATTTGGTACTTATAAAAGCTCTGAGTATGATATGAATCCCAGTAGAGATCAGAGTGTGGATGGTGACGGAGCGATATGTACTCCTTCTGCTGTCAGAGGCTGGGAGCAGCCAGAGTCTGTGGACAGGCGTAGCATGTGCATCGTTTGGACTGGACAGGTCATCCTGTTGTAAAAGTAATTCTAACTCCCAGTGTCTTGATACGACACTGGTTTGCTTCTTACTCATACGACATATTCTAAAGCACTATCTGGGACAGAGAGGCAGGTCAGCTCACTGTTGGGGCTCAAACCCAGCAGCCTCTAGTTGAAATGACACATACAGTCACAGGACAAATGCCATGCTGACTCTTTAAGTTTCCACCGTGAAGCTCTTCCTGTGACATTGGCCAGGGACGTTGCATGGCAACCCCCAACTGCAGAGGCCCCCAAGGTGAATCCTTCCTTCCTTGTCATCAGGAGGAGAATTCAGAATGTAGGCACCCTCCTGACAACAGCTACATTATCTTTCTGAAATCTAATTTATAACTCTAGGGGGAGTTGCTTCCACCCTCTAAGTCTTGGTATCTTGAAGAGCCTTCAAGGAAGAAGAATAATACGTGTTTATTCACCAGGCTAAGGGGAGGATTAAACGGGTCAATACACTTCAAAAATACCCAGTCACTGCTCACTTCTTTGTAGGTCATTTCCCAACTGATGAACAGATGAATACTGGGGAGAGAGCAGTAAGAAAAGATCAGGACTTGGCTGTAGCCTTCCTGCGGTTATTTTATAGTCAGTGAGATGGCAGTCACACTAAACAGAGGGGCCTGAGGACTGTTGTATGTGCTTTGAAGGAACATGTGGTCCACCAATTGTAAAAAATGGTTCCAGGTCTCCACTCTCCCCTGTCCTCAAGCCTGTCTCGATGTGCCTCTGTGGTTCCTCCCACTAAGAGCTAAGTACATTCCTCTGCCTTTTGGATAGAGGATGACTCACACTCGCTTTGGCTGACGGTGTGTAGAGCCTGCAGTCTAGACAGCTACTGCTACTGTCTCAGGCATGTGGCTGGCTATGCGGCTCTACTGGGTCACACGGAGCACAGCAGAGCTACACTGGCCGACCCACCACACACTAGTCAGTTGCCAGGCCCCCTCTCTGGGTGACTGTGGACACAGTAGTTGGCGCAGCGGAGTCGAGCCTGGTTCTAATGATCAGAGTGAACGTCCATCGTATATGGTGTCATGATACCATTGGGAGTTGCCTTAGTCACTTTCCTATTGCTTGATGAAACATCTCCACCAAGGTAACTTATACCAGGAGAGAGAAGAGTCCATCTAGATAGGGATTAGCAGGCATCGCAGCAAGAACAGAAGGCAAGGACCCACACCTTGAACTGCAAGCAGGGAGCAGAGAGAATGAATTCAAAATGGCGAGTCTTTTAAATCTCAAGCCCACCTCCAGTGACGGGCTTCTCCCAACAAGACCGCATCTTCTAAGCCTTTCCAAACAGTATCACCAGCTAGAGACCAAAGATTCCAGTGTTTGAGACATTGGGGTTCTTTGTTATGTAGCACGATCGGGGCAGTCTGTGACTGATACAAGGTGGTGTGTGCTCTCAAGACAATGTAAAAGGAGAGAAACGATGTGCGGGAAGCCAGGTGGTCTTCTGAGAAAATGAGGCCTGACCTGTGACCTAGTAGCAGAGTGGTATTCACTGGGTAAAAGGTGCCAGAGGAGGGCCAGCGTGGGTACAAGTGAATCATAGAAGGAGGAACACAGTCCTCTAGGAACCGTGGGGGTCCAGGGTGTTGGGTGGCAGGGGTAGGGAGGGCTGTTGGGTTTCCTCTTGATGCTTTAAATAAATCTCATTTCTTGTGAACTCTACATTTTACTTTGCATGAAGCATAGAAGCAATGCCATGTTCTGTATCACATTTGTATCAGATGGGACTGGAGGAACTCTGCTTTTGGAGAGGGTGTAAGGAGAAATAAGTGGGCAACCCTGGGGAGAAGAGCTGGAAGTTATCTGTTCCAACCTGGTCTTTCTTGGTTTCTTGGTAAGCAGAGGCTCGGAGAGGAACTATGGCCGGCTGGCCTGGGTGTGCAGGGTAGGGGTAGGGGTGGGGGTGGGGGTGAGGGTGGGGGGTTGTATATGTACATAGCTGTTGCAGAAAATATTAAAAGCCATGTCTCCAGTGTGGTCTTCTCATCTCGGCAGAATCTCTGGCCCGGAGCTCCTGACGTCTCCACCCGACGCGCTAAGTTCTCTTGGCTGGTCGTTGACCCGCCAGCCCCATGCAATGACCTCCCCACCTTGCCGTTAGCTGTCACAATTCCCAGTAATCTGGTAAAATCAAGACTCTAGAAGCTTAAAATTAATCAGTCAGATTTATATATCAATAAATTCTCAATACACAAGATGCCCACACAATAAATTCAGGGCCAATTGATAATGGTACAAGATGTCCATCTAGATTAGACAAGTTACTCCAATTATTCTACCCCTATATGATATTATATCTACCTGTGGCTATTTAAAACCACATGGAATCTGATCTTCCTGTTTGCCCTCCATTTTGCTTTCTTCTCCTCTCCTGTCGGTCCTTGTTTCTGTAAGTCTTAGCTCCGCCTCTGTTTTCCCTGTCCAATCACAGGCTTCTTGTTGTATAAATAATTAAATCAATTGGACAGGGAAAATACTGCTATACATTGCCTCCTGTTGCTTTCTTCTGACATGCTCCATGATGCAGTGAGTTTCTGAGTCGCCTTTGACTAGATGAACAGTTTCAAAGATGTGGCCCCTGCAGTCACAGATGATCCTGTCCTCGATGGAGGAGTGCTGAAGACCGCAGGAAGGGTGAGTTGCTCATTGGTCTCCTTAATTCTCTCAGCAACTGTATGGGACAGACATTTATTTTCACACACACACACACACACACACACACACACACACACACACACACGACACAAAGGGAATGGATTCAGAGATACAGACAGCCTAGGTTCATGTATATGACAAGTTCCAAGGCTGCTCACAGCTTCAAAGTCCAACTTGGTTTTATCCCACCATGATGCCTCCCCAATCCTCATCCTTCTGATGGAATTGTCTGCACTTTCGCTGATAGCAAGAAGGGAAACAGAACCGATCTTTATTATTGTCACTGATTAACCATCTCTGCCCTTTAAGGGAGCTTGCTATCATAAACAGACTGCTCCTCAACTCCTCTTCCCTACTGAAGAAGTTCAGCCTATGCCATGGGCAACCAGGCAGAAGCTGGCCATTTCAAAAACATCCTGAAGTTTGTTTCGGGTGACTTCTGATGCCTCGCAGCTCAGGAAACACATAATTCCCTGAGCATTCATGGCTGACCTGTCCCCATCCACTCTCCCTGCTGGAAGTCAACCCTTAGGGGTTCTAGGACAGAAGGTCAAGACAATGTCACCCAGGGAGAAGCTCACTGTGTGTAGTTGACAGCTGCTGGTTTTCAGCTAAGCTGAAATCAAGGTATATTCTGTTTCTAGGCCCTGACTTATTTAACTAAAGTCAGCTCAGCTCAACTGAGTCCAATTCAACTCTCTCCCAGCTCAGCTCAGCATACCCTCTCCTTGGTTCTACCCAGTGCCTTAGTTAGGGTTTTACTGCTGTGAACAGACACCATGATCAAGGCAACTCTCATAAGGACATTTAACTGGGGCTGGCTTACAGGCTCAGAGGTTCAGTCCATTACCATCAAGGTGGGAGCGTGGCAGCATCCAGGCAGGCATGGTGCAGGAGGAGCTGAGAGTTCTCCATCTTCATCTGAAGGCTGCTAGCAGAATACTGGCTTCCAGGCAGCTAGGACTAGGGCATTAAAGCCAACACCACACCTACTCTAAGGCTACACCTACTCCAACAAGGCACATAGTGACAATCCCTGGACCAAGCATATACAAACCATCACACCCGGTTTGGCTCAGTTCAGCACATCTCAGCTATAGTCAGTCCCCTCAGCCTGACTGAGCTCAACAGATGCAGAATTATTCCACAATTCCAGAGGCGTTTGTTGAGTATCAATGGAAGATTCTCTGTAGTTTGCTTCCCTTAGGAATTCACAGTTCGTTACTGAAATGCGGCATTTGGTTAGAAGCGTGTAAGTACCAATGTGTAATCCACAAGGCAGTGGACGCCTAGTGGACAAGTCCCTTGTCTCCCCTCACTGGGGGTTCAGAAGCCTCATTATAATTTATTTCATTTCCAGTAAAATTTAATTTGAACTAATAATAGAGGGCTGGGGCAAGAAGACCACCCTGAAAGAGGGGCAGTGCCTTGTAGGGTGGAGTAAGTGGGGCAATCAGAGTAGATTTGGAGGGACAGAAGGGACCAGGGGGCAGAGATATAAGGCAGGAGCCTTGAGACAGCTGGCTTTGAGGTAGCTCGGGAGTTTAAAACTTTTTTTTGTAAGAAGAGGAACCTGCCAGGTGATTTTATTTTATTTTGGGAAACACTGGGGGGAAGGAATGGTGATTCCTGTTTTACCTGTAAGAAAACAGAGGTGGGAAGCATCGCTGCCAGCTGCTAGCTGGGGTCAGGTGGGAACTAAAGGACATCACCACTCTGTGGCTGTCATCCATCTGCCCCAATGTGGTTCAGATCATCTTTCCACTCCCCGAATGTCCAGAGAGCAGAGGCTGGCAGAGGTTAGAAGAGAGCAAGTGCTTAGGAGAAAGCAGAAGCCTCACAGGGTACAGAGAGAAGGAGTGCCAGCTGAGCACAGGTCTTCGAGTTTATACAGGCACCGTGCCACATGGAAGGGATTTGACTGAATTAGAAACTGGTGGTCCCTTAAAATATCCATCCATCATCCATCCACCCATCCATCCATCCATCCACCCACCCATCCATCCACCCATCCATCCACCATCCATCCATCCATCCATCAACCATCCATCCATCCATTCATCCATCCACCATCCATCCATCCATCCATCCATCCACCCATCCATCCATCCATCCATCCACCCATCCATCCATCCATCCATCCACCCATCCATCTATCCATCCATCCATCCACCCATCCATCCATCCATCCATCCATCCATCCACCCATCCATCTATCCATCCATCCATCCATCCACCCATCCATCCATCCATCCATCAACCATCCATCCATCCATCCATCCATCCATCCATCAACCATCCATCCATCCATCAACCATCCATCCATCCATCATCCATCCATCCATCCATCCATCCATCTACCCATCCATTTGTTCATATGTGTATGGATATGTGTGTAAGAAGGCCTACTTTCAGGGGTCTGTTCTTTCCCTCTACCATATGGATTCTGAGCTCAGGTCAACAGGTCATGGTCCAGTTTTTGCAGGTCTCTAAAGCCTCAAAGTCCTTATCTTGGGAAATAGCGATCATAATGCTCCTCTAATGAACATTAGAATTCAAATGAGAGTTAAGTGCTTAAGGAAATAGTTGCAAATGTAAGAAAAATATGGAGATTATGGTAACACCCATGGACCCATAACCTGGAATAAATAATGTTTGGCCAAAGTGGCTTTGGTAGTTTATTTTGGAAACAAACTGTTTGACAATCATATCTTTGTTCCACTAGACCCCTCTCCAAATTCTTCTTATTTCCTGCCTGAAGCACTGTAGCTAGGGTTGTATATGTTCCTTTCTACACTTTTGCTAAGTATGAACAATATCTATTAGCACATTCTAAACTCAAATATAGATATAATACCCGGATGCATATTATTTAGCAATGAGTTTAACCCATTTATATTTATTGTGATTCTTAGGATTTCATTTTATTTTTCTTTTTAAATTAAAAAATTACATTTAACTTAGTGTGTGTGTATGTGTGTGTGTGTGTGTGTGTGTGTGTGTGTGTGTGTGTGTTTTGGGCACCCACATTCTATAATGTACGTGTGGTGGTGTTGTGGTCTGAGGACAACTTTTGGGAGTCAATTCTTTCTCCACCATCCTGGATCCCAGGGATCAAAATTTAGATCTTCAGCCTTAATGGAAAGCTGTCTTATAGGCCTTTTTATTTTGTTTTTGAAATGAAGTTATCATTTGTTACTTATAGAAGATTAATTTTATGACCCCTGGATGTGAAAAAAAATCCAAGAATGTTCATGCTCCTTATACCAAATGGTAGATATTTGCTTCTAACTCACCCACATCCTCCTGATACAGCCTCACCTTCAGATGAACTGAAATACTGAATCCATTGTAACTGGTGTATGCACGGTTGTCACTGCCTATTCTAATGACAAGAGAAGCATATACACGTGTTCAGTCAAGGTGAAACTTTTTTTCTCAAATGCTGTCTTAATTAGGGTTTCTTTGCTGTGACCAAGGCATCTTTACAAAGGACAATGTTTAACTAGAGTTGGCTTACAGTTTTAGAGGTTCAGTCCATTTTCATCATGGTAGAAAGCATGACAGTGTGTAGGCAGGCACAGTGCTAGAAGAGTCAAAAGTTCTACATATTCATCCAAAACAAAGTCAGAAGGTGGAGACTGGCTTCCGCAGCCAGCCAGCAGGAAGGTCTCTCCCACACTGGGTGGAGTTTCAGCATAGGACCTAAACTCCCACTCCCACAGTGACACACTTCCTCCAACAAGACAAGGCCATGCCTCCTAATAGTGTTATTTTCTGTGGGCCAAGCATTCAAACATGTGATTCTATGGGGGGGGCAAACCTGTTCAAACCACCACACATCTTGCTTGTTTAAATCCACAGACACAGAACCTGTGGATGTACAGGCCAACTGCATGTGCTACGTTATGTTTAAAATTAATTTTGGTAATTTTTACACCCTCTCTTCTTCAGACCTCCTTTCCTCTAGGATCGTTTCCCTACTGCTTACAGGACTTAAAAATACATTTAAAAATTATTTTTTAATGCAAGCAATTCTTATTAAACTCAGTGGGTTAGGAAAAGAAGGAGAAAAGGAAAACCTTTTTAAAAAATATTTTCACTTGAATCTTATCACGCAGAATGCGAAGCTCTGACCTGTGAGCTAAACCCAGACCGCAGCCTGCTTCTGTAAGGCTCACGTTGTGGGAACACTACTACTTAGTTATTTACACATTCCTCTGGTGGCATCCGCACCAGGAAGGCCACCGCACGTAGCTCCGAAAGAGACTATGGCTTTCTAAGCTGAAAATACTGGCTCTGTTCCCTGCGTGGAAAACATTTGCCAATCTTTGTCTGTAGAATTTATATCTTGCAGCTACTGGCTTGATATTAATTTATTCTGTATTTTTTAAAATGCAATTGCTCTAGAATTGTTAGTTTGCAACGAATATCTAAGGCAATCCCTAGTCTTTATCAACGTAACCCAGAATTATTTATTTGTGAATTATTCTCTTTAATCAACTGTTTGACACTTCCGAGGTATTTCAGCTAACCTTTGTACTGACTATTCTTTTTTTTCTTTTATTCGGTATTTTCTTGATTTACATTTCAAATGTTATCCCCTTTCCAGGTCTCCCCTCCGGAAACCTCCTATCCCATGCTCCCTCCCCTTGCCTCTATGAGGGTGCTCCCCCAGCCACCTACCCACCCACTCCCGCCTTCCTGCCCTGGCATTCCCCTACACTGGGGCATCAAACCCCTCCAGGCCCAAAGGCCGCTCCTCCCACTGATGTCCAACAAGGCCATTTCTGTATCAGTACTTTGTCCACTTGGAGGCCCACATCTCATCTTCAGTTCTTGACCTTCCATCTGACCTTTTCTTTTTTAAAGCCTCATATTGGTTAATAGTGACCACATGTTTTATAGGTGTACGGCGGGATGACTCGAGATACACATAAGCACTGTTTAGTGATGACTGTACTCACAGCAGCTATCACAGCCCTCTCAACACACCCCAAGCATTAGCTCCTCAGAAGATAAAAGCGCGACTTAGCGTTGTAGCCTTGACTGGCAACTCCCCCTTTACCCCCAGACCCTGGTTCTCTGCTCTGCTGAGATTTGCCACTTCACTGTGAAGTTACACTTCATTTGCCTTTCTATGATTTTCTTTTTTTTTTCTTTTGCTGTGTCCAGGGCCTTCACGGCCATACTCTGTGCTTGCTCATTTCTGAGGTGATACTCATGGAAAACCTGAACCCCAGTGCTCTTTGCAGAACTTGCAGGCAGCTGGGAAGGTCAAAGAGTGTTCTCACCTTAGCAGCCCTTACTGCTTATGTAAGGTGTGAATCTTGTGGGCTTTAGGGGCCTCCTGAGACTTGTGAGTTGTTGATATTACAGGTCTATGTTGCTTCTCTCTACTTCACATTCATCACATTCTAAATGGCAAGATTTCTCCTCTTTTTCATGGCTGAGTAGTACTCCCTTGTATATATCTCATACTCTCTGCCTATTCACCTGTCAATAGATAGTTCTGTTCTTTGAGATTGTGAACAATTCTACAAGACATGAGAAAGCTGATTATAAAAAAAAAAAGATTCACTTCATTCCCTTGGAATATTTACCCAGTAGAGGCATTGCTGATACTACTTCTATTTGGAATCTGTTTTAGGAACTTCCATGTCTGTCTTAGTTAGGGTTTCCATTGCTGTGAAGAGACACCATGACCAAGGCAAGTCTTAGAAGGACAACATTTAATTGGGGCTGGCTGACAGGCTCAGAGGTTCAGTCCATTATCATCAAGGTGAAGCATGGCAGCGTCCAGGCAGACATGGTGCAGGAGGAGCTGAGAGTTCTGATTCCTCATCTGAAGGCTGCTAGCAGAAGACTGGCTTCCAGGCAGCTAGGAGACAGGTCTCAAAGCCCACGCCGACAGTGACACACTTCCTTCAACAAGGCTACACCTACTCCAACAAGGCCACAACTCCAGATAGTGCCACCCCCTGGGCCAAGTGTATTTAAACCACCACAGTGTCTCTATCCATTTCAGTTCCCACTATAAGTCCTCTGCTTTCTACCTCTTTTCCTACACTTTTTTGGTCATGTCAACAGTTACTTTTCCAGGGGAGTCAACACACACACACACACACACACACACACACACACACACACACGATGTTTAGCCCACATAACCAGTAACAGACAAAGGCATTGATTACATCACAGTCTAACAGTGAAACAGTGAGCTCTCTGGATTTATTTATAACTACTTGAGTGCAGTAAGATGATCCAAGGGTAGCCACATTACCACATCTGAAAGCTGATAGTTCCAGGGGTCTCAACTCATAGTAACCATCTCACTTGTTCCTCAGTTGTGGTTAAAAAAAAGATCATTATAGGAATATGACCTCATGACACAGGTGACTACTCACCTTATGGTTGCTGTGATGCAGAGAGGATCATGAACGGGAATCCCTCTTGTTCCCCTTTTATTCTTCTTGCATTCCCTTCCATCCTTAATTGTCTCTAGGGCCTTCATGACCACACTCTGTGCTTACTGACTTCCAAGATGATACTCATGGAAAACATGAACCCCAATGCTCTTTGCAGAACTTTCAGGCAGCTGGGAAGGTCAAAGAGTGTTCTCTCCTTAGCAGCCCTTACTGCTTATGTAAGGTGTGAATCTTGTGGGCTTTAGGGGCCTCCTGAGACTTGTGAGTTGTTGCTGTTACAGGTTTATGTTGGTTAGCAGTGCCAAGTACTTCTTTCTGATGCTTCTTACCTTCCTAATGTTATGCTTTTTATCTAGTGTAAGTCCCAGTTGATGTAATACATTCTTTCTATGTCTGAAAGGATCTCTCTCTTTGAGTTCTCCCTCTGCAACCAGGAGTTGGTGGAACCTTCTGGAAGCCTCTAGAAGAATTTGGTCTTCTCTTAGACTTGAAGCATGTCAGCCAGAGCTTGCCATTTCTCAGTGCTTCCTACCTTTTCTCCCTGGCTAATTTCAAGCCTTTCTCTTTGCTGTGAGCACTTGATCATCTCACTACATATTGTTTTGAGTTGTTGTAACATTTCGTCTTCAATTTTGAGAAGTTGTCAGTCTTCGCTTCTTCACACATCTCTCATCCACTCTTCCTTGTTTTCTCTTTGCAGCTTAGATGCTGTGAGTCAAATGGAGGGAATGGCTCAGAGTCAACTGTGTTTGACCCACAATAACTCAACCTAGTGTATCAGAGTGGCCCCTCTTCACGTCGCAGATCTCAAATTCCTCTTTCATTTCTCCGTTTGCTTCGTGTTTCCCTTTAGCCCACCGGTCTGAGTCATCTACCAAAATCCTCTGCTCTAATGACCACGGCGTCTCGTTCTTGGGCCTCTTCAGCACTTTTACATGTCCTTCCCTCTGCATTTCTCCCTCACACTTTCCCCGACTGATTCGAAGTATGTGGAGCCAGAAGTTTCTTTCAGACCTTTTCTGTACTTAAGGTGAATGTATCAAAATTTTCTAGGTGTAGGGGGTTGGTCTGGTGCTGCTTGTATTTAAATGCTAAATACTGGCTTCCAAGATCTGTTTGCTCCTGATGAGCAGACCCTCACATATACCAAGCAATGCCGTGCAAACCTTGCTTTCCAATTTAATTGGTCAGTAAAAGGCTAGAACCTGTGATTGGGCAGGAGAAGGAGAGAGGTGGGACTTGAGGATTGAGTGACAGGTCTCAGGAGAGGAGAGAGGAGACCAAGGGAGGAGGAGACCACCATGAGAGGAGATGAACCATGAGCCAGACCAGGAAAAACAGCAAGAAACAAGGGACATTATGGCTGGGATGCACGGTAGAATAGCTCCAAGTTTGCCCGATCTAGGCTTATGGCTTGTAAATAAAATACCTGGATTGTGTCTTTCCCGTGGGCTAGCAAGAGTTTTCAATTGCTAAGAAAAAGTTCCTAGGTTTTTGGCTTTTACTTTCCCCCACTCACATGGACTGTAGTTTTCACCGTCATCATCTTCAGTGAGGCACTTGCTCCAGATCCTACTCTTCCTGACTCCGGCAGGTGGCCAGTCTAAGCAGGTTCATATTTGCCCTCTATTGGGATTCTACACAGTTTTGTTAGGTCTGTACCTATTGCTTTTCTTTCTATAATTTTTTATTTTATTTGTTAGCATTACTATCATTTTTATTTGTGGTGTGTGTGTGTGTGTGTGTGTGTGTGTGTGGTGTGTATGTGGTGTGTGTGGTGTGTGGTGTGTGTGTGTGTGTGTGCATGTGTGGTGTGTGTGGTGTGTGTGTGTGGTGTGTGTGTTCATGTGTGTGGTGTGTGTGTGTAGAGTGTGTTCTGTGTGTGTGGTATGTGCGTGTGTGTGTGTGTGTTTGTGTGTGTGGTGTATGTGGATGTGTGGTGTGTGTGTGTGGTGTATGTGTGTATGGTGTGTGTGTATGTGCATGTATGGTGTATGTGTGTGCATGTGGTATATGTGTGTGGTGTATGTGTGTGTGTGTGTGTGTATGTGCATGTGTGTGGTGTGTGTGTGTGTGTGTGTGGTGTATGGTGTGTGTGTGTGTGTGTGTGTGTGTGTGTGTGTGTGTGTGTATAAGATGTATACGTATGTGGAACTCTGGGGACATCTTAGGAGAGTGGAATCTCTTCCTCTACTTTTCCTGATGCAGGATCTTTTGTTTCTCCAAGCTGCATAGCTCTGGGCATAGAGGCTTGGGGTAATTGTTTCGTCTCCCCCTCCCACCTCACCAAAGGCATCTGGGATCATAGACATGGACCCTCATCTGGCTTTGAGTGAGTCCTGGAGGTTGAATTCAGAAGATTAGGCAAGTGCCGTACAGTTTAGCCATTTTATCACCTCTGTCCACACCAGCTTCACTGTGTTTTCCTTGTGAGCTGGTAAACTGACTGGTGGCCCTAGTTCCTTGCTGGGCTCAGAGGCATCCCCTAGCCTGACATGAGCCAGACTCTCATTTCCTGTCCTGCTCTTTTTTTTTTTTTTTTTTTTTTTTTTTTTGTTTCTAGAATCTTCCACGACCTTCTGGCAGTTGTTTGCTTTCTGCTCTTACTGTTTATTCCGCTTTGAGTTTTATCTCCATTTTGACTTTGGGCGATGTTCTCATCTCGAGCATGGCTTTACTGTTCAGCGGTTGGTTGTTATTTTACTTTCATTTCCTGTTATTGTGATAAAACAGCCTGACAGAAGCAACGTAAGGGAGTAAAGGCTCCTTTGGCTCACAGTTCTAGGTTATAGTGCAGCAGTACCGAAACTCGAAACTCAAGATGGCGGCTACTCGTAGTAGTGAGTCACATCCACATCGAGGATGGAGGGCAATGAATGAATGCATGGCCAGCTCCGTTTCCCTGTTCTTATACAGCCCAGGTTGCCTGTCCGAGGGAATGGTGCTGCCCATGTTCAAGGTGCATCTCCCCACCTTAATGAACTCAAATCCCCTCCCCAGGCATGCCCACAGGCTACTCAAATCTAGAAGAGCCTCCGTTGAGGCTCATTCCCAGATGACTCTACATGTATCATATTGGCAAAGCCAACTGTCACAATAGTCATATTAGCACCATTTGTATGTGTTGGGATTCAGGTACAGAAGGTGGCCAGTCTTGGGACCAGATCAGCCACTTCCCATATTAATTGGATATTCGAGAGTCCTAGTTATCCTGCTAGATAACGTCATTAGCATGGTGGAAGATTCCTCTCCCCCCACCCCACCAGGAGTCAGAGAAAGAAGACCTTGGGTGTGAACCTACTTTGTAAACTTTAAAAGTTCTCTTCTAATGAGAGGTGTGAGCTCTCAATGTTTCATTTCTAGCAGAGTGATTTTCAAAGTTCTTTCTACGTATTGAAATTCGTGGGAAAGCTGCCTACACACGCTATTTCTGCTTCTCCATCCCAGCAAAGGCGTGCCGTGCATCTCTTTATGTCCCCGATGTGACCTCCACACAGCTAGCTCTACAGGAGCCCTTTTCTTCTTCCACTCCCTTGGCCCAACAGACCCATGCTTCCAGGACAGGTGTTCCTGGCTCCTTCCTGGCTCACTGCCTGTTGTCTCCAGCCTCTAAAGGTCTATGTCCCTGGTTCTCTTTATCTCAATCACTGGCCCACGTCCAAGCCGCATTCCCAAATTTATGTCCCCATCCCCCACTCTGGTTATTCCATACTAACTTGTCTAGATGGAGAGACAATTCTAACTGGTCTCTTCGTGTTCCAGGATATATGATTATTACCCTTTCCTCACTAAGAAAGAGGGATCAGTGTCCAGATCAGAGCCTGGAACTAATTCCCACAGCTTAGAACCCATCTGTGACTTCTGGTTGGACCATGGCCTTTCTCTTCCATACTCTTCAACCTCAGGTCAGACACCACCTTCCCAGGAAAGGACTCTCCTCGCTAAACCAGTATAATCCCTACCATCTCCTTCTATGCTATGGCACTGTTCTGTTTTTCAAGACCCTATCATAAAATAGGGCTTGATTTATTTCTTGGTTTGCGGCATGAGCGTGATCCCTTGCCAGGGTAAGGGACTGGGGCTTTTCAAGGTCAGAATCATCTACCACCTTGGGTTTCTCACATTGTTTCTCAAAGGGACGGACCGCCTGTGCTTTATACATCAGTTACTTTTCTTGTTGCTCACTGTGGATTTCCCAGAGCATCCACTTCTGTGCGTACCTCACAGCGTTTCTCATTGTTTCTCAAAGGGACTGCCTGTTCTTTATGCACCAGTTATTTTTCTTGTTACTGTAACAAAACATCCAACCATACCAACTTCGAGGGGGAAGGGTTTACTTTGGCTCACAGTTTCAGAGAGCACAGTTAAATCATGCTGGGGAAGTCTTAGCAGCCGGAGAGTGAGGCGGGGCTCACTCTGCAACAAAGTTCTACGGCAGGGAGGGCATCAACACTGGTGCTCAGCATGCTTGCTCCTGTTTCTTCGGTCCAGGACCTCAGCCCACACCAGCAATGGGGGTGTGTCTTCCCACATGAATTAACCAAATCTAGACACACCCCCTCAGACGTGCCCCAAGGGTTTGTTTCCTGGGTGGTTCTGTTGTCAGAATCTCATAAGCGATTACATTTTCTGTGTTCCCCTTTTCATTGCCAACTGCTCTGTCGAGCAGAGACCCCCGTGCCCACCGCATAGACAAGGCATATGAAATCCCCAAAAGCTAGATTCCCATGGGACCCTAAGCCGGAGCCAAGGGGAAGTTTCTCTGCTCCATTCACACCGTCTGTGTTCATTTTCTCATATCCGGTTACTCTCTGAGCGCAGATTGAGAGTCTGGTGCAGAGGTCAAGGCAGAAGCGGTTGTTGAGTCAAGATGTCAACAAAACCTTTGCTTTAAGTCACTGAAGGACTCCAGAGTTCCCAGAATCATAGCACCGGATGGCAAACTTCCTAGCAAATGCTCACACAATGGTTGGCATTATGCAGAGGCATTTAAAAAAAAAATCGACTCTGTTTTGGACTCTTTCGAACCATAAAAAAGCTAGTGTGAAACCACAGAACTTCTATGTTTCTTGTTCTCTTAAAACTAAAAAAGAAGAATTAAAAAAAAAAAAGTGGAGGGGGAGGGCTGAATCATTTGAACCGTATTTTGCAAACGCTAGCTCCTCTCGCTGGCTGCAGCAGCTGGTGCCAAGGTGCAACTCACCACACATTTTCACAGGCCCAGCTATTAACCTCTGCAGACAGCTGCCTGCAGTGGAATTACTGACAGGGCTCAGAGCCTGGGCAAGACAAGGCTTTGCCACGATGCCTGCCGAACTCACAGATTGCCACCCGACTCTGGGGATCCAGTCTGCCCTCCGGCTGAGCACACGCATTTCCCCTTAAAGAATTTTCTCATACTAACATTCAGTCGGACCTGGGAGCTGGGCCATGCGTGCCCAGTGGGTACAGGGCACAGCGGCAGGTCAGGGGGTTCCTCAAATGAGCTTGGACTTTGAATCTTGGCTTCAGTTACCAGTATTTGCTCTGCATGACTTTGGGCCAGCCTCAGGTTCCTTGTCTATATAGTAGGGGCTTTGCATCCTGCGTGAGGACCATAAAATTTGTGGATTCATGTGTTGCTGAGATGTACGTTTGATTCCCGACTCCAGTTCCTGCCACCCGTGTCGTCTGACTTCAGGACTGGCCCCACTGGGCGATGTAGAAGCTGAAATGAGACACAGAGATCAAGGTCTTGGCTCAGAGCCGGGAGCACGGGTCTCCATAAATATGCATCATTTTTGTATTCCTCCTAATAACCAATCCCCAGGATAGCTTGCCTTCCTAAGCATGTCCTAAATGAGAATCATCAATTTCATGAATGTGTTCTTAGGCCATCTGGCTAACTTGAAAAGTTTTTTAGTTGGTAATCACAATGAGGTATGTCTCTCTCTCTCTCTCTCTCTCTCTCTCTCTCTCTCTCTCTCTCTCTGTGTGTGTGTGTGTGTGTGTGTGTGTGTGTGTGTGTGAGAGAGAGAGAGAGAGAGAGAGAGAGAGAGAGAGAGTCCTTCAGTGAAACTTAGAGAAATAAAAGAAGAGAGAATAATCCTTTGTTGTGGGAACAAGTTTCAAAGGCACAGTTCTGGACCAGGGATTTTCAGACCCCCGTGTTGTGCGTGGAAGAGACAATCACTTTTCAAGACTGCACAGCTCTTCAGCTCTGTCCAGAAATTCCTTTGGTAAATAATAATAATAGGAAATATCCTTTGGAAATGATAGAGGGGATTTGGCAAATGCCTCTCTCTTGGAGATCTCAAAGGCTTTTTACGTTAGTTTAGAGCTTTAAGTGATTTTCTTAAAAGGGTTGGATTTTCTCTCTTACTTCAGCGGAGGGGCACTTACAGGAACGGAGAGCCTCCAGGGCTAACACAGATCCCAGGGGGTGTCTGTTCCACATACCTGCTGTGCCAGTGAGGGAAATGGAGGCAGGAGGAGGAGATTCCGAGTGAAGGACGGGGAGGGCCATATGTAGGATAGGAATCCGGGGACCAGCCTATCCATCTCCATCTCGGCTTCCTGACGGCCAGGAGCCCTGCTGTTAGGAAGCCAGCTGCAGACAGACAAGACTGCCTCTTTGTACGGAGTGCTCTTCTGCCTCAGTTGGACAGAGGGACAGGTGGTCCGTGGGATGGTATGTGTGTGTTTCGGGGACCTTTACCCTGGAGAAGCCCTGGTCAAAGCAGGCAGAGGCTGTGGGTTCTAGAGCTGGTCTGGGCACTGAGTGAGCCCTTAAGTAATGCATTCTAACAAGGGGTTGGGGTCTTTCTGCCTCACCTGTGAAAGGCAGTAACGACTGGGAGGGGCTTTGTATCAGGAGCCCCAGGCTGTGTCCACCCCTCTTCCATTTAGACTGTTACAATCTGTCCACACCATCTCATTTTCCCCACTCCGTTCCATCTTTCGGTCATTCAGTCAGTCAACAACGAGCCCCACTGTGTGCTAGCTGCTTGCCCTACACATAGTAGCCAAAACAACGTGTGGGTCTCGACGCCGTAAGCCTTCCTAATTGAAAACACGGTAACAAACCGCCGCTGCCGCCACCTCTGCAAACACATGCTGGTGACAGTGCCGCGGCTGCAGGAGCAAACAGCTCCCTGTTTTGTGGCTGACGTCCAGCTAAGCCACAAGGCTCGGTTTGCTACAGGTCTAGGGCTGGGCAGCAGGATGTCTATCTGGTTCTCAGAAACTCAGGCTGACTCAGAGCGGCCTCAGTGTGGCCCTTCCTGGTCACTGCAGCCGTGGAAAGGGAGTCTGGTGAGTGGGGGCTTTTCCTTTGAGCTTTCTCTACCCGGGTAGTGCTTCCCCCACACGTTCTGTTGGACAGAGAAAGGTGTATGTTGTATGGTTCCAGCTGACTTCTAAGAAGCCGAGGCGGTGGGTCTGGGATGATGGTAAAGTGTCTGCCTCAAAAAGCATGAGGACACCAGTTCAAATCCCCTGTGGGCATGTAAAAGCCATCTGTGGGATCGTGTGCCTGTAATCCCAATGCTGAGGGAGGGGAGGCAGAATGTGTGGAATCCATAGGGTTCGCTGACCAGTTTGTCCAGGCACACTGATGAGCTACCGGTTGAGAGAGAGAGAGAGAGAGAGAGAGAGAGAGAGAGAGAGAGAGAGAGAGAGAGATGGTCTCAAGAACAAAAATGGGAAAATGGAGATTATGATGGGCCTGCAGTGGACAGAGGCAGTAGCCGGAGACTCCCCCTCTGTAAGAATGGGAAGACAGCCTCTGGCCCTGCTCCTCGGGCACAGAACTCAAGGCATCAGGGGTGGGGCCTCCCCTGCCTCTCCGGTGAGAGAGTAGGCTCTTCCTCCATCTCCGCAGTGTGTGGGCGGAGGAGGGCGCAGCCACAGGGTTAGTACCCACTGCAGAGTCTGAATTCCAGGGAGACAGCCTTTATGTGGGGCCTCTGTTCTCTTCTGCTCTGAAATCCTGGCAGAAGTGTTTTCAAGGTTATGGTTATTACAGCAATTATTTTTCTAATTTCTTTTTTGAGCGAAACCCATTTTTTTTTTTCCCAGAGCTGAGGAGTGGTGTGAAGGGGTGGGGGGTGTTTAACAGTGGAGGGAAGCCATCATTTTGGCAGGAGAATCGTGACACTTTCAAAATGAGTAATTACGGACAGGGTATGCTGGGGAGCAGCTCGCACGGCACATTTCCCTCCCCCCCCACCCCCACCCCCGGTGCTTCCAGGCCGGCTGGCCGATTGGTTTGAAATCTAGCCTTGGCTTTTTCCAGGGTGTCTGGGAGTCTTTCTCCCATGCCTGTCAGCCTCCTGCAAGGGGGAACTTACAGGGCGGTCTTGATACATGCATTTGCAGACCCGTGTCTTGTGCAAATCCCAGTCTGCTTCCTGGGGATGTGCCACAGACCTCTTCCAAAGTGTAGGTGACAGAACCCTGACCTTTGATTGACTGTCACCTGGAGTCCTGATGGCCCCAGGGAAAAGAGGGGAGGAGAAGGGGAGGGGAGGGAGGGAAGGAAGTGTAGAGTTGCTGGTCAAATGAAAACATTTCTATCCTATCTTCCAGGCTTGGTTTTGAGTGACCCAGCATGCTCTGCATGGGGAGAGGGGTCAGGTGACTAAGGAGCCTGGTCACGAGTGGAGATGCAGGGCCTGCCTTCTGTGGGCTCATCACCTGTGTGTGTGTGTGCATGTGTGTGTAACATGTGCATGAATATGCACGTGCAGGTGATGTGAGTGTGTGTGTGTGTGTGTGTGTGTGTGTGTGTGTGTATGGCTTGAGGAAGGGAGAGACACAATTGTCTCCTTCCCAGATGCCCCTCCCAAGGGGCCAACTGAGCTGTAGAAGGGCCTCCTTTACCAAGCGACTGGGCTCTCGTCTCCTCCCTGCTTTCTAGAGAGCTGTGCTGCGTCTCTGAGCCCATTCCTTCCCCTCACATTCCCAGAAGCCTCCTTAGGAGGGAAAAGTGAGGCTCAAGGTGCACCTACCCTGAGACATGGGACACCTGGGAGCTATTGTTTGCTTGGTGTTGGTGCTGTTGTTTTCAGTGAGGTTTTCAGTCTGGAAAAGTCTGTCTAACAGGAACTTCACGGTGCCCCTTTGTGGCTGGCTTTGTCACATGATTTTCCTCAGATTCATCCTCATGGTGGCCTGTATCAGAACTCCATTCCTTTTGACAGCTGAATAGTATTCCATTGTATAATGGGCCACGTTTTGTCTACTCATCTACTGATGGACGTTGGGGTTCTTCCAGCCTGGGCCATTGGGATTCACACTGTTATGAACATGGGCGCACAGGCCTCTGGTTAAGACTACTTCCAGGAGCTGGGCGTGGTGGCGCATGCCTGTAATCCCAGCACTTGGGAGGCAGAGGCAGGCAGATTTCTGAGTTCGAGGCCAGCCTGGTCTACAGAGTGAGTTCCAGGACAGCTAGGACTACACAGAGAAACCCTGTCTCGGGAAAAAAAAAAAAAAGACTACTTCCAGTCTTCTTAGGGGTCAAATTACTTCATCAGATGGCACGTCTTTGAAAAAAAAGAAAAGAAAAAGAAAAAGGACCCAGTGCCCTTCAGAAGGATATTTTTAAAGCCCTTGATTCCACGAGCAAAGACTCACACATCCAGAGAAGGAGATAAAGGGAAAGGAAGAGTCTACTTTTGAGGTTGGAGTGCTGGCCCTGACAGGAGGAAGGATGTATTTTGACTAGCAAGTCAAGCAATCACACTCCAGATGCTGGGCGGGAGGCGGAGGGAGGGGCCTGGGGGACAAGGACTTTGCGCCCTGCCTGGATTCCAGGCTGGCTAGCAGCTCTGGCTGCTGGCTTGATGTGGATGGCAAATTGTCACTTTGGCGGAATTCAGGAACATCACTTATGTCATTAGGCAGCAATCTATAATTAACTCACTCAAGGCTGGGTGGAGGGCAGGAATCCTCCAGTGAGAAGGGTCCCACCAGCACCTTCCTGGAGGGGGGTGGGACTGAGGGACCTCCCCTCAGCCAGCAGCTGACACCTAATTAGCGGCCATTGTATGCCTTCTGTGGCTTTTCCACCAGGAGGCCTAGGGCTGGCAGCTGGTGGCTGCTATGGTAGAAGTGACCAGCCCAGGCAAGAACACAGAGGTGACACAGGAGTACCTAGGAAGACAGGGATTCTTGGACTTTGATTTCTGGTCACACAGGTGTACGATGTCAGGGCGAGGGGATGTCTGGTTTATCGGATCCCCCAAAGAGCTATTCCAACTCCCAGAGGGTTAAGTGACTTTGAGAGCATCCGGACGGACAAGGGACACAGTGTGAAAGCCTCTGACCAAGGCTGACGGCAGCCTGGCTTCCCAAGCCCTGGGCGGCTTGGCGTCTGACTGTCCCCTCTGGAATGTCTGGGCTGCAGCCGGGGCTTGCTCTAAATGAGAAACAGGCGGGAAGGGCTTAGGGGACCCAGCAGGCTGTGGCCAGCTCCTCGTGCGGTCTGGGCAGGGCCATTTGGCACAGCGTGGCCGTGAGGGCACACTGGCTGCTCAGGCAGCCCTCCTACAGGCATGGGAGGCTTGAGTGCCTTGCCAGCCTGGTCAGGCCAGCGCCTGTAGAGGAGAGGACAGTGGGAGTGGTACCCCAGGGGCAGACGGAGCTGGCCTGCTCCCAGGAATGCCAGGAATTGAATCTTCTTCGGCTTGCTCCTGTCGAGAATGAAGCCATGTCACCTCCCAGGGTCCCGTCTCATCACACAGAGGCCAAGGCACGGGTCACATCTACAAACTTTCAACAGCTGCAGAGATTTGTGTGTTCGTGTGTGCACACATGTGCCCGTAGAGGCAGAGGCTGATGCTGTGTTTCTCCCTTGGGTTTTCTCTACCTTCTCATGTTTTTAATGTTTGAGATCACGTTTTATTTGTTTTGTACATGTGTGTGTGTACATAGATAAGGGCACATACATGCCACAACATGCATGTGGAGGTCAGAGGACAACTTGAGGTAGCTGGTTTTTTTTCCTTCTACTGTGTAGGTCCTGGGGGATGATCTTAGGTACTCAGCTTATCAGAAAGTACCTTTGCTCACTGAGTCATCTTGATGGTCCTTCTCCCCCTTATCTGTCTGTCTGTCTGCCTGCCTGCGTATCTTTCTGTCTGTCTGTTTGTTTTCTATCTATCTATCTATCTATCTATCTATCTATCTATCTATGTATCTATCTACCTACCTACTTATCTATCTATATGTATGTATGTATGTATGTATGTATGTATCTATCTATCTACCTATCTATCTACTTACTTATCTATCTACCTACTCTATCTACCTATGCTTGCTATCTATCTATCCATCCATCCATCCATCTATCTATCTATCTATCTATCTATCTATCTACCTATCTATCTATCTATCCATCTACCTATCTATCCATCTATCTATCTATCTGGAGACAGGGATTCTCATAGAACTGAAGCTCTCTGGTTTGGTGAGGGTGACTGGCCAATGAGCCTCAAGGATTATCCATCCCCTCTCCCCAGTAATGGCATCACAGGCACACAGGGCAGCCATGCCTGGCTTTTCCATGGGCGCTGGGCACCCAAACTCAGGGCCTCACACTTGGGCAGTAAGCTCTTTACTGGTTGGGTCCTCTCCCTGCTCCTACTTGCCGAGCTATCAGAGGCTGACGCAACATTGTGGTTTTTATACCCACTGGAACTTGGTCCTGGGTTCAGGCCCACACCCAAGTTCTCACAGTAGACTGTCCTGCAAAGGAATGACCTCAGAAGCCATTGTTCTGTGCAAGAGCCCAGCAGGCAACAGTGTTTCCCAGTTCTCTTCAGTCTGGACCCTCTTTCTTTTTCTTCCTCTCAGCTCTAGCTTGGATGGCTACCCTTTGTCTTGGAAGTATGGCATGGTTGGCATACCTGCTACCCGCTATGAACTTTGTACCATGCTCCTGTCTTGTCTTAAGACATATTTCACATGGTCTGCATGTGTGCCCAGATGTCCACAAGTTCCAGTGCATGTGTGCAACTGCTTGTGTATCTGTCTGTGTCTGTCTATCTGTTTCTCTGTGTGTGTGTGTGTGTGGGTGTGTCTGTGTGTGTGTCTCCCTGTGTGTGCACATGTGTGTGTGTGCGTGTGGAGGGATGCAGAGTACTTTCTTACTCCCAAGATGCTTTAGAGGCATGCTTGATGGATTTGGTACAGCTAGGGTTAGGACTCAGGGAGGAGGGTCTGCCTACGTACTGTCAGCCAGGGCAGTTAGCAAGCTCATGGTCCTGGGGCCAGTGAGGACAGGAGAAGGGGGAAGAAGCCTGCAGTGCTGTTATCCTAGAGCTGGTGTCCAGCGAGAGGTTGGCAGGCCTTTAAAGGCCTTACAAAAATGTCAGGAAGCAGTGTCCTTTTCTTAACTCAGGTAAGTGAGGTCTGCATCTCCCGTGAGCTACTGATCATTAACAGTACACATTAGCCCAGGTAGCTCATAAAATTAATCTTCCTCTTTCATCAGATCCGAGGTCACCATCCCAGCTTCCCCAGAGAGAGGTGATGTCACGAGGCAGCTTGTTGGGAGAGCGTGATTTTTTATTCAATGCGATGAGGCTGTTTGCATGAAAGCTAATTAGGGTGGCCAGGCACAGGGGAGCTGGGGGAAGTGGGCCAGAGGTGCATTTGCAGAGTCCCTGGGCTGGGTGGCTCCTTGCTGAAGCCTTCATTCCCAGTCAGGGTCTCTAGCTCACCAGCCTGGCTGATTGCTGAGTTTCCAGGTCAAGGTGATGCTAACTGAGGACCCAGTAGTAATTCACTCCCCCTGAGAGCTCCTGGCTGCCTGTCCGATAGTCACTCATACACGTAGCCAGGACTTCCTTTCCGTAGTGTTAGAGAGAGCCAGGGCTGCAAGGCCTGATGGGTGGGCTTGTGTTCACATGCCAGACCTGACTCTTAGGTTCAACTTTGATATCCTGCGAATGATACCAAGCCTGGATGATCCACCAGCTGGGTTAGCTTAAGCACACCTCACCCAATTTATTGATTGTGGTGGTTGGTGTGTTGCTGTTGTTGTTGTTGTTGTTGTTGTTGTTGTGTGTGTGTGTGTGTGTGTGAGGGGGTGAGGTGCAAGTGCTCATACCACAGCACATGTGTGGAGACCAGAGGATACTTGTAGGAGCTTGTTCTTCTAGGGTGTGATCCCAGAGATTGAACTTAGGTTGTCAGGCTTCATGGCTGGCGCCTTTGCTCACTGAGCCATCTTGGCAGCCTAAGACGTCGTGAAGTGTGCCACAATGCTTTTTCTTGTCCTCTGACTTTATTCCTTTTTAGTTAATGCTCTCATTTAATTCATGCTTCCCCACATATATTTGTTTAAAATGGAAATATCCTATTGTTTATTATAAGCGGAAATTGCAATACTACTCATGACCTTAGCGACAAATGCAATATGCAAATACTAAGATGTAGCTAGATCGAATCAACCTTGCTCAGAAGCTATGTGTGCAAAACTAGGGTATACACGGATCAAAGACTATCTTGGTTTTTTGACATGCTGTGGCCATGTGCTGGGCCGCCTACAAAGATTCAAATTCTCGGGACTGGAGAGCCGATGGCTCAGCAGTTAAGAGCGCGCACTGCGCTGGGTTCCCGGCCTTCTGACTGCTTACAACTGCCCGGACAGCCAGTTCCAGCGGCTGTGATGGCCTCTCTGGCCTCCTTGGTTACCCGCACTCATGCACGCATACTCCACGCAGACATACATACAAGAACAAATAGCCGGGTGTGGTGGTGCACGCCTGTAATCCCAGCACTCGGGAGGCAGAGGCAGGCGGATTTCTGAGTTCGAGGCCAGCCTGGTCTACAGAGTGAGTTCCGGGACAGCTGGACCTACACAGAGAAACCCTGTCCCCCCCCCCCCAATCCAAAAAAAAAAAAAAACCAAAAAAAATTTTAAAAAAAGAACAAATAATAAGGTGCATTGAAGAAAATGAGGATGTATATTGTCCTTGTATTGATAAGGGGGCTTTTCTCTGGCTAGTTCTTGTTAATTTGATACTAGCTAGGGTCATCTGGGAAGAGGAATATCAACTGAGAAAATGCCTCCATTAGATTCCTGCTAGGCAAGCCTGTGGGACATTTTCTTGATTGGTGGGAGAGAGTCCTGGCCCTTCAATGTCTAAAACCAGTAATAGAATACAGCAGACCCAGTGGAATGTACTCACAGACCTGTGAATTAAAGATGTGGTCCCCAGTGTTATTGGAAACTGGTGGTTCCTCTAAGAGTTGGGGCCTGGAGGGAGATCTGAGCTGGGGTCCTGCCCCTTTTTCTCTTGGTTTATTTCCTGGTCACCATGAGCGGAGAGGTTCTGCGCATCCGCTCTTGCTTTGGGGTGATGTTCGCCACAGTTTCTAATCAACAGGACCAACTGTTCAGAGACCGACATCTCCCAAATCATGAACCCAAAGAGACCTTTCCATTTTCAAAGTTGCTTGCATCAGGGATCTCTTACAGCAACAGAGCGAGCTGGCTAAGGCAGATAGGGTTCTTTCTCCCAGACCCCATTACCAAGTGAAGCTAAGTACCAGGAAACACATCCTGGGACGGAGCTTGATGGGGATGGGGTGGGGCAGTGGGGGGTAGTGGGAGGGTGGGGGTTATCCTGTAGACACCTGTGGGAGTCTCATCAGAAAGCAGGGCCGAGGAGGCCGGGATGCTTAGAGCATCCTGGAAGAAGTGGTTCATTAGCATTGTCCCTTTAGGGACTGAATTGCTGGATCTCACATACTTATCTCTGTCAGCCACTGGCTGGGACTGCCCTGTGAAGGCTGTGTGCTTATGGGTGAAGCAGGAGGTGTGGTGACTGGAGGCTGTCTGCCGTGTGAGCCTATTTAAGGGAGACCTAGGAGGCTCTTCTTTCTGTGTATTCTCTAGTCTCTTCTACTTCTTCTTCTTCTTCTTCTTCTTCTTCTTCTTCTTCTTCTTCTTCTTCTTCTTCTTCTTCTTCTTCTTCTTCTCCTCCTCCTCCTCCTCCTCCTCCTCCTCCTCCTCCTCCTCCTCCTCCTCTCTCTCTCTCTCTCTCTCTCTCTCTCTCTCTCTCTCCAGTTCGACAACAGTTATTTTAGGGGTTCAGCCAATGTCTTCTTGGGGAGCTAGAAGATCAAGGCTGACGAATGAATTGTACTCAACATCTCTCCCAGAGGCAGAACCTCTCCGTTGGTCTCAGAGGTTCATCTGATGGCGGGAGAAGGCTGAGACTCCCTACCCCAGGCTATGCAACTTTCTCAGGTCAGGTTAGCTGGACTAACCTGAGGTCAGGCTGACTGAAAAACCACTCCAAGGAGGATCTGAGCCATCCCTGTGAGCAGCCACTGGCTGTGGGCAAGTAGTCCGTGATGGCATACATCAACATTTGTAGAAGAGTCGAAAAAGTCCCAGAAACAAAATGGAGTCACTTGTGTCAATCTCAACAAAGAAAGAGGCGGCTGGGATGTTCTAAAAAGGAGGGATGTTCCACATGACTCTGACCACAACTGTCGCTAGACTCTGCCAGAGACACCAGCTCCTACAGAGGCTGCGGCAGCCTTACAGAAAAGTACTCTTGTGGGGACATCTGCCTAGCAACTGTTTGCTTAGACTGGACTCATTCCACTCTTGTTATTAAGTCACAGAGGCCAAGAGCGGCTGTTTGAAAATGCATGACGTCATCTGTGCCTTTGCCAATGTAGCCTTGCACAGGCCTTGTCCTCCTCAAACATGGCTGACTGGGGAACACACATTCGAACGCCATGTTCTCTGGAGAACGCCACACCTCATCAGGTCGTTTCCTAGTTAGCACCTCTCACATATTCTCACCTGTGTGACTGTACCCCAAACCTTGTCCTCATCCCTTACCCTCAGTTTCCCTTTGCAAGCCCTGTGTAGCCAGGCAGGCCACTCTCGGCTGCCCAAGAGTTCACACATACTCTTACCCGACCCTTCAGCAGAACGTTGCCATCTCCCCCCACACACACACACACAACACGGATAGCCCTCTGTTCCACCTGAAGTCTGCCCTGTGGCAGGTTTGCCATGGACTCGCCCAGGCAGCCTCCCAGTGATCATGGGGATGTGCCACCCCAGCCACGGTGACAGGAGAACGTGGGCTTCCCATTGGTGCTGCTCGTACCCTCTCAGTCGGCTCAGAGACACCTCTTTTGTCTTTCAGTAGGTGCTGCTGTGCCTGGCCGCCATCCATCTCTGTGGGCCCAACGGGACCTAGCTTGAGGTGGACAGATCCGAGTCTGTGATCACTTACTAGCTTTTCATGGGGGATTCTACCACCAGCAGAGTCCCGTGAGAGGGCATTGATTAGCTGTCAAGACACTAACTCTGCCGAGGATGACTTGGGTCTCTAGAAACATGATTTTCCCATTGGGCTTGCTGCAAGCTCTGTGTATATCCACACTGGCCATGATCTAGTCCACACGGCCTGAGAGCCAGGCGATTTGCCCTGTAGCCTGTTTGTCTCAGAGTCTGGCCTCACGTGGCTGTATCAGGAGACAAGGAGAATCTGTTTGGGGGCTACCAGGGAGGACCCCAGTTTCCCTTGGGTCTCAATAGCAAGTTAATCATTCTTAGATTTTCAATTTGCCTTAGTCAGGGTTTCTATTCCTGCTCAAACATCATGACCAAGAAGCTTACACTTCCACATTGCTGTTCATCACTAAAGGAAGTCAGGACTGGAACTCAAGCAGGTCAGAAAGCAGGAGCTGATGCAGAGGCCATGGAGGGATGCTACTTACTGGCTTGCTTCCCCTGGCTTGCTCAGCTTGCTCTCTTATAGAACCCAAGACCACCAGCCCAGGGATGGCACTACCCACAAGGGGCCCTCCACTGATCACTGATTGAGAAAATGCCCCACAGCTGGATCTCATGGGAGCACTTCCCCAACTGAAGCTCCTTTCTCTGTGATAACTCCAGCCTGTGTCAAGTTGATACACAATCATAACTTACTTGATCAAGCCAGTGCCAATGCTCTTGGTGGTTCTTACTATAGAAACACAGCACTGGTCAGGGCAGTCCCTTCAAAGTACAATACCAGTGAGGGTACCAGCGGTGCGTACCCCACTTGCTGCTAGGGACAGGTTCTTAACTTCTTACTAGGAGATGCAGCCCACTCTCCAACCCTTTATCACTATCTGCTACCATGGACCCAAGCAGGAGTTGGCCGTGATGTGCTGGCTTTCCAGAGAGATGCAGGTCCGAGGTCAGGATATAGAGGGACCTGTGGGGGCCCACACCTGGGTGCAGGGTGCTCAAGGGGCAGAACTGTACTGAAGGACAAGTCACTGTCATAACAGGCTGACCAGGTGCAGCCAACCCCTTGGATCTGCCCCAGCACACAGTGTTCTGGGCCCTTCCATGTTGGCCTCCTGTCGCTGGGCCTTCATGCTGCCACTGGCTAGAGCCCTGTCTGGGGGATGCGTGAGTCACTATGGGAGATACTCTGCATGCACTAGAGACCACATCTTCCCTTGCTGTGATGGGTTAACAGTGGATCTAGAATCACCTTGGGGACAAACCTCTTGGCCTGAGGGGAGTATCAAGATTGGATTAACTAAACTGGGAAGGCCCACTCTGAAAGTGGGATGTCTTGGATAGCCCTGGTCTTGTATTTTGATGCTAATTCTGCTCCTGGGAGGAGCTGCAGGTGAGGAGTTAGTCATGTACACAGGTGCCTCGTGAACCTTCTCCCCCACCCTAACTTTTCAAATAAAGGCTGCAGCCAGCGATTGGGCAGGAGGAGGGAGGGTGGGGCTGGAAAGTTCTAGGGGGAGAAGGGAGGGGGAGGAGGGGAGACTACAGCAGAGGAGGTGGAAGGAGAACAGAGAAAAGCACGTGCCTTGGAGAAACCGCAAGTTCTATGGGATCTCATAGATCGGAATAGAGCAGTGTAGTGGTACATCTGTCCAATCTAGGTGTGTAGCCTCTATTCCCATTACTGAGTTGTGATTTCTATAGCTGGGACTTTTTGGGTTGGAGATTTACCACAAGAGTGAGAGACTCCATTCATTCCATGGGCAGAGATCCTGAACTGAATAAAAAGATCCTGAACTGAATAAATAAAATAAACCAGGCTGAGCATGGACTCTCTTCTCCTTCTGCTTTCTGACCGGAGATGCCATGTGACCAGTTGCTTTAAGTCTCTACATCAGCAGCAACAACAAAAACAACCAGCATACCTGGACCGAGTCTCTGTGAACTCCATCTCCACAGCCAACCTAGATGGTCCTGTTGAGTTCAGCGGAAGGTCCTTGGTTCTTCCGGGAATGCAGTTTGGAAAGTTCTCAAGGTGTAGGCTGAAGGAGACCACGGGCTCAGGTGTTGGTAGGGATAGTTTTAGACTCCAGTTGGGCCATGGTCAGATTGCTGGCCCTGGGAAGATAGCGTACTCTCTGTGTTTTGTTTCTTCGTTGGCACTGTGATATTGAGGGTAACTCTTTGTCCAGGAGCAGAATCCCATGTGTCTAGGACACTCGCCTGGGTGCCCAACTAGAGTAAGTGCCCTGCATGTGGCTACCACCCTAAGTAAGTGCACATGCTCTCAGGACTGCAAAGAAGGTTTGGACTGAAGACCTCCCTTCATCAGTCTCAGCTCTGTGATGCCAAAGAGCCAACCAGCAGAATCTCCGAGCCCCAGAGTCCGGGCTGCAAACTGTCAGTTGTGATAGCAGCCTCTATCTTAGCTGCAGAGAGCGGGATGGCTTGGCAAGAGCTGAAGGTATGTCTCCAAGGGAGAGAATCTGCTCTTATCTCATTTCTTTGCCCCATGGATATGCTGACTAGAAACGCACTTGGCCTCCTCATCCATCCCTTTTGTGACATTAGATAAACATGGCACTTGTTCCAAAGCAAACCAGGAGAGAAAAACTAATGATAACCATGTGGAGATTTCCAAAAGGTTAGCCAGAACAACCTGTGGGACGGGTTGGGAACCTGGATAGATCTCGGTTTAATTGAAACCACATTCTTAAGGGGACAGCTCGTTTGTATGTGTCACCTCAGATGCCAGAGTCTGATAGCTAATGGCTAGCTAATGATGTTTTCTGGGGAGCTCCCGGGCTCGGGGTTTGAAAGAACTCCAACACAGTCTTGCACCAGTGGGTTGATATAGCAGGATAACTGACGAGGATATAGGTTGGAGCTTCTGACGCCACCATACTGAAGACCGAGACACCCTTCATTTAAGCCCCAGGGAAGCAGCTGTGGCCTGGCTGTTTTCACAGTACAGTCTGAAAATGTATCCCCCATTTTGAATTGCTGGGGTGTTTCCTGTTCAACCCCATCAGAGGTCCCCAGAAACAAGGGCGCATGGACACTTTTGCTAAAACTTTTGTCCCTTCTGTTGCCAGTCCCTTGTATAACATAGCCAAACACTCATATTCCTGTTAGTGTTTGACACGGTGTAATTTGCTACTTAGAAGACTCACACAGCTGTGGCCAGCTCTTCAACATGGGGTTCCTACTGCAGATGGCAGGAAAGATTGCAACCTCTTTGGAGGTAATTAAGACCAACAGCACAGAGGTTGAGAGGGGACAAGCTACACTCAAGAGTCATGTGGTTTTGAAGCCAGCAGCACTTGAGGACAGCTGGGGGCCCACCGCAGCCTCAGTTCTCATGCAGTGTGAGAGTCCTATGGGGGGGGGAACAGAGTCACCTGGGACTCCCCAGTGAACCCACCTCAGGAGACGGTAAGAGAGCACTGAGACTTTGCAGTTTTCCAAGCAAGTTGATTTTTTTTCCCGACTGTAGGATTAGAGCATGGTTCTTAACCAGGACACACTGCTAGAATCATCTAGAGAAAAATCTCTAATACATAAATATCCAGCCGCTGCCCACTAGAATCACTAGAATCTGGTTCAGTGTGGCTATGTCTGCGTGCCTGTGGATTTGCCCGGGTGGTCTTGATCCATCCTTTCGTAATCCTGGCTGGCTAGTGATTACTTTAAGGAGAGGGTGAAGAACTAAGGTCATGACCGGATCAGGCCAGCGCTGACCTTCTCTCTTCATTTACCATTCTCCACCTGTGGGTCATGACCATTTTGGAGGTTGCAGAGCAGATTGCAGATGAGATACCTACATTATGATTTATAGCAGTAGCAAAATTACAGTTATGAAGTAGAAATGGAAATAATTTCATGGCTGGAGGTCACCACAACATGAGGAATGCTATCCAAGGGCCGTAGCATTGGGAAGGCTGAGGAACACTGTACAAGGCTTAGCTCATTCTTGGGGATGTGTGCAGTGTGGAGAAGAAGCAAAGCCCCACAGCAGAGGGATAGCCCCACTGCAGAGAGCCGCACAGCAGAGAGCCGCACAGCAGAGACCCAGAGAGGAGTTTTCTTTGTTACCAAAACACTGCGGGGGACAGCTGACCTTTAGCCTTAGGGCCCAGTCTGTGGGGAGCAAAGAGTCTGGCTTTCATATGACTAAGACTAGGTTCTTGGGAACCTGTCTTTAGATGGAAGAGCTTTAATTCATTATTATTGCTATTACTACTATGATGACAATGACAATGACAATGACGACTACTACTACTACTACTACTACTACTACTACTACTACTACTACTACTATCATTTTTGAGATAGAGTCTTGTTCTGTGTCCCTGGTTGGCCTAGAGCTTGCTACATAAACCAGCCTGCCCTTGAATTTGTAATAATCCTCCTGTCTCTGCCTGTTTAGTCCTGGAAGTATAGGCATGTATCACCATGTCTGATGAATCTACTAGATTTACACATTAATTTCCTAAAAAAAAAAAAAAAGTAAGGAATTTCTTCAAGTGCACTCAAGATCTTTCCAGCAGTATGGGGGGAAAATCTCTAAGTAGAAATGTTTGCTGGGCGGTGGTGGCGCATGCCTTTAATCCCAGCACTTGGGAGGCAGAGGCAGGTGGGTTTCTGAGTTCGAGGCCAGCCTGGTCTACAGAGTGAGTTCCAGGACAGCCAGAGCTACACAGAGAAACCCTGTCTCGAAAAACCAAAAAAAAAAAAAAAAAAAAAAAAAAAAAAAAGAAAGAAAGAAAGAAAGAAAGAAAGAAAGAAATGTTTGTGAATGCATAACATTAGACCAGATGTTCTACCCCTTGCTGCCTTTGTACCTGACAATGGCCACCCCAGAGAACAATGGAGTCTACTACCTTGTTCCTAGTCATAGGTCCTTACAGCTTACTGAGTGAGCCCAGGCCTGCAGGACCTAGGGTGGCAGGGGGGACTGGGCTCTCTGTTGCACAGAAGTCCATCTTGGGGATGCTATGCGAAAAGACAAGAAGGCTACTGACTTCTTATAGGGTGGCTTATGTCTTTCATGGGAATGACGTAGTCAGAGGCGCCAGTGCTGCCCAACATGGACCATTTATCCACAGAGGCTCCTTTTAGCCTCACAGATCATCCGGCTGTGAGAGTCTGATTTGAACATGTTAATTCAGCCCTAGTCTGGTTCTTTTCCACCAAAGCTTCAATATTCATCTGATCTCAGGATATTGGATTTTTCTTTGAGGAAAGAAATAAATGACTTATCTGGGGAATAAGCCCAGAGTTCTTCAGTACCCCCGCTCGCTCTCCGTATTGGGCTAAAATAAGGTTGGCTGATTCTCATGTAAATCTCTAAAGCTTGGGTGTCATCATAAAGTATTTCATGTGCCAGGTAAGTAGGTTGCATCCCTAGGAAAGGGAAGAAAGGAAGAAAGAAAGGAAGATTAGCAGTTGTGTCTAAGGAGAAAGAGAACAGATTCGAATACTTTAAGTGCCCATAGCGTCTGGATACAGTGGCTGGGAAGGCCGGTTCTCACTAAAGGCAGTTATTCTGGCTTACGCTTGCGATCGATCTTGAAGTCTGATATGCGTCCTTTTCATGGTTGCTGCTGTTGCTTCCAGTTCTATCTTCCCCGTGTTAAACCAAGGACAGTGTCACGGAACTCTGGGGGGTTTGCTTCCTTCCCACATGGGTGATGTAAGGCTCACAGCAAAGTACACCGTCCTGCCCGGCACAGACGTTTGCTGTATCTACTCTAGGCCAAATGGCGACCTCTAAGGCTAGTTCTGTCCCTGTCTAAGGAGTTTGAGAGTGAGACCTCTGAGAAGTGATGTTGAAAAGGGGCTTTGTTAGAATGGCTTGGCCAGTCCGGTAGGAAGAAACAGAGACACATTTTCTGATTCTAAGATGCACAGGCGACTTTCAAAGTTCATCAAGAATTCCAATAAAGACTGTAGGCTAGCACGGGGGTGATTTGAGCCTTTGCCAACTGCTCAGGATGTGTGCAAACCTATTTGTCTTTCTAAGTTTTACCTTGAATCCACAACTTCAGAACCTGGGATTTCTTCTGACCCACTTAACGGGTTTCTTTGTTGTTGTGATGAAGAGTGAAGGCTGGGACAGATGAGGAGACTGAACTCCGGCCACAGGGTGGGGTGGACTTCAGAAAGACCATGCTTTTCCCATTGGGTGATTGTTCCAAAGACGGATGTGATCCTGTCCCCCACCATGTCAGACTGGCATCCTTCTGTTCAGAGGGAGCGCTGTTTCCCCGATGTTGCTGGTGGCTGATTGGTGCATTTGCTTTCCCGTTGGCTCCATCGCTAACTGCCATATGTGATGGCCCGAGCTGCATGGAGAAGCCACATGGGCAGAGCGCACCGACCAGTTGACAGCCTGAGTTGAGTTTCAGACACCTGAGCATGCCCTCTTTGATGCCAGCTCAGCTTTGAGATGGCTGAGGCCCCAGGCAGAGCTCAGTTTCTTTGCTCCCGTAGATGCTGGTTTGCTTCCGAGCCTCCAAGTTTTAGTGTGTGAGGCAGTACCATTCAGCTGGGGCATGACTCATAACGCGAATAGAAAATGCATTGCTTGACTGCTGTTCTAGATTCTTAACCAGCCTTCTCCCACTTCTTCTAAAATTTGATCTCTTTTCTAACGGAAGGCCATGACACATTATGGGATCATAATAAGATCATTTCAGTGGGCGTAGAAAGTTGTCAGAGAGAACTTAGTGAGTCAAAGTGAGAGCAAGAATTGTCCTGGAAAAGTTTTGTTCAGTGTGTGTGTGTGTGTGTGTGTGTGTGTGTGTGTGGTGTATTTGTCTATTTGTGTGTTTGTATGTGTCTTTTTGGGTATGTTCTTGCACACACATGTGCATGTACGTGTGTGCATGTGTGTGTATGTGTGTGTGTGGTGTATTTGTCTATTTGTGTGTTTGTATTTGTCTGTTTGGGTATATTTGCACACACATGTGTGCATGTACATGTGTGTGTGTGTGTGTGTGTGTGTGTGTGTGTGAGTCCATTGTACCACACACTTTATATTGTAGGTTACACTAAGGAATGTTAAGATCTAATTTGATCAATACTATAGTTTGACAAACAAACAGGGGCCTTAGTCTGTTCCAGGTGCTGTGCTGAAATGCCATGGATGGGAGGAGGTGGCTTATAAACATCAGAAATTAAGTTTTCAAGATTTTGGAGCCTGGGACCTTCAAGCTCAAGGGACCAACCCACAATGTGATTTAGGAGGAGGTTTTTGAGTCGCACAATATCAATTTGTCCTCTAGGGGAGCTGGGGACTCAGGCTCGCCCTGCATATGGCCAGCTAAGCGTGTGAGTTCTGGCCGGGGAGAAGACTCTGGGTACCAAGACAAGGGACAGCTTTGTTTGATGGCGCTCTTGGCATGCGCATTGCCACACATTGATGTCGTGGTGGAAGACTTGTCGAGAAAGGGAAAGTGGGAGAGCTTGCCTCTGGAAATTCCCCAGCCCCGGCCCCTTGAGTCTCTTGCCTTAGTTGATTTTTCATGTGTCCTTCAGCTGTAACAAACTGTCACCACGAACATGACAGTTTTCAGTCAATGCCAAAGGGTCTTCTAGTACGATTATTTGGTGCCAGGAGCAAGCATGGTCCCAGGGGCTCCTAATTTTTATTTCAATGTCACGAATCTCTTTAATGTAGCCTCCCTCCTGCTATGCTAAACAGAGTGTTGCAGGCCACAGGCAGCCATGATGGAGCCCTGAAGGGAGAGCCCTCAGGCCCAGAGAAGAGCTTCATTAGGAGAAATAACCATCATGAGGATTATGATGGGTCTCCGCCTTCTCTTTGTTCTTCTCTTCCTTTAATGTGTGTGTGTGTGTGTGTGTGTGTGTGTGTAAGATTTATATATATTTAGACTTGTTTATGTGTGTGTGTGTGTGTTTGCCTTCATGTATGCCTGTGCACCATGTGATACAGCTTGGCCTATGAAGTTTTGGGAGACAGAAGCACCTGGGGTAGGCACTGACCCTAGGGGGCTGATGGGAGTATCAGGTGAGACAGCATGCTGCAGGCTTACAGGCCAGGCAGAGGGGACACCGTGGGTAGACGGACCTTTAGAGTCACCGTCATTGGAGGTGTGGTCATCCTGCTTGTCGCTGTCTCTTCACAGTCCTTGGAGTTGGGAAAATGGAGTAAAGGTCTGAGAATGGGGTGAGAGGGCACCCCTTTGAAAGATATGCCCACCCAGGACCTCAGAATGGAATGTTGCTTTGCAGAGGGTACTAGTCCAACCATCTTGAATCAGCATCATCCAGAGCTAGGTGAGCCCTAAAGCCAATGACAGGTGTCCTTAAGCTCGAAAGGAGACACGGCGTGGGTGTAAGGCGACTGCTCTCCAAGCATCTCCATTACCATCACCTAACCGTGCACCAAACTCAGGAAGGGAGTGTGTTCTGGGTCCTCTCAGATCTGGGTTCGAATCTCTGCTCTGCCTTCATTAGTGGGGGAAGTCCTAGGACTCTGGATGTCTTCTCTTCATTTCTCCTGAGTCCAAGCCACCATGATGGTTTAAGTCTAAAGTGTCCTCCAAAGGCCTCTGTGTTAAATGCTTGTCCTTCAGCCCATGGCACTGTTGGAAGATGGAGGAACCTTTAAGAAGTGGGGTCTACTGGATAGGGGGTCTCCTGGAGGGATTGGAGGGATCAGGTACTCCTTTAAAGGGGATGGAAGACAACTTTAAAGGTGAGGTCTGCACTCATCTCCCAACCCAACTCCCTTTTTGTTTCCCAGTTGCTGAACGGTGAACCCAGCTCGTCCATCACAGGATCCTGGTCATGACACCCTGACACCATGATGCACGACCACTGTGCTGTCCCAGACCCAGAGGGAGGGGCTCAGCATGCATGGACAGAAACCTCTAGGACCTTAAAACAACCACCCCCACCTTGTTTTTTATTTAGTTTATGCATTTTTTTCGAGGATGTCTGCTGCCGTTCTCTACTTGATCTGGGTGAATTTTACCACTTAATGAAAACTACTTGACAGGTTGTTAATGAGGTGTGGGTACCTTCCTGCTCCCCAAATCTGAGATACCAGAAGAGACTTGGGTTTGATGCTTAAAGCTGGATTGTGGGTCTCCCTTCTCTTGGGGTTCTTGGCCACTGGCCTATGAGGATGAGGGGAACAGCGGTGATGGACAGGGTTTCAGATGGCCCGTGGGTGAGCACACATGGAAATGACCATTCTAGGCCAGGCTTTGGGGAGACAGATCAGTTTAACTCATGGTGAATAAGGGTTATGTGGTTTTGGGGAAGGGGGTATGAATATCCAGGGCGGGGCAAAGTCATAGCCGAAGGCTAAGGTACCGTGAGATGCCTCGTTAGCACAGGGAGGCATTCCAAGAATTTCAGGTGTTAGCTGAAAGGAGCTATGTGATAGTCCCCGGGTAGAGGGCGTGGGGTCTGGGATCTCCCAGCTTCAGAAGAGGAAGCCCTCACTGACCAAGGGAGTCCGCCATTTTGCACTGAGCTGAGGGCTTTCTGGCAAGGCCAGACATTGACCTTCAACCTTAGTTCGCAGGGCGCCACTGAATGGCCTAAGCTGCTGTGGCCTTCAGCTGCCAAGGGCAGGGGCATGTCTCTATCATGCCGAGGACAAAGTCTCACCATGCTGATGACAAAGGGACAATGGGTCACAAGTCCAGGCAGATCCCTCCTCCTCTTTTTTATTTTTTCCTTATTTAAGTGATAAGTTTTATATTTGAGACATAGTGTCATGTATTTATTTCACATTGGCTTAGAAATTACTACACATCCAAAGCTGACCTTGAACCTATGACCCTCCTGCCTTCATGAACACTGTGATGAAAGCCGTGTGCCGCCATGTTGAGTGTATGGGGTGCTGGTGGAACCCAGGGCTTTGTACATGTTAGACAAGCATTCGACTAATGGAGCTACACTAATTAATTAATGTTCATTGCTTAGCTCAGGCTAGCCTACACCTCTCTATCTTCTTGTGTCCCCCCTCCCAGAGTACTCAGACTGCACGCTTGGCCCCTGTTCCAGCCTCTCTGACTTGTTTAGCAAGTATCCATTAAAGGCCCGCTCGCAGGGCCTCAGCAAGGAGGAGAGGGGGTGCGGGAAGGTAATAGAACCCGAAATCAGCTGTAGGTCAGGATGGGAGGAAGCCTGGGCACTTCAAACGCTCGGGGACATGGTGAGTTTTGGGATGAGCTGCAGGAGCGTGTGACAAGCTTTCTGATGGCTCCTGCTTAATGGCTGTGCATTACCCGTGGGCCCCACTTAAGGTCTGGTCTCTTACTGTCATTATCCCATCCATAGTGCAGTGAGATGAAAACTGCATCTTCAGGTGGGAAAATGAAGGCCGGGGAAGGTGAAGCAGCCTCTTCTGCAGTTCTGATGTTAGTGAAGTGCAGGGCCAGGAGCAACAGGCCGCGTCTCAGCACAGGGCAGGAAAGATGGGCAAAAGCTGGATCGTCGAATCCTTTAGTGCGGAAAGCGAGGTTGGCAGACACCAGTGGTTTATTGGAGCTGGTGGCAGAGGGAGGCTTTCACAGGGGACCTGTGCCTTAGGGCGTCTTCATCGGGGACCAGCGGCTCCCTAGTCTGAAGGTTAGGTAGCAGGGCTATGGGAGGTACCCTGCCCTTACTGGGCTAGAAGGTGCTGAAGATGGAGGGCCACACCCCTTCTGCTTTTCCTTCTGAGGACCCATGAGAGTGAAGGAGCTTTGCAACCCTGCTGCTTAGACAAGGGCAAAGAAAGAAGACCAGAGGGATAAAGAGCTCTCCAGCGAGGACGTGACGCCTTTAACTGAAAACACCGCATCCATCTAGCCAAGATGAATATCAAGGTCTGGGGCTCCGTCACTCCAATAAGCCCTGTCTTAGACTATTGCTGGGGCCACTTTCCTTTCAGATGTCCTTTGGGCACTAAGGCTGTTCTGAGCAAGGAGGTGTCAGAAACTTCTAAGACGCATGTGTAGCCTGATACGCAGGTAGGGTAGGGGTGGGAAGAGACCCTTCTTCCAGGCCCTTAGTCAACCCCAAGGCTGGTGCTAATGAGTGCAGTCTCTCTTTCTGAGTCTCCCGAACCAAGAGGCTTGGCTAATTACTCTAAAAGGGAGACTTGCAGGCTCTCTCAGGTCCTCCCTCAAGGCAGAAAGCATGCGCCATGGCGCAGGTCTGATTCCACGCACTCAGCGATGCATCCTGAGCTTGGTCCTCTGCCGTGGGTACTGGGGGCAGGGCTCTGGTGCCAACACACATCCTCGTGGGCACGGCATGCCTCCCTCCCTCTGGAGCAGGGCAGATGGGTGGAGATGTAACTGGAGGGCCACAGCAGATCAGGAAGCCTCCTGTCTTTGCCTGCGATGTATAAGAGTGTGCTTGGGAAGACGGAGACCCTGGAACTCTTGGCATGGGAAAGACTTATAGGTCACTGAGTTCAAAAAGGCCCTTTGCTGATCTTAGGGTGCAAGATGGGTGTGCATTATCAAGAGTGGGGTGGAGGGGATGGGACTGGGGCGCTGAGGCAGATTGTTTGCCTAACACGTATAAAGTCCTTGGTTTGAATCCCAGCTCCAGACAAAAGCCAGTCATGGTGGTACATGCCTAGAATTCTATCTCTTGGGAGGTGCAGGCAGGAAAGTTCGGGGTCATCTGTGGCTACAAGGTAAGTTCAAGATTCATCTGGGTTTATATGGGATCTTCTCTCCAAAGGTAAACAGTAGAGTGCCCTGAAGAGGGAAAGGGGTTCAGAGCCAACTGAACCCTGGGTGCTCTCCAGGTATGGAAGATACCCAGGGTTCCCAACCAAGAGCCCCTCTGTATACCAGTGACAGAAATGAATATTGTCCTTCCCTTTGAGCCCCTTACCCTTAGGCACCTTTCTACCCGGATAGCCACGACCTGGATACTCCTTGTGGCCAGTGTTGTACAGGGAACAGAATTCCTCATGTCCTTTTAACCAGTGTCACCTAACTGTACAGGTTGTGCTCCGTTCCACCCCTCCCCCCACCCACAGCTGCACCAGTTCTGAACAGAGAGGCCCCCCCAAAGCCCTGGCCATTTGATGTGTCATTAAATACACCTTCTCGCACTTGGCATGCAAGCCCTGATAAAGTTTCACCTTTTAACGAAATAAATGACTCAATTAACAAGATGAAAAACAGCAGTGTGGTGGCAGGCCCACTTGGTGGCCTGAAAAAAAAGGCTGGAGAAGAATTATCCCAGCAGGGAGCTAATGTGGGCAGAGACCTGGCGCTCTGTGGGCGTTGCTGCCTGCCAGCCCGCCAGCCCGGGTGGACAGGGCCTGATGACCTCTGCTAGGGGGGCTCCCACATTCTGGGCTGGGGTCCAGCAGGGGCGGTGGGATCCAACAGGGCTGATCCAGTCAACCTCTTAACTACTGAATCAGGAAGGAAGGGAGAGAGGGAGCCAGGGTGGGGAGGGGAGATAGAGGGAGGAAAAGAATAGATATGAAGAGAAAGAGAAAGAGAGAGAGAGAGAGAGAGAGAGAGAGAGAGAGAGAGAGAGAGAGGGAGAGAGAGGGAGAGAGAGGAGAGAGAGAGAGAGAGGCTAAAGCAGGGAAGAGAGGGAGAAAGAGAAAGGGAGAGAGGAGAGAGGAGAATAATATGTATCCTGCTTTTCTATGTTCCAGCATACAAAATTATAGAAATTAGTGGTGTGTGTGTGTGTGTGTGTGTGTGTGTGTGTGTGTCTGTCTGTCTGTCTGTCTGTCTGTCACGCAGAGGTCAAAGGTCAACATGTTTCTATCTGCCTTCCTACATTGCTCTTCAGCTTATCTTTGAGATAGGGTCTCTCACTGAGCCTGGAGCTTGTCCATCTGGCTACACCAGGTGACCAGGAAGCCCCAGGGGTCCACTCCTCTCTGTCCCTCTGTCTTCCTGGCACTGAGATCCCAGTCATGTCACTGAAGCATGTGTGTCTCTGTCTGATTCCACCTCATTCATTACTGGGACAGAGTCTCTCAGTGAACCTGCAGCTCGGTATTTTGGCTGGCCTGCTGGCCAGGGAAACCCCAGAATCTGCTGCCTTACACTCCCCCCTCCCTGGCCCCAGTGCTGGCAGCAGACACATGCCACACACCTGCTTTTACACGGGTAGCAGTCTTTGAACCCTGGTCTCCGTGTCTGCACACACAAACTGGGCAATCTCACCAGCCCCATCCACGTGGCTATGCTTGAGCGAGGGGTCTCCTGTACACCCAGGCTCCGTGCTGTGTGCTCTTCTGAGGCAGACACAGCCTCCTTCATGGAACAGGTTCCTTGCTCTGAGTTCAAGAAGCACAGATTTTGAACAATGGTTGCTATCCATGGTCCCACATTTTCTCTTCTGCTGACACAACTGTTTGGTCCAGCCAGGGCAGAGGCTCTCAACCGGAGGCTGCGCTACCAAGCTTACTGACCCATCTGGGTGGGTGCTAGTCCTGCTCGCACCCAGCCCCGGCTGTAGGGACAGCGCTCTGCAGCTGAGGGTCCGCAGCCCGTGACTTGATCTCTGTAGTTTGCTCACATCTTTCCCTCTCCCACCACAGCTGTGGCAGCAATCTCAGCTGGTCCCTCTCATTACTCCCGTCTCTGAAATGATGGCGGTTATTAGACCCTCTGGCAAGGCTTGTTATTTAATGTGTTAATAAAGAAACACACACATTTCTGGGTCACAAATCTGTTTTTAATATTGGATTACTGTCAGAATAATGGGGTTTCTTTGTCATCAAGTGCGTTTTATATTTTATGCAGGCAAATTCTTATTCTGACTTGGTCCTCAGCTTCTCCCACCTGTCAGAAAGGTCCATGGCTGGGTGTGGCTAGGGGTGGCTGTGCTGGGGATTTTCACAGGTCGCTGGATCTCTGAGGTCTTGGGAAGCCACACACCCAGAGCGTTTGTTGGTCTTGTGATGGTGCTGTCCTCTCAGAGTGCTTGTTATATACTTGGGCTATTTATTAATATTATTATTATTATTACTATTATTATTGTTGTTGTTAACTACTATTATTGTTATTGTTGTTGTTATTATTATTTTATTGTGTTGTAGTTTGCATATGGAAGCTCCTCATAATCTGAAGTGCACACATCGTTGGGCTTTGACAGGTGTTTTGGCACGCAGTGGTACACTAATGAATAGCCCATCGCACCCCACAGTGCTCCCTTGGGTCCCTTTGTGTAACCTAGGCAAGAGGTGGTCACTGCTATTTTGTTTCATCCCGGGTCTGCCTTTGGGATCTCTCACATAGCGACTTGACATCAGCAGTGCCCAGAGGTTCATTGTAGGTGCCAGTGCTTGGTTCTTTTTATGGCTGCATAGCATTCCGGCATAGGAATCGTGTGGACAAGCAATTATTTTTTCATATATACATATATTTCCATGTTCGCCTCTTGTCATTGTTGGCTTGTGAGTATAGTCTTTGGGCATGGTGGTGGAGCTTTGGCTGGTAGGCAACATGTATGGGAAGGATGGGCCACACCCTCCTCAGCCCCCCGCGGCCTGGTTCATCTGTGAGTGTGGCTCTTGTCCATGGGCAGATGCATACAGATTCATTTGGATGATTGGTTCTTGTTCTGAGAGGTTTTGGTTTGACCTTTGCCCTCAAAGCATGAGCACTGCTCCAGAACAAATAAGGGAAACTGACACCTTTCACGACGACTGTCACCCAGGTTACAGGCAATCGTGGTCATGGTTTTCCTGAGGGGGAGAGCACCCCACATTTTATGAATGAGACCAAAGGGACCCCTTGGACTATATGTGAGCGGAAACTGGAACTAAAAAACCGCATAGGTGAGGTTCGCAGGTAACAGCGACAATGTACAATGTTCTCGGGTCTCAGAGGGAGGGCCCGGGGTCTGGAGTCCCTAGGGAAACTTGCAGAAAGAGGGGCCATCGGAACCAGACGCTGCCTATCGGTTGAAGGAAGGTGCACCTTGCAGGGAGCCTGTGGCACAGATAGGCACGTTCATGGGGCAGGAGAGAGACAGAAGACGTGCCGCGTGGCTGTACCGCCAGCCACGTGTGGAACACGTGTGGGAGGGTCAGGGGCTGTTGTGTGAGCAGATGTGGGTAGAGCAACTTTCAGCTGCAAGTTGAGAACTCGAGCCCTCCTGAGCTCCGTGTGGAGACGGCGATCCGAGGAGTGAAGCGCCGTTCTGGTTTGGGTGGATTTTATGCTCCCGCCACCGTGTACCCAAAGGAACAGGGGCAGGCTGGCTCATGGTTCTGGCATCTGGGAGGTTAACATCAAGGGGCTGGTACCTGGGAAAGTCTCGTTGCTGTGCTGTCCCACGGTGAAGGACAAAGAGAGAGCAGGAAGGCGGGAAGTTGGACTCAGAGGTTTGCAAGGGTGGTGCCTCCCTTTCCTGCCTCCCTAGGCCCTACCTCACAACCTCCCATTTCCCCAGGTCCTGTCTCCCCAGGGCACTGCCTTTCATTGCTGTGGCCTGGGAGACTCCGGTTCAGTCTCAGGCCGTCTAGGAGACCCCTTCCCATCACATTTTGCTCCTGTAACAGGACACAGCTCCCAGTTGGAGCATGGAGAACACAGCACAGGCGGACACATTTCAGGAGCCTCCTGTTTGGCTCGACACGCGGCTCTTCCTCCGAGCACAGTTTATTTCTTACTTCTTCACCGAACTGAACTGTCCATCAGATTATTAATGCTTAAACATCAATGATCTTCCATATCTGTCTGGGCAAGCTTTGTGTGCACAGATGTGGTGGGCATTGATTCTATCTATTGTTGTGGGTTTTTTTTTTTTTCCTTTTTCTTTTTGACCTTTTGGGAGTGGCATGGGAGGTGACTTGGGTGGACTGAGGTCGTGAGGATGAACTCCGTGAAGGCATTCACGGGTTTACAAGAGGACGAAGCAGATCCCGAGAGGTCACTAAGTGTCTCCACCTTGTCATGAGGCGGCCCGAGGCCCCCACCACACGCCAGCACCCCGTTCCCGAACTCTGCGGCTTTCAGAACCATAACCCAGAGATAGCCCTGCTCTCCACCACTGCCTAGCACCAAAGAGTTTGTTATAGCAACAGAAAGTGGGCTAAAGTCTTGGGGAAGCTGGAGTCTCTTTTGTAGTCTGGAATTTGTGTATTTTTTTCTTTCCGTATGTATGCACACGTGGTGTGTGTATGCATGCACATGTATGTGGGTCCCTGTGTGTATGTGGGAGCCGCTGAGTTTCCATGGTGGTCCGGTATCAGCAAACTGTTCAAGCCAACCTTTGGAGAGGGGATCAGGGAACACAAGGCGGGCCAGGAGGCTGCAGAGGAGAGGGAAAGAGGTGTGTGTTTGTTTGTGTTGTGTCCTGTGTGTGTTGTATAGGGGAGACACGCAGAGTCCCCTCGCACCCCAGACTGCAGGCTTTCTAGTTCTGATGCTTTCTGGCTGCCCCCAGAATTCCAGCTGTGTTCTGTGGCATCTCCCCTCTTATTCACCCCTCCCCCAGCCTTTGCCCTGTGTGTTTGAATAGAGAGGGGCTCTGCTCCTGACATACGTCCATCAGGCTTTGGAAAGTCAAGCCAGTGGCCTGCTCTGTCTCTGTAAAAACTTGGGCCCAGAACAGTCTGCCACGGGGCCAGGTGGCTGTTTGGGCCATTCCCGATGACACTAAAGGACACTCTGGAGCTACTGATGCTTGCCTCTGGACTACGGCAGCAGGGGACAGCATCTCAGGTGAGGGACAGCGGAGGGTCATTAGGAATGACCCACAGACCCCACCTCCTGCCTATTTATGCAACTATTCACAAACCCCAGCTTTGTAATCATAAATAGGGGCACCAGCTCGGCTTATCCAGGGACTGGTGGCCGCCAGAAGCAGAGTCCCCTTCATGTCCCTCAGACACATGAGGACAGACCGAACTTGGCAGGAATCCTATCCTATGTCTTATATGTCATGATGGACAAACCCAGGGTTCCTTAGGCTAAGAGGAGCTACCGCAGCATGTACCACAAACTCCGATGGATCCAAAAAAGGCTTTGATGATTTTAGAACTCAACTATAAACTGTCGGTGTTCTCAAGTGCTGCCAAGCAGGCGGGGCGGAGAGACAGCTCAGCGGAGAAAGGCCCTTGCTGTCAAGCTGGGTGACCAGTTCCCCGGGCCTCTAGTACCTTCATGGTGGAAAGAGAGAACAGAGTCCTGCAGCTGTCTCTGACAACTTCCCCTCCCCCACCCCGCCCGCATGTACTCTGTGACATGCATACACCACTTCCCAAATAAATAAATATGAAACAGTTAAACCAAGAAAACAAAGCAAAAGCACCTGACCAGTGTATGGATGGGTTTATTGTTTTACCCAAAGACTATCATTCAACAATTATTAGGCACCATCTGGTTTCGGTTGAAAGTAGAATGACTTAAGATGTCATCCTACTGTTGTTGGTCAGGGGAGAACGTGGTGGTCAGTCCCTCCCCGTGAACCATTTCTCTGTATTTACCTTACTGACTGGGTTTTGGTTAATCAATTAAGACCCCGTATTAACAGACTTGGGCAGAAGAAGGATTCAAACATCTGGAAGAAATACGTATCTCTAACATCACGTTACTTGGCGTGTAGCAGGCTACCACGAGCCAGGAGCTTGCTCAGCTGCAGAGGGCCAGGCTTCTGGCATGCGGAGAGATAGATGCAGGTCTCAGGTCGGAGAGCTTGGCTGTGAAAACAAAAACAGCCGAGACAGCGGCCCTGAGTGCAGGGCTGGCTTCCTGCACGTCATGGTCTGGGCCATTGTGGAAGGTCGAAGGTCGTGTGCCCCAAGCGGCCAGCCTTGGTCTTCTGCTTGCTCTAGGTGGCTCTCAGGTCCTCACCATTTTCCTCTGGGCCTGTGTTTTAGGGGTGATATGCAATAGATCTCTGAAGCACAGATGTGAGTGGGCGGAGTACCCCAGCGGGTGATCCATCCGCCACACCAGCGGCAGGGTGTCGGTGGGCCGCTGCATGCAGGGGGTCACGAGATTCAAAGCAGGTACAGGCTGAATGTCCTGGGGAAGTCACCAGCCTCTGAGAGCTGGTGGGCTGTGCATAGTCAGAAAGTGGGGCAAAGCAGATGAGCCCGTTTCCTGCGTCTTTCCACGGCCAAATGTTCAGTCACACACTACAGACCCAGGCTACGGTCTGCGAGGGACCTTGGTGTGTGTGATCGCGATCCTGGAAGATAGAAGGGGGTCACGTCGCCTCAAGCCGTTGAGTTGCCCGTGTGTGTTTCCGGTGATGCTCCCCTGAACAGATGGTGCACACCCGAGTGCCTCAGTGAGGTGAGGCTCTACACCACACACCGCCGCAGGGCCGACTTCACACTGACTCACACCCCTTCTGTCATTTTCGAGTGTACCTAGTTTTATTTACACACCAAGGTTGACTGTAGCACAGCAGTCTGGCTTTGCCAGCCCCTGGCTCCCAGACTGAGTGTTTACCGATCTTCCGACAGCTAATTTTTATCCCTGAGCTCCACTGTGGCACCTGCTGTTTCCTCATCATGGCCTCTGTGTGTGTGTGTGTGTGTGTGTGTGTGTGTGTGTGTGTGTGTGTTGTATGCCTATGTACAGGGTGTGCACGTCTCTGCATCTTTGTGCGTGCATGTGTGTATTGTCTGTGTATGTCAGTGTGTGTGTGTATCTGTGTATCTCCCATGTGCATGTGTATAGGCATGTGTATGCATGTATGTATGTGTATGCATGTTAATCTGTACATGTATGTCTGCCAAGCAGCACAGTGGCTGGCTGGCAGACTGTGCATCTGGGTTTGTGCAAACACCCTGCTACTGCCTCATGTTCAAACAATGACGAAATTGCCTGATGCTGTGTTTCTCCCAAGTGCCCTGCGTCTTAGCCGTGCAGAGTGGGATGCGCACACTCGAACCACTGTGGACTTCCACCATGGCCTCAGATGGTTGGTCGCCTTTTATCTAGAATGTATGCATGGGTGAGAAACTTATGCCAAAAATTCAAAGTTTTGATTTCTTCATGAGTATAACAGAGATAGAAAAGATAGAGTACACACATGCACACACACCCACACACACTTGTACACACACACTCACACACCCTCTCATACACACAGCAAACACACACTCACATTCTCTCTGTCACACACAGCACATACTCACACACAGAGCACACACTCACACACACAGGCACACACACACACACACAGCAAACATGCACACTCATATTGTCTCTCACACACAGCACACACATAGGCACACAGACATATACACTCACATAGACACACACATACACACACAGCAATCACACACACTCTCATATTCTCTCTCTCATACACAGCAAACACACATATACTCACATTCTATCTCACACACACAGCACACACTCACACACATTCTCTCACACACACTCACATTCTCTCTCACACAGCACACACATAGACACACACAGACACACACACATACACACATACACATATACTCACACAGCAAACACACATTCGCATCCTCTCATACACAGAGCACATGCTCACACACAGGCACACACAGGCACACACACACACACACACACACACACACACAGATGGGGGAGGGGCGCACCAGCAAGCTGCACTCTCCTGTCTTGCAAAGCATGCTCTTCCTGCTCTTTTGAACAAGTATGTCTGCTTTTCCGTATGTAGCCACCGTGATCAAGCCTCCTGCCAGGACCAAGACACAGAGACATTAAACACACCATTCAAGCAGGATCAGGACGGGTGAAATCTCACTCAACGCTGTGCTCAGAACTGGAACTGAGCTCGCTCTGCTACAGTTTGGGGGGTGGTGGGTTGAGGAAAGGAATTGAGTCTCTTCCCCCTGGAAGCTGGGCCACTGTTGGATTCATCTGTATCTGACACACTTCTGGGGGACTCGGGCCTAGAGAAGTGCACTGGTGTGCCTGGGGCCACACATGTTGGCCGCAGGGGAGCGGGAACCCTCACCCAGGTGTCCTATATTCTGGTGACTTGAATCCCCATTTATCTAGGCCACAGGCTAGAGCAGTGGTTCTCAACCTGTGGGTTGTGACCCCCAGGGGGGGGGGACATAGAATGACATTTTCATAGGGGTTGCACATCAGAAATGTATATTAAGATCCATAACAGGAGCAGAATTGGTTCTGTGGTAGCAACAAACATAATGTTATGATTGGAGGTCAGACAGCATGAGGAACGGTGTGGAAGGGTGGCGGCCCGGGGAAGGAACCGCTCTCAACAGGTGGTACGTGGATGCTCAGAGAAGCCACCCTCCTGCTGGGTCTTCATCCCCATACAGTGATACTAGCTGGGCTAGGGAGGCATGCAGGGCTGAGTAGTACTCCTGACACCCCTCCCCCGCCCCGTGTAGGGTCAGTAACTATAGCTTTGTACTCATGCCCAAGTGACAAGCGCCACGAAAGGAAATGATTGGTGTTAGGGGACCCAACGCAGAATGTTTCTGGAGTTTTCAGGCCTTAGTTTCTCCATCTGCAAAATGGAAATAATAAAACCCGTCGGAGAGGCTGTTGGGAGGAGTGACAGACAGGGCCTGTATTGTACCGTGACCGTGGTGCCCTGGTATTTGGGAGAGACCAAGAGGAAACACCGAAACTGTCCGTCTCTGTGGACCGTCACCATGTCTGCACATTGTCTATGGCAAGGAAAGCCGCCAGTGTTATTCCTAGTGGGCAAAGCTCCAGAGAGCGTGGGCAGTTTGGTCTACCTGTGTTTATTACAGGCAGATTTCTATTTTAACAGAGTCTGGGAAAACTCCAAGAAAACCTTCGTCTCTTACCCCCTCCTCTGCTGTGGCACGAGCTTGGCTCATTCACTAATTAGACGTTATCTTGACTTAATGGTGTCATCCAGATACCTAAGTGACAGGCTCACTAACAATGTCACCTCTATTTGATCTTGTTCAGGGCTTGAGACACGGCATCCACTCGATATATATAATCCATGGAGAAAATAATCATAGACGATAAGTAAGCTGGTGTGAAGCAGCCAAGCTTGGGAGGGACTTCTCACAAAGGTTTCCGGAAAGACTTCTTTTCTTTTAAACATTGCATAATTGAGAATTTGTTCTCACCAGGAGCTTAACTTGGTATCGCACTGGTTAGTAGTTGGGAAAACAATTAGGAAAAACTCAGCCAAATTGTAAGAAATAAAAATCATCAATAGGGCTGGGGCATAGCTCAGCGGTTAGGGTGTTTGCTTAGCGTGGGTGAGGCTCAGGGTTTCATCCCAGAGCCCGATGATAAACTGAGCACGGTAGTCCATGGCTACAGCCCATCCAACAGGAAGTAGATGCCCGAGGATCAGAAGTTCAAAGTCTCCCTTCAGAACATAGTGAATTAGCCTAGGCTAGCCTGGGCTATGTGAAACGTGCCTCTAAAACAAAGCAAAACAAAACAATCAAAACCACCGGGAATGTATCTAAAAACAAATGCACAAAACTCTCACCTAAAATGTGGACATACTATAACATCTAAACAATCACTTAAGAAGTTTCTGAAGGAATATGTCCATTGCTTCTTGCTGCCGGGTGTAATTTCATATCTATAGGTAACATTTGAACGTAATCCTGAGAACTGTGCTTAATTACATGTATGTATGTATATATACATATATATGTGTGTGTGTATGTATGTATGTATGGTGTTTGTATGTGAATGTATGCATGTTCATGCTGTGGCATGTCTACTGAAGGGCAAAGGGCAGAGACAGTTGATGCCACTGTGAGTAAAACCGATCACTGAAGTGTGTGAGCTTTGGGACTGATGCTCAAGGCGTGGGCAGGCTTGGTGCTAATTCTGCTCATTGTGGGATGCTCCCCCTTGAGTTCCCAGAAGCCCCAAGGAGACCCCTCTTGTCACATTACATAGGTCAGAACTGGGCCACCTGTCCATGTCTGAGCCGAGCACAGGCAGTGCTCCCCAGCTGGCTTGGAGGAGTCGGTATCCACCTCAGACTGGGGGTTCCTGGTGGAGGATGCCCTCTGTGAGCGGACGCAGGCTGCTGGCAGGAAGGAACACTGGTGGGCACGGGCACCAGGGAGCTGCCCCTCATTCTCAGTTCTCGGTGCTCTCTGTGGGCCCTGCTGCCTGTTTACCTTCCTGACCCTTTCCTGGGTGTCGTACTGTCAAGGCCAGGCTCTGGCTTCTGACTCTCTCTTCCTCACTGCCTAGCACCCCCAGCTGTAGTTCTAGGAGGGGGTGACTACATTTCCTTTTTCTGAAGGGAGTTAAAACCACCGGCACTGCAGGCACACCATGCACACGGAGAAGCTGCGCCATCTTGCCACCGGCGGTTGTCCTTTGTTTTTAAATTCCTCGGCGACACTTCTTTTTTTCTTCTTCTGGAAGCCTTACCACCGACAGCATGCTTACCAACCTGCTCTATCTACAGTGAGGAAAAGCTTCGATGTTGCAACATCAGATGCACATGATACACGCTGGGGGCTCATGGCTTCTTTTGGGCTGAAGGGATCCCACCTGTATTGAGGTAACTGGTTCATCTCATCTCGCTGATATCCAAACTCTCAGATCCAATATCCTAAGGGTAGTGGTGAGGTTGCTCGTGTGTGTGTGTGTGTGTGTGTGTGTGTGTATGTGTGTGTGTGTGTGTATGTGTGTGTGTGTGAGTGTGTGTGTGTGTGTGTGAGTGTGTGTGTGTGTATGTGTGTGTGTGTGTATGTGTGTGTGTGTGTGTGTGTGTATGTGTGTGCTGTGCAGGCCAGAGGACTAATTCAGGTGTCATTTCTCAGGCACCATCCACCGTTTTGAAGCAGGGTCTCTCTTTGGCCTAGAATTTGTCAAATGCTAAGCTGACTGGACAGCAAGCCCCAAGGATTCATCTTTCTTCACCACCTCATCATGCCCAGCTCTTGTTTTTTTTTCCCTCTTCTTTTTTAATCATAGGTCCTGGGGATTGAACTCAGGGCCTCACACGCACTACCAACAGAGCCGTCTCTCCAGCCTAACATTTTCTCTTTTTAACACACAAATATGCAAACAATACATTAATATGTAACACAGCAACAACAACAACAACAACAACAGCAACAACCACCCCAAAATGCCTGCACATGGATTCTTTACTCTCTGTGAGTTTCATTCTTTGACTTCCAAAATTTGTCTTCAAGCCATCCTTGAATTCAGAGCAGCTTCTTCTGGGTCATGACTGATGCAGTGTCAACAGAAAACGAGGCCTGCCACGGGGCCTGAGAAGTGGATGTGGAACAGCGAGAGGGAGCAGGGGGCCCGTCTCCCCCCAAAGTCACACTTGGCGGCTCCTCTCCCCTTTCCATCCATCACCGTGGCCATCGCCCCTAGATCAATGCATTGATTTGTTTGTTTTTCACAATGAAGGGGGAACTTCATAGCCTCATCACTCATTCCAGAGTGTGGGGGGAGGAAAAAAACAAAAAAAACAAAAGCCAGCCACCGAAATTTGCATGGTGCTCAATTATACATTAGTGAACATCACTTGGCAATCTGTTCATATCAATTTAATTGGATTTTAATACTGCCTCTGATCTTGTTTTCTAATTAACAACAGTGCTTGGAAATAAAGCAGAACCATGCACCCAGCAACACCTTTGATCTCCACCATATGGAGCTCCACCAAGCTCTGGAAAAAAAAAACCCTCCCCTGCCTCCACAGCAGGCCGAGGGAAGTAGGGCCCCCAGATGGCTGGGTACCATGGGCACCCGCACCCTGCCGATTGTCTGGTGCTCCAATTGGTCCTTGTTCCAAAGGCAAAGGACTGACTTCGTGCACTGCAGGCAAATGTGTGTCCCCGGGGCTGGGGAGGTTGGTGGATTTCGCAGCTCGGTTTTGGGGACAAACATTTGAGTAAACAGACCTGACCCTGCCAAGTCATTCTGCTTTAGAATGGGGTCTCAACTGTCAGGACAGCGCGGTGTGTCAGGAGCTGGTGGAGGGGATAGAAACTGAACTGTACCTCAGAGTGCATCTTTAGACCCTTGGGGATCTCTTCCATCTGTCCAGCCTCGCCTCCAGGAACACCTCTTCACCTCTCATTTCTGAGACAAGGTCTCTTGTAGCCCAGGGAGGCTTCATATTTGGTGATCAGTGGAGGATGACCTTAGGTTCCTGATCTTTCTGGCTCCGTCTTCCAAATACTGGGACCACAGGCATGTGCCACCAAGGACAGTTTTATAGGGTGCTGGGGACCAAACCCAGAGTCCTTGCTTGCTAGACAGACACTCCTCCATTGCAGCCACCTCTCCATCCCTGCTTGTCCTCTGTGCTTTCTGTGTCCCCGGGTTTCTCACTCCACCAGCTATTTACTTTTGGGTTGACTTCTCATGGCTTGATTGGCCGTAGACAGGGGAACCTACGAAGGCTAGCCTAGTGGTCAAGTTGGGGAGACAACTGAAGGTCACATCAGACTCTTCGGGAACCAGGCAGAGAACAGTCACATCTACCTTCTGCTCACATTCAGGGGATGCGGGTTGAGCCTCAGGCTGACAGCACCTGCTTTGGGACCTGTAAGGCTCTCATGATCTCAGAAGGAGGAAAGAGGGCCCTCTTGACTCTCCTGGGCACTCCTCCCTTCCTCAGTTGTCCAGTAGCTGTTTTAACTTTGCCTCTGACACACCCCAGTCACCGGTCTCCAGGGGAATGACCCTGGGCGCCACCCAGCCTCTACAGCCAGAGTCAAGCCAGAGCGTCCACACCTTGTGGACCAAGGCAGCTCCATCAGTCAACAGGGTCTCAAGGGAGGGAGCAAGGATTGGAAAGAAAAAGACAATTAGACCATACTATAACATGACTCCAGCCAGTGCCGAGGCTGAAGTGGGTTTATTATTTTTTTTCCAGTCTACTTTGAATAGTTAAGGAACAAAGCATAAACAAAGGTCTCAAGATTACTGTATTCAGAGTCTTAACAAGACCCATCAAGATACAAAGAAAAGCCAGGCAGTGGTGGCACACACCTTTAATCCCAGCAGAGGCAGGCAGATTTCTGAGTTCAAGGCCAGCCTGGTCTACAGAGTGAGTTCCAGGACAGCCAAGGCTATACAGAGAAACCCTGTCTTGGAAAACAAAACAAAAGAAAAGAAAAGAAAAAAGAGAAAGTTACAGAGAGCACATTCCTCAGCTGTGTCCATCTTGGACCTACTTCTGCCTTAGCCCAACGTCAAATTCCCGCCTGCTCTCCTGCTCTCCTGCTCTCCTGCCCTCCGTATCTTCTCATGTGTTCACTCACCACTGATCCAGCTTTCGCCATGCCAAAGCCTCTGCCCATTTGGCTCTGGAACTGCTTTCTTGTTTAGATTTGCGAGGGTTGCTTATGTGTTGAGCGGAAGTCCTTCGTCGGTTTGAGATCTGTAAAGATTCTCTCCCGTCTCTGTCTCACCCTTTCAAGTTTCTTGGCAAAGGCATCTGAAGAGCAGAAATTGCAAAGTCTAACTTATCACTTCTCCACCGACCCCTAAGATTGTTACTTTGGTTGTTGTATTTAAAAGACTCTTTGTCTAAGCCAATGGCACGTATGTCTTCCTCCTATATTTTCTTCTAGAACAAAATGTGTTCAAAGTCTTGAGCAGCGGAAGACTTTTACAATTCAGCCCTTGAGTCTCGGTGATGAGTAAGAACTTAGTGATCTCCTGGTCAGTTGGCTGTGCTCATTCTGAATCAGCAGCTGTGCCTCCAGACGCTCCCTGGCATTGTTCTTAATAGGTTTCTGGCTGTTGTTTTGTCTCCCATGATCTTCTTGGTAACACCCTATCGGTGTACTGAGGTCCCCCCGGAGAAAAGGATTGAACAAAAAACCTGCATTCTTAACTTGATCTTGGCCTTGCTTGGTGTCCTGGGAGTTTTCTTGTTAACCTGACACATCTTGGAAGAGAGAGACTCAGGTGAGAAATTCCCTCCATCAGATGGTCTGTTGGTCATTTTCTTGACTGATATAGGGAAGCCTGGTCCACTGTGGGTGGTGTCATCCCTACGCCCATGGTCCCGGACTGTATAGGAAAGCAGGCGGAGCCACAATCCACGAGGAACAAACTAGTAAGCACTAGTAAGCGGTATCCCTCCACGGCTCTGCTTCAGTTCCTGTCATCCCCCGCCCCCAGCCCCCTCCCCCTCCCCCTCCTCCCCACCCTCCACCTCCTGCCTCCAGTTCCGAGTTCCTGCTGGTATTCCCATTGTGGGTTCCATTGATACTGGACTATAAGCTGTCAGATGAAATAAACACTTTCCTCCCCAAGTTACTTTTATTCTTTTTTTTTTAAAGATTTATTTATTTATTTATTATATGTAAGTACACTGTAGCTATCTTCAGACACCAGAAGAAGGCGTCAGATCTCTTTACAGATGGTTGTGAGCCACCATGTGGGTGCTGGGATTTGAACTCATGACCTTCAGAAGAGCAGTCGGTGTTCTTACCTGCTGAGCCATCTCTCCAGCCCCCCAAGTTACTTTTAGTCACGGTGTTTATTGTGGCAACAGGAAAGCGGACTCGGCCGCTCATCAGGCCTTAAGACCTTTTGTATTCTTTGACAACTTCTTGTAATTGAACAATACATTTTGGCCATTCTCTGGCCTGTTACTCTTTCTCCCTTTCCTCTCCCCACTATGGGAAACACTTTCTGTTCTCCGTCCCAATAAGATCCATCCTACTTTTTCATGTGTGTGTGTGTGTCCCACTAGGTTTAATGAGTATCATTTACAAGAGCACAGCCAACTCACTAGAGACCACATCTCTAATAAACATTGACCCCTCTCCTGAGAAGGTTTTTGTTTGTTTGTTGTCCACGTCCCTTTTGAGCAGGCAGCAGTTAATGCAAGGACTAATCGATGGCTGTCATCAAACCATTTAGATTCCTAGTTTCTTGCCACTTGGCACTAGAAGCAGATCTTCCAAATTAGACTCTACCCCGCCCCTGTTTCTGGATTTTTCTACCCTCTGCTATTCTGCTTGCAAACCGGTTAATCCTTCTCTTTGCTTATTTCTTTTGTAATATTTCTTCAGATGAGCTGTAGGTCACATACACAGGTTGTGATGCTTGCACTTTCTCAGCCCTTCCGTAGGGCTATAAGTTCACGCGTGTCTGTACATGACCCGATGACCCATGAATTAAAAGACAAGCCTTATGCCTCCACATTCCCAAAATGTGGGGGTGGAGCAGAGGCTGACTACTTCCAGTAAGTACGTCCTCCAGGAAGTGACTAGATGGGAGGCAGTCCCTACTTCAGTCCCCACTGGTCTTAGGAAGGCTTGCTTCTGCATGACCCTCAGGACTATACCTGTTTGCCTACGTCTTGCCACTTGGCTGAGAAGCTGGGCTTTCTCACTTGGAATTCTAGCCAGTCTGCAGTCCTATTTCCACACCAGTCAGGATGAGTAAAGCGCAGCTGCTGTAACAAACAGCCTGACATTGCATTGATGACCTAACACAGACACTTTAGTGAGTCCCTCTGAAGCATCATCTGAGGAAGTCCCGCTTCCTTCAGTGTGGCTCTGTTGTTTCCAGGTTCTCCACCGGCTGCCATATGAGGGAAGAAGAGAGAGAGAGAGAGAGAGAGAGAGAGAGAGAGAGAGAGAGAGAGAGAGTGCAGGAGGAGCCACGTGGAGTAGAGCGGGCTGGACTTGGAGAGGAGCAGGCTGTCTACACTCATATTTCTTATTTCACCAGTCAGGACCTGGTACATGGTCTGTTCTATGTCCCCTGTGTTGGGTGATTTTTGTGTCAACTTGACACAAGCTAGAGTCGTCTGAGAGTAAAGAAACTCAGTGAAGAAGGCTCTCCATAAGGTTGGGCTGTAGGCAAGGCTGTAGGACATTTTCTTGGTTAGTGATAAATGGGGGAGGGCCTAGTGTCGCACGATCCTCGGTGGGCACTATGAATTTCCATAGGCAAAGCCCAAGGTCTCGGTGGACACTGTGATTAATTTCCACAGGTAAAGGCCTTATACAATAGAGGCTGTCCTCTGAGTAAAACTCGCGCCATCCCCGAGGGTATATCGCTGTGGAATTATGACAAATGGTTATTGCTAATTGTCTTTTGTGCCTGCTGTACTGGATACATCCTTTGATATGTAAAGATCTCATGTTTAAAATCCCCTGGCTGACTGCAACAAGATGCACTCAGGCACCAAATACACGGAAATGCCACACTTTTTCTGTGTCCTGTTGTTCTGTTTGCCATTTCGCCTGGAACTCGTGCCTTCCTGCTTTGTGAAAGAATCCTAGCCCCAACCATGAGAGAGTGTGGTCCGTAGCAGCCTAGTCCATTGTAGGCAGGGCCATCCCTGGGCTGGTGGTCCTGGGTTTTATAAGAAAGCAGGCTGAGCAAGTCATGAGGAGCAAGCAAGTCAGAAGCACCCCTCTGTGGCTCCTGCCTCCAGGGCCCTAACCTGTTTGAGTTCCATCTTAACTTCCTTCACTGATGGATTGTTGATGTGGAATCCTAAGCCAATAACTCTTCCCCCTTCAACTTACTTTTTTGGTCATCTTGTTTCCTCATAGCAGTAGTAGCCCAAATTAAGCTATCCTCTAAAGTTCACATGTTTGAAATGAATCCCTAATGTCAGTGCTAAGAGAAGAGACCTTTGAGAAGTTCATAGGCAGAGCCCTCATGAATGGACCAGAGCCATAGTGGAACATCAGAGAACATGAAGTCTCTGAGGTCAGGGGTCTTATAGTGGATGCTGTGAGCCATCCTCTTGCTGCCTGTAATCTATGCTGATGCTTCCTGCCACGATAGTGTGTGTGTGTGTGTGTGTGTGTGTGTGTGTGTGTGTGTATCCCAGAAATGGATACCACCTGTCTTCCTCAGTTGCTCTCTGGAGGCAGGGTCTTACACAGAACCTGAAGCTCACAACTAAACTAGACGAGCCAGCAGACCCCAGAGGTCTGTCTGGATTCACTGCCCCAGTGCTGATGTTCCAGATGTACATGGATACACTGCTCTTACACAGGCCGTGGAGATCTAAACCGACCGAACTACCTCCCCAGCCCTTTCTGCCATGTTTGTTAAAATTAATTAATTTTCTTGATAATTTAATAGATGTGGACTTTATTTTCATCATTCCCCTCTCCCCCCGCAGCTGTCTGTCTGGGATGGGACCTGTGAGATTTCTCTATCTGCACTGGATGGCAACTGGTGCTGTCACTGCGCAGGTCTGATTCAGGGAGCCATATTGTCAGGGTTTCATGGACGCAACTTCCCTGTCATATCTAGAAGACATATCTTGCAGCAGATGTCCTGCTCCTCTGGACTTCTTTCACCCCCCCTTTCTGTGATGTTCTCTGAGTCTCAACGGTTTAGTTGGCATGCCATGATCTCTCGTGCTCTGCATTTAGTCTAGCTGTGGCTTCCTGTAATGGTCTCTGGCTGCCACTGAAGGAAGCTTCTTTGAGGATGGGTGAGAGAACATTTGTCTACAGATTTCCAGACTTGCTGCAGCTTGAAGCCTTCGCCAAATCCAGGTTTCCCCACTCCAGGGCCTGGAGACAATGTATTTCTATTTGTTATAAATTTCTCAGCTTGTGGTATTATGTTACAGCAGAACAAAACCATCTGAGACAATTGTAGATCTTTTTTTTTTTTTAAATAACAAATACCTGAAAATGCAGAGCTTGTTTAGGAACTGGAGATGCGCAGAGCAGGCAGGGCTTTGAAATGGATCCTGGAAACTGACTACATCACTGTTGATGGCACTTGAAGGGCCAGTCTGGTGACAGATTATAAAAGCTGTAAAGAAAATTGGAATCGTCTTTGAGAAGATCTCAATGGCTGGCATCAGAATGTTGGAAGAAATCTGAAGGGAAGAGGCCACTCTCCTGAGCCTCAGGGAGAAAGATGAAGCAAAGAACGGAATGTCACTTTTTAATGCTGTCAGCATTTTAAGTGTGTGTGTGTGTGTGTGTGTGTGTGTGCAAGTCCATGTGTGTGAGTGTGTGAATGTATGAGTATAAGTGTGTGTGAGCATGTTTAAGTGTGCCAGTGTGTGAGTATGCATGTGTGTACATGTGCACATGTGTGTGAGTGTGTGTGTGTACCATGGGCATGCAGATGCCCACAGAAGCCATCAGATACTTTGGAGCTGGAGTTACAGGCAGCTGTGAGCCACCCAATGTGGGCTCTGGGAACTGAACCCAGGTCCTCTGTAAGAGCAGCCAGTGCTTAAACACCGAGCCTCCTCTCCAACCCTGCAAGGGACATTTTTAAAACAATAGAGACTCTAGCTGAATGGTGTCCATGCTCAAAGAAGGCGGAAAGCAAGAGCGTGCCCTGGGAGAGGAGCTGCTCTAGTTTCCTTTCTGTGTCTGTGAGATCTACCATGACCGGAAGCCTTTAGTTTATCTTACACATCGAGGCCACACTCTGTCACCCAGGGAAGTCAGGGCAGGGACCTGGAGGTAGGCATTGAGCCACATCATTACCTCATGAAGAACTGTTTATGAGCTTGCCCAGCCTGCTTTCTTATACAACCCAGGACTACCTGCCCGGGGTGGCCCCACCCACAGTGATCCAGGCCCTCCTACCGCAATCATTAATCAAAATACTCCACAGACTTGTCTACCTGTCAATCTTGTGGGGGCACTTTTTCAACTGAGCTTTTCTCTTCTCAAATGACCTGGCTTGAGTCAAGTTCACACACATGCACACATGGAGAGAGAGAGAGAGAGAGAGAGAGAGAGAGAGAGAGAGAGAGAGAGAGAGAGAGAAAGAAGAAGAAGAAGAAGAAGAAGAAGAAGAAGAAGAAGAAGAAGAAGAAGAAGAAGAAGAAGAAGAAGAAAAGAAAAAAAAAGGGAAAAAAAAACCAAATCAACCCGGAATGAATAAATCTAACCAGGACAAATGCTGGCACAGCCGTTATGACTGCTGGGAAATGTAGTCTTTATGCGGATTCAAAAAGAGAGGAAACAGAGCATCCATTAATAGATCTATGGTCCTCTATCTAGCAAGCTCTTGTCTACCCTACAGAGCCTCAACTCAAATGTCCTTCAACCTTGAGATTGTCCTAGTGTCTTGGCCACTCACTAATAGGCATTGTTCTGATAATATTGTATCCACTTATGTTTCCTCTGGAAGACAAGTGGGGCTTTTGTAGGAACTGTGTGTTAAATAAATGTTCCATTTAATTCCATCCATTTGAACAGTTGTTGGTGAGGATCTCGACCGGCTAGGCGAAGTTTTGGACACTGAAGGTGGCCAGAGCAAGGGGTGGGGTTAACACATATGAAGTGACTGGTCTCCTTAAAGTCTTTTAAATGACTATCTCATTGATCAGGACCTAACCTCCTACCTCACAGTGAGCAGACTGATTCAGGTTGCCCAAAGCTACTGAACTGCAAATAGCCATCAATAAGACTCAGTCCTTCTAAGGTACTTGCCTTTATCTACATCAGGAAATTGTAATTTCCAGCTTACTGGGAGACAGACACAAAGTCAAATAATTAGAATCCCGCATGATAAGTGGATATAATATTATCAGAACAATGCCTATTAGTGAGTGGCCAAGACACTAGGACAATCTCAAGGTTGAAGGACATTTGAGTTGAGGCTCTGTAGGGTAGACAAGAGCTTGCTAGATAGAAGACCATAGTTCCCCATGGTCTGTTTCCATACTTTTTCCCAGTGGCCAGACACCTGCTGAGTTTCAGGCCAAGGCTTATTTTATGATGTCGCTGAGAGCTTCTGCTAGGAAATTCTAAGGAAATGGTTCTTCTGAGCCTGCTGCTGCGTCCCCAGACCTTGCAGATGATCTGATAAAGTGCAGTACTCGTGACCTTGCAGAGCTATCGAGATGAGGGCAGATTTGTGCTGCAAGGGCTTCCTGCCGTCTGCTGATTGGCTGGCCTGGGGATCTGCATCTGTGGCTGCCCTGGTCAGTGAAACGCTGAGGCTGCATCCCGTGTCCCACCCATCTGAGTCATGGGGGCAGCCGGAGATCTCAGAGATGAACTAGAGCTTAGGACCTGTCGTTACCTAGCTGCCGGGATCTCTGCTTGCTCCTCATCTGTGTGACAATCTAGGTTAATTTCTGTCCACGGGGCTCTGTGGGGTGGGGGTGGGGACCAGAGCTGTGTGCTACAGTGATCTATGGCAGCTGGGAGAGTCAGCTGGCTACTGAGACGGCTAGGGATCCCTGAGTGTGGAGTCAGGTCTCCCCTTCTTAGTCTGTTCTCTCCTGAGTTTTGGGGGAGGAGCCTCGGCCTGACAAGTTTTCACCCATTCACCAAGCAGTAGCTCCAGGCCTGGCCCCGGGCCCTGCTAGAAGGAACATTTCCACATACGCTGGAACTCTGTGGAAATTAACATGCCTGTGACAAAAAGGGGGTAGGGGCTCCACATGGGCTGGGAACAATGCTAAAAACTGCCCGAATATTAATGGATGGCGGCAAGGGTTCACAGAGCGAGGGGGTGGGGTGTGAGCTCGCGACGACATAACGGCAGTGCGGATGATTCCGCACAGAAAACATTAAACACGCGAAGGGTGGCAGCAAACTGGATCCTTCCGTGACAGATTTCCCACAAACATAAATTGGCCGTTAGCCTCTTTACAGACAGGGGGAGAAGCTGGCATCTTAGTTTGGACTGAGGCAGAAATTTTAACCCCATTTAGGGATGCAGGGTGCAGAAAACCAAGCCTCTTCTCCAGGATCTGACAGGACTCCTTGTGTAGTTCTGGGTCAAAGCAGAAACTCTCTCCCGGTCCCTGGTAATCTCCTTGTCAAGGGTCTTCGTCCCTTGCTCTGTCATGATGTAGGCTTCACTCTGGAAGCACCTGCCATAAGCGCTAAGGGTTCACGCCAGGCCGTCTGCCTCCCGCCTGGTCTGTGGCCCTCTAGGGTTGTATGGTTACTCTACCTCTAAAGCTGATAGGGCTTTGGAGTATCAGCTCCTACCCCAAATAAGCACAGCTCTGGGATCGGATCTGAAAATGCCACAACATCGTTTTAGCATCTGGTTATGAATGGGACCTCAGGCCAGTCATCCCAGGTCTCTGCATGCCAAGGGTACTAGGACACATTTCTGTCACGGGTCTTGGCTTCACGACCCCATACCACACAAGTAGATACTTTTCTTGATGGTTTCCAGAAGAATAGATGTTACGGAGAATAGGGAGAACCTGCCAGAACCCTGGTGGTAAGTCATTCCTACCTATGAAGCAATATAGACATGACTACACAGAGTCTAATTTATAGATTAGTACAGCCAGATCCGCTTTTAAGGACCTGTGTGTTCTAGAGAATGATTGTCAGGAAATTTGTTATTGTGTTAGCAATACAGAGGGCACTTACTCAAACTGTGATTTACTCACACAGCCTCTTGGTGCAATCAAGACATACTGGATTGCTATTGGTATCAGTGGCATTTTATATAGATCATACTTTTGTGTGTCTCTGTGTATGTCTCTGTCTGCATATATGTATGTTTGTGTGGGTGCATGTGTGTGAGCATGTATGTGGAAGCCAGAACAAGCTTGGGTGTCATTTCTCAGGAGGCATCTATGTGTGTGTGTGTGTGTGTGTGTGCATTTGTGTGTAGCTGTTTGGTTGGATTTATCTTTTATTTTTTTGAAACAGCTTCATTACATAGTACATCCAGGCCCAGGACACCTGATTCTCTTGCTTCGGCCTCTCCAGTGCTGGAATTAGGAAATTGTACCACTATTCCCAGCTGCAGCCTTGGTCTATTTTATTTTTTTCAGATTTTAGAAGATTACTTGAAGCTCTAGTCTTCTGTACTCTCTACCCCTGTCTCAGAAATGAATGCTTTGGCCAGCTGCTTTATATGGTCAGATTTTTAGTCTGTGAATATGATGAATTATGCTGATCATCAAAAGTTAATGTAGTAATAGATTTCAAGGAGAAGTCATATTTGATCTTGATTTTTTTCCTTAAAAAAAAAAAAAGATTTATTATGTATACAGCATCCTGCTTGCATATGTCTGCAGGCCAGTAGAGGGCACCAGATCTCATTACAGATGGTTGTGAGCCACTATGTGGATACTGGGAACTGAACTCAGGACCTCTGGAAGAGCAGCCAGTGCTCTTAACCCCTGAGTCATCTCTCCAGTCCTTGACATCCCTTCCACCATTCCTGTCTTCTACTCTTTTTGGGGTGTTATTTCTTCTTGGTTTTCTGGAGCTTTCAGGTGAGTCGTTAAGGTTCTAACATGAGATCTCTTTAGATGCTTTTGTTGTGGTGGTTTGGTGATTTTATTTTATTTTTTTAAGTAGGTACTTGGTGCTATGACCCTGTCTCTTAGAACAGCCTTCATTGTGACCACTGGGTCCTGTAGGTTGGGGAAGGTTGTGCTTTCATTTTCATTCAGGTTCAAATAGTTTATAATATCCTTCTCCATTTCTGTCTTGACTCATTTTTTTTCCTAGTAGTGAGTCTTTCATGCTCCTGAATTGGTGCTCTTCCTGTCATTTCTATTCTTGAAGTCCAACATGGCACACAGGCAGGATTAAGGCTGGTATTTCAATTTTCCTATATATGCTTAGACTTTCTTTGTTTCCTAATATGTGATTGATTTTAACGAAAGTTCTATGGGCTGTTGAAAAAGAAAGTATATTCTCTAGTGTTCAGTGGGACATTCTATAGATATCTATGTCTATGAATTCCATTTAACTTATAATACTATTTAACTCTGGTGTTTCTCTGTTTAATTTTTTTGCCTGTCTATTGGCAAGAGTTGGGTATTGAAGTCACCCGCTATCACTATGTGAGGTTCAGTGTGGGATCTTTAGATGGAGTAGTATTTCTTTTATGAAATGGGGTGACCATGTGCTTTGTGCATACGTGTTTAGAATTGCAATATCTTCTTGATGGATATTTTTTGTTTCTTTAATGAGTATATAGTGCCCTTCCCCATCTCTTCTGATTAATTTTGGTTTAAAGTTTAATCTTTTCAGATATTAAAATGGCTACCCCTGCTTGCTTGGGGTAGCCATTTTAATATCTGTTTTCTTAAAATACCTTTCCCCACCTTTTTACCTTGAGATGACATCTGACCTTGGTGGTGAAATAGGTTTTTTAAATGCGAGAAATAGTTGGATGCTATTTTCTAATCCTGTTAGTTGTTTCACTGGAGAGTTGAGATTATTAAGCTTGTTAATATTGATCAGTATTGATTAATTATTGTTATTTTGTTTTGGCGGTGTGTTGTCTTTCCCCCAATTTTGATGAACTGTTCTGGAATTCTTATGTCCTCTCTAGTTAACTTTCTTTTAAAAAGGGAAATGTTTCTTTCAGTGCCTTCTGCAAAGTTGCACTGGTGGACAGAAATTGTTTAAATTTGTTTTTAATCAATAAATGTTTTTTCTTTCTCTTGAGACTGTGATTGATAGTTTTGCTGGGTAAAATAGTCTGAGCTTCCATCTGAGGTCTCTCAGAGCTTATAGAACATCTGTCCATGCCCTTCTGGCTTTCAGTCTCCATTGAAAAGTCAGATGTTATTCTAATGGGTCTGCTGTTACATTTGACTTGTTTTTTTTTTTTTTGCCCCCTTTGCAGCTTTTGATATCCTTTTTTAATTGTTCTGTACATTTAGTGTTATAATTATCATATGTGTGGGGATTTTACTTTCTTGTGTTGTCTGTTTGATGTTTGGATACTTACTGTACCTTAATATGCACCTCTTTCTTTAGGTTAGGGATGTTTTCTTCTATGCTTTTGTTAAAAATATTTTCTGTGCTTTGGCTTTGTTTATTCTCCTTTCATTGTGCCTATTATTTATAAGTTTGGTCTTTCTGTTGTGTCCTAGATTTCCAAGATGTTTTTCACTTTGATATTTTCTTTCTTTCTTTCTTTCTTTCTTTCTTTCTTTCTTTCTTTCTCTCTCTCTCTCTCTCTTTCTTTCTTTCTTTCTTCCTTCCTTCCTTCCTTCCTTCCTTCCTTCCTTCCTTCCTTTCTATTAGATATTTTCTTTATTTACATTTCAAATGTTATCCCCTTTCCTCATTTACCCTCTGAAGACCCCATATCCTATCTCTCTTCCCCCTGCTCACCAACCTACCCACTCCTGCTTCCCTGTCCTGGCATTCCCCTACACTGGGGCATTGAGCCTTCATGGGACCAAGGTCCTCTCCTCTCATTGATGTACAGCAAGGACATCCTCTGCTACATATGTGGCTGGAGCCATAGGTCCCTCCATGTGTACTCTTTGGTTGGTGGTTTAGTCCCTGGGAGCTTGGGGGATGGTACCAGTTGGTTCATATTGTTGTTCCTCCTATGGGGCTGCAACCCCTTCAGTTCCTTGGGTCCTTTCTCTAGCTCCTCCACTGGGGACTCTGAGCTCAGTAATTTATCTATTTTTGGTTGAGTGATTAATTGATTCTTAAAAAAAAAACCATTTTCATTGATTTAACTATTTCTTTGCTTTGTCTTCAAGACCAGGAGATTCTTTTTCCTGACTGGTCTGTAGGTGAGTCTTACCTCTGAACATTTTGTCTGATTTCTTTGAGTTTTTCATTTTGACTTTTATTTCAGTTTGGTAGGTATTCCTTTAGCAACTCTATTTCTTTGTTAAATTCTGTTTCATGTCTTAAATTGTTTGTATTATTTCATTTAACTGTGTTTTCATGGTCTTCACTAAGGTGTTTATTCATATCCTCTTTGAACATAATAATAATTGATATCTTAAAATCCTTTCTTTGTGTCCTAGCTAAATTGCTTTACTTAGGGTCTATTACAATGGAGTTGTTGGATTCTGCGGGATGTATTTTGTCTTGATTGTTGTGTTTGTGTTTTTATATTGGGATCTAGGCATTCGAAGTTATGATGTTTATGGTGATTCCTGGCATAGATATTTGGCATTAACCTTTGTTGGGTGGGTGTTCTGTTATTTTGTTGCTGTTTTCCAACTTGGGTCCCAGCCATTTGTGGTGGCTTTAGGTTCCCTGGTAGAGAGGGGCTCTTTGGGTTGGTGGACAGTCACAAAAAATGGGAGAATGACTGATGGAGCAGGGGTTTGGTGAGTTCACCCACCTTCTGTGTGCCATGGATGGGATTTTTTTTACCCATGAAAAGCCTTAGCTTTCTCACTTGGAGGACAGGGAACTTCCAAATGTTTCTCAAACAGCGTGTTGATTGGACAGGATCATAGAAGAGCCAATTTTTTCATAGAAGTTTTTTGCCAATTTTTTTTTTTTTTTTTTTTTTTTGGTTTTTTTTTTGAGACACGGTTTCTCTGTGTAGTACTGGCTGTCCTGGAATTCACTCTGTAGACCAGGCTGGCCTCGAACTCAGAAAACCTCCTGCCTCTGCCTCCCAAGTGCTGGGATTAAAGGCCTGCACCCACCACCGTCCGGCAGAAGAGCCAATGCTTGCTGTTCCTGATTCACTAATTCATGGAACCAGGAAAGACCTGTAAGAGGCTCTTTCTTGCCGTTTCGCAGTGCCTCTTGGAATACCCACCAGCATTGCTGCCTTCTGTCTATGAAATGCTGGTAGCACCCAGATGTAGTCCAGCATATTCTAGGCTCAGAACTGTCCCTAGGTGAAAACCACAGCTCGGAAAGCAAGTAGGATACAGCCTTCCAACTCAATGGAGAGATGCCAGCTTGGGGATGAGGTCATCGGGAACCTCTCTTGGAAGGAAAGGATTAATTCAGGTCCTAGGGCCTTGGCTTAGTTCTCTGAAGAATGGGTTATTGTGTGGCTAGAAACATGGTTCGGTGGGTAAAGCACTATGCCACAGAGAATAAGGACATGGTTTCCAAGTTCACAAGTGCAATGAATTCGTGGATACAGGGTGTGCAAGCAGACAAGCCTTCTCCTGGTGGTTGTCTGTGTAGGTTCACTTGGGTGTTTGTTAGACGTGGGTCCTAGAGTGATGGCCCCCTAACTACAAGTTCCCAGGGGACATATCCCAGTTATCAAGTGGTCTCTCTCACTTCATTATAGCCCTGCCCTAGCCCAGCATAGCTCAGGTCTCAGTGCTGTATCAAGTGCCACCAAACTTTAAGCTCCTTGCTATGGTGTGAAGGGTTGATGCAGCAAGGATTCGGGGGATGGTAAGAGGAGAAGATTCCTCCCTGGGGTGCCTGGGAAAGGTGGGAGTCCACTCCGAGAGTCTCTGAAGCTGGTCTCATCTGTGCTCACATATGATGGTCTACGGTGGCTTCACCTCCGCCCATTGTTCCCAATCCTGTCTCCCGAGGTTCTCCAGAGAGGTGGGGCCAATCTGGATGTCTAGATTGATAGATGAGAACATGGTGGTTTAGGGAGCCAGTGACTTTCCAAGTGACCCCGGGCACCCTTCTTCTGTGGCAATGAACTCTCTGTCTAAGGTGGCTCTAAGCCACAGGACCAGAGACTCATGTAAGATGGTGTGTGGGGCCATGTCCTGAGTGTCAGCCAGGGGACAATCATTCCTCAGACCACACTGCACTCCTTCCTCAGGGGCCACCAGCCTGTTTCAGGTTCTCCCTGTGCCTTCTCTCCTCCCCTGGAACCTGGTCTCCAGTCTTGCTCTGAGGTGAACTTGCTCTATAAGTTCTAACAAGAACCATTATGCTCAAGCTTCTTGTGGCTTCAGGAGATCCAAATCTGTGGTAACGCTTCAAATTAAGTGTCGTGAATGAATAATTACTTTCTGAATCAGAGGCGTTCCATTGAATGGGGATCATTATTGTGTGTTAATTAAAATCCCACTGATTATTAAAATCATATTTTGGGGTTTTAATAACTCTATAAGGGACATGCAGATAAAGCTCAGAGATAGGCATCGCTATGGGCTCTTGTTAAACCCCAATAAATATTGATGTTAATTCAAACATGTATTCATTGATTCCTGAAACGAAGATGGGCTTTGTACCTGAAAGAGGCCTGGGTGTTGCCACTGGCCCATACTTCTTCAGAGTCTGAATGCAGAGATCTTTTTGATCTGTAAAAGGTCTGAGCTTGGGGCAAGCTTCCCCGGGGTGCCTTGTGCTGGTGGGGAGCTGAAGAGTGTGCTTGGGATGACTCAGTAGGCTTCTGCCCAAGACCTTCTGGGCTTTTCCACAGACAAGAAAGCCAGCATTTGGAATCCTCTCAGAATCTGATTAGCATTGGATCGGAGAACCTGTGCTCACATGGGCAGGAATTCCAGGCCATTTATTACTCTCTATGGGCCTTACCTTTGAGAACGTCCTGGCTTCCTGTTGCTCCGAGTCTGACTGGGTATGTCTGGAGCATGTCAGGTGATGGGTTCCTACAGAGTCTCCATCCCTCTGAGGATGGCAGTGATGGGTTAACCCCCTGGGCTGCCTTCATCTTCCCTTGCCCTGTGGCCGGTGGAGGTGATATTTAGATACTGGCATTGCTCAGCACAGGAACAATGTATAGCTCTGATCTCTGTGGGTGGTCCAGCCTGCCCTTCTCCAAGTGATGGCCAGCTGGTCCTAACTTCCTGCTTCTGGAAGTTGAGCCGTCTGAAGCTTCTCAGACGCTTAGAAATGATTTTTCTAAGGATGGAGTGGTGTTCTGGGAATGGGACGGACGGAGACATAGCATCACTCAGCTGGGCAAAGCCAAGCCAGTGCCAAGGGCTTTTGGCTGGCTTTTTAAAAACTGTCTGAGAATTTCACACATGCATGTTTTGATCAGCGTCACTCTTCTTTTCCTTCCTTTCATTTCCTCTCCCATCTTCTCAACTGCTTCTCTTTCCCAATCTCATGCATTTGGATTTTGAAGACTCACTGAGTCTACTTCATGTTTCCTGTATGTGCATGGATCATGGGCAGACATCCATGGGTATGTCAATCTCTCATGGGTCTCTGTACTAATAATCAAAAAACCTTCTCTGATGAGGGCTGAGGATGGACCAGTCCATGGGTGTGAAGGTCAGAGCCCCAGGGTCAGCATATTACTATATCTATATCATGGGCTAATATATTAGATCCCCTCTAGGGCCTATGTCCTCTCCAGCCATGGGCTCTTTAGCCCATTGTATGTTCCCAGCCGTTGTTAGTGTGGGAAAATCCTACTTAGGTCCTGATGGGAAACAGGGCATCCTCAGATGAGGCTGAGAGAAGCCAATGGAGTAGATAGGCCACCTGCAGAGGGGGAGGACAGGGAGGGAGGGGAGGACCTGGGACTCCTCAGCTGGGCCCCTGGGGTCTGAAGTGGAGAGAGCAAGGAGGGGAGTCCGGATGGGATTGGAGGCAGAACTGCAGCAGCCTGATGGGACCCTGCTGGTGTTCGGAAAGGGGTGCTGTGACCATTTGGATTCCCACCCTTCTGGCCTACTCATCCTTCTTGCCTTCCTGGCCATCTCCAAGGGAAGCTCCAAGTTTTGGGGGTGCATAGAGCTCTTCACTGGGCTCAAGAGGAGCCGCCAAGGAGGCTCCCGGGAGGCAGAAGGTAGCTAAGCAGTAGGCAAGGCCCTTGTTCTCAGCCAGGTAATGGGTCAATAGTGCCCCATATGTGTGGAGGGTACGGTCTTGGGGATGGTGGTCCTGGGAACGGTAGAGCTAGAGGCATCAGGCCCAGGACCAGAAGGGATAGATGGTGCTCAGGTAGGGGGGTAGGGTGTGAGCAGGGATGTGTGTTGGGAAGAAAACCATGGTGGGTGGGCTAGGCTGGAGAACCGATTAGGACCCTTGATGACTGGCGTTCGTTATCAGCTTAACCAAAGGTAGAGTCATCTGGGAGATAGGCCTTTGGTCATGGCTACGGAGGTTAACTTGATTGTGTTAAGCTGAGAAGTCTTGCCCACTGTGGGTGGCATCATTCCCTAGTCAGAATCTTGGACTTTGTAAGTAGAGAAGGAGCCGGACAGCAGTGGACACTCACCACTCTCTGCTTCCTGGTTTTTGGATGCCATGCGACCAGACGCTTCAAGATCTTCCTACCACAAAGCCCGACTCACATCCCACTCCCCGTGCTGCACATGAGCTGTGGCATCACAGCCCGTCTGCCCTTAAAGAATCAATCTGGGAGACTGAGGCGCACACTCACAGGGCCGGCTTGCCATCAGAGTCTGAAGACAGGCCTTTGTCTCCAAGCTTCTCTGGATGTGACTACGCTCGGAGTCTTTCAGATGGGTGGTCTCAGTTGTCCCCTGCCTGGCTTCCTGCCAGGAATACCCACCACCCTACCCCGTCAGTTTGGAATGTAGCTTTTGGGACTTCCTCCTCCTTGTCAGTTTGAACCCAATCTCGAGGGATCGTGCCATTTACATTTAGAGAAAGTCCTCTCTCCTCAGTTACCTCAATCAAGAAAGTGCCTCAGGGATCCTCCCAGTGGTTTGTCTCCTAGGTGAGTCTAGATTTTTCCAATTGTCAATGTTAAGGATCACAGAACCCAAGGGTGCTCTTCTAATGAAGATAGCTGTAATAGTCCCTCATTCCCTGTCTATGTGGAAGGGGTTTGGGAAACTGAGGCACAGAGGTGGCTGGCCTTTCCATCATCTTGTGGCTGGATCCCAGGACTGGCATCTGCATCTGGACTCACAGAGCCCGAGAGGAGGGGGGGGGTTGGTTGCTTTGATCTGCATTCTCTCCTCTCCTGCAGACAGCTCACTGGGAGGTTGGGTCCTGCAGGGTGGGGCAGGCCCCACAGCTAGTGGATGTCTTGGTGCCAGGTCCTTCCCGGTGGCCAAGACCTCAGCAGACAGAGCTGGGAGGAGCGGGTTGGCCTCAGCAAGCCCTTGCAGAGGGAGCTGGGCTGGGGCTGCTGGTGGGGAGCCTCTTGGCCCCAGGTCTCAGGGATTCATTCTGAGAGGATCAGGAGAGAGGAAATGAGCGCAGGCCTGTCTTTTCTCCTGGGCCACAGTGCCAAGGAGAACCCACTCTTCATACTTATGCTTTCCTTGGATTCTCAACACCCAACCTGGGAAATGTAGAGCCTTTGGCTGCTACCTGTGACATGGGACTGACATGGAAGCCTAGTGTCATAGTCAGATGCACTTGTTTCCAAACCCAGCCTGTGTCCTGAGATGGCTTCTGACAGCCCCTTCCTTCCTTCCTTCCTTCCTTCCTTCCTTCCTTCCTTCCTTCCTTCCTTCCCTCCCTCCTTCCTTCATTCTTTCTCTCCTTCCCTCCCTCTCTCCTTCCTTCTTTCTTCCCTTTCTTCCTTCTCTCCCTCCTTCCTTCCCTCCTTCCTTCCCTCCTTCCCTCACTCCCTCCTTCCTTCCCTCCCTCCTTCCTTCCTTCCTTCCCTCCCTCCTTCCTTCCTTCCTCCCTTCCTTCCCTCCCTCTCTCCTTCCTTCCTCCCTTCCTTCTCTCCCTCTCTCCTTCCTTCCCTCCTTCCTTCCCTCCCTCCCTCCCTCCCTCCCTCCCTCCCTTCCTTCCTTCCTGACCTTTGCATACTTCTTTCTTCTCTCTTCTTTATTTTAGTTGGTGTGTGTGTGTGTGTGTATGCATTCATGTGTGTTCAGGGACACATGCACACACACATGTGAAAGTCACAGGTCAATCATTAATATCATCCCTCCAGCATCATTTGATTTCCTCTCGTGACAGTTTCTATCACGATCCCTGGGCTCTCCGCTTAGACTGGACTGACGGCCAGGGAGCCCCAGGGATCTGCTTGCCTCTGACTCCTGGCTGCTGGGATTGCCAGAACATGCCACTACGCTTGGCTTTTCACTATTAATGTGGGTTCTGGGAATTGAACTCAGGTCCTCATGCTTGCAAGGCAAATGCTTCACCCACTGAGCCATCTCTCCAGCCCTGACAACGAGTGTCTTTACCTTGCCAAATACAGGTAGCAGCACCCACCTAGCCCACTGTAGCGGCTGTCAATGCCGTCTGAGCACACTTGCAGTTGGGTATGGTGCTGGGCACAGGATATATGGAATGACTGTGATCTCAAAGCTACATCAGACCCAAAGAGATTATTGGTTAAGGCAAGCACAGAGCCAGCGTCTGCTAGGTGGCACACTGTGTGTCTGTCTGCACATAGACAGAGAAACCCACCCGGAACTTGGTAAACAGAGTTGACCACCCAACTGGCAGGAGTGATGGGCGGGGAGCCTCTGGGTCCCTAGGGTCTAGGACGGCTGCAGTGGGGTGAAGGAGAAGGAGACCTTACCTTCTACCAAGGGAAGTGTGAACTGTGTAAGTGGACCAAGAGGTTCTAATGACTCAGTTTCCCCAGAGCTCAGTGGTCATGCCAGGAACCCGCAATTCGTGGGAAGAAGTCCAGAGTAGTGAGAACTTTGCCCCAGGAGATTGGGGTTGTGGCCTTTGGGGTGGGGTTCGGAAGGTAAGATGGTGTTTGTTCCTTCATCTGCTTCTCTCCATCCCCAGGGTGGAGCACAGCCTTCGCAGGCTGACCCCCCCAGGCTGCTCGTCTCACCCAGAGTCTGGGTGCTCTCGGGCCAGGAGAAAGGAGCCCACCCTTTGGGTCTCTTGTAGCTCAGACGCGTAGTTCTAAACCAGCAGAGCAAAAGTTAACACTTCTCAGAGGGAGACGTATCTCTGTCCTGCTCCGGAGTTGCAAAAAACAGGGGGCAGAACATAATGTCAGGACGTGTGATTCTCCTGCCTTGGCAGATACCACGTTTCCCATTTCCCAGAGTTCACACTCCAAGGCACCTCTGTGGCCCGGGCTTTGGCCTCCAGTCTGGACCAGTGTGAAGAAACTGGTCTTGCCTCTCAGGGAACTAGTGGCCAAAGATAATGAGCTGGGCAGACCCAGGAATGAATTGGGCTCTAAAGGCCCTGGGCCCTCTGGGGATGGACACTCCAGAGACTGAGAGGTCAAGTGACCATTTTTGGCCTTCGTCTGAAACACCTGTGTGGGCATCATTGCAGACAGGTTAGTTGAAGTCCTGCCCCTTGGGTAGCATTCTAAGAGAGGAAGCCCTGTGTTGGTTCAGACATCACTAGTAAGACTCAGGGGCTCTGGTAAGAGTGACATATTTCCTGGCTGGGGTAGCGGTTGGTGTTCCTCTAGGCTCCGCCCCACAGTTGCCTGGCAACAGCCAGGTGTGCCTGACTCACTATAAACGGGGTCCTTGCCCCCTCTGCTCTCTCTTGCTCTCCTGATCTTGCTTCCTTACCCTCTTCCCTTCCTCTCTCTCCATGTGCTCATGGCCAGTCTCCTCTCCTCCTCCTCCTCCTCTTTCTCCTCCTCTCTTTCTCTCAACTCCTGTCTCCATGCCTTGAATAAACTCTGTTCTATACTATACCTTAGTGTGGCTGGTACCTCAGGGGTGAAGGGGCCTCAAGATGGGCCCACAGAGGCACCCCTTCCCCCACATCATACCTCACTCCACCAAACACATTCCTTCCTTCCCTATCTTTTTATAAAATACAACAGTGGTCACAACAGAGGTTGGACGGTCAAAGGGCAGTGTGTGTGTTGGGGTGGGGGGGAGATACCCCCCAAAAGAAGGAAGTGCGTATGTGAGGGGCCTGTGACAAGAGAGACTTTTGAAAGAGTGTGAGTAAAGGCAGAGTGTCACCTGGTGGGACAGAGGGACAAACAGGAAGTTATCCATCACAGGTCCACTTCAAGCAAGCGATGCCTAATCACAGCTTACCCTTGATGTGAAAGGTCCAGCCCAGGCATGTGGCGTGGCTGCACAGATGCCTTTAGGATGCCATGGTGGACATAAGGATGATGTCAGGAGGACAGAGATGACAGACATGAAAAGCCGAGACTGGAGTCTGGTCTTGGGATTCAAGGTGTCTGAGTCAGGGTACCGACCTTTCAGCCTATTAGAAACTAGAGTCCATTATCTAGGACCGACAGGTACACACAGACTTGAAACAGCCCCCCCCCCGCGCCCCCCCCCCCCACCCCTGTGCGCACTGTGCTTCCCCAGCAAGGCTGCTGGGCAGTGTGACAGGGTCGTGAGAACTTGATGACATCTTCCCGGAGTTCAGAGGCAGGGGAATGCATGGCAGAGGAGAAAGCAGGGATACCTGAGGCCCAGGGTAGGTGGCCTTAGGAAGGGAGGGGTGAGGAGTAGGTGGGGTGGAGAGACTGACTCCCCAGCCAAGGTGGGCTGTTTGGAAAAGCCCAGACCCCAGCAGGCAGGGAGGACGCAGCCTGGGCCTGCTCCAGGCGGTGGGGCGCTTCCCGCAGGTGGCCCTTTGATCTCCCAACAAATAGCCTATTCACCATCTCCAAGACTGGGCTGGCCTCTGGCAGCCAGAGTGGGAAGGTGGATTGTCTGCCCAGGATCAGGGCCCGGAATTGGCTAGGCCAGGCCGACTGCACACTAGGGAGGGAGGGAGGAAGGGAAGGAGGGAGGGAGGGAGGGAGGGAGGGAGCTGGTGGGGTAGCCCTGGGGTGGGGATGAATGGCCTCTGGCCAAGGACTCCCCTGAAGGCTGAAGGCTGGCCTCAGGGCTGGGACTCCCGGGCTCTGCTGCTTGTCTTTGCAGGTTCTGGGGAGACATGGGGTGGGGGAAGGGTGACACGGACAGTACCCCCTCCCTCGCGGGTGGGGCTCTCTGTGCTTATACAGATTGAATGGAGATAGAAACAGCCTGGCCCTCCCCACTCCCCCCAAGTAAACCGCCTCCCACTGGAGACACAGCTGGGCTAGAGGCTGAGTTTTGGGGAAGACAGTAGGCTGGCTCTTGAGCCTTTAATACTGAAAAATCTCACCCCCTCCCCATTTTCCACCTTGAGTTTAAGATGCCGCTAAAGACCATGTCCTTAGATTTTGAAATGATAATAATTGCAAATGGCCGGAGACTTTGATAATTGGTTCTGGATGTCTCTCCTTCCCTGTCACGGTGGGTAAGAGCCTCTCTAGACCAGGGAGGGTAACCCTATTTGCAGATTGTCAAGTAAAAGGGACAAAAGGAAGAGGAACAAAACTTGGTGGTGGCCAAGGGGAGACTTGGAGACAGTGCAGTCACAGTTGTGGTTTCTGACTCCCCTCTGGTCCTCAAGCCGTGTATCCATCTTCAGATGAGTCCCACAACTACCCTGAGGCACAGTTTCTTCTCAGAGTGCTCATGAGCACTAATCGTGCCCATTTGTCCAGTGGGTTGACAGTAACTTGCGGATTCCAGTAGCTGCACGCCTTTAAGGAAAGAAAGTTGGTTTAGGAATAAACTTTGAATTAAAATACTTGTGTCATAGTAAGGCTCGATCGAAAGTAAAAAAAAAAAACCAGCAACAACAACAACAACAACAACAACAACAAAAAAGATTTAAAGATTATTTTCTCTGAGTTACAAAGCCTGAGAGATGGTTCCATCCACAGCCTGTTTTCTCACCGACCCCTCCTGAGTCTAACCATGGCTTCATCTTTGAAAATTTAAGCCTGCAACTGAAGTTTTCGGGCTCCTTTTCTTCTTGGTTCGCATATTCTGCGGGAGAAGCAGTCAGCACCTCCCTGTGAGGTCTGTGGCTGCTCCCAGAGACACTGGTATGAGGGGAGGAAGCTTGGGGCTCTGGGAAGGGCAGACGCCGGCCCAGTGGGTCCCGGCAATTCTCTCACTGTGGCCCCGGGCAACTCATTTCAACTCTCCAGCCTCGGCCTCTCATTTATATAATCAGGATGATCGTGTTTCCTTTCCAGGGTTGTTTGTGAGGATTAAAGATGTCAGGGTTAAGATGTTTGGCTTGTGGAGCACAGAGGAAAAGCCAATATCGTTAAGACCAGGTTTCTGTTCCTTGGTGGCCAACGTCTCCAGGTGGTCGCAGGAAGATGAGCAGATGTGACCCAGAGCCTGTGTCATATAGAAGAGACTGCATCCCCATCTGCCTCTTGGCTCATGAAGCCTCAGTTTCTTTCTCAAAGCTGAGTGGCCTCAGGACCTTTCTTTGGGTGGGCCTTTTATTTTATTTTATTTTATTTTATTTTATTTTATTTTATTTTATTTTATTTTATTTTATTTTATTTTATTTTATTTTATTTTTATCATGGCTGTCTGATTCTCTCCAAACAAGTCAACTCAAACAGCGCTTGGAAAGATGCTTCGAAAAATCTCCAAGAAGCTGGTTGCTGGGCACAGATGGCTCTTGGGTCATGCTGGAGCCCCCGGGGCTAGAGGCAGCTTTTTGGGAGTCTGGCTGTCTGGGTGCTTGTCTTAGACAAGTCGGAAGCAGTTGTAGGAAAAGGCAGAACTCGCTCCCCTACCTCTTTGTTTATTCTACCTATCTGACCTCAGAGCCCATCCACCCTAATGGTGTTTAATGACTGTAACTCAGACTCTTGACTGGATCCACTGGCGGAGCTACCCAACGGCCCCTTTCCCACATGCCCTGCATCTCAAGAGCATGTCCGGCGGGGCTGCCTCATTGGCATCTTGGTGGGTTCTTAGCTGGGGTAGAGCAGCATTTCCTCAAGGCCCTCTGTAAGGGAGAGTGAAGAGAGCTACCCAGAGTGTGACTCCTTCTTAGAGGTGCGTCGTGACCTGTGGGACTCTTGGCAAATGGCTTGGACATCCTGGCTTTTACTTCCCCAGGCCTGGAGCAAATTAATTGCGCAATATAGACTGTCACTGGTCAGCACTTCCTGTGCACACCAGCTGTCGAAACAGCTGCCCTGGGATGCCTTGGCTGAAAGATTTCCCAAGTGTCCACCTGACTAGGGTGGACACTTCCCAGCTATTGGGTGTTACCAGAGACATAGGACAAGGATGTACGGAGACCGGGGTCTCCCCTTAACGCCCATGATGCAATGGACGCCTTGGAGATGAAGATTTCTAGGAAGGGAAAACTCCTTCAGTTAGTCAGAGATCCCAGCAGCTTATAGCCTTCTGAGTCCCACTCCCGCTTCGCCCTTCTCCACCCTCTTGTGCAAGCCCCAGCATCCCGACCGGCTGACTCACCCAGGCCAGGACTCCAGCCTGTTAACAGAAATGTTGTGAGGCTCTGGCCCTGCTGAGGATGGGGCCCGGGCTCTTCTCCACCCACCATGTGGCTGGGAGCTCCTCGTCCATGGTGGTGTTCTGAGTCTCTCCCATTCTCCAGGCGAATCCTGGAAAGGGTACCATGCTTCCTACCCAGGAGATGACTGGGACTACGGTTGGCCCTTGATACAAGCTTACGCCTGTGCCAGTGAGTGAGCTGGGGGCGTTTGTTGCTGAACAGTGGTTCACCTGGGACATCGGTGCTCCATGCCCTGGGTATGTTTGGTCATATCTGGACACACTTTAGGCTGTGGCAATCAGGCGGTGGGGCATCAGTTATGTCTGGGATGCAGTGGTCGTAGCTTCTTTCTTCTAGCCCAGAACACAGCCCCATGAAGCGATGAGGTGACCCAGCAGTTCCCCAAGGCTCTCTCACTGTTGCCCTCTGATCACCGGGCCTGACTTCTGCCCCAAGCGATGTGATGACACCAGTCCGGGCTCTGGCCCAGGGTGGAACCACATTCTTGGTCTCCAGCTCTGATGTCTATCTGGGGCTATTGTCCCACGTTTGGTTTTCACTCCTGGCAAGAAGTGACATCTGCATGTCCCACCCTCAGCTCAAAGTGAACGTGCCCCGACCTGATCTCGGCCTCCACCTTCCCACCTGATCCTCTTCTGCAGCCCTGTGCCCAGGCCCCATCCCCGCCCCCTGCCTCCTCCCTGTCTCTCCACACCCTACCCTACGTGGTTCATGCCCCTGCCACTTTTTTCCTGTGTGTCCCTTCTTTCTGCTCCTGTCCTGCTTTTTTTTTTTTTAATGTCAACTTGACACGAGCTAGAGTCGTCAAAGGGGAGCGTCAGTTGAGAAAATGTGTCCATCAGATTGCCCTTAGGCAAGCCTATGTGGCATTTTCTTAATTAATGATTGACGTGGGAGAGTCCAGCCCTCCGTGGGCGGTGCCACCCCTAGGCAGGTGGTCCTGGATGGTATGAAAAAGAAGGTTGAGCAAGCTGTGGGAAGCAGGCCTTCCTCCTCCATCTCTGCTTCCGGTCCTACTCCCAGGGTGTAGGGTGCTACTCCCAGGGTCCTTCTTGAGTTCAGGCCCTGATTTCCCCTCATGACAGACTATGAGCTGGAAAAGGAAATAAACCCTTTCTTCTACAATTTGCTTTTGGTCATAGTGTTTATTATGGTGACACAAGCCAATAGAGCCCCTCAGCTTCCACGCGCCTACTGTTCCCAAGCTCACGGCCCCAGCCAGATTCCTCGTCACTGCCCACTAAGGTTTTTCTCTGGTCTGAGGAGATGCCTTCGGGAGACATTTTTTTTTTTTTTTTTTTAAATCTCTGCGGGGCTGTTTTTCCGAGAGCATTAGGGCTGTTCCACACCCCATCCAGTTCTCTTAGCTAACCTTGTAGGGCCCAAGCTTGTTGCTTTGGCTGACTGCCGCGGGTTCTGCAGACCATTCACCGGGGTCGCAGTGGTTCTGAATATCTGCTCTGCAATCAGAGTATGTCCAAAGTAGGCCCACACAGTGGTACACGGGCTCTGTGAGCACCTGCTGTCTCCCAAGCTCTCGGTCCTTGGTCTCTCGGTCCTTGGGTGGTTGGCTTATTCACACACTAATTTGTGAAATAGAGTGAATGCATGAGTTTATTCCAGCAGTAGGCACTGATGGTTTTCCCACCTGTCAGACACTTCTAATATCTTGATAAGATTTTTTTTTTTTCCTTTTCAGTTCTGGAGACTGAATATAGGACCTTGTGTGTGCTAAGCACCCCGTCACTGAGCTATATTCCCAGCCTGTTACTTACCACTTATTTTGAGATAGCATCTTACAGTGTTTCCCAGGCTGGTCTTGAACTTGTAATCCTCCTGCCTCTGGAGCACTTGGACAGTTACGGTTTGAGTGTTGTCTTTTTTATTGAGATGACATTTCCGGTTTATTAAAATTAGGAACTGAGTAATGGAAGAACCGCTTCTGTGCTTTAGAAACAAGAAGACGACTTATTCTTACATATTGCCACGGATGCAGAGACAAGCAACCTGGCCGGTGGGTGGACCCGGCCACAGACTAAATCTCGCCTCGCTCTGGAAGCAGACTGATAGACTTACCACTTTCTACCGAAAGCCACTCTTGGCTGTATCTGCTGCACAGGGTTGATGGGCCTGGTTGGAGACCATTCGTGAATGGCTGAGGAGAAGAGAGAATTTCTGGGTGCCTGGGGAACGCTGGCAGTCTCATTTGCCAAAAAGGGAGGCCTGGTGGTCTCAGGTCATAGACGGAAAACGGAAGTTCATAGAGGCAGAGGGCTAAATGGACAGCGACACTGGAGGGAGAGGACACCAGGCTGTCCCCTCCCTTCCCTCGGGCAATAGGACTCTGCTTGGCTTGGGGCTGGTCCTTTCTTGTCTCCGCGTCTCCGCGTCTCAGGCAGCCTGATTAGAAAGCAGGGATAGAAATGGCGTACCTGCTTCAGGACCTGATAGTGACAGTTACATGTGCCGTGCCCTTCCAGTGGGCAGCTCTATGTAGCACAAGCTGACCAGTGGCTAGCCTGTGCTACTACTACTACTACTGGTCCAGAGGGCTTTGACTGTTTGTCACGGACCCAAACCCTCAGATCTCGCTACCAGGGTATCCTGACTGGCCCAGGTAGTTAGCTTTTCAGCCAGCCTGAACTGTCTTTGGAGACTCTGTCGAGGTGGTGAGAGATAAAGGGGGGGGGAATCTTGACGCTGAAGAAAGTGAGGGGCAGGGAACTGGGGGGAGCCCCCAGGAACCCTGGCTTTTGGCACTCTCCCTGGAGCGTCTTTGGAAATGCTGGCCTGGCACCCCATTGCCTCATCTGCTTGGGCATTGCAACACACGGCATGTCAAGGAACACAGTGCTGTCCTGGGAGAGCAGCCCCAGTCGTGGGAACCCTGGGACGGGAGGGAGCGTCCAGCAGTTGGGGCAGGGCCCGGGTGGTGGGGCGGGTGGTGGGGCCATGGTTAGTCAGGGGCCTGGCAAGGGAAACCCTGGTTGTGCAATCAGGGCTCTGACAGGAGTGTCCCTGGCCTCTGTGGAGACAGGACTCTCCGCACTGTGCCTCAGGGAAGCAGGGACTGTTGCTTTGCCTGCGAAGGGGCACCAGGCACAGTGAGGAACTTGGGGGCCCCTAAGCAGGCTGGGAGACATAGAACCAGCCTCGTTCTGTTTCTCCCTCAGCTTTCTGAATGCACTTGAGCTAGTTAACCAAATCTGGCAAAGGAAGGGATCAGCGGGGCTTTCCACCATGTGTCTCAGCTTACTATCTGACCAAGCCCAGAGTCCAGCAGGGCCCAGTGGCTGAGATGAGAGGAATGAGTAGATGCTTATATTATCAGACGACTCCACCCCCCCAAACATCCCCCCCCCCGTGCCACCCGCAGAGGCAGGCCGGATTTCTGTGTGAAGCTGCACCACAGTGCAGAGTCACATTCAAACACAGGTGCTTACTGCACCCCACACCCGCTCCAGAGCGCAGATCATCCAGAGAGGAAGAGTCGGAGGATCAGAGCAAAGCAATTACAGGCCTTTTGTATATTTAGCTTTTTGCCCTGAAAATGCTTGCGGGGGAGGGGAGATCCTTTGAAATCGGAAAACATCTTGTTGGGGAGTGTTGCTGTTGTTTTTGGAGGCAGGGCCTGGCTGCAGCAGCCAGAGACGCCGTACAAAGGGCACATTACCCATGTACAAGGTTATGCCTAATTACCTGAGATGGCCTCCTCCACTGGGTGAGAATCAGTTGTCATCAGTCCGGTATTAATTACAGCCAAGGCGGGTTTTCAGCTCATGACTCAGGGCTGACTCAATCCTGGGGCAGGAGCTTTCCATGGCCTGGAGCTGAGGTCCCCCCCTCTTTTTTTTTTCTTCTGGAAATGCCTAAGCTGGCTGCCAAACTCCTGGACAAGAGCATCGACCTTTCCTGGGAGGCCTACACCCCTATTCAAGCTCCTGTTTCCATGCTGCTCATGGGGGAGAGGGGGGTTGTGACTAGCTTATCTTCAGCTCCCCACCCCATACACCACCACCCCCAAACCCCCCTCCAGAGGCCAGTTGTCTGCTTCTCTTGCAGTGTGGGAAGAAAACTGAGCCTCTGCTTTGGAACAGCAGAGGATGGATTTGCACCCAGCACTTCCTGACTTTGAAATTTATATATATATATATATATATATATATATATATATATATATATATTTCATTATTACATATTACACATTACATATTACACCTTACACATCATATATCACAATCACATATTACAATTACATATTACACACTACACATTACACATCACACATCACACACCACACATCCCATATCACATACTACATATTATATATAATTTTTAAAAATGCCATTGTTCTTTCGAGGTTTCCCCCAGCTCACTCGAAGGGCACAAGGGGTCCGTCCCAGAAGCTCAAATGAGATGGTAAGTAGCAGGCACGTACATACTGCTCAGGACTGAACTTGTTTCTAGTTCCTTCTCAGGGAAGACAGGCCAAGTTATAAAACAAGGGTGATTTTTCTGGGTTGGGTGGAGAGAAAGGTTCTTGTCACCAATCCCAGCCTTAGTCTGGATGGACTGGCTGGCCATCTGTCTCACTTATCTTCTTTCTCACAACTCTCTAAGATCTTTAGTCGTTCCCTGACCCTAGAGGCTGGAGTATCCTGAGCGAACTTGCGATGGAGGATGCTTTTGAGGCTTTCTAATCCTCTCCAAACCACCACCTCTCTGCTCTTCACACTGGCCCTCTGATCCTCCGGTGTGGATCTCCAATGGGTAAGAAAACTCAGGCTTAAGAAAATGTGAACCAACTTTTCCCAGTCTGCTTGAGATAAAAAGCTTGGTTTCCCTGGTCTGGAGTCGACAGTGTCTTTCTGGAAAGGGCAAGGTGAGAGTCACATTGAGTTGGTGCTGACGGTATAGGAAATACCAATTACAATCTTCTACGACGGCAGGGATGGCAGAGGGTGGCTCTTCGAACTGTGAGTGCCTCTCAAGGAGAGAGAAAGATCTCACCCAAGGGAACATGTCTGAGAAGGAAGGGTCAGTGAGAAGGCCAGTCACGACTGTGAAGACCTCCGTCCTCAAGGACACGCCAGAGGGTGGGTGTGAGCTCAACAGCCCTCCCTTGGGACCAGGGGTCGTTTACACTCACCAGAATGTATGTGTGGGGGAGATTATTACCTAGTGGCTATTAGGACCAAGTTTACCCTTTGCCCCAGTAGGAAGCCTGAAAGTTGTGGCGTTGACAGTTTCTCTTGGGTGAGAGTAGAAGTCATGGCTTCTGGCCTCCCACCTTTGCTGATGGGTAGACGGAGGTGCTGGGAAAGCTAATACATCTTGTTCACTCTTGTCCAGCTTGATGTGCAGGACAATACGCTAACTGAGAAGTCTGGCCAAGGCTGTGCCCCATGCTTCCCTGGCAATGACTCTGAAGGCACATGAGAGCCCCATGGCCAGGAATCCCATGGTGAGGTAGCCCATGCTTGCAGTGCAAAGAGCCCATTGGTTGGGGAAGAATGAATTCAGTTTCTCCCAATTCCCAAATGACCTGCCTCCCTCCCATCCCCTCCCCTGCCCCCGCCCCTTCTCCTCCTCCTTCCCCTCCTCCTTCCTGACACCTGTCTTCTCCTTTTCCTGTACTGCTTCTGTCTTCTGTATCTCTCAGTGTCTCTTCTCCATGTGTTTCTCTTGGCTGAATCATTGAAGGTGTAGACTCTGGCTAAACCCTTATGGGCATGGAAGAAAAGTGGCCACTGGATCAGTCTCACGGCCGCCCCCCTTGTTCCTGTTCCTGTTTTAGACCTGATGTGATCAGACTGTCACTGCCTCCCACCCTGGAGGGTAACTTGGCACCAAGGTCATTGTCCTCTTTGGTTGCAGCAACAGGGGCTTGGGAACCGTTCTGTTGAAGGCGATGCTTAGCCTGGGGCAGGGCTCTGTGTCCTCCTGCCTTTTATGGGCCAGATGGAATTGGACTTGAACTCTCCAGTCCTCTAGGCTCACAGAGTGGGCAGGGCTGGTTGGGCCTTGATCAGCTTTGTTCCCTTTTGATGAAGAGCATGGTGGGGAAGAAGGCGTGAAGGGAAAGGAAGAAGCAGCTAACGCTCTCGCTGTCATTTGTGGGAGCTGACTCTGGGTCACATGGCCGTTTTGCATTCGCTTGAAGTTGCTGTTACTCTTTGGATTAACCTAAAGGACCGAGTAACTAGCCAGCACTTGGGGGAGGTTCCACAGGCAGGACCCACAGCAGGCCCTGGGAGCTCCTGGAGTCCTGATTCCACAGCAGAGCATTCGAGGGGACAGAGATGTTGAAGCACCTCGCCACCTGCACGCAGTGGAGCCAGAAGTGAGACCGACCCATGCTGGCTCCAGAATATCTACAGGCTTGCAACTTGACCTGCACATAACTGCACAGCTGCTGGAGACAGAAGAGGGTGGAAGGGTGAGCGTGGGTCTGGAAGGGCCACCCCGATTGACATCAATGCCAGAACCAATAGTGCCTGTTTTTTTCTGGTACTGGGGATTGAGCCTAGGTTGTCCTATAAGCTAGGTACCACTCTGCCTCTAGGCTTTCCTAACCTCAGGCTTTCTCCTAATCTTAGCATCAATACGGTAATACCCTCGGTAAGACTTTTCCCTGTCACGCCTCCTTAGCGCAGAGCTGAGGTCCCCTGGTCTCAGGTCAAGGGTGAGACGGGTGGATGTTTCTCCATTCCCACCCTGCTTTGAGGTCCACAGGAAGAGGTTCACAGATCTGACAGTGGTTGGGGACATCCCATTGTTGACTGTACCTGCTACTCTGATTGCTAATTCTTAGCAAAGGGCCTGTGGTTGCTGACGTCAGAGCCTGTAAAATACTTAAGCGTAGGACACGCTCAACACGTGGGATGTCCTGTTGGCTTCACAGGGGGTCTTTGACTTTTATTAATTTACATTTGCTTGGTTGAATTCCAGCGTGTATGTCGATGATAGTCCTGCCCAGGACCTCCACACACAGATATGGCAACCATCAAGGGCAAGAACCCGCAATGCAGCGGCCTGTGGTCAGATGACTAGTGTCTCTCAGCTGGCCATGTGGGTGAAGCCAGGGTCTCCATTTCTCTCTCTGTCTCCTGTGGTTCTTGGGGTTAAAACTTTCACTGGCTGCCTCTTTCTCTGGGGTCCTGGCAGCGGCACAGAGAGGGTGAGAAGCAGCGTGGAGCTTCTCAAACAGCAAATACGCTCTGTACAGCTGTCCCAAGCATGGCTCTTGCCAAGTTCTAAGTCGCTGCGGTCCCCGAGGGTGCTGAGGTGGGAACAGAGCACAGCAGCCTCTTTGGAGGTGAAATCCAGTTTTCTTCTGGAAAAAAAAAGGGCTACTTCTGATTGCTAGAGAAATAGAGGAAAGTCTTTAAAAGGCTCCAGCATTCCCGCCGGCCCCCAAATTGTCAGCCTCCAACATTTTGATGATTTAAGTGTTGATGGATTAAAAACATGTGGTTCGTGTTTCCCCTGAATTCAAACACACGTTGAACTTAAAGGGAAGTTAAAGAAAGGGAAAGACTTGAGGAGAGCAGGTCGGGTTTTATTTACTCAGTGCCCTGACTTGGGAAACTTGGCCTGAGGTACTTATGGGTACCCTTCCAAATGGGCTCTGGCGGCCTCCGGAAATGTCTTCACTTGGCCGAGAGGTAGCGTGCATTTATGCCTGAGGTTGGGGCAGAGGTGGGGGCCTGCTTCCTCCTACTGCTGAGCTGGACCCCAGCCAACGTTATACTTCCCTGGGCCTGGGGAGAAGGCTACAGTTTTCAAATGATGGCCTTCAACCGCCTGTCTTCCAGAAGGGGACACTCCTACCCTGTACCACACCTCATCCTGACTTCACTGAAAGATCCTAACACTCCAGTTAGTCAACTTTTTTTTTTTTTTTTTTTTTACTGAGCATGTACTAGGTGCTGTTCTTGGTAAGTTCCTGAAGAGGGTGAACTCTTTACAGCTCCAGGCCCATGGACCACTTTGTTCCAACGAGAGGGCTCCCCACCCCCCATCCTCTCCTGCTTCCTCCATCTCTGGCCTGTTTCCTGCAGGGACTGATTGCAGCTAACGAGGACAGGAATGGGGGTCGCTTTCATGTGGCACAGAGGCTGGAATCTGGGTCCTCTCAAATATCTTCGGAGTTTTATGGTCAACCCGAGGAGCCAGTAAGTTTGTAGACAGAGCTCTGGTTGCAGCAGGGACTGGGTAGGGGGCCTATAAATATCTCCTGCAGGTCAGAGAGGAGTGTGATTCCAATTTTCCCACTCCCAGAGAACAGCACTGTCCAGGAGTTCTTGGCCACAGTTCGGGTATGTACCTCTAAAAGTTTGTGGATGATCCAGCTGGAATTTTCCGTTGAAGCCAAGGCTCTGATGTTGGAGGAGACTACTGCTTGCATAGTTCCATTTATATAGATCACCCATTAGTTACCTAGTCGCTCCTGAGATCAGCATCATTCCTCCACAGGTGAGGCATGAAGGCCCAGAGTGGGCAGGGGCGTGGCTCAGCCATCCCACAATCACTGTGCAAGATCAGGGTGGGTTTTTTTTTTTTAAGACTTGTGCTTCCTCTGGTAATATAAATAACACATGTTCCTTTTTCTTCCAGGAAAGTTGGGGAATTTGAAACCACATAAAGAAAATTAGAATCACCATGTCCTTGCTTTCCAGCAACCCCTGAGTATGTTTTGTTTATGTTCTTCTTGTGCTGAGGGACGGAGGCAGACAGATAGGAGAAGGCCTGACAGACACTCAAGAAGATGAGTGAGAACTGTGTGTGTGTGTGTGTGTGTGTATGTGCATGTATATGTATGTGTGAATCTGTCTATGTATATGTGTGTGTATGTGTGTGTATGTATATGTGAATCTGTCTATGTATGTGTGTGTATGTATGTGTGAATTTGTCTATGTATATGTGAATGTGTATGTATGTGTGTATCTGTGTGTGTATCTGTGTATATGTATGTATGTGTGTATGTATATATGTGTGTATATGTATCTGTGTATATATATGTATATATGTGTGTATATGTAAGTATCTGTATGTTTATGTATATGTGTATGTGTGTGTGTGTGAATCTGTGTATGATATATATGTGTATGTGTGTATGAGTATGTATGAGTATGTGTGTATCTGTGTGTGTATGTATATATGTATGTGTGTGTGTGTTAGAGAGAGATAGAGATTTGACATGTTATCTTTGGATATCGTCTATTGAACTCTACCTTATGTTTTGCGACAGGGTCTCTTGTATACCCTGGAACTCACCATTTCAGCTTCTCTCACTGGCCTTTGAGGCCTGGGATGTGACTGCCTTTCAAAGCCCTGGGGTCATAGCACTCTTGCTTTTACCCAGGGGCTGAGAGCTAAATGCAAGTCCTGCTCGTTCCATCAGCACACCCCCACTGGGCCTTCTCCCCAGCTGGGATAAACATTTGAATTTTTTAAGAGTAGACTCTCTTTCATGAAGTGAGTGCGTCAGTGGCTGATTATTAAGGATGCTGTTGCCATTCGTGTTCTCTGGAGAGTTGAGTCTCGAAGAGGGAAATGATGCTTCTCCACTTAGACAAGGAAATCACAACGGATTTCCTCCCTGCTACTGCTGGGACCTGTGCTCCAGAACCTGCTCCCTCCAGTGCCAGCCATGTAAGCTCCTCTGTGGAGGTTCCTCGTTCTCTTATCCAGAGGCACCAGCCACACCTGTGAAGGAGGGATGCTGTAGGGAGAGGCTCAGGAGGATCTGTGCAGGCGTCTCACTGGCTTCCCTATTCTCTGTCACACATCGGGTCACATGTGGTCACATCTGGTCACATGCGGGTCCGTCATGTTTCCATATGTCCTCCCCTTCTCCTTTGAATGTGTCTGTGTGCCTGTGTATGCCTATGTGTGTGTGTGATCTATCTTTCTGCATGTGTGTATGTGTGTCTTCTCTGTGCCTCTGTGTATGTGACTGTGTATCTGTATACACCTATGTGTGTGTCTTCTCTCTCTCTCTCTCTCTCTCTCTCTCTCTCTCTCTCTTTCTGTAGGTTTTCTGTGTCTGTGTATATGAGACTGTGTGTCTATGCACACTTATGTGTGTTATCTCTGTGTATGTGTGTTGTCTCTGTGTCTGTATGTCACTATGTATCTGTGTATGCCAGTGTTTGTGTTCTTTGTGTGTGTGTGTGTGTTTTTGTTTATTCTCTGTGTCTGTATGTGACTGTGTATCTTTTATGTCTACGATAAAAGGGGTGGAGATCCAAGACTAAAACCCAACCAAAGGCACCATCCCCCATTTACAACATATGTTAATACAAAATGATTATGAAGGTGATGTATTTTTTACAACAGTCAGACAGAAAAGAGGAATAAGAGAGACTACTAGTGTTCTTTACAAGGGGATCAGAGCCAAAACATATAGAAAATAATTACATGATGGAACTGAGGAAAACCAGACTGTGAAACAAACACTTTCCCCAGGCCTTGGGTTCATACTTCCAAACCTTCTGTCTCGTATGACTTGGATTCATTGACTTGAGTCCGCCGTGCCCCTTAAGGTGGGCGAGGTGAACCATCATACGCTCTACCATGTCCTCGTCACCTGTGGACACCCACAGCTAAAGCCCAACTCCTCTCTGTTAAGCCTTTACTAAAAGTAAATGGTCCAGGAAAGGCAACTTCAATAAACTCTGGATTACAAGGAAACCTTCTAGGACGTGAGCGGGTGATGTCCCCGTGGAGACCTAGTTTGATATATGGTGGTGACAGGCTGCTGAAGATAATAAAGACTTACACTGAGTAAACCACTCCCACTTAAACATAAGAATCAGTGTGTTAGAGAATGTGGTGAAGGTCCTGCGGGCCAGCCCGAGTCCAGAAGCTCTGACTGGACCCCAAACAACCAAGTTAGTGAAAAGCCAGATTCTTACACGTTAGATGACACTGAGTTTCCTTAACACTACCACAAAGATATCAATCAGTACCCTCTCTGAAAGTTTTTATGTCAACTAGAAATATTCCCTCATTTAACCATATGTTGACATAAAATTATTATGAAGGTGACATATTATAATAGATGGAAACAGAAATACAGGAATAAGCAAGAGTACTGTTTTTTTTTTTAACAAGGAGATAAAAACAAATGAGACAAAAAATATTAACTGATATAACTGAAGAAAACTTCACTGAAATAAAGGATGACTCAAGGAGAAATGTGATTCAGGAAGGGACACCGTGCATATATATGCCTTTGAAGAAACTGAATCCCAGAGTAAGAAACAAATTTCTTCTAAGCCAGCAGCTTGTAAGGCAGACATGCAATTTAAGGTATAAAAGTGTCAAATATGCCAAGGTTACCTTCTGACCACCTGAGTGCCAGGTTACTGAAGCTTGCCAACAGCGGGAATAAAAGAAGTCCTTCTAGCATTTTTTTAAAGACAAACTATATGGTCCATTGGAGGTAAATATCCTAAAAATATATCCATGAACCTTCAAGAACTCGTTATTTCATTTAGTTGTGTCTTTAAATTTTCCAGAGTGCAGGAATGGACTGAAAATAAATGATGAGGGAATGATGTCATCTTAGTTTGATGTTCACACAGTCATGAAACTGGCCCACTCCAGTTTACACACCAGCAACAGTTTAAGGATGCTGAGAGAAGCCCATGAGGCCCAGCACCTCCCCCACACAGGGAGGAGTTGGTCTAACATTCAAACAACAGAACGGTAACTCCAAATACGTTTGCATTTCAACCTTTCTCCTTAATTGAGAAAGATCTGGAAAAGAAATCAAACCGCACACACTGTGGAAAGTTCATCTGAGAAAACTCTTCGGTTTCCACTTGAGCTCCTTCATTGCAATCTTAGCTTGCCAGGCATCTTTGCTCTCTGAGGTGTGTCACCAGTCTTGGCCCCGTGTGCTGCTGGTATCCCTTCCTTTTGGATGGGGCGGGGCATACACCAATCATCTACAGGTGGCCTTGATCCCCTTGGTCAGTTCATGGATTGCCGATGAGTCCAGGTAATCATCAGCATGGGTCAAGGGCTTTTTCTGCTCTAAGGAAGAAGCATGGACTCTATTTTCTTTTTTAAAATTTTATTTTTTCCCAACAATTTCATATGTACACATAATGTGTCCTGATGGGACTGGATTTTCAGTGAGTACATTATGATACAGATGATACTTCTTCAGGACTACCACAAAGATCCTGAGACGGGGCCAAGGAGTGGGGCAATTTATATGTGATTTGCCATTGAATTGTTGGTGCTCTTTGATCCTGCCACAGGAACTCTAACTGCTGTGGACGCTGGGGGTACACAGAAGACAGTCAGTCCTCTTTTGAGTCCTACTTGCCTTTATGTCCTGATACTTTTGGAAATATCAGCCCCTCCAAGCAGAGAGGATCTAAGTCCTGAATCTCTCCACCCAGTGTAGATAATTCTAGGCAGATCCTCCACTCTGAATGTTCCAGTCGTCTGGAAATGTCGCTGGATTTGTGGAAGAGAAAGCTCTCTGCACACCGTCTCTTAGGAATGGCTGTCCTTATGAAAACAACAGCCTCAGATGGGTGAACTACAGATGACAGGATGTCCCTTGGAAGATTTTGTTTTAAAGGTTCCAAATTAGAGGAGCAGCCTTTGTCTTCAGTGGGAACATAAAATCGCCACCCTCTTATGCTTAACAAGCTAGTTTCTATTCACATTATCAGAAGCACAAAAACAAGTGATTGGGTTTTTTTTGTCCCTTAATTCAAAATGTTTTCTGCCACAGATTATATGAAATTACATGGAACTCTCCTCCAGGAAGGTGTGGAAGGCCGCCCTGCTTTTGATGGGTCTTTTCACCATTTTGACACAGTTTTGTTCTCCTAGGAACAAGAGTGGCTTGCCATTGGCCAGAAGAAGCCCAGAGAGCCCATGCATGAACTCTGGGTTTCTGTGAAGACAAAGGCAGAGAGCTGTTTAGGAGAAAAGTTATAAACGTAAGGACGGGAAGAGCCATGTGGTTCACATTAATTCAAAGGCGACCCTTTATTGGATTGTGATCTGATTGTGTTTACAAATATATAGCCAGAGGCTTTTAATTTTGGGGCAATTTCATTGTTCATAGATATATATCCAGCTACAGATATACATCTATGAAATTATGTGCTTATGTGTTTTAAATGAGATACGGCCTCTCTCCTGTAATGTAATAATCTTCCTACTTTATGATCTACAGTTGCCCAAAGTTGGGGCAATTTCATAACAATCTTATTTGAAGTACCGTAAGAGATGGAAGATGTAAATACGTGATGTTTAGAGACCCGGCTGAAATTTGAATTCGTCGGAATCTAGCAACCGCAGGAGCTAACAAGGACAGACTTTATTAAATCGCGCACACAGGCTTCTTGCGACTCTAGCAACCTCTTGCCTTTCGCTGTTTATTTTTCTTTTAAGCCCAAGTTCAATAAATAAACCCAACTAACAATTAAAAAGTCCCCGAATGATTCTAGATTGAAAAATGCAAAAACAGCGTGGCTGGCGCTCCTCTCGCAGCGGAGGAGTTTGATTAACCTCTCTAATTGCATTGGGAGGGGTGGGGTGGGGGCTCACAAGGCACTGGGGCTTTTAGTGCGGAGCTGCCTATGAAAAACCTCAATTATCGCTAAGAATGGAAAATGTTCACAACAGATAAATGCCCTTCCGAGTCGAGCTCTGCCTTCTCGACACAGCACAACCCGTGTGGGAGACACTGCACCCCGCCCCTTCGTCTCTGCCCTAAGCCCAGTAGCTTTCTTTCTCTTGGCTGTAGGTGAGCCCCTTAGCCTCCAGCCAGTCACTAGAACAGCTCTTTTCCTAACTCTGACACTGGGTGTTTTACGCTGATGAAGATGAGGCCAGAAGCCTGAGTGGAGACGTGAAACCAAGATGGAGAAAGGTCCTCATAGGAGATCTGCCCTTGGTTAGGATCAGCCGTGAGAGGTAGGTGACTCTGACAGGGTACAGGGCAGTCAAAAGGACCCCCATAGTATGTGTGTATGTCTGTGTGCCTGTGTATACATGTGTGTATGTGTATATACATGTGTGTACACATATGTGTTTGCATGTGTGTATACATGTGTGGCATATGTATACATGTGTGTATGCATGTTTGTATACATGTATGGTATATGTATACATGTGTATATGTATGCATGCGTGTATGTATATGCGTGTGTGTACATGTGTGTATACATGTGTGTGGTGTGTGTATGTATATGTGATGTATGTGTGTGTGTGTGTACATGTGTGTGGCTTACATGTATATGTTTGTAGTCTTGTGGAGGCCAGACGTTGACCTCAGGCACTCTCTACCATACTTTTTGAGACAGGGTCGCTCACTGCACATGGTGCTCGGCCATCCAGTTAGACTGGCTGCGCAATGGACTTCAGAGATCGCCCAGTCTCCACCTCCCGAGCCCAGGGTCACAGGTGCTCTCTGGCATGCCCAGCTTTTTATGTAGATGCTGAGGGATCTGAACTCTGGTGCTCACGCCTGTGTATGCCAGCCCTGTTAGGGGATAACCCGTCTACACAGCCCCAGGAAATCCCCCTGTTTAAACACTGCCTTGAAGCAGATGCGCCATGACCTTCCACTCAGATGAGGCTTCATTCAGATATCACCTCAGGAAAGCTTTTTTGGTCATAACTTCCCTTTGGGCAGAACTCACGCTTGTGTTTTCTTTGCTCAGCTCAGGATTGGCTCTTTGTAGGCTCCCACAGCGCAGAGACCCCCGACTCTGGCTCCTCCTCTGTGTCTCCTTTTCTTCAGGGCTGGGACCTTTAGAATCACACAGGCTTGGGCTAGAATCCCGGCCTGCGATCTGAACAGGGAACTTCAGCCTTGGGGCACTGGCTTTCCATCTGGAGGACAAGTCTATCCACCTCCCGACATCACTGTGCGAGGTTAATGGAAGCACAGGAGGGGAGGGCAGCTGGCAGGTGCCAGGGGAGTCAGCAAACACTCTACAGTATGGGAAAGCTCAGGGCTCTTCTACCTTTAAGGCAATAATTTATTTTGATAGTTTAATATCCATCCACATTACATCACCATTATTCCCTCCCCTGACCCCCTGCCCTTATTCCTCTTCACACTGTGTAGCTGTTTGTATTACAGATATTAATTATATTCCTCCCCAAACTATTTGTACAAAAGGGTCTGCATGTTCTTGTCCCCAGTTGGTCCTGATTGGTAAATAAAGAGTCAACAGCCAACAGCTGGGGAGGACAGGCAGGGCTTTTAGGGTTTCTTGGGTTTAGGGAGGAGACAATGAAGGAGATCCACCACTTCTTAGGAGAGTGTGGAGAGAGGAGAGACACAGAGACCACCATGAGGTAGAGAAGCAAGGAGAGCGCCCTGGGCTCCGGGCCGAGAAAGTGAGGCCCAGAGGGCCACACAAATGGGTCTGGAGTGGCCAAGATGGAACGTAGAAATAGTAAGTAGTAACTTGGAATTATTGGCAGGAGGTAGATTCTAGCAGCATGGATGCTAAGCAGTCGCCCAGCTACTGTGCTGCCTAAGGCATCTCTCTCTCTCTCTCTCTCTCTCTCTCTCTCTCTCTCTCTCTCTCTCTCTCTCTCTGTGTGTGTGTGTGTGTGTGTGTGTGTGTGTGTGTGTGTGTTTCATTTGGGAACTTAAACCATTGAGGCAGGTAGACTCCGTGTGCTGGGATTTATTAAAATAGTAAATACCGCAACACTAAGTTACCATCCCACTTTGAAGTCTCTTTGTGTGGTTACTTTTGCTCTGTGACCCATTGGGTTTATCCAGGGGTTCTCCCATGAGCATAGGTATGACTCCATACACAACATGGGTAACTCATTAGTGACTGTATCCCTGAAGAAAATGACTTTCTCTTCTTAAACATTCTTCCATTGCCATGGTCTTTAGCTCCAGGGGGCAGGGTGAGACTCTTTTGTTACTTTTCTATTCCTGTGATAAAACACCATGACCAGGGTAACTTATACAAGAAAACTTTCAATTTGGTTTAGTGTGGTTTCAGGGGGTTGAAGTCCATGACTGTGGAGTGACCCTTAGGCAGACAGTAGAGAGTAGAGAGTAGAGAGACACTGGGAATGGTGCTGGTCTTCTGTAAGCTCAAAGCCCACTGGCTACACCTCCAATGAGGCCACACCTCCTAACCCTTCCCAAATAGTTCTGCCATCTGGGGACCAAGCATTCAAATAGGAACCTCTGGAGGCATTCCCACTTAAACCACTTTGAGCCCCGCTTTCCTCTAGGGCCGTGTGTGGCTTGGTTTTGTGCAGGCATCCGTAGCTATTGTGAATTTGCAAGTGCCATGGTTATCATTCAGCTCTTATGTTCCTTCTGGTCTTTCTTCTGTGAGAGGGGAGATATGGACTTCATGATCAATGCTGACCGCTCAATGATCATTGTCAGCACCTTAGCTACCCATGAGTCTCTCTACTGACCACCATTTTCTGCAAAGAGATTAGGCATAAGACAGCACTGCTCTATGACTGTAAGAGTAAATATTTAAGAGGCAGCTTGATGACATGGTCAATAAACACCACATCAAGAAAAGAAAACATAGTTGGTTTGCTACTATGTCCTGTTAGGTCTTTAGCTACAGGCCTGATTAACCCCTACAGTGCTGGTCAGGAAATCTCTGCTACAGGTCAGGCCTTGGTATCACATGGAGAAGAATTGGTTATCCCTATCACAATCATGGTGCTATTGTATTAGTAGTTACCTCTTATCTAGCAAATTGTTAGTGCAGCACTCAAGGTCTAAAGCCAGGGAAGACATTTTCTGACTTTTCTCCCCAGTCTCCTCATATAGTGACTTTCAATGCTCTGAAGGCTAGACAGCAGTGGGAGCTTGTTTTGGCAGAAGTCCCACCATCTTATTTTGGTGGGCAGCATGGGCAATGGCCATAACCTGCATGGCTTTAGAGGTCTCTGGAGTGTTCCTAGTCAACAATTCTTAGGGAGGTACCCTGGGAGGCAAGTGGACCATGCCCCCAGACAGAAAAACTGGCAAAACCAGCAAGGCTAGAAACCGGGAAATCTCAGAACTGAGAATGGTAGGCACGAGGCCAGCTCCCTGCCAAACTACCTGATGTGGGACATCCCACTGAAAGGACCATGACAATTGGTCACGTGGCATGAAAACCTAGAGTTCTCCATGCTAATGAGGCATCTAGATAGATCCAGAATGTTTAGCCAATGAGCTTTCCTTCCTGGGCATTTCTTCCTACAAAAGGTATTTAATCCCTGGTTCACCCTGAGTAGTACATTGCATTCCATTCACATCCACCATCAAATAAAGCAGTTTGGGTAAACGAGGACCACCTCCTCCATCAAGGATCACCTGGCCAGGAACAACAGCATCTGCCAAAGATCCTGCTGCACTCATCTGGAAAAACATGGACTGGGTCCCCTATCACAGACTGTGTTCTGCTTCTGTGGAGGGGCTTGCAGACACTCCGGCACCCCAGCAGCAAGGCAGACACGCAACTCTACACTCGACACTGGGTTCTTCACTTAACAGTGTATATATAGCTTTGGAATCAGCATTATCCAGTCATGCACAGCACCTCCACCTAAAGTCTTATTTTAAGATATATTTTTAATAAACATATAAAGCAATGGATTTCTATATAACTTTTTAATACATTCTTAGTTTTGGTCAACCCTCTCCCTGTACCCCACTTTCTCTCTTCATTTCCCACCTATCTCTATTTAAACCTCACTACTTCTGATATCAATCCTTTTTATCTTTATGGGGAGGGATCTCCATCCCCATTAAGTCATTTGCTCTCCCCTCACCATGATGTCCTTCTTGCATCATTTCCCCCTCACCATGTCATTCTTACATCATTTCCTCTCACATGTCATTCTTACATCATTTCCTCTCACCATGATGTCATTCTTACATCATTTCCTCTCACCATGATGTCATTCTTACATCATTTCCCCCTCACCATGTCATTCTTACATCATTTCCCCCTCACCATGTCATTCTTACATCATTTCCTCTCACCATGATGTCGTTCTTACATCATTTCCCCCTCACCATGTCATTCTTACATCATTTCCTCTCACCATGATGTCGTTCTTACATCATTTCTCCTCACATGATGTCATTCTTACATCATTTCCCCCTCACCATGATGTCATTCTTACATCATTTCCCCTCACATGATGTCATTCTTACATCATTTCCCCCCCACCATGATGTCATTCTTGCATCATTTCCCTTCACCATGATGTCATTCTTACATCATTTCCCCTCACATGATGTCATTCTTACATCATTTCCCCCTCACATGATGTCATTCTTACATCATTTCCCCTCACATGATGTCATTCTTACATCATTTCCCCCTCACCATGATGTCATTCTTGCATCAGCATTTCCACAGACATCTCATTTTTGATAAACATATCTCAAAAATGGAAACTATGATCCACACGAGAGACCATGCAGCATTTGACTTTTGGGGACTTTATTCATTTAATTTTTCTAGTTCCATCACGTTAGCTGCCAATTTTATTTTCCTTTACAGCAGAATAAAATTCCATTGTGTGCATGCACCAAATTTTCATTATCCATTTTTCTGTTGATGGACCTCTCCACCGATTCCACTTCCCAGATCCTGTGAATAGAGCATTGGGACGGTTGTTCTGGACACTAATCGTCTGTCAGATGAACGGCTGGCAAGTGTTTCCTCCTGTCCCGTGTGCTGCCCCCGCCCTGGACTGACGGCTTTCGTTGCCTCACAGAAGCGCTTGAGCTTTGTGAGTCACTTCCCAGCTGCCACTTCCTGCTTTCATTTCCTCGACTCTTACTCTGACTTCTAACCAGCCCATCACAGTTGCCAACATTTAATAATACAGCACAGCTCTGCAATGCTCACGTCGGGGGGCCACTCTAAGAAAGATGTCATAAGGTGACTTGATATGTGTGGAGATGGGAGGATGCTCACCCACTTGGAGGGTCAGCACACCGTAAGGCCATGTAGCCTTATGGACCTTTGTGGTGTATGTGGTTTGATATCTTCTGAAGCATGGCTAGGCTGCATGTGGCTGGATTCACTGGCACTAAGCTCTGCGCCAAGTACCTGCCACTTGCCAGTGCACAGATTGTTCTGTGTCCTTACGCTGTCTTCCCTCCCTTTGACCTCAGTTGTCGCAGCCCCAGACTTCTTCCCTTCCACTCATGAGGAGGAGAGTGGAGGCTTGCTTCCAGTGCATGGCTTCAATCTAATTTAAATTCACTCTCTGATTGGCTTATTATGGAGCCCAGGAGCCCTGGTCCACAGACTGATTGATGAAAGTTTTCCCCATGTGGTTGGATAAGACAAACAGTATTGGCGTAAACCTCAGTGCCACTCCACCCATAAGATTAGACCTCTATACCCTGACCCTGTCTGGGCTCTACCTTCTAGAACTCTCCCCAGGAAGAGAATCTTCCTGCCATGGATTTGGACTTAGTAGGGTGATCCTGTTGGACACTTTCAGTCAACCTTGTACTACAGAGTACCCTGTCACTGTGGCTTCAGCCTTCTGTGGACAGGCTCACCAGTTAATACCCAAGTGAGACACAATCCTTTGTCTCTCTACTGTTCCTTCCATTCCTCTGAAGTGGAAACTTAAGGGCTCTTTGGAAAGTCAGTTGTGTTGCACGGTGTTTTGCTGGCAGAAACATGTGAGGGAGTGTTTTCCTGAGGTAGACACAGGTGAAAGGCTAAGGCAGACTCACGAAGGAACATTTTGCTGAAGCAGACACAAGTAAAAGTAAAAGTATGTGAAAGGACACATGATGAGGATTCTTTGCTAAACGACACACATGGATTGGTCCACCTTACATTGTGTTGTTGAGTTGTGTTTGGGACTCTGTAGAGAGAAATGCACCCAAAAAGCTTTTGGTGTGGTGTCATGGCTTCTTGCTGCTTCCTTGGAGTCAGGCTGATTAGCAGAGTGATGTCACCTGAGACAGATGCATGTGCTGAGGCAGGACATGTGGTGAGGCAGGACCAGTGGAAGACACGTGATGTTTGGAGGGAGTATAAGTCGGACCCAACAGATAGTGACAGAGGCTGGGTTGTGCTTGCTGTGTAACACTTGTTGGGTTCGTGGCAAGAAAGACCCTATCACTAAGAACAGATGATCCATGAGCAGGCCCTGGCATGCTACAGTGGAGGGTTCACCCTTTGGTCAGTGCTGAAGTATTATGGGAGACAAAGATGATTCTACTGCAGGTCTAACATCTCAGGTGAGGAGGGAGAAGACAGCAATTAGATATTGTGGAACTGACATGGGGGCACCAGATACATGGCAGAGACACCGTGCAAGGCTAAGGGTGAGAAATCCTCAGGGAAGGCTGATGTGTGAGAGTCAAAGGTAACACAGAAAGACACAGAGCTCATGCCCTGGCAGAGGGGTTGCGGATCAGGCTGTAATTGAAAGAGCAGTAGAATGTCTAGAAAGATCTTCAGTCTCAGACCCTGCAGGTTCCTAATGCCAAGGCTAGCGCTAGAAGAAGAAGAAGGAGGAGGAGGAGGAGGAGGAGGAGGAGGAGGAGGAGGAGGAGGAGGAGGAGGAGGTTCATGAGTCCGTTAAACCGTCTCGATTCCCTTACTGCCTTGAGTTAACGTTTCCTGGTAGGGGAGTAGGTAGGTCACTGTGCTGGTAACCACCCGAGTTCAGATGCTCATCTCCACAGGAGGGTCTGGATGGGTAGCGTCTTCTTTTTAGTTCCCCCTGCTAAAGAGACCTGCAGCCAAGGTCTTAGAGCTTCTGCACCAAGATGGAGAAGTTGGACGTGGGTTCTGATGTAGCAGATGTCGACTGTAGTCGACACCACTAAAGCCCATGAGGATGGCACTCGTGGTGTTGGCTGCATCACCCCCTCCATCCTGAGGCCTCAGGCCACTTATATCCATGGTAACTCAATACTGAAGTGTGAATATCCGGCTCCTTTAGCCTTGATGTAGGGCATTCCTGAAAGTTGCCTTCACAGCAAGGCTCCCATGAGATAGATCCCCTGGAAGTGCATTATCTCTCTTTTTTTTTCTTTATGTCAAATCCATCCTTCCTTCCACAGCCCAGTCTCTAGCTCCTCTGCAGTGTTTTTTGCAAAACAAACAAACAAACAAACAAACAAAAACAAAACAGTACTCAGAGGCTCAGTTTCTCTTAGAAAACTTGCCCTTGTAAACAGTTAGATCCAGGACTCCCGTCCTCTCCACTTCTCTTCTGGGTTAATCTTCAAATACAAGGTCTCTTGTCCACTGCCCCAGCCTCCCAGACACTGCCACGGTGATCTTGTGTCTGGCACTCCGTCCGTCGGGCTGCCTCCCCTCAGCCTCCTCTAGCCTTCTTACCTAGCTCCATCCAACTACAGAAGGACTCCTCGTTTCTGGGGGAGAACAGGGGAGGGTCAGTCACCTGCTGACAGAGGATGCACAGAGAGGCTCAGTTAGTCCAATAGTGCGAAGCCTGCCTTTCCAGCTATTTAAGAGTCACTGGCCTTCCAAAGCCACCCTGGAAATGGGCTCCCATTGTGAGGGCCGCCATCTTCCTTTCCTTCCTAAAGATGCACAAGTCCCCGTGTGGGCCGCTCCATACATGGGCAACTCATCCTGGTCACGTGTCCTGCAGACACCCAGAGTCCTGCCGAGTAGGTTACTGGGAGGCTAGGCCACAGCCAAACAACCTTTCAAGTGCTTGGGTTTGGAAAAGACATAACAGTGTGTGTGTGTGTGTGTGTGTGTGTGTGTGTGTTTTGTGTGTTATATGTGTGTGTATGTATATGAGGGTGACTGTGTGTATGTGTGTGGGGTGTGTGTGTATGTATGTGAGGGTGAGTGTGTGTATATGTGTTGAGTGTATGTGTGTGTGTTGTGTTGTATGTGTGTTGTATATGTGTGTTCTCTTTCCTTAGCTCCTCCTCTGTTCCTTTCCAAGCCTCCATGAATTAAAGGGTCTCTATTCAGCATGTTATGTGTCTCCTCCAAGAGCTTTTCAGCAAGAAATGTTTACTGTCTGAACAGCTCTTAGTGGCTGCCTGGTGCCTCTTCCTTGACCAGATGACTTAGGCTCTACTAACAGTGACAGGGCAGCCTCAGGCACCCTCACAGGAGGTCAGCCTGGTGGAGTGCGTCAGTTGGCTCACGACCCTTTCCCAGCTCAGCCTTTCATGAGAAAGAGGAATGTTCATGGCGGGGGACAGCCTTTCTTCTTCCTCTGGTTCTTGTAAGAGTCTGCATGATGAAAAGAAAGCAGAGGCCACTAATTGTCTCCTCAGCCTGTGGCTTTGTTGCAAAGGCCTCTGGGAAACCCTTCTCTAGGTGCCTTGCCGTTCTGGCCAACCACATCCTGCGACCGGCTCTGCTCACCCAGCTCAAAGCAAGGCAGCGGAGGATCCGTTCGTGTCTCCATGGGACATAGCGGTTGGTCTGTCTCAGAGGCCAGAAAAAGTCAGGTCAGGAGCAGCTGCAGGGGAGTACTGGGCTGTGGACATCCATGGACCTTTTCAAAGACAGAGGAAGCAAGATTGCACGGGCATGCCCAGAGACTCCAGGTCTCTTCCTTCCTCCTACAAATGTTTGAATGCTCAGACAACACTTTCTTGCTTGAGAGAATTGAACTGCTTTGGAGAGAAATGAGATAATGTGACCGGGAGGACCCTGTCCTCCAGTAGCTTCCAAGTTCACTGTGCTGCAGACACACAGTGACTTTGCTCAGGAATCAGAAAGCCCTGAGCTTGAACTTGGGGAGAGCGCTTTACACTCACACAGTGTGGTTGTTGTGAGACCTTCAAACAGGCCAGTGTCATGTTTAGCACATGCCCGCTGTCATGTAGTGAGAAGGCGTGGCTGCCCACTGCTGTGGGGACAGTCCCCTGGTTACAGGGGTCCTTTGGGATCTGCTGTTATCTCTGGGTGTTTCTTGCTAGGGACTTTCAGTCCGGCTGCACAGAGCGGCTTCATGAGATCAAGTCTCACCCCTCTAGGAGGTGGTGGGAGAGTACCGTGGCCTCTGCCCTCGCAGCCTGGGAAGAAGGCAGAAGATGTGGGAAGATCCTTACTTTGGACTGAACTGGGCTGACCTTCCTGATGGAGATAATAACACAGAATTCCCCAGGGGCAGCTCGGTGGAACCGGATGTGGAGCCTGAGCTAAGGCATGGGTAGGACTGTGGCATGTGCTGTGTGTATGTTACATACATGTCCATGTATGTCAGTGTGTGCACATGTATGAGTATGCACAGACGAGAGGCCAAGGGCTGCATGGAGAAAACTTCTCTTGGGTAGGCAAAACCCCATGGTTACTCCTCAGTAAAGAATCTAGGCTGAGAAGATAAGTCTTCCTTTCCTCCCTCCCTCCTCCCTCCCTCCTCCTTCTCTCCCTTCCCTCCTCCCTCCCTCTCTTCTTTGTTATCTTTCTTCTTTTTGCTTCCCTTTCCCTTCCCCCTTTCCTCCTTTCCTGCTTCCCTCTTTTTCTCCCTCCCTCCTTTCCTCCCTTCCTCCCTCCTCCCTTCCTTCTCATCTCTTCTCCCTCCCCCTCCCTTGCCCCTTTCTTCTCTCCTCTCACCCTCCTCCCTTCCTCCTCTCACCCTCCTCCCTTCCTCCTTCCTCCTCCATCCCTCCTTCTCTTCTTCTGTCATCTTTCTTCTTCCCTTTCTACTTTCCTCCTTTCCTTCCTCCCTTCTTTCTTTCTCCCTCCTCCCTTTGAACCTTCCCCCTTCCCTCCTCCTTCCTCCTTCCCTCCCTCCCTCCTTCCCTCCCTCCTTCCTTCCCTCCCTTCCTTTATCTCTTCCTCTCCTCTTTCTTGTCTCCCACCCCTTATTCCTTTCCTCCCCATCCCTTCCTTCCTTGCCTCTTCCCTCTTCCCTCACTCCCCACTTCCTTTCTTTTTTCCCCTTTAGCAGGGCATGTTTTCTCCACGTGGGCTATCTCACCTACTCCTGCGCTGTAGGAGAGAGAAGTGACCTAGTTAGACAGGGACCTGCTCTCCTGAGCGAGATCCCATGGGGCTGAGCACTGTAACCCGGTGCGAATAATGGCCGACCCTAAACCTTCTGGTCACCCAGGAAGAAGATGATGGATACAGGAAGAAAGACGCTTGTCAGCAAGGGCATCACCATTTGTGAGCCCCTACTATGGGATACGAATGCAGAATTTTTGTAGTGTTTTGTGGAATTTTTGAAACAAAGAAGTCCTGCCTCTCAAGATTAGCCCCTCACCTCAATTCCCGTGGTTTAGCTATATTAGATATTTACATAGTAGTTCTAACTGCCCTGAAAGTCCTAGATACTTCAAAAATGCTGAACTTAGAGATAAATCTATGGCCTCCAGCTGTGTGGACCAGACCACCATTTCATTCCCTTCATACCTACAGCAGTGATTCGTATGCATCTACTTATAGGAAGCTGGGATTATATATGCATGTGCGCACACCAAATTCATATTGCTCTGCTTTAGAGATTTGCATAAACACTAAGTTCCAGGCACCATGTGGTACAGAGCACTCAGCACCCGCTTTCATCCCTCCAGTGCTGTGAGCAGTTTGAGGCATAGATAAGCACGGGGTTCTGCCGAGTCCCCCCCACACACATGGCGGCTGGCCGGTCACCACCAGGCCATGTCATTTGCTTTTCCACAAACTTCAGAACAAGGAATCTGGAAAGCAGAGTGTGGAGGAGACACAGGATAGGAAGAAAGAGGGTTATTGAAGATCTCAAACATTTACCAACCATTCACTGTATGATAGCTGTGAACAAAGGAATGAGAGAGAGAGAGAGAGAGAGAGAGAGAGAGAGAGAGAGACAGAGACAGAGAGAAAGAGAGAGAGAGAGACAGAGACAGAGAGAGACAGAGAGACAGATTTGTGGCCTGTTGTGTATAGCCCCAGGCTTGTATTTTGATGCTAACTCCACTCCTCAGAGGGGCTGCAGATGAGGAGTCGCCTTGTGAACCTTCTCCCCACCTTAGCTTTTCAAATAAAGGCTTGAGCCAATGATTGGGCAGGAGGAAGGGGGAGGAGCTGAGAGTCTAGGGGAGGAGTGACAGGAAATAAACAGGACGGGGAGGAAGCTATGGGATCAACAGAGAGGTGGTAGAGAGAGAAACTCGTGGCCTGGAGGAACCTCAAGTTATATGGGATAAGATAGATGGGACTAGAGTAGTGTAGTGGGAGATCTGCCCAGTCTAGGCTTGTAGCTTGTTTAGTTAACTGACTGAGTTGAGCTTTCT